>CM032798.1:8969166-9683333 GCA_019155185.1 Beaufortia kweichowensis
TCTGTGCTGTTTTTTGGATGAAACATGGCTATATGTGGTAAAATGTGTTACAGTAAATTAGGCTACACTGCAATACTATAGTATTGAAATTTTTTAAAATATAAAAATGACAAAAAGCACTAAATAATGAACTTTCCAGATTCTGTTATACATGTATGTATTGACTTGTGCAAAGTATAATGCAGGTTACCTCACAGAAAATAACTACAGACTTTCTCTGGAAGCATTTATCTTAAAAACATAGCAATTGTTTTAGTGCAGTGTGAGATTTTTGCGAGTAGGCACAAAAATCTGAGCGAGGGGGTCTTGGGGGAAAATAATGAGCTGATCAAATAAAGCACTTTTATATCTAAGCAGCAGGCCATAGCAAAGTGAGATGTATTTGTGTTGTGTTGGTAATGCAAGCCTGTAATGGATTAAAGAAACAAAATTCTATCTCGGCGATGTTGAGCAACACTAATGATTAGGAGGGGGGAACGTTAGACACCGCCGCCTTACTTTAGGTACTGGCATTGTGATACACAACACAGACGCTGATGTCACCTGAGAGCTCCGCAATCTCTCAGCGCACCCTGCAGAGTACAAACACCCTCTCCACTTTAGAGTCTCTATTGCTGCTGATATATGATCCCCTGCTTCATTTTTGCCTGGCTGTGAAAAATGCACTTCAGCTTCTCCTTATATGCTGGAGTCAGAGCCAAGATAGTAATTTTGCAACTCTTGGAAATCTAAATGGGCTGATGGTTCTTTAATTAAGCGGACCAGTGGTTACTTCATAAACTCTTGGGTGGCTGAAGTGATCAACCAATGTGCTCTCTCATTAAATACCAATTTAGCTTCCGGGCTTCTGTATTGCTCTTGTATTACTGGATGGTGAATAGAAAGCCATAGAGGGCAGTTTTACAGCTGTTGACCTCTGCAGGATCTCTCTTTCATTTCCATAAATCACTTCACTATCAAATAGCGTTTGGAGTTTCATTTATACAGTACACAAAGTATATTGGACATCTTGATGCAAGAGGCTGTGCTGCTCACTTTCAACATTTTTTATGGTTTTGAGAAAGTTAATTATATAAAAACTCAAATCGTACACTCTTTGTTTACTTCCTACCTTTCCACCTTCCCAAAAATGTTGCTGTAATTTTTGACACCCAGTTCTGAAATTAAGAGCAGTATTGGTGTTAAATGAGTAGTTTACCCAAATATAAAGTCTCATCCCAGGTGTATATGACTTTATTCTTCAGTTAAATCTTTTTTGAATGAATATTAAAATGCTTCATGTTATCTTATATGGGATCCAAAATGCAAAAAGCACATGCATCCTTCAATAATAAAGTAGTCCAGTAATTCAGTGGGTTGAAACATGTTAATAAAAGACTTCTGATGCAAAAAAATATATTTGAGGATGTCACACCCTAAAGAGCTGAGACACCCAATCAGATGTTTTACTTTTGAGGCAAAGAAAACTCTGTTTGTGAAGAGAAAATGATTAATATTTTAAGGCGATCAACGCATTGGGTTTTCCATGTGAAGATCAGCGCACTACATTATATTCGACGGCATGTTGATAACTTCAAATGTCACTGGTTCTTGCATGTATCATAATGAAACATATGACAGTTAGTCACAAGCTTAAAATATTAATTGGTGTGTTTCACAAACCTATTGTTGTTATCATATGTTATGTTTTGATGTAGTGCCTGAAACAGATCAGATCAGATCATCTGTATAGAAATATTTAAATATGTTAAATATGTTTTATGAATATTATGTATATTGTATGTTAATATATTAACGTTGTTTGGTCAGAACGACTCTTTTTATAGAGTCATATTTTAAAAGTTTCTCCCGTAACATCCAATCAGTTTCCATATGCGAAGAGAATGTTTTAGATCTCTCTGTACAAAGCTCATGACTTGGTGGAGAATATAATAGTTTAAATAACACATTATGGCATATTAAAAATCGGAATTGGTAGTGTATAATACCAGTAATCCGAATTATAGAATGACAAGCTTCTTAAAGCAACACTAGCAACAAGGTTGTGTTGAAGTCAAATCCTCAACACAGCTTTCACAGCATATTTTTTGCAGGCTGGATTTGATAAACACCAACCATAAATCAGAGTCGAATCAATCTAGATTACCCTGACAGTAGCTGGAATACACTCAATAGCAATGATAACACAGGCAGCTTCTCACGTTTCTCTCCATATTAGAGCTGACCCCGCTCACTCCCTTAAACAGAACTGCCGGAGAACGTGCAAAAGTGGGCGGGGCAGCCTCACAGATGGATCCGTATGCCAGAGTGAAGGGTTGGACACAGTGAGAACGAGAGTACAGAGGGCAGATATATTACCGCATGTCCGAGCACTTGCTTCGGGAAAAAAAAATCACCTGTATTGATTGATCTCCTCTTCTGCCGGTATGCCTCTTCTACCATATTGTTCTAATCCAATAATGCTCTTAACAGATGTGGCTGATACAGCCTCTCCATTCTTGATCTGGATCGTTTAATGTCTGGTCCGATCCTCCTATTGGTTCTGCTTTAATGGACTCTGAAATTCCATCAGTAGGCCGTCCTGTCCCATATTACAATCTAATCTGAAGTGGAGGCCTCCCAGTGTGAAAGACAGCTGAATATATAGCTTCACTTTACTCTTTGAGGTTGTGTTCGATTCATTTAGCTGCTGTTGTTGCTGTTGTCTTTAATTCAGTTTTTTGTTTTTGTTGTTATGTTTTTTATTTACTAATTAGTTGTAATGTAATCCTTCAATGCTGAAGTTGGGCTGTTACATATTGAGTGGCTCCTTTCCTTTCTAAAATAGCCATAAGCTGCATCCGAAATCGCTCCCTATTCCCTATATAGTGCACTATATAGGGTGTAATTTTTAGTGTTGTTATTGTTCTCTTTATTATCAACTAACACCAGTTATCAACGTCATAACCGGTAAAAAAATTAACTTTACCATTTTACATGCATAAAGCCACCCAGATGTAATATACGGTAAACATTATGTTTTTAACAAATATCAGTTCAGTTCCATACAAAGGTTCCATTTATATTTGTATAGCGCTAATAGCGTTTCACAATTAGCACTGTTGCAAAGCAGCTTTACAGAAGGGCACAATGTAGAATAAATTAAAACAAATCAGAAAATTAAAAAACTAATTAAAAACTAAAGATAATTCAGAATTAGCATCATCTGCAGTCCATCTTTACACATGTGTCGTGTCATCTGACATCGGGTCATCTGACATCATGTACGTTTTAACCTGTTAACTGTCACCGTTCCTCAGGAGGAACACCTATGTTTATTTTCCGATTCCACTTTAATATTTCATAGTTGAATTTTAGTCTATGACAAACTATAAGTTGATGGAAAGGTAATAGACTCGAGATTAAATAATTGGCCAATTTTCATAACAATAAACAAAAAAAACAAAAAAATGTAAAAAAAATTTATGTTACTGTAATTTATAAAAAATACCTAACATGAATTTTTTAGAAGACTTTAAAAAAAAAATATATATATATATATATATATATATATATATAAAAATATACAGTACATAATATAGCTCAGATGTGCATTTTTATGTGTATACTCAATTTCTGCTGTGACAGTTATCAGGTTAAATGCTTATATAGAGCACACTAGTGTATGGATGTTCTTAAGGCTAACATATTCATTAGCCAACTCATGGAAACTTTAAATATGGTCAATGTTGCAGCAAGATACACTATACAGTGTGGATGTAGTATAGTTTACCATAGTAGCGTTAAATAATGTTTCCAGTTTAAAGCCATAAGACACTAACTCGAGTGCGTGAGTGCTGAGGTTGATTACCACCTTGGTAATGCAAGAATCTGTGACTGTAAAGATAAAACTGATTTTGCAGTAAAAAGTAGGAGAAATTGTAATAAAAAAAGTTTTAGGACTTTCTCACCAAGTTCCTGACAGCACTGATGACCCAGATATGCTTGTCATCTTGAGACCATCTCATTTGAACCCCACTGCTGATGGCTCTTCTCTCTCCACCTCCCTTCTGCTGAATTACTCTTCTCTGAATGAAGTTTATTGGTTGGAGAGCTAATTAGCACGAGTGCGTGCGTAACTGAGGCACTAATCAGTCTCAGGGCTGTTGTCCCGTTTCTGAGATCTTCTCTCTGGTCGGTTCGAAAGAGTTTGTTTTAATATTTGTGGCAGTGTGGTGCCTCCGAATCCCACACATAGCCAATCATGTGCCGCGGCCCACTCTCCTCTGTTTCTGAGGGTCTGAGATTCTGTTTCTCTCTCTCTCTCTCTCTCTCTCTCTCTCTCTCTCTCTCTCTCTCTCTCTCTCTCTCTCTTTTTCTTAACCCTAAGCACTAACCCTCCCAGCTTTCTGTTTTTCTTCATTTATTTCTTTTCCTCATTGCCCCAATATATAAAATCAGCCTGCAGCCTCTTAGGCGCGTCTGAAACCTGAGGCAGCTGTCTTGTTTCCTTGCTGCCTCATTGACTTTACAGTCAGCTTCAGTGTGTGAAAGTACCTTTTATAGAAACTGGTTTAACATCATGTCTAATGATCTAAAAATAATTCCAGTTAGCTTTTAATATTATCACAGTCAATTTAGTATATATCTTTTAGACTATCTAGTCTACAATAAGTAGGTTCTGAGAGTTTTAGCCTGCTCATGCTGAATTTGTTTGATTACTGAGATTGTAATTGTCTGAAAATGTTCTACTGTGTTAAATAAAAAAGCACAATCTGGGCATAATATGGTCCCCCTGTGTTCAATAAACACAGGCTGGGCAGGGCTCAAACCAACAACCTTCAGAACAGGAGTTTTTAGCCTCTTCATGCTAAATTTCTTTGTTTACTGAGAATATAACTGTCAGATAATGTTTTCCTGTGTTTAAGAAAAACGCAAAACTGGGTCAAATAAGGTTCCCCTGTTTTCAATACACCCAGGTTGGGAAGGGCTCAAACCAACAACCTGCTGAACATGTGTTGAGAGCGCTAACCACTAGACCACCGGGATTCTTGTGTTTTGTTGTTTTGTGTTTGTAGACTTCTAACTTTGTCAGTAATGGCTTGAGGAATGCATCCTGACATGCTGAATTTGTTGGTCTGCTGTGTTTTTAAAAAAGCATAATGTGGGTCAGATATGCTTCCCCTGTGTTCAAAACACATGGGTTTGGCAGGTCTCAAACCATCAACATTCAGAACACAAGTTATAAGCGCTAACCACTAGACCACTTGCGGTTTGCGGGGTTTTTGTTTTGCTTGTGGAATTCTATAGCTAACTTTCTCAGTCATAGCTGGGGGCACACATCCTGACACCTGAGAATCTTCCTGTCAGATAGTGTAGCCTGTTCATGCTAAATTAGTTTGATTACTGAGAATGTAACTGTCAGATAATGTTCTCCTGTGTTTAATAAAAAAGGTTAACCAGAGTATAATATTCTACCCTGGTGTTCAAATAACAGGGGCTGGGCAGACCTCAAACCTACAACCTTTAGAACGTGAGTTCAGAGTGCTAACCACTACACCCTTTGTGGTTTGTGGGTGTGTGTTTGTGGACTTCTATAGCTAACTTTGTCAGTAGTAGCTGGGGGAACGCATCCTGACACCTAAGAATCTTCCTGTCAGATAGTGTTCCCCTTTGTTTTCTATAATACAGAACATTTTTACTTTTCAAGATTAAAACTGCTCACTATCTAGTCTACAATAAGTAGGTTTTGAGAATTTTAGCTTGCTTATGCCAAATTAGTTTAATTACTGAGAGTGTATCTGTCAGATAATGTTCTCCTGTGTTTAATAAAAAAGCATAAACTGGGTCTAATATAGCATCCCTGTGTTCAAAGAATACGGGCTGGGCAGGGGTCAAACCAACAACCTTCAGAACATGTGTTGAGAGTGCTAACCACTGGCCCTTTGTGGTTTGTTGATTTGTGTTTGTGGACTTCTATAGCTAACTTTGGCAGTCAGTGCTTGGGAAACGCATCCTGACACCTAAGAATCTTCCTGTCAGATAGTGTTCCCCCTTGTTTTCCATAATATGGAAATTTTTATTTTTCAAGATTAAAACTGCTCCCTATCTAGTCTACAATAAGTAGGTTTTGAGAATTATAGCTTTCTTATGCTAAATTAGTTTGATTACTGACAGTATATCTGTCAGATAATGTTCTCCTGTGTTTAATAAAAAATGCGTAACCTGGGTCTAATACAGCATCCCTGCGTTCAAAGAATACAGGCTGGGCAGGGCTCAAAACAGCTACCTTCAGAACACATGTTGAGAGTGCTAACCACTAGGCCCTTTGTCGTTTCTGGATTTGTGTTTGTGGACTTCTATAGCTAACTTTGGCAGTCAGTGCTTGGGAAACACAACCTGACACCTAAGAATCTTCCTGTCAGATAGTGTTCCCCCTTGTTTTCCATAATACAGAAAATGTTTATTTTTCCGAATTAAAACTGCTCATTTTCTAGCCAACAATAAGTAGGTTTTGAGAATTTTAGCCAGTTCATTCTGAATTAGTTTGAGTACTTAGATAGTAACTGTCATATAATGTTCTCCTGTGTTTAATAAAAAAGCGTAACCTGGGTCTAACATGGTACCCCTGTGTTCAATTAAAACGGGCTGGCTAAAATGAAAAACAGGAAAATGAAAAACATTGGAAAAAAAGAAGACTCTTTTTTTAGTTTTAGACTATTCATTTATTTATTTGAAGAAATCCTCTAAATGTTTTTATCAAAACACGTAAAGTAGTCTATTGTGGGATGTTATACAGTTTCAATTAAAAAGCATGGTACTTTTAGTCTGTAGTTGCTAAGCTCCTGTTAACCACATAGTTCCATACTTAGAATGCATCAGCAGATGGGGAGCTGCTATAGCAATTGATAGCATGAAAGACTCCCACGGTTTGGATTAAAATAGAAACGATGTTCACCCAGTGTGTCCACACAACACCTTACAGAGGCTGTCACATGTCATAAAGAGGTCTTGAGTCATTCTCATTTCAGTTGAACTCTCCTTACCAAAAAGAGAATAAAGTCAATGGAACATACGCTCTGATCTGAACGTCAGAGACTGTGATAGTCATTTTCACACTTTGCCATGTGGTTAAATTTTAGTGAATAGAGATGAAGAAATAGAAAAATGAAAAACAATGGCCTGTCACAGCAGAGAGGAGGAAGATCATTGGCCAAGGCTTTATTGTGTTGCATTTCCAATTGAACTTTTAAGCTAAAGAGAAAAAATTATTTTATCATTTATTCACCCTCATGTCAAACCTGTATGACTTTCTTCTGCAAAACACAGCAGAAGATATTCTGAAGAACGTTGGTAACCAAACAACATTAGTCATGATTGACTTCCACTGTATGGGCACAAAAGATGGCACTGGGATGTTTTTTCATCTTCTTTTGTGTTCGACCAAACAAAGAATAATATACAGGTTTTGAATACGGGGGTATGAACTCTACCAAATAGCATACCAATTTTTTTTATCAGTTGAATTTATAGTTGAAATGTTCCTTTTACATGGTACTCTGGTATTAGGACCCTAAAGTTGAGATTAATTATATTTTCAATATCTCTAGTGATTGATGTGTAGTTCTCAATCTTTCAACAGCTATTTAGAAATGGAAATCAGCACAATTGATCAGATGCAGAGTGATGGTCACAAGAAGTCATTAACCAGCACCCCGCAGAGTGATGTATGAAAAATATGAACTGCTTTTCCCCAATGCAAAACTCTTCTTGACATTACTTCCAACTGGCATTGGATGATGATAATTGCATTTGGTGCTGAATTGCTCTGGGTGAGTCTTGTGAAACCATCAAATATCTGCAGATGGCTGTGTGGGCTGATCGGCGCCGAGCGTCGTACTGATGGCTTTTTTTATTTGACTCTTTATCATTGTCTTGGTGATTCAGAAAAAAAAAACGTTTTATGATTAGGTTAACAATTAAATTAAAGGTAGTACCTTTTTTTATGGCTTTTTTTAAAAACTGATCTCAGTTATCCTCTGTTTATTGTAGTGACTTGTGTGGTGTTTGACATCTCAATATGATGGGAGAGAAAATAGATGCATGTTTGATATTTACAGGAGAAGAAATAGAACTGTGATTTTCCAATGCCGTTAGTCAATTTTATTATTTCATTACTTTAAAGGGCATTTTCAAGCATCCCCGGATGATATTAGAGCTTCTCTATGCACTGGAGTGGCACTTTGGCTCCCATATCAACACCATCCAAATCATACTCCTGTCTCCAGGCAACCAGGGCCAGATTTAGGGGGATGTTATCTAACTGTTCAGAGCCGTTGCGAGGTGTCTGACAGGACTGTTGCTGGACGGTGAACTTTCTGTTCCTCATAGATCTTGCTCACCAGATTAATCTAATATCATAAGAGCTTGTCTCATTGCTGGCTATTACAGTTGGCTTTTACCCAGCATTGATTGTTTCAGTAATCCTTCTACAACAGCTTGTTGATCATGGAAACAGGAAGACGAATGAGTGGTCGAGGTTTTTGAAACGTGATGCCCCTTGCAGTGTAACACTTATGGATTCAAAATAAATCTGTTTCCTTCACTGCACCAAAATGTTCTGTATGAGACGAAATCAACCTAGAACTGAACTCCACTAAAGAGGTTTACACTTTAAAGTTTTGTATATTGCTTTGTGTCTCCAAACATTCGCACATCTACTTTTTCAGTTCTATTTCTCTCTTTCTTTGTATACTCTCGTGTGAGCGAGCACACACGCATTGGGTTTTCATGTTTTATGGGGACTTTCTATGGACATAATGACTTTTATACAGTACAAACTGTATATTAAATTGTGTAACCTTCACCCTAACTCTAAACCAAACCCTCATGTGAACCTTTCTGCATTTTTATATTTCAAATAAATATAATTTAATATGATGTATTAGCTGGTTTCTTTTTCTGCACGCACACACACGTTGTGTTTGGGATAGCTTACTACCATGCTCTTCTTACTATTTCTGCAGTATATAATGCATACTGTACATGTACTGTGCATAGTATGCAGATTTTCTGCAAGAAGTAATAAGAAATACCCACAATGCATTTGCATAGACCTTTCATTTCCAGGGTGATGAATGAACTGTAATAATATCCATCAACATTTTTGTTTTTGTTGTTTTATATATATTACACATTATTTCTTATTCTTTCATCAGGCTGACAAAGTCTTTTGCAGAAGGCTGGATTTAAAATGCTAAATAATTAAACAAGCCGATGAAATGTGACAAATGTTATAAAGTCATGTGACATATTACTGTCTGAAATCTTAATTAGTTCATAAAGCATATCAGATACTGTTTTTATACTACACTAAGCATTATGCTACGACATACAGTACACAGTCAACCACTAGTACAGTTTTGGCAGGATGATATGGTGAGTATACTGGATGGAGTCTAGCTCCCTCTGCTGGTCATTTGTATGTCTGTTCGCTTAATTGATTTGTCATTTTTACAAATCTGCAGCACAGCTGTTATGAGCTCGACATAAGCAAGAATATGAAATCAAATCTCTATAGATTGACAATACAGAATAAAACAATAACGAATGTTAGTTGCATATATGAAAACTTTTGGATTTGGATTTTTGTTAAAGGTTACATACAAGTAAAAATGGATAATTATTTTTAAGCAGATTGGGGTTTTTCAAAATTTTGAAAACATCATATTCGAGCATATATTTAAAGTAATGAATGTGAAGTGGTAATTGATTTTTTATATTGCTCTTTTTGAGGGTAATTCCAACCCACAGTTTCAAACCTCAGTGTCTCTCCATCACCCACTCTCTCTCTCTCTCTCACACACACACACTATTTCTGCTCTTCCCACCTGACCGCTCCTCGATAACTCATCTTTAACAGATACTGCTGCATCCTCTTGAGATTGGCACAGAAAGCAGATTCTAGTGTTTCAGAGTTCTGCTTGTAAAAGAATGGGAGTGATTGGGATGTGAATCTGCTGCTATCAACGCTGCCTGCCCTCTTACTCATTACTGCATAGGCATAGATAAATGAACAAAACAAAATCTGCACTCACCACACAAAAGCACTGCATATGTACAGTAATTTATCAAAAGAGCACTTCTGCAGAACAGCACATGAAACACAGACCGACTAGAGAACGCTATGTTGAACCAAGCTGAACTGTTGACCTTGTATTCACTTTGGACAAACAAATGCACTTGATGTCACAGTTGTATAGATGTCATGTATGAACATGACTGTCCAAGCTGCTCTTTTTCATTGAAATACAGATAAGTAATACAGTAATACAGATTTGGAACAACACAAGGGTAAGTAAACGGTTACCGAATTTTCATTTGTGGGTGAACTATTTCTTTAATTTAAGCAGTGGTTGTAATTAGAGCTTTGAAAGGGACGTATTATTCTTTGGCTTTTTTCATTCGCTGAACCAGCAAAATCTGACATAAACAGGAAACAAAAAGTAAAATGCATTCTCTGTACTGCAGATTCAATGCTTGTGCTTAAACTGTGAGCTGTACAAAAGACCAAAATAAAGCTGAATAATATATGAAATGCAGGAAGTTCTGCTTTATGTGCAATAACGTGCCAGAGGACAAAACCTTTGTCTCGCCTGCAGTTCTGTGCTCAGAACTCATTCTTTACACAGCAGATGAGTAATTGTAAGTAATATGACATGAGTAATTCTAATTTAAACCAAACAAAAGAAATCTTATGTCATATAATGCATATGGCACATGAATAAAAATAAGCATCATATTTTGTACAAAAGGTGAGGTTTTGTTTGCTTTGAAGGACGCAGATCTCAGATCATGCGGGAATCAGATGTATCATTCGTTTTTGTATACAAATTTCTGGAGTCTCGAGTCCATGCCAGGTATAATGCTGGATAATTTGTTTAATGTTCACCCAAATGTCACTTTTATGCTGATAATATCATTTTCACTGATTGCTGTAAACAGTGTAAATTTTTAATGACATACATGCCAGTGTTTGAAATAATCATCATTTCTGAATCACATTAACGATCACCTTTGACAGCTTTCCCGGAGAGTATTGGTCAGCTTCTAATGCATTATTGTGTACAAAGTGGAAATATTTTAATTACATGATTTTATGGCTCACTGATTCATTATAATGCCTGATAATCAAGTTACGAAGCAAATTGTAATGAATACAATTCGTCAGAAGTGAATGACAGTATGTGTTGGCATAATGTACCGGAATAAATTGCAAAAATATATTGCTGCTTAATTTGGAGGAAAATCATATTCTTGGTAAATTAGGTGTGAATGAACAAGATTTCACTATCAAGCGTTGGGGAAAATTTTCATTTGAAGAGTCTTACAACAACAAAAAACAGGGATTCCAGACTGTTAAATACCTTCCCTAATGTATAATGTAGACCATAACTAATGCTAATCATTTTACAAGTTTATAATAATTAATGAATTTGCTATTATGAAGATGCATTTATTTATGACTCCTGTCTTCAGCTGTGATAGGATGAATCAGATTAATCATGTGGCTTCCCTTCTAATTGTCCCATGCACATACTGTTGATGAATGACATTTTTATTCATTAACATTGGTGGTGTGTAAAATTAAATAGAAATTAAATCAATTAGAAGAAATTATTTTTCTGTTAAGAAGAATACAGCCTTTGTTTCTCTGACTCTGAGCAAACTATCTAAAAATACTCAGCTTACATAGGATACTATAGCACAAGCAAATGACTGTTGAGGCGATAGAAATATTAACAGCTTTACCACAAGAGGGCAGCTTTAAAGGACATAACCCCATAACACCATCAATGGCTAAATGTTGCAATTCAACATTTATTTGATGTGCTAAATGACAATACTTAATCTACCTGTTAAGGCCACAAAACAGGAGCAAATGCTGAATCAGGTTTCAAAGCAGCAACATCTCCGGGTTTATTGAAAGAGGCTGCATCTAGCTAAAGCTCCAGATCTCAGCAGATTTGCAAGTGCCGGGTCATTTACTTCCGAGCGCACAGGGCAGGGGAGATCAATCAGGCTCCATCCGGCCCACTGTCGCCCTTGATTTGCAGTACCGGCATCCAGCTGTTGGGTTTGGGAAAAATAATGGCTGATTGGACTCTGTGGCATCTTGGCATTGGGGAACAATTCAATTTCTGTGTGATGGATGGTCAAAGAGAGCCGGACACAAGACACTGCAGCATGCAACTTCTGACTAAACAAGGATCTGATGAACAATAATGAGACAAGAAGCAATTCCAGGCATTAAAGTTGTCTGCCAGAAAGCCCCTGCAGTGTTGAGATTTTTCCAGATCGATGAAGGCGATCAGCCTTCTCTTCACAAAAAAACATTGGAAGTACCAATTAAAATTCATCTGATTTCATTGTTGTTTTAAACAAGCTTTCTCTAATATATAGTATATCATATATATATATATATATATATATATATATATATATATATATATATAATGGGTCAGATTGATCTTGTGGCTCAAATCACACAAATGCTTTGTAATTTCTTATAATTTACATAAAGTTCAAAATGATTGCTTTTTCATTGCTTGCATCTTCATTGAGACAGTTTTAATTTTAAATATAATTAGACAAAGAAACCATTTGCATACAAATTCATATTAGAATATGAATTAATTTCAAGGTCTGCCATGCAAGCTTTAAACTATCTAGTAAATAAAAGCTTGTCCAAAATAACAATTCGATTTATTTTTTTCCATTATCAGCCAGCTATATATATTTATGAGAGAGCATGTAAAGCACTCTGAACATTAGTTTAAAAGGCAAACAATTATGGGACACTAAAATGCCCTTACATGTTGACATTTTGTGACTTTGTGAGCAGATATATTAATCACCATGTGCCATAGTCTCTGCAGAAAACATCCTTTATTTACACCAGCTGCTATAAAAAAGACAAAGGCAAAAATTGGCCCATGCTTATAAAAGGACACAACCAACTATAAGGTAAAAAACAGACTTATAAATACAAATGTGTTTCCCCTAGATCCATAGCAATCAATTAGGTCTTGATTATGGTTCCATAAAATGTATAGAACAGCCGGCACTGTATATGACACAGACATCAAACAGAAAATCTTCGTTCTTTGCTCAAGGGCACAACAGAAGAAGAAAGAAAACATCCTGGAATTCGCACCAGTTCTTCCCGTTCAGGTTGCAGAACTGGTACAATTAACCCACCTGTTCCTGTAGCCAGATTAATGCCAACCTTTCATCCTTAAACAGTTAAAGCAATTTCTCAAACCACTGTCCTATATATTGTAAAACACTTTTTTATTTCATTCCTCAAACAACACAACATACTTGGCAACACAATATAAACTGTTATTGCAAGGTTGTTTATATTTTGGACAGATGTTCTTATACAGTCAATAGATAACAGGGGAAAACATATCTGGGAGTTTAATAAACTGCACTAGGCGGCACACTTGCTTTTACCTAATTGCAGGCTCCTGAGTCACTGCAAAGTTGATCAACTTGTTTGTGGAGGCACATGAATCTCCACCAGACAAGGGTGTATATATTTGGCCTGATCACTATGAAACATTTATGTGCTATTTTTAATTACGCTGAATATTTTGGTGACACATGTTTGGTGTGGTCCATTTAATACTCCTCAAGATATTTGTGGGGACGTAACCCTCATAAATCCTACTCTACTCCTAAAACGCTAAGGAATGTTTTATATTTACAATATATTTGTATTAACAAGAAATTACATTTATTGCTTTCAAAGGCATCTGTAGTGGTAAACTCAATGAAGGATGCACAATTTGCAACAGTTATAATGGGAGTTAGTTATTTAGGCCTACACATTATTCATGTGTATGCTGTACGTTGAATTTGTATGGTATATTTATAACTGTTTGTATGTATATTAGTTGTTTTATTGTAGTCCTTGTTTATGGTGTATTAGTATAACATTTGTCATATTTGTGGACAATAAAAGTTACGAAACAAAAATATAGTACCGAGTATATACAGGTTCCACTATTTAAAAGCAGTTCATCATCAAGTTTGTTTTCACAACCCTTCGATGACAAAACACACTTTTTCTCAATGGTAACGCGTGGCACTTCCAGTTACGAGGTTCTATCGGTAAATAGGCGGTGCTTCCGTACGTCACAAATGACGTTGAGCTAATACCTCTCGTGATTGGCTTGTTCCTCTAACATAGCGTGCGTAAACTACCGCAGCTACAATCATGTGGATAGACTTTAAACATCAACACAAACGTTTAGGTTTATCCAAGTAAGCTACATATCGCTTAAAACAAGCGCGTATGTGTAATTGCTCGGCCCAGCCTGAAAGCATCTTCATATGCTGAAGGGAAAAAGATGCCGCTGTAAAACTTTCCAGCGGTTTAACGAGTGAAAGGATCAGAATTGACGCGATGGAGGAGAAAGACAAAACGGGGTGAAGAACATTTCACACCATCTCTCATCACTAAGGAGGATCAGCATGATTACATAGAAACCATCTGCTTTTGGTTCAAGGAAAAGAGACAAAAGTTTGGCGAGTTTTGGGCGAAGTATGGCGCGAGAGATTGGAGAGTCTGGAGAAGCTAAAAGTACCAAAGTAACAAAGCATAAACGAAGGAAAAGCAAAAAGGAGAGCAAAACAAGGACCGTACACGCCAACATTTTTTATGACCATACCAAAGGAGGGGATAACCCCAACAGACACTATGCAAACAATAAGATCAAAACCACAAAATACACGCTGCTTTCTTTTCTACCGAAGAACCTCTTCGAGCAGTTTCACCGATTTGCCAACGTGTATTTTGTTTTCATAGCCTTACTGAATTTTGTGCCTGTGGTCAATGCTTTTCAACCAGAGTTGGCTCTCGCCCCCGTGGTCTTTATATTGTCCGTTACCGCTATCAAGGATTTATGGGAAGATTACAGACGGCATCGATCGGATAAAGAAATAAATCACATGGACTGTCTCGTTTACAGTAGGTAAGCACGTGTTTGGAAACCTGTCTCGGTAACAAGTCTTATGAAGTCATGTGTGTATTTCAGTTGACAATGTGCGCATCTCTGCTGTGATAACGTGATTGTGTGAAGACCTGTAGGCCTATCTACCTGTTGCTTGAACGAGCACCCTGTCTGCTCGTGTTTCTAAACCTTATGAGCTGCCTTCCAAAGCACAAACATCGGCGACTGAATGACCTATGATGCTCATGAAGGAGAAGTGTAGGTAGTTTATAATGCGTACAAAGCTGTCAAGGTGGGCAACTAGTTAGGGTTTTGAGAAGCAGCCTATGTACCTGGTCAGGAAGTTTGGGGGGTAGTGGTATGACATTTTTGTGATATAAGAGTGGGGAAAAATGAAAAGTAACACTCTGGGAAAGTGAGTAGCTTGTGCATTCCAGGCCTAAGTGTCACTCATGTATGTTATCACTGAAATAATGAACAATGATTTAAAATAATCAGCCCTGTTTATCATTATTATACATTGTTATTATCTGGAGAACAGGTTTATTAGTATTAAGGGTATTATGTAACTATTGTTGATTAAAACAAGTAATGTGTTCAGAATTTGACTGTTGCTTTGAAGTTTGCTTAAAGGGATAGTTCACCCCAAAATAAAAATTCTTTCATGATTTATTCACCCGCATGATGTTTAAAACCTGTCTATGACTCTTTCTTTTGTAGAACTCAAAAAACAAAAGAAAATATCTTTATAGAGGTTTGGTATGACATTGGTAAGAGCACGTGATGAAAGAATTGTCATTTTTGGGTGATCCATACCTTTAATGTGATTATGCGCAGATCATTTAATTGGCTTAGTTGAAAGAACGTTTTGTTGGGAAAACGTGTGATATTTAACTGAATACCGAAGATCATTTTAATCAAGATATGCAATTTGTGAGTTACCTTTTTGCATGTTGTTTTATATCAGTCTTGGCCTTGATGATTGACACGGTGTGCTCACAGTGTGAACTTGCAGGAACAAATTAACATCCACTTGAGCTATGGGACCTTTACTAGATAAACTTGTCACACAAATTTCACTCTGTACAGAAATGAAGGACATTGTCAGACTTTCTCCTGTAAAACATTGCACTGGCACTGATGATGAAAAAAACGAGAGACGGCTTGTTTGGAGGTCTGTCTGTCTTTCATCTGTGCTTTGAGGGCTTCCACTTGTGTATTTGCTGGAGTCTGGAGGCTGTTTTTCTCTGATGAAAAGCGTCTCTGTCAGCCATGTTAAGACTATGTATCTACTCGGTCAAAAGCCACAGTGTTTTGCAGACTGCACAATCTGAGCTAGTGCTGGGCTCAATGTTGGGCTTAATTGAATTTTCTCAAGTGAATTACTATTTTGAAAACCGTTTTACAAAGCCACCCGGAGTGGCAACTGATAGTCAAAGACCTGATCTGAGTCAGAGACTCTACTCAATCTGATTTAACCTTTATTTAAGTGCAAAGTTTGACATAAGATTAAAAATCTGTCAAATAAATGAAGGAAAGTATTAGTTAATTGAAATTATTCCATTATTGAAATAGTATGTATGCATTTTCATTAACTTTTGCCATATATCACCATCTCTGTTTGAAACATAAATTTGAAAGTTACCGAACATACTCATCTATTCATGGGTTGAAGTTATGTCAAACTGACATAACCTGCCAGCCAATCATACCTTAAGGTTTTTTTTATCTATTGCTCATCTTTTATTTTTAACTAAAAGGTTTATGAATTGCAGCTTTAAAGTAAATTAATTATGTGTTTAGAAGAATCAAATGTGATTTGTATAGACTATACAATGGACCAGACACTTCTCTAATCTGGTCTTAAAGAGTTCTCCAGCTTCTCCACAGGATGTTTTTAATGTATAAAAATGTGAATCATGTCCAGGCACTGAATTTTAACTGCACTCATCATTTGTAAGTGTTGAAAATAGCATCTATGCATGTAAATATAATTACTTAACCTTCTTTAACTTTTATTTTACAATCATAAAAAGATCCTAACATTATAGACATTTTATAAAATTTATAGAATCTTCAGAACAGATGAAAAATTAAATGCTAAGTCAAGTTTGGGTTAGTTTTGTTAGTTAGTTTCACAAAGTCTGACTCTGTTTCATTCCTGATTCCTCATTTTTTTCTAGCAATGTAAGTTGAAGTCTCTAAAATCCTTGACATTTTACAATACAATGGCATACGCAGGGATGGCTGTTTAATCAATTGGACTAAATGATTCCTACAAGGTCAGCAGAAAGCTTTCAATAGCAGATGTACACACTTATCTATACTTTGTCTCCCAGATAAGAAACAAATCTATCAAAAAATTATTATGTATTTATAAAAACACAGTATATGTAACTGATATAGCGTTTTGTGTGTATGTAAAGTAAATATATATGTATTCATCATTTTTAGTTTTAGGTAAGTGTTATGGTTAGAATATAGGTCTATAGTAATTACGATTGTGTGTGTATAGAAACAATAGACATCTGTGTGTCTGTCCCTAGTTAGATTACATAATAAGTGTGTGTGGAGGAAAATCTGCACCTTTGGCATTAGGTGTATTTGTTGAGAATGTAGCTGCTGCCTTTACATCGTCTGCACTTTCTCTTTGTTATGGATGTCACCACTGACAATGGTTGTGCTGCATACTTTCCCCTTTCTTATTTATACAATACATAGGAGTTTTGTCTGTCAAGCCACAACACATTCTTTTTCTGTTTGTATGTCGACTTAAAAGTGCATGCAGACAGTCTGAGGGCCATCCTGTTCAAATAGCGAGAGCTATTTTGGACACCTACACGTTGAGTTCCTGTTTAGCTCCAGGGTAAACACAACGTGGAAGCAAATCAATGATTTGTTAATGTTGCAGGGTCTCTGAGATGTCAACGTTCAGGCAGATGCTCGCGCTGAACGGCAGAAGTTATGAAACAATCAGTATACTGCTCCTGAGTTGTTATATAGAATGGCTGAGAATTTCACGCACTAGCAAAGACAGATTGTGAGCATTGTGTTCGGAACATGAAGTCTGTGTGGTTTTGTGTGTCGTTTTTATCCTGGAAAATGTAAAATCTTGCTCTGTCACCTTTCTGACAGCTTGACATGGCCTACTGTGAATGTGCTGGTAGTATCAAATGTAACTCGTAAAATAATGCAGGTGGTTAGACAATAGAATAAAAACAATAGCAATATCTAGAAAAAGCTTGCGTTCCCTCCTTTCCTGTGTTCGGCAGGCAGCAGCTGGATCAAAAGTCCTTTTGTGCTTTTTCTCCTAAAAAGCGCAGCGTGAAATGCAAGCTCCCGCGACAAAACTATCACAGCGTTTTTTTTAAATCTGTGTACAATGTGACAATTTCCTGAGTGGTTTCGATACCAACTAGTTTCCTTCGCCGAAAGTTCAGAGAGACAAGAATTTAAGGAATTTTGAGCTTTTGCAGGCTGAGATGGTTTGCTCTCCCCCGAATAGCTCAGGTTCACCTCGGATGCGAGCTTGTAAATCTCTGCAACGATTCTGAGCGGGATATCTCATAGTTAGCCCCTCGACAGAGGCCTTGACTCTAATCTGAAGGTTGTATATTTGGTTCGTGATAATCAGATATGATAATTGTTCAACATAGCAAGTGTTTAAAGATATGACGACAAGTTCAGCTTAACTTTATTAAGCACCTAATAGTTTTTCAGTGGGCATTGAAGTACATTTTTCTAGCAGATCAGAATTTTTTTTCACCAAATTGTCCCAATCATGCTTTCCACATACCATCTGTAAGTGCCTGAAGAACCTGCTTTAGGTGGTCTGTTGAACAATCACTGGAGGTCCAGCGAATGCTTTATTATATTGCGTGAAGATTGGTATTTGTATGAATTCTGTAAAAAAAAGACCACATCATCTTAATCTTTCAGGGATCAGCCATTGTTTTTGTCTAGAGGATATACTCATATAAGCATTTTTTTCTGAGCTGCATGTTTTTTCTTTGAAGTCTATTGATGGTGGACTGCTCTCATGGTGTGTTGCTTGTGGTAATGACCTTAAGAAAGTTCTGTTCAGGTGGCCTTATCTTTCTGGAACTTATCTCTTAAATATCCATCAATCCTCTTTTGTTTTCACCACTTCATTTATTTCTTCCCAAAATAATTAGTTAAAAAATAAAAATGGTGACGAGATACACTGTGTTCTTGCAACTGTTGTTTGTCCAAATTATCGTTTGCATTGAGTTTTATGATTTTGCATGATGATTAACACAGTATAATTTTAAAAGTCACATGAAGTATGGACATTATGTAATCATTAGTAATATTTTTTTGCTAAATTGTTTGTTGTTCTTGATGACTTAGGCTGAGGAAGAATTTAGATTTAGACTAGATATTTATGTTGACTTACAGCTAATGATCTACTGTTAAATTACTGCCTGTATTTATTACTTTTGTAATATTTTAAAAAAATATTTCGTTTCCTTGTTTTGGAGTCACAAGAAGCACAGAGATGTCCCTGGTGTATTTTGTGTAGTATAGTGTAAATTTGGTTAGTTTTGGGTATAACTGTAACCTGTTATAATAAAGTTTGATTCCCTTAGCCTCTATGGTCTGCCCTTCACATTAATGCATGATAGTGTTTAACCATTCATTTGGCAGATTTAAATTTTTTCTATGGTATTTATCAGTGTCTGCCATGTCCATTATCAGTCAACCTCCACTAGATGTCTAGGTAAATGAAAGCATGTTCTATTACTGTAGCATTGTAATAGACTTAGGAACTATATTTAACCTAAAGAAAAAGGGTCATTATTAAATGCATTATTTATTATTCGTATGAGGTCCAGTTACATTCACCAAGGTTTTCTGCAACAGTAATGATTAAGTGCTTTTTATTACATTTTTTTTTTACCTTAGACACTTTTTTTGGCTGCTGTGCCATCAGGGCTTTTACGTTAATGTCCATGTTGCATGTGAAATAACAAAGCTTACCTGCTGGTTGTGGTTTTTCTGTAAGGTCCAGTATTATTGGCACTGGCCTGTGGTTTCATCAGGCCTTTTTGCAAATCCTGATTTATGCATAATAGTTCATCTAAAGGTGCATGTGCTACAACTGCCTGAACATGAATCGAAGCATTTCACTGACTTAGAGTCATTATTAAATACCATGCTCTTTTACACACACGTATGCTTTCTGTAGCAGTCCTGAATGCTCCACTTAAGCGACAAAATTATAATGTGGTGTCAAACTGAAATTATAATATATGATGGATTATATTTCGATGTGTCATTACACAGGACCTACTGTATATATGAAGGGCATAACTGGTGTTTTTGGAAATACAAGTTTGCAAATCAGCAATATATTTTAAATACTCATGGTAATGGTAAAAAAAACGAAATTGTAGTTGTATGGCTTTTACTCCATGTCTTTTACTTCAATGTCATCTGTTTGCTCAGGTGCTGTACAGAGATATAGATTCATATGTAGATTAAACGACTAACACATATCAAATAAATTTAGAGATGCAATACATAATAGTATCTTGATATCTCAATATCTCTCATTTTCTTTAAAACTCACCTGGAACCAGATGTATAAACATTGTGTATGCACAAAATTGGCTTTGAAAAGTTTGTATGCAATTCTCAATGCGCCTAATCACAATTTATAAAAAAAATCATCTAAGCGTAAATATATGGGCTGTCTTGATTGTGTCTGCACACTTTAAGAATGAAATCTATCTGTACAATGTTATTGCTGGCTATGAGAATCAATCAATATCCTTGTATCAAAACATCCCATTTAAACAACAGAATAAGATCCTTTTTTAGATGTAAATAATCCTTTAGTTGATTGCTCATCTTGCACACATGTACAAACATTTCATACAAACATTCTGTTATTTGTCTGTTCTTGTTTCACTCCTGAAGCTGTAGACGTTCACAAACCTCTCCCCAATTCCTCAGTACCTTCTAAAGTTTTAACAATGACCAGAATTGTTTATAAGATGAGCTAGATTGTAAATTGGGAAGGTGTAATCACAGGGCACCATCAGTGCAATATCCTCATGACCACCCTGTCTGTATCTGTTTTCTTTCATGTTTATGTATTCACAGCTGGATGCTGGACTGACACTACTGGGCTGTAATGTAAAATATGGAGTTAACCCAAAGTCCTTTTAAGCGAAGTCTCCACACTCTGCCGCCATAGTTTGTTTCAGTCATGCGAGACCAAGTCAAGTCTACTTCCTAGGGTCACAGTAAAACCCTATAGTACAAGTACAACATATTGACCAATAATGTTGCTTATGTGCTCGAATCGCAAAACAGATTTCACAACTCTCTGTACAATGCCCCTTCACAAAAAAACCGTGGTCATATTAAGAGTTGGTTTTTCTCCATTCATAGTAATAGAACTGGTAATCCACTTGTAAGGTTGTGATTAAAATAATATCGTTTCCCACATTTAAGCTAAATCTTTATAAACGCTACAGTATTCACGCTTATTGAATCTCCAGGTGCAGTATGTTAATAATTCATTTAAAAAATGAATCGCTGTAAAAAAACGAAGCACATCATGAGTTAGCATTATTTGTGGTTTGATAGGGCATTCGGACCCGGAAGCAGTGGTGTGTGACATCAGACTTGACGAGCGGATATCTAAACGTAGTTTAAGCATATAGGTGCATAAATGAAGGCCCGCCTCTCAGTCCTGCACAAACCTGACTTTGAGACATCCAGGTGGTTGCAGTGCTTGAATTGTTTGGTTTACACACTGTTTGGTCTACAGACTTTTTCATCTCAAGTCAAAAGCAACATGTTGGGGCTGTGTAATCACAGGAATCAATGGCTGTTAACGGGAAACAAAAGTCTGGACCAGCTAGAATGTTTGTTTTTTAAAGAAAAGGCTTTATTTGATTTTGATTATGTTTGTCCTGAAGTTCTATATTCCCTCACTTGCCTCTTCTCAGACGGCTAACAGGTGACTCATGCAACCTTTTTCAACTTTGTGGTAAACCATCACGGTCTCCACCCCCTTTAAACCATAGCGAATTTGTTCTCCCTGTAGTTTGTATTTGCCTCTCTAAGAAGTCACTCTACTTTCCCACGTGGCAGTAGAAAAGCACCCTTGTGAAAGGGCGGGAAAAGAAACAGAAGGAAGGTTTGTTTGCCAAATGCCTTAAGAGTCCCAGGCTCCCTGCAGCCATGTTTGCCAAAGTCTTGTAATATTGTTTTTGTCCTCCTGACATAGGCGTCATGTTAGGCGCCGGTCATTTTAAGCCAGCTCTGTGAATGTTACACTACACTTACAGTTGTGAAGATACCATGGATGTAGTTTGTTTATTGTTAGCCTTGTGTGTTGCTTGTGGGGTTATGGTGCCTGCCTATTAATATTAGTGGTGGGAATCTTTAGGTACTACGCGATCCGATTCTGGGACTCACGATCCGATTCCAAAACGATTCTTCATATAATTTTTTTGTAAATATGATACATTTGCATTTTAAATAAATAAATTTTTATGCTTTTTGTTTATAGTTAGAATCTCTTTGACAGTATTCCCATCTTGAAGTTTAATTTGATTGCTTTTATTTTAACAAAGTTTTATTCAGGATGAACAAGTTCTGACATAGAATCGATTCAGAATCTTTGAGAATCGATTCAGAATCGTTAGAGAAAGATTTTTTTTCTCCCACCCCTAATTAATATATGTTTGCAGTAAATGCGGAAAGGGAAGGATAGTACCAGTTTTAGTGATGTGGTAAAAAAATCCAACTGGTGTTATACACCAACGGACGGTAATGTTATGTCTATTATTAGCTTGCACACTATGCTTTCACATTTTAAGTTTAAATGGATTTTTGTCTGCTCATCACTTCAATCGCTCCTCTGTGTAGTTATCATTTATAGTTGTGGTGTGGACCCTGCTATTTTCCTAAATTTATAATGATTTTTAAAACCATCTTTATAGTTTGGTATTCTCCTTGGTGTGATTAGGCCTTAACTCTAGTCTGCACACTTTCATGTTTCTAGTTATTTTTGAAAGAAACAATATTTTGATGGATGATGCATTGTTTACAAGTTACTAAATTGCTAAATAATTGTTTGCACCAACATCTTGGTCTGTTTTGCACTCTTGTGCCACTATCTCAGTTAAACCTGAGGTTTTCTAAACTGTCTAGAGTTTGTGTCACCCATATAATAAGTGGTGCTTGAACCATAGCAATATCTAAGCATTAGGCAGTAGGGACCAGAATTATCTTTATGGCAAATTAGGCAGCATTATCACTATGGTTACAATGTTTTTTGTGGCCTCTGTAGGCATGAGAAACGATATGTGGAGAAATACTGGAAGGAGGTTCGGGTCGGAGACTTCATCCGTCTACGTTGCAATGAGATTCTGCCTGCGGACGTTCTTCTGCTCAGCTCCAGCGACCCGGATCGTCTGTGTCACATCGAGACTGCCACGCTGGATGGAGAGACCAACCTCAAGCAGAGGCAGGTGATCCGAAGCTTCATCGACCTGGTGAGTCCTCAGGACTGTGGAGTATTTGCAGTGAAAACCCATAATCTGTGTGAAGAAGTAAATAGAAGCATCTTGGTGTCCAGAACAGTTCATGTGATGGTGTTGCTTTTTTCATGTGTGTATTCAGCTGGCCAAATGATATAACAGTTAAGTTATTTCACACCAGTTACCAAAGTCAAATATTCATTTCCCTCAGTTCCGCTTAACCTGAGCTTCTTGTGTTTGACAACTAAGTTTAAAAGCACAGTTCATAAAAACAGAAATGGTGCAATTTACTTATTCTTGTAATGGCTGTATTTATCAATGGAAAACAAAGTAACCTAGCAAAACGTCTACATTACGTTTTATTTTATACAATAAAATATGATACTGTCATCAAAACATGACAGTATCATAAAAGTCATTTGTACAGCTGTATACATTATATTCTATGAGCTTTGTGTAAGAAACAAACTTAAATTGTATTTGAGTGACTTGAGAATGAGCTGTCTATAATCATTCATGTAAGCTTTCACCCAAAATTGCATTATTCTGCATGGCATGAGCGCAACCCAAAATTAACAACTGGTAAAATGTATTTTTCTGTTGCAGGACTGCGAGTTTGATCCCTTAAAATACAACAGCATTATTGAATGTGAAAAGCCCAACAATGACCTTAGCAGATTTCGAGGATACATGTAAGTGCAATGCGGTAATACATTAAATGGGATTTTTTACATCAACCTGCTTGAAAATGAAGCTGTGACCCTTACATTTTAATTAAGGAAAATTGAAAGTCAGATGAAGTAAAGTAATATGTATATGCTATTTTATAATGGAGAAGTATTATGTCATGGAATTTTGTGAGGTAGCTTTGTTTTAAGTTGTTTTGCTAGTTAAATCATCATTTTGGCTGTAATGATGATTTATTATTGGATTAAGGCTGTTAGGTTTCTGTTAGACAGTGACTGGAGATGAGTAGAAACACTTCCAGTTTATTCATGGCACATACTCATGTAAACCTGCATGAACTAGAGAACCAGAACCAAAAAAGTCAGTTTTAATAATAACTATTAGGGAAGGTCACATGTACCCGAGTACTCGGACGTTCAAGTGACATATATATATATTAAAATACTTTTTATTGCTTTCAGATAGCAGCTTTTTTAGGCGGTACTGATGTGCCTCTCCGTGCCGCTTTGGTAAAGATACGCGCCAGCAACATTAACTTTCCTTATGGTGTTTTGAAGGAGTCACATCATGGTTCTAAAAAGAACATTATTTTGTTTATTTGGTTTAATGCAATTTGTGGTTTTAGGGTTTTAAAAGTCATAATTTTACACATACGGTAGATTATTGTTGCTCCTTTCTGAAACGGATTTCAAAGCTCATCATTCTAAAAAGCGCAGTGTGCTGTGATTGGCCAGCGATCCACTGCACTGTGATTGGCCTGAATACTGCAAGCATGTGACAATGTTTCGCCCTTTACCATATTTAAAAACAGCGTCTACACCACATGGCGTGAATACAACAGGTACGCCTTCTTTCTTTGCGTATACATTTGGGTGGTTAGTGTTTTTTGTTTACAAAAAATATCTTTTTGGGTTTGAGACTTTTGTAACTCTGCAGATCTTATACATGCACAAACAGCTACATACCACACAAAAAAAAAAAAGAAAAACAAGAAATCGCATAATATGACCCCTTTAAGTAAAATACTTGTAGTATATATATTGTATGCCTTTGTATTTCCCATTTTCATTTTTGACTGGTAATCTGATTGTCACACTTTCAAAGTGGTGGATTAAATTTGTTAAGTACACTGATTATGGCTCAGGATTAGCCTACGTTATATTTTTGAGTAGTTTCTTATCTTAGCTGCTGCTAGCAACATAAAGGTCAGGGGTTCGATATCCCGGGAATGAACAAACTGATAAAATGACCATCTTGCATGCAGCATTGTGAGTCGCGTCTGCGAAATACAGTAATATAGTTCCAGAACTTGTGCACAGTAGTCAAATCTTGAGCCCAGTCAGGCTTGTGTTGGTTGAAGTATATCTTCCGTGTTTAGATGGTAATGACAGAAGGGCCAGCAAGTCAGCTGACACAGAGCAGAATAATTAAGACATTTATTTCCCGGGTGATAGAGAACAGATGCTCCTGGTGTGCTGCCAGAGATTTTTTTGCCAAGTAACCACAGAGTGGCTTACAAGAGCAAAAGGGAGAACATAATGCATGATAAGGGCCAGGGACTGTGTCTTGTCGAAACAGTGGCTTATTACATTAAGTTATTAAGCCAGCTGGCAAATGTGTGCAGGGCAGGCTATTAAAGAAGGTGATCTTGCTGTTACCTTGACCGTATTTCTGACAGTATATTTTTGCTATGGCTCTAAGGCATTTACTTTATATTTGACAACAAGGCATGTGGCATTCAGCAAGGAAATATTACTGACTCAGTATTTGAAGGAAGTTTTCTTACATGATACTAAAATGGTAAAGTAAGTCTATCATTATAGTAATCCGAATGACTCCAGTGGGTTAATAAATGTCTTTGAAACGATGGGTGTGTGTGAGAAAATGATTAATATTTCAAGCTTTGTGAGTGATATTGAAACCAAAACGAGCATATCCAAATTCAAGTATGGTAACACAGTGATACTTCCCATACTACTGAATTCCCATTGGTTCAAACAAAATAAAATTGTTTGTGTTCAGCTGACAAAAGGCTGATGCAAATGCCTGCAAGCGTGAATAAACTGAATTCCTTTGAGTAAAATCAACTGAATTGCAACCAAATGAAATGCTGCTTTTTGTATATTAAAATTGGTATATATTTCATAGGAGTGGGAATCTTTAGGTACTACGCGATCCGATTCCGATTCTGGGACTCACGATCCGATTCCAAAACGATTCTTCATATAATTTTTGCAAATATGATAAATTTGCATTTTAAATAAATAAAGAGTTTTTATGCTTTTTGTTTATAGTTTGAATCTCTTTGACAGTGTTCCCATCTTGAAGTTTAATTTTATTGCTTTTATTTTAACAAAGTTATATTCAGGATGAACAAGTTCTGACATAGAATCGATTCTGAATCTTTGAGAATCGATTCAGAATCGTTAGAGAAAGAATCCCGATGCATCGATGCATCGATTTTTTTCTCCCACCCCTAATATTTCAGCATGGTAATTGAAACGTGTTAAAACTTACTCCTACCATTGCCCCAACTATATTCTGCATGTTTTTAATCATTTGTAAGAACTTGCTAACAATTCAGTGCGAAACCTTTATGACTTAATTATCACACAGTCCTGCTAAATTAAATAAGTTTTGTTTTAAAATTGATATTTGGTAAATTACAGTGTATCTGATTGGATTTAATTTGATTTTACATGTGCCTTTTGAACCCCCGGACTAAACAGGAGTTGATGTTGTGACCCCCCCCCAGAAGCTTTGGGAAGTTCAGCTAAAACTATGAACAGTAATTTAACTAACACATCTAATCCTCAATTAAGCACTGGAATTAGAGTGTGCATTAAAAGCTTACAGAGCTGCCACCGGGTGTTTAAAATTCACTGCACATTCAATTCGAATCCAATTTGCATTTGCCTTTTTTTATGAAAAGTCTAGCCCCGGGGCTTGAACTTGCCCGGTGTCCACGCATCCCCTTAAGATCAGAGTTTTTGTTAAATTGTAAGATCACTCTTCCTCTCCCAAAATAATTTGCTCTGAGAATCTTTGCTACAGTTATTTTATGACGAGGCTTTTGGGTTTTTGTGCTGCATTGACTGAATGAGAGATGAGTTGGCCTCAGGGCTTTACCTGTACAGAGCTGTTTTAGTGAGGTCTTGGCTTTGCTATTGATTTTGTGCTGGGAAAGAAGAGCCCTGGAGGAAACCTTCCGAGTCGTCAACTGTGATAGATTGATGTGGTCAACAACAAAGAATGCAAGAGATGTTGTTTGATCTCCCTCTATAGTACGTGACATGAATGTAAGAGCCCGCATTTTAACTGCCTTTGCCGAAATGAATTGTATGCAGTTCTAGCAAATGGGGATGGAGGAATTCAAACTGAAACCAGATTATGTCATGTCCTTATTGATTTGTTGGATTACAAGTGTGATGAATGAGACTGCGCTGTGTGTATGACAGAATCCATCGCAGTGGGAAGAGAGATGGCCTGTACAAAGACAATCTGCTGCTCAGGGGCTGTACCATCCGCAACACGGAGGAGGCTGTAGGAATCGTCATCTATGCAGGTATGGCGCTGTCTTTCCAAGCCAGGACTTCCAATATTAGTCCTCAAGTAGTCCAGAGCATCCCAGCCTGACAATATTGGCCAACCAATGGCATAGGTTTGGGCTGGGATTATCTGTTTCTGAAAAATGGCAGATCGGGAGGAACAGAAAACAAGCTTTTAATGCATAAACGCAGTAGACTTTCCTTAGCTCAACTGGTAGCTACAGGACACAGTCGTCATGGGTTGGATAAATATAATTTAAAGCCAGATTGCATAATCTGCATGTATGTAATTTTGCTTACCTGGACCCATCATTGATTGGAATGTCAAAGTGTTGCAAACTGTAATTCTGACTAGTGCAAAAAAAATATTTCTACTTTCTACTGATTTTCAGGTCATGAGACGAAGGCTATGCTGAACAACAACGGCCCTCGTTATAAACGCAGCAAACTGGAGCGACAAATGAACATAGATGTGTTCTGGTGTGTCATTATATTGCTGGTCATGTGCCTCTTTTCAGCTATTGGTACGTAATATGTTAAAACAGCTTTTTTTAGGAAGTGTAGTTTACACTGCCATTCAAAAGTTTAGGGTCACTCGCATAAAATGCCAGCATATTATTTTCTTTCGTTACAAAACAAAGGTTTTAGTTAACATAAGCATTTCAAAGAGCATGCTTGAACCATATAATAAAGAAAAGCAGACAGTAGGAGCCCAGAATGAATTGGGGTACAAATACTTCAATAACCCCAAACTGTTGAAAAAATTCTCAGTGTGAGACATCAAGAAGCTGGACTGATAAAATGCCAAGAGTGCATAATGTGACTACACTGATAAATATAATAAAAAATTTAAAGAATAAGTAAGTGAACCTTATGTTTTGAATGGTTGCGTATTTGAAATGCCAACGGTCACAAAACAATTGTGTATTTTTTCTATTTGTGATTCTTTAAAGTAGGAATTCACCCTGAAGGTGTGGCGGTTTTAAGTATTGAAAGTTTTATGTGTTCTTTCCTCAGTGGAATGTACAATATTTCATTGAATGTATCTGATATGAGAAAGTATTCTGCAGGAAGGCAGCGGTTTTGGTTTCCTTAGGACATTTTTTGGAATCCTTTCATCTTTAGTGTCTTTTGAATTACCATGCACTTTTTCATTATAGCACGGTTTATACAGTAAAGTGCTCTCTCTCTGAAACCTCTAGGTCATGGCCTGTGGATGTTTCAGTATGGAGATAAGAGGCCCGTCTTTGACGTCCTGAGCCCGGAAGGAACGGAGTTATCTCCAGCGGTCTCGGCCATTTATCTCTTCCTCACCATGATTATAGTATTCCAGGTGAAGTGTGAACGGAATGTTGCAATGTGTATCTGGTTTTAAATGAACAAAATATAGATTTCTATAGACGTAATTCACATCTGGTTTTAGGCTGTGAATGAATGATGACCCATCAGAAATCATTAACAATCCTCTCTGTGACACACTTACTCTTTCTCTCTCCAGGTCCTGATCCCAATCTCGCTCTTTGTTTCCATTGAAATAGTGAAGATATGCCAGGTATACTTTATTCACCAGGATGCCGAGCTGTATGATGAGGAGACGGACTCTCATCTGCAGTGCCGGGCTCTGAACATCACAGAAGACCTGGGTCAGATGCAGTACATCTTCTCTGATAAGACTGGCACCCTGACAGAAAACAAGATGGTGTTTCGGCGCTGTACTGTGGCTGGAGTGGAATACTCGCATGATGCTAACGGTTAGAGTTCTTATGTGTGCACATCATTAATTCTCTGTAAATGAGCAGGTTGTTGTATAAATAATAAATAAGTACCAGGTTTCAGTAACCTGAGAGCATGATGAAGTTTTTGAAATAAATGAAAGATAAGAATTGAAGAAATAGTTCAGCCCAAAATGAATATTTTATCATGATTCATTTATTCACACTTATTTTGCTCAAACCCTGTATATGAAACTTTCTTCTGTGTTAACCAAATAAAGATATTTTGAGAAATGTCTTGGTTTTATATCCATACATTAGAAATCAATAGTTGCCAACGTTCTTCTTATCATCATCTTTTGTGTTCTGCAGAAGAAAGTTATACAGGTTTGGAATAAAACAAGAGTAATGAATTTATAAAACTTTTTGGGTAAACTATCCGATTAAAAAGTTGTAATATTAGGTCTGCCAAGTGTTTTAAGAATCTTAATGTCTCTCCCACAGCAAGGAGGCTTGCTATGTACCAGGAGGTGGATTCAGAGGAGGAGGATTGCACATCTCACGGTGGAACTCTCCCACGGAGAGACAGCGTCGTCAGCCACCAGAGCGGCAAAGTGGTCCTGCGTTCACAGAGCACTAAATCTCACCGTCGCACAGGAAGCCGAGCCGAAGCCAAACGGGCCAGCATTCTGTCCAAACACACTGCCTTCAGCAGTCCCATGGTTAGTAGGAGCTTGTATGTACATTATGCTGCAGTTTTACTGTCATTATTTTAATCCAAAACCATATTTTGTGACGCACAAAAAGAGACTTTCATCTTTACAAACTCAACAAGTTTATTTTGTTTATTCACTAAAATTATGTCTCTCTTTCCTTTATGAAACTTGACAGATGTGACAGATATGAACTTTCATTGCATGGACGATAGTTGTTAAAGATTACCCTGATATGTTTGTGTTGTGTAGGCATATTTATTTGCTAGATTATTGAATTGTTGAATTGTATATGTTGTGTGACAGGAGAAGGACATCACTCCGGATCCTCAGCTTATGGATAAGGTCAATGAGTGCAGCAGTCAGATGGAGTTCATGCGCTTTCACAGCCAGTCCATGAAGCAGATCCCCCCTGATCTGTGTGACGTCTTTGACTTCTTCATCGCCCTCACTATCTGCAACACCGTCGTTGTGTCCTCACCCAATCAGCCCAGACAGAAGGTAAGCAGCCTGAGACTAGGAGGTAGCTGGTACAGAGCTGTAAACAAAAACAGCAATAGTTTGATTCTGGTTCCATGGTGTCATACTTGGTTGAAAGTGCTAAAACCTATGAACCAAATGTGAATATAAATTGAATTTGACAGGGAAGTAAAGCTTGTCGTTATTCGTCACTTGGCTAATACTCGTGTTAGTAGCGTATTACGTGTACAATCCATATTAAAGACAGACGTCTTCTGAAGAAAACATCGGTCACGTGTATTCTAAATGTTTTACTTTAGTGGAAACTTATCATCAGGTGTTTACAGAATAACCAAAGGTTTTTCCCCAGAAGTCCATGTGGCGACATGTGGAATGTCCTCGGCATAAAGCCACCAAAACCAAAATACAAGGAACAAAATCGCAGTTTTACATTATTCTATTTGTGCCCGGTTGTTGTTTATCTGTTATACGATGCTTAACATTTTTTTGCAACAAGTATAGATTAAGTCTATCCAAATATTTTCGGAACCACTGTATGGGTGGTACAAAACATATGCCTCATTTCATCTTTGAAAAAAATTGAAAACAACCTTTCCAGTATTAAAACAACTGTTATGTTACTTATCAAAGTAACTCCCCCACATGTAGAAATATTTAGGAGGATTTATGTTTTCATAACTTTCTCTTGATCGCCCCAAGGTGCGTCGCTACGAGCTGAAGTCTCCAGTGAAGACCATAGAGGACTTCATCAAACGCTTCACTCCGAGCCGCCTGACCTCTGGCTCCAACAGCAGCAGCTCCTCAAGCTTGGCCACCAACCGTTCATCCTCCCACAGACTGGGCTCCAGCATGCTGTCCTCCCCTTCAGCCGAAGGCACGCTCACCAAGCTGAACGAGGAGAAGCCTCCGGATCACGACCTACAGCATGCCTTCAGCCCCGTCCCACCCAACTACGATAAAACAAAGGCTTTGGCTCAAGATGAATGCGAGCTCAGATACGAGGCGGAGTCGCCAGACGAGGCTGCTCTTGTTTACGCTGCCCGAGCGTACAAGTGCGCACTTGTGGGTCGTTTGCCGGATCAAGTGACTGTGGAGCTTCCTCACTTGGGCAGGTTGAGCTTTGAGCTGCTGCACACGCTGGGGTTCGACTCCACAAGAAAGAGAATGTCGGTGGTCGTCAGGCACCCGCTGACTGAGCAAATCACGGTGTACACCAAGGGCGCTGATTCGGTCATCATGGACTTGATCAGACCGGTTACAGGTACGATTGCAGTAACAAGTACCCGTTTTGCTGGGGATTGAAATTTGCAGCTTATAACGACAGAAAAGTTAAGGCCCAGGCCTGGAACCATGACATAGTGGTACCACACATATGAATTTGTATGATGTGAATCATGCAAAAGGAAAATAATTAGAAAAAAACATAGTCCCACCACTAACCCTAAGCTCACTGGGGAGAAAGCAAATCATATTAAAATGTATGAATGAGATCGTACGAATTCATACAGATTAGCAACCTTGTAAAAAACATACAAAAATCATGTGAGATTGTGTTGGCCTGCGAATGTCCAAACCTCGTCGCTTTGGATAAAAGCGTCAGCTAAATGCCTAAATGTAAATGTAAATGAATGTCCCAGTACGCATCACACTCTCCCTTCAGTTTGTGACCGTTGTATCATCATTAACTAAATTATTTTATTGTGTATGGCAATAATTTGTAGAAACTAGATGCACTTTTACATGAGTTTTAAAGCCAGACCTATCACACACTGCAATTTCATGTTTATAACTTCAGATATTTCTATTATTGCATTTTAACATTCTTTTTTATGTATTTAGATTATTTATTTACAAACACCTGGCTTACTGTCAAACCTTTCCCATATGAAATGCATCAAATTATCAGGCCTAGTTTATTTTGATCTTCAGTACTGATTACTTGGTGATCCTACTAAAGTCTTAATGAAGTCTGTTTTTTCTTTTCTATGACCTAGTTAGACCGCACATGAGACCTATTCCAGTAAAATTAATGAATAATGGCTCATGGCCAAGTTACCATCAGGCATTTGATTTCTTCAGAATAGAAATCTCAACAACCTTCAGTATAATGAAAGTGAAACAGCAGCCGTGAGAGAATACAGGAGTAGGATCAGGAAATCGTCAGGAGTGTTTTGTATTAAGACTGCTTGTCGTAACCTCAGGATTCTGGATTGTAGCTGTTGACCTTCGCTGATAGGATAAATTTTGCGTTCGTGTAACATTTATTCATATTGCCCTTATAGTCCACATGGTTAGGGCGATATGTTCTCTTCCCCCAAACAGGATCCAGATTTTTCTTGCTTTCTGATGTAGCCGAGTGTTTTGGCAGTAATGAAGTATCTTAATGGCAAAGGGTAGACTGGCTTGTTAGTATTCCAGGCACGATAAGAGACACTGAGGCTGTTTTCTCTAATGCTGTGTACATAAATGTTGAAACAAAGTACTGCTTAAACAGCCCTGCTCTTTACATCTAAATGTCATGTAAACAGTGAAAAACAAGATTGAAATCGAAGGCTTTTTTATAGTTTACAAGCTATCTGGTTTCTTATGTTATTGGGGAAAGAGCAGAATAGATGAGAGCATGGATTTTTTTTGCTGTTGTTACAGTTTAAGTTTTAAAGGAATATTCCAGGTTACAACATGGTAATCGACAGCATTTGTGATAATAAACACAAATAATTTACTGTTAAAGCCCCATGCAGCACCGCCAGTGACTTTGTCGCTGTGTGCCGCTCGTATTGATGCTGTTAGGAGCCGTTTCTAGTTCTGGTTTCTAGTTCTTATAACATAACTTGAAATCAGTGGGCTTTAACCTCTGGGGCACCTCCCCCAAAGATGAAAAAAATTCTGATTACACTTTATAATAGCTTTATAATATTAACTAATATGAACTGCATTACGTAATACCAAGCAATAATTAGTTAGAAATTAGTTTAAGTAAAATGTGAAAATATAGCTGTAGCTGTTCTCTGTTGGCCCAAAACCCTCGCCTCAAATGATTGACACGGCTGTTTAAAACCTAAATTATTTTGAGGGTGTTGCTTGATGTTTTTATTAAAAAAGATTTTTCATAATTTTATCAGCTCATATATTAATAGAAGGTTCTCTTTGGAGAGAAATCATTTCACTTTTTGTCCCCTTCAGCCATCAACGTCGACAGATTTATTGCAATAAATTGTGTTGATTGGTTGTTTAAAGGGCAGTACGTAGTGATATTAGCTTGGGATGATGATTTAGATGTGCTGACACAGCACTTTTTCTTAAGCTGTTGTCTTTTCCAACCGTACAGACCGTCAGTATTTACAGTATCTCGGGGGGGTTTATATTACAAAAACTATAAATTGTTATGCATTTTGGAGCTTCATTTACATGACGGGGGTGTTTTGAGAGCCTGAAATGCAAATATTTGAAAACAATACCGTAATCACGCAAGTGTAAACTACCATTTGAACATGTGAACGAGATTCCGAATGTCAAACAGATAGTCCCACCTCCAGACTATTGGATGAACCACTGTTGGTGTGCCAAGCTGCAAATTAACCTCCAAATGTCTGGTATACAGTTGTCTCTGCATATTAAGCTAAAAACGTATTCATTTAAAAATGACACTCCAATTGTAAGTGGTGTTAGTTCAAGTGGTGTCAGTTCTAGTATCATTTCCTTTTCTGCCGTTTATGCAGTTGTGTAGCTTTGATTTATTAGCTCTTGGCCTCTGCCGGGGTATGTGAGCGAGAGAGAGGTGTAGACTCCTACACAGTACAAGCACACACCCAGTCTGTACCTCACTACAAACGGTGGATTATTTCATGCACGTACACACACATGCTCTGTGTTTATTCCTGTACTGTTTGCCACCTCTGGGTGTGGACTTCCAATTAGCACAGCAGACCCACTGAAGGTACAAAAGCTCCTTTCAGAAGCAGTGGGAGGGTTGCTTGTGCTCATCCGATGACACAATGCACAAAATAAGAAGCAGCTTTTAAATCTTTGACTATTAGGTTATGACATAATGCTGCCCTGACCAGACAGCTATAAAGATTTGGAAAAACAAACATGGGCGGCACGTGTCGTGTCTCCAGGCGTTACGTAACGTGGTAGAAGATGAGAGAGAAAACACAAGAATGTTCCTCAGTGTTGGATTCTTTAGGTTTGGCTTTGGAGAGTGGTATTTGTTTCGTTATTATTAAGTAATTAGGGCCCGAGCACTGATAGTATGCACTCTATTGGAATTGCTTGGTTTATATGAAACTGAAATTTCTTTTAGTGAGTAAACTTCTCTCTGGTTAAATTTCCAGGCTAAAGCAGCTAGTTCTAGTTAAAGCTGCAGCTGTAACTCTTGCCTACATATCTCTGTCTAAAACATAAAATTGCAAGTTACATATTTTATGTGAGTTGAGGTCAAACTGACATTGCCCACAAAATTTTATCTGACAGCTCGAATTATAAATCATTTTTATAAGCTTACTGTTGCAAAACAGTTTTGAACATCGATTATTTTATGTACTTTCTGTGGTTTTTGTTGTAACCAAAAACGTGACACATTGCAGCTTTTTACTTATTTTTAGTTAATCTACTTTAATGTCCAGAGAACAACTACATGCAATTAATTTGAATTTCTACGGAGTGTAAAGATTGTGTTCTGTTTTGCTTTTAAACATTGATAACTATACAGTTTAGACACAATTGACACAAACGTATCTCATTAATATAATTGTGACATATAGTAATTTATTTTATTAGGTAAAAGTTTTTTTTTTTTATGGATTACTTGGAGAAAATAACGAATAAAAAGCAGCCAATAAGAGTCCAGCATACACTCTAAAAACAGATGTGTTAAAAATAACACAAGATGTGTCTAGTTAGGGACAACACACAGATGTGTTGTCCCTAACTAGACACATCTTTGTGTTAATTTAAAAACAACACATTTTGTGTTACTTTCAACTCAACATGTGTTGTCCCTTTTATGTATTTAACACAAAATGACACATTATGTGTTAAACAGCATAACACAAAAAATGTGTTAAAAAATAACACATCCTTTTTTAGAGTGTAGATAAAAATCAGTTCAGTGTTGTTTAAAAAGCTTCCCAAGTTAAGAAGCTGAATGATAAAATGCCAAGAGTATGAATTTGCTAATTATAAACAAAGGGTGACTACTTTTGAAGATGCCAAAATATAACACTGTTCATTTATTTTGGAGGTTTTTTAACAGAATTCCTAGTTACAATTGTGTTATTTCATGATTTTCAAAATGTGGGAAAAAAGTGTTTCCAAACTTTTGACTGTTACTGTATGATGACTAGAGTGGGGCTTTGTTAAGGTGAGGTGAGTTTTTACATTTGCAAGCCATTGGACCTTTTGAGACTTAAAAAAGTGGAAAAAGCTTTGAATGAAGAGAGGGACATGAGCCATATCTGAAGTCAAGCATATAATGTAGTCTTTTGTCTGGGCTCTTTTGACTTGGTCCAGTAAGTAACCACTCATAACACCATAGCGACCACACCCTGGCATAATGAGGATTAGATCTGCTCAATTCTTTTTCGTGCTACTAGTAGTGCAGACTTGACAAACTTCATCTTTTAATAAAGTGGCTGCTGTTGACTGAATACCTTTTTTTACCATTTCATAAATCATACACAAGTCATGAGAGTCATTGCATAAGTCTCTGGATGAGCAGGTCCAGTTGTCCCGCAGTTGCAGCGGATGGTGCCGATGAGTCATTTGGCGATAATGTGATGTTTGTCACTGTCGCCCCCTCGTCTTGGCTCACGGTCCTCCATGTTGGAAAGTGATCTTCCAAACTGTTTATTTTGCTCTTTTTGCCAGGAAGCAAAGCTATGGGAAATAACACAGGAGCAATAAACCTTACAATCCTCTATACAGTCAGATTATTCAGTAATGGTCTGCCATCTTGATTTAATTAAATGTCCTCGTCCAGGAGACCAAGTATTTAAGTGTGTAATATTAATTTACAATATTTTAATTAAGGGAAAGATTCATTAATGTTCTGATGAACTGTGTGATTGATTGAACAGTCTTATTAACTGTGTGTTTTTTATCTTGCAGATGATGTCAAAGGAAAACGACAAAGGAAAATGTTATATAAAACTCAAAACTACTTGAATCTTTATGCTGCAGATGGTCTCAGAACACTTTGTATTGCCAAAAAGGTAACTGATGAACTGACTCTCAGTACCATTGAATTGTTTTAGTATAGCATTTACATATTCGGGTTGACTTGAAAGAGAAGGGTTGCTTTGTAAAAGTTTTTTGCACAGATGGTTTACAAGTCTGTGAGTGCTGAACTGAGTGACTCAGTGACGACTCTCTTCCTCCTACACTTATTTAAATAAAAAGTATAACAGATATATCACATATATTTAAATAAAAGTATGAACAAAATTCTTTACCAAATTTTTTCACACGGTTAAGTGTGAATTCATAGATAAATGGAGCTGCTTAAAGGTCTACAAGCATCTTATTGTGGATGTATTCTGTTTTTTTTTTACTGTTGTTTATTTTGTACGTTTGTCTCTGTAAGCAATCAACCAGAATACCTTCTCGAAGTTCACACCCATGCAAGACAAACTTTCTATGAGTATTGTTGCCAAACCTTCACATTATTTACCTAGCAGATATTTTTGCCTTCAGTTACTTAAGGAACAACAAGCAATTTATCATGAAAGAGCCAACAGAATTAGCAGTGCTAAAGTTATGTTAAAAAATGTATGAACTTTTTGGCATGTATTGGTTTTTACTATAAAATGCATAAACTTCTATGATGAATGTTTTTCTGTATGACAGACCTAAATTCAGGTTACTTACTAAAAATCTTTTCCTTCAGGATTCAGATCTGGCCCGTTCATTAAAAGAGCATTTTTTTAATTAGTTGAAAATTAGAATAAGTGAACAATATTTGACAACTAGAGCATCGCCTGTGCTTTAAACACTTCTGGTCCCCCAGGGGAGTGTCCCATCTTGAATAAAATAAATTAGGCTAACGCCTTTTTCACAAACAACAGTATGGTGAGAAGAAGTTCTCAGCATGTGTTTTAATATGATGTGATTTTGGTCCAGGTGCTCAGTAAGGAGGAGTATGCCAGTTGGCTACAGCGCCACCTGGAGGCTGAAACGGCTATACAGAAAAGGGAGGAATTGCTTTTTGAGTCTGCATTGCGGCTAGAGACCAACCTGCACCTTCTAGGTAAAATCATTGTGCTATAGCAGAATTGTGATAAAAAAAAAGATCAAATCCGATTATACCACATAAGAAGAGAAGGGTGTATACATAAAATCATCTCGTTTCTGCCGCAAAAGGAGCAACAGGTATTGAGGACAGACTTCAAGATGGAGTCCCCGAGACCATCGCCTCTCTGAGGAAAGCAGGCCTTCAGATCTGGGTGCTGACTGGAGATAAACAGGAGACCGCCATCAACATCGCTTATGCCTGCAAACTGCTGGACCCAGAGGAGGAGATCATCACTCTTAATGCTGACTCACAGGTAATTCCCATCTGCTTCAGTCTCTGCTTTTTGGGCTGTTTTCTGTCTCAGCATATCCTTCTCTCTCTGAATGCTGACTGATGGCAGTTTAATGCTAGTTGATGGTTCATTTTATAATTGGCTGTTTCCGCAAATATGGGTAGTTCAAGCTTGTCTCAGGGGATGATTGTTATTATTATTATTATTATTATTATTATTATTATTACAAATAACAGATTATTTCTGTTATGTAAAGGTTACATTAAAACTGTCTTGAAACAGTTTAAAATGTAAAAATAAAAACATGGTGAAACCACAAGGCTTTAGTTTTGAAATAATAACAGCCCACCATTAATTTCTTCACAAAAATTGTGAAATTATTATTTTTTGTTATATTTGGTATGAACCTAGAATACATAAAATGTGAAATAAGCCTTATTAAAACCAAAGATATGTAAATATTTTCCATTACTGTGATTTCAACAATAAAACAGACACAAATCATAATTTGATAGTGGGCATAGTTCCTTAATGAGTGTTGCAAAAAGTGTTTTGAGAATTTATTTCTTAAAGATTTATTTCTTAGAGATGAAATTTACAGGAACTTGCTGCGCACAGCTGGAAAAAACAACCAGTTATCAGTATCAAAGTATTCATCTCGCACTCTGGTATATGTGGCATGCCAAAGTAAACATTTCTGTTTCATATCTGTCCTGTCTGGGATAAAGGTATTCCTTTCTACCTACACTTTATGTTCTTTCTGTTCTCCTCTAATCGTTTTAACTCCGGCTGGTATTATTTGAGTAAAAGTCACACCAATGGACAATAACATTATTTATAAAACTTCTTTTCCAATCCTATGCCCTCTCTGCACCTCATCCCTTCCTGTCTTATCTCTATTCTGCAATCAGTAATAAAGGCGAAAAACCCAAATACAACTTTATAGTTGTATATCATCAGTATCATTCTTGGTGTAAACCGGCCATAAACGTCTCATCCATCTTGTGCAAGTTTCATTCTGTGGCTGTTCACTACCACTGAAGTTTACTCTGCACCAATCTGCTCTCAACTTAATGATTTTCTTTTCTTTCGCTCTCGATCTGTACAGTCCTGTTTTTTCCTGCATTACAGCATTTTTCTTTTTTCTTAGATTTCCCACAGCAGTTAATTATTTTCAATAACATCAATAGTCCCATTTTCAAAAGTCCCATGTGTCATCTCATCTCAAGACCAATTTTTTAAATTATTAGTTGACAAACTTAATTTGCGGACTTTCTTTCACCCCACCTGTTTTTATTTTTTACTTATTTATTTTTTATTATAAATCATAAGGTTCGTGATTATTGTTATGTCTTGATCTTGTTGTTTCTATATATTGTGCTTTGGTCAACCTTGTTTGTTTTTAAGTATGCCACATAAAACATTAATTGACTTATTGATTGTTTTTTATAGATATAACTATAAAATAAAACCGCACCTATGCTCAGACTGTTGAGAATGTTCAATATCAGTGCTCTCAAGTGCAGAAAATCAGGGCTGAAAGCCGGTTTATAATTCTTTTTTATCTTATGGAGTAGTTTATATTTGATCTTGTATTTAATTATTCATTGACTGATATGACTATTTTCTTGTTTTGCCTTTTGCTTCGAGGAATGGCAGAATGTATGAAGGTATTGCCCGTGTCTTGTAGGCCTGATTGTCCCAGTTGAAAACACAAATTGTAGCTCCATTTCTTCCATTGATCTGCTGCTCATACATCTCTCATACATCAAACTATACCTGTTTGCCCCTGCATGGCATTTTGTACTGTTAAATTGTAATGCTTCCCGCACAGAACAGCTGGACTGATTTAAATGAGACTTGTTTTTTCCTTCCTTCTAAGAGAATATGTGAAGCATCTTTAAGAAACAGTTTTGTTAAAAAACTAATTTTGTCATTATTTATTATTTACTTGCCCTCATTTTCAAACAATTTTTAATACAACACAAAACAATTGTGTGTACTATACTGTAAGTGATCTTCAGTGGACAGGACTATTGTATCATAACAGTGATCATTAATCATAGTTGTTAAGCTAGAGCAGCATAACAACATTTTCACTGTTTTTCACAAAAAATAAACAACATACAGGTTTTGGAAGCCATGAGGGTGACTAAATAATGACAAAATATGTGGCTAGCTATTGCTTTAAATAGGAAATGACTTGCCTTATAGGAATGTCTTCTAATTTAACTAGCTGTATTAGTCATAACTGTTTTCCATGTGCAATAGTATGTCTAGTGATTTGATTCACGGTGGCTGTGTGTGTTATATAATGTGACTTTCTTGTTATTATCGTCCGTGTTCACAAATGGGCAAAGTTGCATTTTTGATTCATTTGTCATGACTCACAGTTATCTGTTTGCCAGATGTTGTCAGTCCACGTGAGATTCGTCATGTCCTTTCATGACCTTCCTGCCTTTCTCTGTTTGTGCATGTGAATTAACCAGGAGGCCTGTGCTGTATTGCTGGAGAACAGCCTGCACTACATCCAGACAAAGTTCCTTTGCAACCCTCCACCAGATCATCAAGCAGCCAAAGACTACAGCAGCTTCCACTTCTCGTCTCCGGTCTGTTCTCCAGCTTCCTCTGCCCACACCAGCCCCTTCCTGGTGCACCGGCTCGGGCTGGTGATTGACGGTCGGACCCTGGCCTACGCGCTGGATAAGAGTCTGGAAGACAAGTTTCTAGCAGTGGCCCGGAGCTGCAGGTCTGTTCTGTGCTGCCGCTCGACGCCCCTGCAGAAGAGCATGGTGGTCAAGTTGGTCCGTAACAAGCTGAAGGTCATGACGCTGGCCATAGGTGAGTGCTGCTGATTTCAACTTTTTGTCAAAGATGCTAATAGTGTCCCTGCCATAAATATTTCTTACCAGCCATGAAACTGTTTTGCATTTTTTTTTTTTAAGCTGAAATCCGTAACTTTCTTCCCCACCATTGTTTTTCCTTTTCGTTTTGTTATATGGTAGGGGTCGCTGTTATGCATATTTGGAAAGAGAACAGCATCTTAAAACATATAAATAGGAACTGCATTAACCAAAAGAAGCAGATTTGGTTGGGTTGGTTTGGAGTTATAGAATGAAATGTTAAACGTTAAAAAGGTATACAGCTGTGCGAACTTTGGGGGTATTCAAGTGCTCAAAAATAGAGCAAATGCATGACAATTCTACTGTTTAAAACTTCTTACCTTGTCCCGATTTGCAACAAATGTCGATTTGGCGTAAGTTATCTTCAACCGTTTTTTAGGAACCTCAATATAGTCAATATACGTCAATATAGAGGCAAACGTTACAATTTGCAGATTTAAAACATATATACAGCACAATATACAAGCTTTCTAAAGAATTACTATCTATGCTGGACTTACATTGGCAGATTTTTAATTATTATTTGGTCCAAGTCAAATATATTTTTAAATACAAAAATAATTTCAAACGGTTTAGGACGAGAAGCATTTTTGGCAATTAAGTCTAAACTTGTGACCGGTACTGTATTAGTTATAGTGTTTTTACCAGCATTTTTTCATTCCAATGTTTGTTCCAAATGTTTAATCTCAAAAAGTTTTTTTGTGTAATAATGTTTAGTAATGCTTTGGTTGCAAGAATTCCATTCTGCAGCTTATGGGCCCTTAGTGGCTGTAAACATCAACTGCAGACTAAGACAATAGCCACAAATAAACTCCCCTGTGTTCTGCAGAGCTAATGTTACTGGCTCTGTTTTAGCAGTGAATGATTGTATCTTCATAAAAAGCCCAATATGGGCAGACTTTTGTTGTTGTTTCTCATACTTTTTTGCTTGGCAAGATGAATTCGGAGATTAATGGTCCCCAGTGTTGCGGAGTAAACATTTCGGTGATGACTGGACAGCACGTGTCTGTCCTTTCCCCGGCGCAGAATGCCACATTTATAAGCCTACGCAGCACTCTGGTTAATTATCCAGATGGCTTTAGGGGGAGAGAGAGAGAGAGAGAGAGAGAGAGAGAGAGAGAGAGAGACTAAGCCACCTGCCTTTAGAGAGAGAGGAAGTACAGGTAACCTCAGGTCACCTTCCATTTTCCCCTTTTCTAATTCATTTCGGGCTTGAGGAAATACAAAAACATGTCTTTTGTAACATTAACACCACCTTTTTTCAAAGGGAAGGAGGGAGGGAATGCTCATACGACCCTAGGCGGTGCTGTAAATAAGCTCTTCTGCCACAAAATCGGCAGGCTCCGTTACAGAATGAATCTGAGACTGTCTCGCTCGCTGTATGGCTTCAGTTAACTGAGATTTAGGGTGAACGGGGGAGAAACATTCACAGCAGTTCTTATTCAAAGTATTGCTTTGTTGCTGTACTTCAAGTATAAGGTGGTCTTGTTGAATTTGGCTGCCATGTTTGTTTGTTTCAGTTTGGACAAAAGCAACCGACAGTCCCAGTGGGCTATTATACTTCAAAGGGTACTAGCTTATTAGCTCAAAAGTGGGCTTTTGATGATAGCTCGGGGTTGAGTTAGCATTGTGCTCTCTTCCTGAGGCAGCAACAGAGATGGTTTTGAAAACAACTTCTAGGCCTTTTCAGACGTCCAAGCCAAACATCTTCAAACACTTAAGTATGTGTTGACTGAACAGCCTGTCTCTCCCTGCTGTCACATACTGTAGATTTACAGTTCATAATCATTTAATGATGCGTATGGCTCGTTATGATTACTCATACAGCCACACCTTTTGAAAGTTTTTAATAAAGAAATACGGGAATACTCAATTTTAAAGTCAACATGAAATTTGACTTGTATCTGAGATTATATTCATTGAATTGTTTGTGAAAAGTGGGCATTGCCTTACAAGAAATGAGTAAAAAAAGTTGAAAAGGAAAGTTTAGATCCTCGGTTGGCCCCATAGTTTACCCAAAAATGAAAATTCATGATTTTATCACCATGATGTCATTCTAGGGCTGTGCCGATAAACGATATGTCGATAACGATGATAAGCTCTAGGCATTTTTACTCGATATGGATTAATATAAGAGCCAATCACACAGCAGAAATATGCGACAACAGCCAATCAGCGTGCAGCTTTTAACGTTCACGTCAAAGAACAAAGTCAATTTCCTACGGCACTTTGCAAAGCAAACTCGGCACGAGGATGACAAAAATAAGTGGAAGCAGCGACCAGAGTGAAACTAACCTCAAGTTATTATCCAAAAATGATGAAATTGTCGACAAAAAACTATACTTTAAAATGTAATTAATGAACCCTCAAAGTTTTATGGCTTCAGTCATAGTTGGGATACTCTTTTAAAGCTGGCAGCATTAACAGTTTATATATAGAAATATATATCGTTATCGATCAATATGGGAAAAAATTATCGAGTTTACATTTTTGCCATATCGCCCAGCCCTATGTCATTCCTTCCATCAGTTGAACGTAAACAAATAATTTTATTTTAAAATGCCATCATGTTATCATCTTTATAGAACTCAAGATGAAACTGCAAAAAGCACATGCATCAATCGTTCCAAAAGTAATCCAAATGATGGGTTCATATGTCTTTTGAAGCGAAGCAGTATGTTTTTATGTGAAACCGATGAATTTTTTTAGCTTATTTAGTATATTAAGCTTATTTATTTAGTTCAGCTTGCTTATTTAATATTGAAATGTTGATATGATTTTAATCGCATGGTTCTTGCGTTTCTCATGACCAGTTGTTATCTGTGTTTCATCATTTAGATTACTTTAATGATGGATGTATGTGCCTTTTACAGCTTCACCTTTTGAGTCCAATATTATATGAACAGTTCTGATATTTCATAAATTATAATACATTAGTGTGTTGCATGATGTTTATAGCTAAGGTCACAATGTTAATGCAATGTCCCCTTACGGTTGAGGTCAAACGCTGCAATTTCTTTTTGTTTTCGGGTTTTTTTTTTTGTTTAATTTATGTTGTTTGTCTTCGCCAGCAGAGCACTTTGCAGCTGATGCAATGTTTGTATTAATGTAGGCTGACATTGTGCAAAGTGAAATGGAAGTGATCGCTATGTTTTTCTCTCGTTTATTTTAGGTGATGGGGCGAATGATGTCAGTATGATCCAGGTGGCTGATGTTGGTGTGGGGATATCTGGGCAGGAGGGCATGCAGGTAAGGAGAAATGGGAAAATTCAGGGAAAGTGGGACTGACATTAATAGCAAAATAAAGAGGTTTGGTCAGTTTGGTAAAGTGTATATGTTTTGGATTGGGGGTGTAACAATACATTTAGATGAGGTTTCGATACTTGATACTGGGTTCACAGTATTAAAGCATCAAAATATTATAAACTAAAGTTAAATATGAAACTAAATTTTTTTCCAAAATAATAATTTTCAATAATTGTGGTGTTTAGAATTGACATATAGGGTTATAGAGATATATTAAGTATTCATTGGACCTTCGGTATGTAAATTAATTTAAAGTGAATATGTAACATAGGTAAAATAACATAAAATTAAAATGAAAGAGGAATTAAGAAAACTAAACCCTTAGGGAAAACTTCTTAAAAGCACTTCTAAAAGCACAAAATAAAGCATTAAAACTTTCCTCAACCATCAGATTTAAACAGCAAAAATAATCACTGTAGCTCTAATACGTATTGGGTTTTTTTATATTATGATATATAGTAGCACAGTATATCATTACACTTCTATTTTGGATGTTATAATACTTTCTACTATCGCATGTTAATATGCAGAGACCAGTAGTAAAGCATTTGTCGCTTGATTTTATTTATTTTTTTGCATTTTTTCCATTTGAAATGACAGGTAACCTATAAAAAAACAATCCTGTTTTAAAACAGCCACTTTTGCGAATCTGTTTGGCGACGCAGAAAGCGCACGCTTCGGATTTAATGAGAAACGCTGGTGTTTGGGGAAAGGAGCAGGCGAGATGATTGCCTTCTGGTTAAATCCAGTGCAAGTACCAGGTTGCAACACAGCCACTTTATATACTGTTCTGCCTTTGGTATGGAGCAAAAGAAGAACGAACATTACAAAGCAGGACTGCAGAGTTAATGTGCCAAGATACTAGATATACATAATTCATGTTTTATGAATTGTTTTGGCCGGGATACAGAGCAGTTGATAAATGAAACCTTACACAGCCTTAACATTAAATTAACTTTACGGCTGGTACTTTGACTTGTACCTTTCTTAACCCCACTGGAAGCAACCGAGCTGTTTTGGGTGATACGCAGCATATGCTTAATTTAACCTGTTCGTAATATCTGTCTTTGCGAATGGCTTCCAGTGATGGGCACCGGCCTTGTTGTCGTTTCTCATAAACTCCCAAAAACACCCACCCGACCCCATCGGCCCTGCTCTCTGTGGCAAGCCTGGAGAGCATTCATCCTGAAGAGGTGAGAAGAGATACAGGAGCAACCATGAGCTCATCTGTTTGACACTTTGTCTCATGCGTCATGCGGATTCATTAATTCAGTGAAAGATCCGGGCGTGAGGAGGCAACACTCTCTGCTGCGTGCTGAAGTGCTCCTCTCATCCGAGATTACTTCGAGGTCAACATTCAGCGTTAAAAACCACCATAATGAGCATCTGTTTATGGCTCTGTCACTCAGACTATGCTGCAGTGGTTCCAACGTTGATCTTCTGTCGCTGATGAATCTGCGGCACTGCAGAGGATAAAACCATATTTTATCCCATTTCAGAGCTTGAATGTGATGAGATAATATGACTGTGTACCACACAATTAACAAAAAATAGAAAGTCTGTCGTGTTTTCTACATCGGCTGACGTAAAAAAAGCATACAATGTGACAAGGGTTGTGCAATTCACAACTAAATGACTTTTATGAACCACTTTGAATCGTCTGTGGTAACAGAATTTGTCAAACTAGTTACTGAATCTTAGTAACTATTTACTAAATTAATGAACTCATTATTTTTGGGGTCTGTACTAAAGAATAGCTCTCCCAAAATAAAAATTCTTATAATTTACTCACGCCTTCCAGATGCCTTAAAATAATAAATAAATTCATAATTAATCCAAATGACTCCAGTGGGTTATTTAGTCTTCTGAGGAGAAACAATATGTTTGTGAGAGAAAATGATTAATATTTTAAGCTTATTTAGCAAAAATAAAAGGTAAACAGAGCATATCTGAAATTCATATCACCAAATTTAAATATGGCGACACACCTTAAATCTCATTGGTTCTTGTGTGACGTAACAACAAAATATACACATATGATAACTATTCACAAGACATGGAAGAACTAGTTAGATTTTATTTAAAACTAAATAATATCAAAATTTGAAAATCAGATAATCAAAACAGTATTGTTTATTGATATGATTTAACAAATGGGTGAGTGGCACAGTAGGAAACACTGCCATGATGTCATAAACATGGTTAGGTAGTAACTCGTCACATCTGCTTTGTATACTAGTTTTAGACCTTGATGTTGAGAGAATGACAGCAGGGGTGGAGAAGATGGCTTATGGTCGTGTCAGTCCAAATGTAACCGGTTAAAACCTCAACCGTCATTAGAGGCGACAAAGCCGCATCCATCACGCTGATAGATGACATGTTGGCTGTCTGACGCAAGCGCCTGTCACAAATGTATTATAAAGAATAAATCTGCGACGTTTTCACTAGAATCACCAACTAGAGAATTTCCTTAATTCATTTATGCAAAAATGTCCTTGCTTTCTTTTTTGTAAATGAGTGATGTGTTGTCACCAGGCTGATGCCTTTCCTGTGTCTTATGGATGTATGGTGGCACCATGTTTGCATGTCTCGTATGATAGATTTTGAGCCTCCAGGCAGTTGATGGAAAGCGTGTGTAAGTGTTTTAAGTGCCAGCTTGTCACAATATATGAAATGCAAAGTATTTGTACACGCAATGTACTCCCACCCTGAACCCCTCCCGTCATTCTCAAAAGGGCTTTCATGAAAAATGCACTACGGGTGCATAATATTGAGGAAACATTTGACTGTGATGTATAATATGCAATAAGAAATTATATTTAAAAAATATTTAAATGCACATTTGTGATATTCAGTTATTTATGTTTATTTCAATGGATGAATTCTATATTACATTAATAATTATGACGTTCTTATGCAAAATATAATCTCTTATTTGTATTTGTTTTGGGATTTGAGTGAGACAGTTTTCACGAGAGTCCTACAATTTTACAATTCATTTTTCAGGAGCAAATGTTTTGTTAAACAGGAATTGTGAGACACATTAACCATTTTTTCTTTCTTTTTATAGGCGGTGATGGCCAGTGATTTTGCCCTGCCGCGGTTTCGATACCTGCAGAAGCTTCTCTTGGTTCATGGTCATTGGTGTTACTCTCGTCTAGCCAACATGATTCTCTACTTCTTCTACAAGAATGCTGTAAGTCCCTGAAGTTCGCTGGTAAACTGTCTTAAAGGAAACACAACAAATCGAACCAATTTTAGACCTTTTTGAAAAGGCATCAGCTTTAGATCTTATTTGTTCTCTCTTTTCCTTTCTCTCGTCCTAGATGTTCGTTGCTCTCATCTTCTGGTATCAGTTCTACTGTGGGTTCTCTGGGTCAGCCATGGTCGATCAGTGGTATCTGATCTTTTTCAACCTGATGTTCTCCGCGTTCCCTCAGCTCATCACTGGCACCCTGGACAAAGATGTGTCAGCAGAAACCTTGCAGGAGCTACCTCAGCTCTACATGAACGGGCAAAACTCCGAGGTACATTTCTTGTTTATTTACATTGATGTATTTGACAGATTCTTTACAAATGGTCATGGGTTTGATTTCCAGGGTGCACAACGAATGATATAATGTTTAGCTTGATCGTGCTGTTTTGCATTTTGCAAATAAATCCCATGATCTTGTAGTTGCTAGTTGTGGGAACTTGCCCGTTGATTGGACAGAACACAATTACACCATCAATAAATACTGTAAATGGTATCATAATCGAGACAGGAAAGATTCTAGGTAGTGAAATGTAAATGGTAAATAAGAACCCATGAATAATGTTTGCCACATGATGTATTCACTCATGAGTTTCCCCCGGAGCGTCGCATCAGCAGTTTCTCAATAAGCAGGTAAAGTATATTACCAATGCAGTGGTTGCCACGGTTATTGCTTTGATTGTTTTTTGCTGACCCGTTTCATAATAGCTCTTTTATTCTGTGCTGAGTTTCATGAGAGGGAAAACGGCACAAACAAGAGCAAACGTTTTATAAAAGCCACTAATCATCCGCAGAGAAATCGTGTCACCCGGGATAATTAAACTGCAGCGGTTGCTTCTGCTTTGCTAACAACATGCTTTGCAGAGGGCTTCTTTTATTTTAAGTTAGTCACAAAGCGTAATGTTCTGACTCCATTAGTTAAACATCTAATGACGTTCTAATAAAACAAACAGTAATTTGGTCTGTGTGATCGTTCAGATTTGTTGAATAAAATCCTGAGCCTTTCTCTGAATGTTTGAATTGCTTTTACAGGAATATAAGCCCTACATGTTCTGGATGAACATGATTGATGCCTTTTACCAAAGCCTCATCTGTTTCTTCATCCCATACTTTGTAAGTCTGATTTTATTTCTTTGAAGATTTGTCATAATTGAACACGCAGTATACAGTGGCCCACATTAATTTGACCTTCTGGTTTAGTATTTTAAAAACCACTGTACTGTAACTTTTTTGTTAAAGCTAGAGCTGTCAGTCGATTTAAAATATTTTGATTGAATGAATTGCATGTGCTGATCACCAGTAAATTAATTGCATATATCAATATAAGCAGACTGTAAATGGCTCAAATGAAGATTATTTAGAGACATATACTTTATTGTTGCACAAGTATTAAAGAGACATTAGAGAAAGTCAGTGTATTGTATCTTTTATTTCAGTTAGTCATTTAGCCAATGCTTTTATTCAACGCAGCAAATAAAGAATGCAGCAAACAATTTGCCAAACAAGATCAAGAATCTTGATATCATACTGCCAAAGGCTACAGAGAAATGATCTAAAAAAAAAAGAAAGCATGTTATATATTTATGTAGTTTGTTGGCCCACTAATCATGGACTCATAAATACATGAATGGGATACTTTAAAGCTGTAATCTGTAACTTTTTTGGATGGAAATAAACAAAAATCAGTTGCAGAGCATTAACATAAAAAATAAGCAGCAGTTAGCTTATAATAATGAATGATAATTTAAGTGGTCCGGTGTGATTTTTGGTGTCAGTTTGTAATCGTTTGACATTGTTCGACTCCAAAACACTTTTAGTACATCAAATAACCTGCAATTTTATGTTTCATAAAAAGTGAAAGAGAGGCTAAAGCGGCTTTAATTGATTTCTACCAGACATTACATTACAAAACTTTAAAAACAATTTTCAAGTTTCACATGCTCTTATAAACAAAAGCATTAATTATTTGATATAATTCACAGATGAGTTATGTTTAAACACATATCACACTTTTGTGAAATCAGCCTGGTTTTCTTGTAATTGAGGAATTGTCTGCGTGTTACACATTCTCAGGCTTACGCAGACTCTGATGTGGATTTGTTCACATGGGGAACTCCAATCACCACCTTGGCCCTTATTACCATTCTGCTCCACTTAGGCATTGAAACCAAAACCTGGGTAAGTACTTCCGTCCTGATTTCTACAGTGCAAGACTGGCTATCAGTCACTGTTCTGTGTGAGGTAGTTAATGAGTTTAACTACAGGAAATGCGAATGTGCACATAAATCAAAATATTGTGACCTCTGAAGTATCATGAAAGATTGGCTTGCAATATGAAAAATGATGTAATCGGCTCTTCAGTGGCAGCCTGACAGCCTGATATACAAAGTACATTATTCAAATGTTTTGCATTGAAATGACCTGCGTTCATATTTTAGCATACTGACTTTGATTAGGTTGTTTACACACTATTCTTTGTAGCTAACTCATGTTATCTATGTCACTTAACTTCTGAAACAATCTTTTAGTATGTCGCAACATGTACAATATATGTCGCTTAAGCAATACGACTGACAAGTTCGGGTTTCGGAAATGATAAAGTGCTCTAGCTTTCCTTATATCAAAAATCCATTTCTCACATATTTGTACGTGTGGAGAAAAAAGCAAGCCATTCTTATTTCTCTCAAGTTCTAAAATAAGCCCAAAAGACTGCAGTGAGAAAGCCCGGATAATGCCGACACGGCTAGAGAGATATTTGCGCAGGATTGGCTTGAACCGGGAGACGCCGCGCCGTCAGGGGCCATATATCAGACTGACAGAATGTGAAGGCCGTCTCAGTTCAGCTCACCGTTCTCGCACTTCACGGCGGCACTCGCACGGCCGACACACACCAGGTGGCCAAAGCTAATAGTTGATGTTGTCTGTGCATGTCCCGTGCAGTGGTAGGGTTCCGTTTGCAGTTATGTATGTGCGCCGCTCTGCTCTCTCCTTCGTCTCATTCTCAAGAGCCGCTGTTTTAGATTTATGAGGGTGAATTGGATTAGAGCTTTTTCCATTACACCGGCGCTGTAAATTTTCAGCTGACAAGTTTCGGCGTGTGAAAAATATCCTCAGCAACCCCACTGTCTTTCCGGACACGATGATGGCTTCTGCTGCGGAAGAGGCCGTTCTTCACGGTAAACGGTTCCAGTAGTCGGACTGGCAGGGTTAACGTTCCACAAGCTGGCTGGGAAAATTAACACATGTACTGGAGGAAGGGGTGTAAAACTCTGTTTAGGTCATCTGAGGTGAGGTCGGTCTGTTGGTTACTAAGGCTGAAAGATTTAACCCAAAAAAAGTCATCATTAAATCACCGTCATGTCATTCTTTCTTCAAAAATGTCATTTTGAGAAATGTCTAGTTAGTTTTATGTCCATGAAATTGAAGTAAATGGGGCCAGTGTTGTTTGGTTACCAACATTCCTATTGCTCAGAATTTTGGTGGAACTAAATACAGGTATAAGTGAAGTTGATCAAAAATGTTGCATTTAAAAACTGCTCCCACATGATTGATAAGTGATGAGTTTTAAGTAACTGTATAATATAAAACACTGTCCAATAATTCTTGCTGTTTAGCAACCTTATTGTTTTGTTATTTTACAGACATGGATGAACTGGGTATCGATCGGCTTCAGCATAGCTCTCTTCTTTACTGTTGCTCTCTGCTACAACGCCTCCTGCCCGACCTGTTTCTCACCCTCCAATACTTACTGGACCATGCAGAGGCTACTGGGAGATCCTATGTTTTACCTGCTGTGTGTCATCACACCTATTGCTGCTCTTCTTCCCAGGTATAGAGAAACCATCATTACACTTTCATCTAATACCTTTAAGGCCACTTATTTACTATGTAAGTGCTCTCTGGTCTCAATGACAGTTTTAAAGGTACATTTCTATGTCAGAAAATATATAAGTGTAATATATAAATGTAAATAAAAATAAAGTAAGTTTTTATTTGCTTACACAAATCCTTAAAAATAATGCTGCATTGCAGGGCTGGTCAGTATCACTATGTGCCTGCATACATACACATTCTACTACAAAGCGATGCATTTGCCTGTAGAACATGTAATACACAAACGCATGATGTCACAGTTTTTACAATTTTATAGTTTCTGTGGTTGATGATTGTATTGTTCTAAAGTGCTTTTTAAAGGAGTACTTTAACCCAAAATAACAATTCTGTCATCATTTATTCATCCTCATGTCATTTAAAACCTGTGTACAACTCTTTCTTCAGTGTAACACAAAAGAAGATATTTTGACAAACGTCTCAGTGGTTTTGTGTTCATACAGTGGAGGTCAATGGGGGCCAATGGTGATTGGTTGCCAACATTCTTCAAAATATCTGCTTTTGTGTTCTGCAGAAGAAAGTCATACAGGTTTGAAATTGCATGGGGATGAATAAATAATGAAAGAATTTTCATTTTTGGGTGAACTATCCCTTTAAAATCCATTTTCAGCCCCACTGTTGTCGTGTAAATAAATGAGCAGAATGCATGTTTTTCTGGTTCATTGCGCCCCCTTAACGTGCATGATAGCTAGCAAGCATCTACCGATAGTGTAAATAGACAGTATTACATTGACTATGTCTAAATGAAATTTTTACCTTATGTGGGTTTTTCTGCAGATACTTTTATAGAGCCTGTCAAGGTTCTCTGTTCCCAAACCCTGTCCAGGTGGGAAGACAACTGGACAGACTGCCAATAGACATGCGCAGGCTCTTTTTGAGCCAGAGCCGGATGAAGCTGGGCTCACTCGGGTCACTTTTTACCCCCCGGGCTCCCTTCATGCCCCTCTGCAGGCCTTTCCAGAAAGACTTTAAGGCCGGAAGGAAACAAACCCACATGACTGGCACCAAACTTAAGGAGAAAGCCAGTCCAATCCTCTCAAGGAGCGTGGAAATAAGGGACACGCCTTTAAGCTCAAAGAACTCCGAGAACCACATCATACTCAACATTAAACCGCAGGAGAAAGTAGAAACCTGCGGACAGGGCTCGGACAGCCCCCTTTTGAGGAACTTAGACTATGCGAAGGAACCTTCAAGCACATATACCAAAGACCCTCCGGGCTCCAGGACAGTTTTGGATGCCACAGGCTTAGAAGCCACGCTAAGCCCAGCCAACCTCTGTCAGGTTAAACTGCTCACTTCCACCCCCCTGCTTTCTCAAACGGAGAGCATACAGCTCATGTCACCACCCAGCAGCTGTCTATTAGGACAGAAGCTAGAGGACGAGGACACTTCAAACTTTAACCCCCTCCTCCCGAAAGGGGGCGGGGACACAGAGCACAACCAATCATCTTACTGCCCTCAAGAACATTCACTCAGAACCACATTTCTATGATGCTTTCTATCCGATATGCTGATTCAAATTTGCACGTTAGCTTTAAGTAATGTTATTATTGTATTCGTGATGATTTTATAAAGATATAGGTTGGTACTATATATATATATATATATAGATATATTTTAGATGTATAAAGTTTAGAATAAAGATTATTTTTTTCAAGGATGGCCAGCATATGGACCTGGTTGGTCTTATCATGATTGTTTTTTTAATGTTTTTTCTTTTATAAACCATCTCGGATGTGGAGGAGGTTTGTTTTTCAAGTCAGACGCAGTCCAGAGACATTCCTTTATCCGTTTATTCGGACCTGGATGTCCTGGCGCACTTTAAAGAACCTTCCCCTCCTACCGTCAGACACCTGTGATAGCACTACGCTCGCATCAGCGTTTTTGTATTCCCCACCAAAGTACGGTACCCTGCAATGTCAGTCGCTACAAAGTTTTTTTTACAGTCATGTTAATACCTGAACGAATACTTGCTTGATGAAGAGCTTTTCTTGTGTCATTCGTGAATAAATCCATCTTAACTACATGATTCATCACATTTACAGATAAACTTAACACAACATTCGCATAGCAAAGAATGTAAAGTGCCAAACCCTACTGTGACTCTGATCTGAATTACCCGCTTGCAATCTGAATTATTTATTACACCTTCATGTACGCTGTCACATGTGCAGAATCATTAAAACCATTATTAGACAGCATTTCACCACGTTCCTTGACATTTGATATTAATTATTACATTATCTAAGTAGTTAAGATGGCTATTATGCTCATTATCGGATGACTCCAGTTGTACTTTATTGACCATTAGATCATGTTAAGCATTTGTTCAGGTATTAGTATGTGGTATTTCTGTATTCTTATTGAAGTGTAACCGTAAAAAATCCTCAAATATGCCTTTGTGTTGTTTTTGTGTCTTACACACCCTTTATGACTTGAGTTTGTGCCTGGCAAGTCTGATGGGTGAATGCAGCGATTTTTGGTGTTAGATGTGAGATATATGGCACTCTGCTGCATTCAATTACCAGATGAGGTTAAAGCTCCACCAAAGAATTAGTCACTGTCATATATGTGTATCATTACAGACTGTATTGCCGTACCTTCAAGCACAGCAGGCTTTCTGCTTTTTCTTCCTTTTGCGTTATTGATAGATATGGTGCTTGCTGCATTTGCCAGCTCAGATATTGTTTGTATGTCTTGTTTTATTATTTTGCTGCTGCTTTTGTTTGTTCAACACATTCCTGCAGGATAGGAGATTTCACGTTTGCGTTTTTAATAGTTAAACCGTTTTGTTATATGGAAGATCCTAAATGAAGGGATGCATGCCGAATCTGATAATGCCACTTTACTCATCAGAAACGGCCTCGTCTGTTTAAATGCATATGCATTTTCTGTCATTTGCTATGATTGTATTTTTCTGCTCCAGCTGTATGAATATTCCTCGACCAAAGATTGCTGGAATCGTTCCTGAAGCGTTTGTACTGTAACCAGCAGCTCGGGCTGATTTCATCATTCAGTGATAATCTGCACAGGGCTGCTGCTTCATTATTCATCCTCTTTGTGCCGTCACCGCTTGCATTGTTACTGTACCCAAATTGGTCCTATTTTTTCATTACAGGAAGCCGTACGTATGGTATGCGTTTATGACTCGCCCTCAGGAAACACCAGAATAGTTTCACGAAAACGTTCCGTTTTGATCACTGTCACTATTCCGAGGCGATGCGGGAGACGAAACAGTGACTGTGCGATTCTCATTATTTTAAAGCTGTAATATACGTGTAATGAATGGTTACGCTTTTGTTCGGCAAGAGATTATTCCACGATCCTGCAAATGTTGTGGGTGTGGCATATCATAGAGATCCCTGGAGAGATGCTAAAATAATTTTTATGAGATGATTTGTCATCTCGCGTAACCTCGAGGCCTCGCCAATCTGTTCGCTCGGGATCTCATTTGGGTAGTCGCTATCGGAATCGCTGATTTATGAACAGGCTTCCGGGACGATTATGGGATCCACTGCTCTCATTACGCCACAAAAGGTGCGAACAGAAGTTGTTCAGACCACAAAAACCAAAGGTGTAAATCCGAGTTCACCTCGGCTTTCTTTCACAGACTTCTTTAACTACATGTAAAAATCTCAAATGTTTTTTTTTTTGTAAAAGGGTTGGAGAGATGTGTGTAGTTGTGTATAGGGTTACGAAGAGGATGATACAGTATTACGCTTGGTGTGTTTTGGAATGTGTCTGAATGTTACAGTAAAACCCTGAAGAAGCTAATATAAAGCACACAAGTACTTTGTTCCTTCAGTTCTTTCTTGTGCCTTGCTGGTCTTCTGCACAGCTCAGGTTTTCAGCCGCGAGATGCGAGGGAGCGATTTTTCGTCTCGTCTAAATTTAAATGTTCTAATGCTGAAATTATTTATAGTTTTATATTGGGAGTCCGAAAATAAGCAACAGTTGTATGTGATGGTTGAGCGGTTTTATACGTTGTGGAATATGTTATGTGCCTTAACACTGGAAAACACATATGTAGACGGCAATACATACAGTGAATTTATATACGTACAGTATGTTTAAAATTATGTTGAAGATTATATTAATAAATGAGGAGAAACTTTTTTATATATATATATCTATAAAATTTAAGAGATGGTGCTTTTTTCTGTATGCTTTGTTTTTAAGATTTCATTTCTCGGATTTCAGGTCCGTTTAGTTTTTGGCCATGCTTCACATTCTGTATTAAAATCTATTCACATTGCATTCCAAAACCTTTCCTGAAGTTCATGGCAGATTACAGGAATGCCGTCCTTCATAGCCTCTCATAGTATTTACATGTAACTATTGGGTGGATTTGTTTTTGTAAATACTCAACATGACACTTATCACTGTCACTACAATGACTGGTTTTGGCTTAATGTGTTCATTGTACTTGTACATTTGGAGTCACACAAAGGTTCAGTATGTTCTCACAGTAGATTCACTACATTCTTTATTTGAAAACTGTTTCAAGTGGTTCTGACATTTTTGGGGGTTTGTTTAATTGTTCACTCATGCTGTGTTTATTTCTTGACAAGAACAGTTTTTGACATAAACTGAAATAAATACGACAAAGTTTCTTGACCTCCAGTGTTCATACGATCTGATTGTCTTTTTCCCTCTGTCACATCTTTACACTCACATAAAAATACAAAATATTATCAGTCTATACAATTTCTGCTGCAGTATATGTGATAGCTTTGTGATGTGATCAAGCCAAATTTATTCACTAGAAATCATGCCCTCATTGTGGCTTTCAAAGATTGTACAAAATTAACTTAAAGGGATGATTCGCCACAAAATTAAAATGCTGTCGTCATTTATTCACACTCATGTCATTCAAAACCTGTATATGACATGATTGTCGAACATGAAAAAGATCAGTGGTCTGTGGTTTGGTGGTACAATGGGAGTCAATAAGGGTACCTTAGTGGTTGGTTACAAACATCCAAATTTTTCTTTTGTGTTCCAAATAAAGTCATAGATATTGAAGATAATGAAAATATTTTGATTATTGTGTAAACTATTCTTAACAAAATAACAGTGCTCTTATTATAATGTATCATTTATTAGCTTAAAGGGATAGTTCGCCCAAAAATAAAAAATTCTTTTATTATTTACTCACCCTCATGTCATGTCAAACCTGTATGACTTTCTTGCTTCAGCAGAACACAGAAGAAGATATTTTGCAAAAAATATTTTTTCACTTTCATAGTATGGACACAAGGTACAATAGAAGTCAGTGGGTGCTGGTAACCAGCGTTTTGCAAAATGTCTTCTTTTGTGTTCTACAAAAGAAAGAATCATATACAGGGTTTGAATGACATAAGGGTGAAAAAAAATATATGACATTTTTATTTTTGGATGAACTATCCCTTTAATAGCTTCATTCTGCATTCATAATTATATTACATTCTGCTAAAACATACACAAAAATTCTAACTGCCTGACAGTAGGGCCTGTAGTTTTTGAACACCGTTTAAGACCTCAGTTCACAGCTGAAGGCGTTTCCCTTAGGAATTATAAACCCAACTGGCAGTGACTGGAAGCATCTGTCAGTCTAAAATGAGCTTCATCTCCCAAAGGCACAATGTTTTTTCTGCTTTTTAACACTTCTAAAATTGTGTTATGCAACATGAGCTCTTTGCTCGAGTGTTTTTACATTGGTATGTGTATTAGTCTGTATACATGGAGATGAGCCATACCCAATTAATGAGCTGTTTTGGATTAGCAGTTTTGTACAGCCTGAACATTAGTATCAAGAGCAATTATAATAGTTTACACTCCTCATCTCTAAATCAGCTGTAATAATTTAATGAAATATTGAAGAGGTTTGTTGCTTGCGGAAAATTATGTCAAAATACATGATTAAATGAATGGTCATCAATGGAGAAAAATGCTCGTGCTGGTTGTTGGGTGGTACGTTTAACACACGTGGTCATCTGAGAAAAAGACGAGGTTGTGCTGATACCGCCATACAGATCTTCCCTCCGGGCCCTGCCGCTGGCCAATTACTGACCGCCTGCTTTGCACTTTTCAAAATCAACTTTGTCATCATGACAGGGAGATAAGGATCTTCTTTAACTTGCTAGCGTGTCCTCTTTTTTAAGAGCTTGAACAGCACACTAGAGAATTTAGCTTTTTTGTTTTGTCTGTTTGCTATGGTGTGCTGAGATTTCAGAAGTACAGGCAAAACCGGTTAAATCCAGTAGCGATATCTGGAGAGGAGAGGGTCATGTAGATTATAAAGAGTCACTAAACCTTTGAGGAAGAGATAATGCACAGCTGGTCATGGACACAGTGTTTTATGATGCGACCTATTGTATACTTACTTTGTATACTTAATGTTTTTTGTTTATGTTTATTATTATGAAAATTTGTCAAACATTTCATCATAAGTAATCGTTTTGTTATGATTAGATTAAAATTCAACTATGAAATGTTGTAGTGATTAGGGAAATAGCAGGTGTTCTTACTGAGGAACGGTGACAATGAACAGGTCAAGATCAAGAGAAACATTAATTTTGACTAAACATTTGACTGGTACTGTATGTCTCCTGCTTCCTAAACGTTCTTCACTACCACAGAAGAAAAAGATCTGAAGAAAATACAGGTTGAAATTCTAGAGGTGATGTTAAGGTTGTCCTGTGCTGTGAAATGTGAGGTTTAAATGCAGTGCCGTTCATTATCCGTGTCTCTTACAGGTGTACATTTTTAGTATTTTATTCAGCCTTTTAAAACAAGTTTCTTCAGCAGTGTGTCTTCCTTACAGTTCCCTTCAGGCTGCCTATAGGAAAAACCCTCTTGGGAGGGCTGAGTTCTGAGTTCATGCTAAGAAATGACTGTGTTTACCTCAATACATGCAGTTTGTTGAAGCGATGTGTGCTAATATTTAGGCTGGATGTACCAGAAAATGACCAGCCAGTACAACTGCACAGCAATGCATTAAATACCAGAACGTTGTGGTAATCACATATCAACACCCTGGCCTTATCGTGGCAGATAGTTGTACCTAGTAGGAAGGGCCACGCATCACAGATGGCCGACAGCTTCAGTGACCACTGAATGAAAAACCATCATGAACATTTATCAGTATTTCTACTTGTGTTTATACACTTAAAAGGGTTCTAAAATCTCATAGGACAAATTTTGGTTCCCCAAAACACCTTCTAGTAAAGCGTTCCTTACTAAAATGATTAATTTTTTCTTAGTTTTTTATTAGCTTTTTACTAGCAGAAGGGTTCTATGGATAATAAAGGTTCTTGTATTCCTTTAAAAATGGGAAAGTTGCTGGTTCTTGGATTTCTTGGAAAGCCTTTTTTTGATTTTACGAGTATTATTGTACTGTATGTTATTGCTTTATAAAGAAGAACTTGAAAGTTTAGTCCTTAGCATATAGAATGTCCTAGGAACGTGACAATGAGTCTGTTTTTAAGCTTAACATGAGAGAGCAATTAGACAAATGAGACAGGATACCCGTGGAGTGACAGCTTGCCTCAGGAATATTAAAGGGAAGGTCTCATTAAGGCCATGACACACACTGATGCTCATTTAATTGCCTCTCTGTCCCTCACCACACACACATACACACACACACTTCGTCACAGTAACTGTAGCACATTTCCAAAATTCACTTAATGACTAAAAGAGCTGTTATTATTTTCTAAGCCTGTTCCGCAACCTTCATTAATACTCCTGTACCGCACCCCACCCTTGGGGGGTGGAGCATGATGAACAGTCACATGAATATTCATTAGAACCACGCAGGGATATTTGGCTCTTTAGTGCATTAAAATGTTTAATGTGCAACTGAGCCTGGAAGGTCGATGCTTAAGGTCGGGTGTTGGACATTCTCAGTAAAAATACATGAAAAGTTGCACTCCAGCGGGTGAGGTGTGTGCTTTCTGATACTGTCATTTTGAATCCGCCCCTGCACTCTGACAATCAAACTACCAAAGATCCAACATGACATTTGTTGTGTATCATGTTTCCCATCCCTGTTCCTGGAGGCACAGCAGCAGTTCATATTTTAGATGTCTTGCGGATCAAACACAAGTCATCAGCTTGTTAGCAGAGCACATGAAGACCTGAAACAGGTCTGATAAAGGAGAAGTGTGGTGTTGATGTGCAACCAGGAGTTGGGAAATAGCCATCATGCAGTTTGGCAAAAAAAGAACCAGTGACCAATAAAGAGTAATCTATATTTACAAATCTGATCAATATTTACAAATCTGATCAATTCACAATATAAAATTCAAGTCCAGTCAACTTGGCTTTATAAGCAATTTCAACTCATTTTTATGAGTTGACATGACTTGTAATTACTTGAAATAATGAAAAAACTGTTTAAATGACTTATAAAGCCAAGTTGACTGGACTTCAAAATTTAAGGCAGCAAAGAATTTTTAAAGTGTTTCAATCGCTTTGGTAACAAGTGGCACTATAGATAACAAACAAATCTTAAAACTAAATCTTAAAACTTGCTCTGTTTTACTATACATTACATTTAATACACATAATAATATATAATGTGACTTACAAATGAGAAACATTGCAAACAGTTTCAAGATATCTGTAGTCATTTTCTGTCGTTTTTCCAATCTGCTTCAGGACCTTGATGGCTTTTGTTATCAAACATTCCTTATTTTGTAGTAGCACACATACTCTTAGTTATAATTGCAGTCACATTCTTCACATGTTGGCTGAATCAATGTTATCAACAGCACATAATGTACCATCATATTTTGCTGGCAGTGTAACTTCAGGTTAACATCTGTTTCGTCCTATGGGTCTTACCCTGTATTTGTTTACTCACTTTAGGTAGATCATAATAAATAAGTTGTAATACCATCTGTTTATGCCTGTTCTAAAAAATATGGGTAGTTCGGTTTAAAATTACTTGCAAAATGAAGTTCAACTATGTTGCATATAAAGTACTCTTTTTCTTCTCTATGTAAAAGTAAATAAAATCTGATATTCCCTTTGTGAAATGTGTTATATATTGAGATTTAAAAGAGTAAGAAGAGCACAATATATCCGGATATTAAGCAGTCTCTGAGGAAAGGAATTCAAGCATTATAATGCATAAGTGATATTACAGAGACTCCCAGTGTTCATGTGAGCAATAGCAGAAACATCAGCATTCTGCAGTTTGATGATTGTGGTTATATTTATGTGTGGGTGTATAATCTATATTTAATCCATATAATTAGTCTATATGTGATTTATTGTACCGCATGCTTTTACATCTTGATTTAGAAACATTTCAGCCCCAAATACAAATTACATCTGCCTTGGCTGGATGTCGCAGAGAATGATAGACTCCATTTTCAATTCAATACAATTACAGAAAAGTAACACACTCAGGTCTGTATGAGAACTGCGTACATCAGCTAGATGAAAACATGCATTATTTACAAAAATCTATTTCAGTCAGACCCAAGCCGGTATGTTCCGCTCAATGTGCTTTCAGCAATGATAAACATAATTCAGGCTGCAGTACCTTGGATGGATATGAATAATCTATGGCAGTGTACTGGTTGAGAGTTTGGATTCACAAATATATTCTTGAAGGAAACTCAATCATGCAGCTTGCGACACAACATGCATTGCCTTTGTAAATTGGCTAACCTCAACCCATGTGATTTGAACAAAAATGCACACCTGCTGGCAGCCAGTAAAGTAAATAAGGTTGTACATAATTATTTATGATGTCAGCATGTTTTGAAAACTGTTATAACCATGAGGGAGAATTTCTAAAGTATGGGACTTTTCTGAATAATGATCATTTGTTGCATTTTATTTTTTGATTAAAACTCACATATTTTTGCTTATTAACTTAGTGACCTAGATTTCTCTTTCTTTTTAGCAGTGGATTCACAGCATTATTGGAGTTTTAAATCAATAGCCACAAAAATATATGTAAAAGAACTTTACAGATGTTTAATTTCTCCTAATAACAAGCATCTTAGACAGTGTATATCATTAATATTTGTCATTTATCTTGGTAAGATCACAGTTATGTAAAAAGGAGCTGTTTGTTTTTGTGATAAAATGCGATAAAATAAAAAATATGTATGTTATGAGTGTTTTTTTTTAATAAACATCAATGTCTGAGGTTAAAAAACGATCACAAATGCACTTTCCTAGAATTTTGATTATTATTATTTTTTAAATAAAATCTTGACTCATTATAATAAAATCTTTAAAAATTTTAATATGATCACAGACTTTTTTGCCACAGTGCAGTATTTACGTTTATATTTGTTCATTCACCGGACGTTTTTATCCAACGCGACTTACAAATGAGAAGCGTTCAACATTTGCCAGCAAAGCAACAATAATTGCAATATACAAAACTATGTTCCCATGCAGGACAAAAGGAAAAAAAACTACCGTTCTACCTTGGGAAAGGTCTTGTGCTGATCTTAGCAAAGTTGTTTGCCTGTTAGGCCTCTAAGAGAGTGACTTTGATGGCTTCCGTCCAAGATTAAAATGAATTGTTAAGACAGAAACGCTCAGGGGCTATCTGATTGATGAGCGCTTCTTCATCAGTGCCAGTTATCCAGATTCTGAAGCTGATGAGAAAGAAAGCATTGAGCGATGAGCTATCATGTGCATACTGAAGACTTGTGTCTAGGCTGGAATCATCTCGCTGCTTCGGCTGAGGATTAATCAGCGATGGGAGCTTTGTTATAGTACATACATTGACTTTATTCACAAGAAAATGTAAAAGAAAAGTTTAATCATGATGTCATGACATCATAAGTGTCATGCAAATACATTAACCTGATAATATTTTAGTTTATAGGTATTTACAAGAAAAGCTGTGCAACATAGTAAACATGGTCATTGTGAACTTGTTGTTAACAGAACAGAGAATAAAACAATAAAGGGAGACATTAATTATACACTTGGGCTTTAGGGTTTAGAAAGAGGAGAAGGGAGTAGATGTTTCTTTAAGAGTAATGCGTAATTTCTCATGTTCAGACATCAAATGTCAATTAAGCTGTGCTTCCAACCGAGGATACTGTAAAGCACCTTTAAGTACCTCACCAAATGAATTACAAGGATGTCTACAAGCATATCCATTCTGAGGCTGGACAAAATGTCTTTACTTGAAATCACTGTGATCACTCAAGCAATTGCCTTCTACCATTTTAGTGGAAGCATTTACAACCAAAACAAGAGTGCTTATTTATGGATTTCCTCTGGAAGACAAAACCCATTTGGGTAATAAGACAGGAACTGGGTGATTTGTAGTCAGAACAAGTAAACTTGCAGCAATGTCTTTTCTTTTACGAAAGAGGCAAAAATATTCTTTGTCAACATATGCTGACTGGAATGGCAACACATTTTTTTTTCAATCTTTAAACACACAAACAGATTTATCATTATGGCATTTTGATTTTGCTTGCTTGCTTGTGATGGTAATGAAGAATGTATGTACAATAATATTTGTAAAAAATAAAATGTATTTTACAATGTGATCATGTTTATGTGTAATGTAAGTAAATAAAGATTTAGATGTTGCACTGTGAAGATCCTTCAAACACTTTTCCAGTTCACATTTCATTTTACTTCACAAATTTTCAAGATGATTTTCAGCCCAGTAATATCAGCCACCAGCAATTCTAAAGCTACAGTTTATCACATTGTTAAACGACCCCGTTGAAAAGGTCATTGAGGTGCTGAGGGGACGGCTATATGACCAATATAACTGAACCTTCTAACTCTTCAAAAGGTCAATGGAAACATTCCTTTTGCATTTTAAACATGGTGAGAGTAGATTGAGTCCTACGGGCAGTTTCTAGAGCGGTCACTGGAAGTGAGCTGGATTTAGTATGGATTATATTCACACAGCTGCTGATAATAGAAGATTCAACCACAACTAACCTAACTGTTGTATAATGTTATTGTAATTCACTCTCACTTTTTCTCTCCCATAATGATAATAATATGAGACCTTTTTCTGGACAAAAAAATATTTAGATTTTTGTGGTTTTCCAATATGGTTTAATTTGTCAAAATTAAATAACATGCAATGACATAACAATTTTTAGCACATTTTAAGTGTAACTTAACGTTAATTAATATATTTGAACTGACATTAATTACACTTAGGGATGCACCGATACTGGTATCGGTATCGGGCCCGATACTGGGCTCATGTACTCGTACTTGTAAAAACACTCCGATACTAAAGGCCGAAACCCTGTGACATCATCGACAGAACTTTCAGTGCACAGAGACTTCGGCAGCAGCGACAGCGATGTATTAATAAATAATATTTTAATAATGTTAACAAACCAAATATTTTAACAAACCAAGGGCATAATAAATAATATTTTATTATGCCCTTGGTTTGGTTATGGAAATTATTAGATACTGTGAAAATTATTTGTACATTGATAACCTTGTGACAAGCAGAAAAAAAATGGTTTGAGTTACAGTTGTTCATAATTACAGATAAGCTGTCCTAAAATTATTAGTCTCACTGTGTTATTACTTGGAAAACTGGCAGATCCAAAAAACAGGTATCGGTATCAGCGAGTATCAGGAAAAAAATATCGGTACTCGTACTCTGTCTTTAAAAAATGGTATCGGTGCATCCCTAATTACAATAAACAAATATTATACATTAGATTAATAAATATTGTAAAAATTGTTTGTCGTTAATTCATGATGCCTAAAACATGTTCTAATGTTAAGGAACCCCATCCCCACCTTTTACTTCATTAACATTTATTCCTCTGGAGGACAGGGGACAGATGCATGTGTTTTGTATAAGAGAGGGCAAAAAGCTTTATCCGTTGACATATTTTTAGAGATATCACATCAAGCGTTACCACAATATGTAATTTTTTCATTTGTTCAGCCATTACACTTTCTACAAATACAGTTTGCTTTCAGATTTTTTATGTGAATAGCTCAAGGGTACCGCTGGGAAGATTGATGGTATCATTCTCTGTTTTTCACTTATAAAGAGGAAAGTAGCCCTCAGACATTCAAAATTCACTTACTGTTTGTTTATTGGTTTGTGGGAACTGTAATGTCTCTTTTATCATGGTATGTAGCCATGGTGGCCTCAAGATTATATGTGTAATTTGCTGAAGGTTTTTGTGCAACATGTGCAACAAAATTCCTTTTTTCCTGGCATTCCATTTGACTTTATATTCTTTTCTATAAATCCAATTGTGCAACACATACCAGAGTCATGCATTTTTAAAATCTTTTAAAAAGGCTGCGGGAATGAAAACTAAATGAACGGATGAAGGACAGTGTTGCATTAATAATACATTTTTTCCCTTCGATTTGAGTAGTAATTCATTCTGTTGATGTTTTTCACGAAGTGCTCCTTAAAAAATGTTCAAAAATAAGTGTACTTGGATAAAGGCAAAATCCCTCGTATTTTTTCAGAATACATTATAATTATTTAAAATTTCTCAAAATTTTGTGGTTTCAGATGTTATTCCTAGCCTTCCTTATATACTATTGACATGTGTGCATTTGGCAGACGCATTTATCAAAAGCAACTCACAGTATATTTGTTCAGTATTTGCTCTACTCATTGATATAGAGGAGTACAAAAACACAGAATGAAGCTCTTTCCCAAACCCACCACAGTATGTTTCATCACTTCATGCCCTAAATCCAACCATTAATCTAGTAAGGGAACACAGAGTGACACAGCTGACATGTAAGTAAGCTCTGTAAGGCAATATTTGCAAAGATCCCAGAGTCCCAGTGGAGATCTGTGTTCTCGCTCTATGATGAACTAGACCCTGTGATAGCCTGTGCGAGTATGTGAATGGGAATGTCCCTTTTACTGGTTGGTTGTTTGCAATATGTTCTGCAGTGTGTGTCCCTAGGCTCCTTACTGCTGTGGCAGTTTTTAATCTCCAAAAAGGGCCTGAGGTGTTCTGGGTTTGCCTCTTTCTCTCAGACTTTATTTACCTGGCTGATTCGTTTGGTTTAACCTAGAAAAGTCCTCTCAAAGAACTTTTTATCTAGTGGACCATATGTAAGCAACCTAGCAACCACCCAGAACATGTTTGAAACCACGTAGTTACACCTTAGCAACCACCCATAACCCCTTATCAACCACATAACAACACTTTAGCAACCACATGTAGCAGTGATAGTGAGTAGTCAGTTTTGCATAGACAAGCTTTACTTAATGACAATATAATAATCTTGTTCTCATTTGACTTGAGGACAAAAGTTCTTCATCTATAGTGCAGACTATTGCAATTTTAACTCTAATGCCCGAATGTAAAAAATATGAATGTTTTTTGCCTTTTGTAGGCTGGCAACATAAAATCATTTGAAGACCGCACAGCAGCTGCGTTCTTTGGGTTAGTTCAGTCTCTCCATCTAATAATGCTGCAGCAGATTTGTATGAGTGGGGTGGAATCTCAAACCCTGTTGACTCCGGGCTAAACAGCTGTCTATATTCATGAGCTCCTCATTCTCCACAGCTGCATCATCGTAAACACACTCACCTTTTCCATTATTCAGCCCTACGAGAGCTTCCTCTATGTTAACAGACTGTTTTTTTGTGTCTCCCTCGGAAAAACTTGTCTGTTTTAAAAATGTGAGATAAGCGGAACAGATTGTGAGGTGTGTGATCTATTAATGCTTATTTACACATTTCAGTAGGCTATCGTGATTACATGCACTCTTGCACTAAAGCACATTTATTTGCTATCTTTGCATTATTTTTGTAAAAAATAATTTTGCAGTCTCTCTTTAGATTCATGTTATTGTGATCAAAATAAAGTGATTGACTGTGTATATTACCATATCTGGAGATGATGTATCTCTGAACTATGTTTTCAGTGGCATACAAAAAATCATATCAATAAATTGTAGGGCAATGCAGATCTTTTATGATCTTTCTCGCAGCTGCGAGTCTATTAATTAGATGAGCTGCCAGTACAGGAATAGGCTACAGCTTTTTGGAAAGCAGTAAATGGTAAGATATTTAGTCTGTGTTTCTAAGCTGAGTTGTGTAGAGATTTTTTTTTGCATTCATTTAAATTTGACCACTTTTCCTTTCGAATGGTGCCATCTACTGATGAACCGCAATATTACAGTACTTTTTATAATATTACAGTTTTACTGTAGATCAGTGGCAAATAAGGATGGGTTTAAGAGTTAGTTATTTGAACAAGGCGTGCTTTATTGATTAAATAAATAAATAAAATAAACGTTAATATTTGTTATATGACAATTACAAGGTTTTCCTGATTTAAAATGAGGCGAAGGTGGTGCCTACCTGATCATGTTCACACATTTTATTTTACTGTAGTTTTATTAGTTTTTTCTCGCTTCTATTTTAATATTTATTGACTTGCTAATTTCAGTTATAAAACATTATAAATAGTTTTAATCTTATTCATTAATAAGGCAACATTTCTAATTTAAGTTTTTATTACAATATTCAGGACTAAATTTTACTGATTTTAATTAACATTTTATTATACAAATTATTTACATATACATATTATTTTAATAGTTTTAGTTTCAGTGAATGATGATGGCACCTCACTATACTGATGACACTCAACGCTATTACGCCTCCTAGTGGCGTAATGTTTTTATGTATTATGTAACACTATCTTCCCTGTAGGGCTGGAGAATACAGTGCTTGGTGATGCTTCAGAGAAAGTTCCCGAGGAATCTTGAGTTGAGAGTGCCGACAGCTTGGATGGTGGTATATAAACATTTTTGTGTGTATGAGTGTGTGTGTGTGTGTGTGTGTATACCCAAAATGTTTGTACATCCAGATCACATCTACAAAAGGACACTTTATTAAAATCCTCAAACTGACAGAGGCAGAAAGGAAAAATCACATCCACTTTATATAACCTTGTAACCTTTTTCACTACAATGCAGTGAAAACCAGATTTGTGATGCCATGTCACAAAGTGAGCAGATAAAGCAGGAGGAAGATGTTGAGCAGAAGGAAGGTGAGAAGCCAGAGGACAATGAGCAGAAGAAACAGACAGAAGATAAACAAAAGGGGAAGGTGAGCAGAAGTAGGAGTAAAATGTGGAGGCAGAAAATAAGAATGCACCATCACCTATAAACTGAGCAAAATCCAGCTGAAAAAACTTTAAAGGAAGGTGCTTCTGGGTCAAATGGTGTTACTGAAAAAGATGGAGAGACCAAAACGGGAATAATGAACCTACGGAAGAGGAGGGTTGAGGTAGTGAAGTAATATGGACCAGAGGATCACAATGGACGTGGGCTTTTAAAATCCTTTTTAAATTTAAACTTGTTACTAACTACTTATACAGGAAAGTGAATCCACATCTTATTTATTTCGAGCTGTAAAGTCTGTATAGCTGTCTGATGTGGTTTTTTACATTAGGTGAATGTCATTGGCCAACGTTTCCTGTTTCAAATGATGAGAATGCTGGAGGATGCTAAGGTCATTTATCCCTTGTACATAACTTAAGTGCTTTATAATCTGTTTTATAACTTTTTTACAAGATTAAAACAAGATTGTTTTAAGATTGTTTACAAATTGTTTCACTCATTGTGGTGTCGAATTATGATTATGATACTTACCTCTGGTTTTGTTTTAGATTAATGCAAGGCCAGCTGATGGTGCATCTTCATCTGCATCAGATGTTTTTCAGCAGGTTTGTAAGGTTAGTATGCATCAATAAAATATTAAATGACTATGACCCTTGCAGTAGTTAATTTAGCATGTTTCCATATACTGTCTGGGGGTGTACGAATGGCAAATCCGACCCTGTCCCTAAAGCAACTTCTGCATTGCTAACTTCCATATGCTTACTGTTATATTGTCAGTGAAAATAATGATAAGATATGTACGACTATACATTGTCTTCTGAAAGAACTTCTACAGCTATAGCTGCAGTTGTAGTGCAAGATGCACTTGTATTATAGGTGACACATCATGCTCACCTCTCTTTTTGATACTTTGTGAAAAACTTGTGAACAAATTAATTCCTAAAGCTTTGATTCTCCTGTTTGCTACTGTGCCAAGTGGAACGTTGGTTGCAAGTTTCATAGATTTGCAGAAAAATAATTAGACTTTTTTTCATGACCTAACATTTTCGGTTGGATTATAATCAATAGTTTGAGACTGCAAGCAAAGCTGCTTGTGTCGGTGTCTGAAAGGATTTTATGATAGCTTTTGAATGAACTTGTGGATTGATTTTATGGGGTTTGTGTGTGTCTGGCTAAGTGTAACCTTGTAGTTCTGCATTAATCTAGTCTCCTAACTAATCAATTAGATTTTTTGGCTGTTTGGTATGAATTTTAATGTTCATGTTCTCTTTGAGCTAACCAATTCTTTCTCTGTGGAAACCTCAGCGTGATGGGCTTTTCCTGACTGACCACTTACCTTCCAACCAGCAGAGCATTCCTACCTTGTTCATTTTCTAAGAACAATGTTGTGTTTTTGTAAATAAACTGTTGTCTTTGCCTGTCCAATTTTGTTATCCTTCAATAAAGAATTTGCATATGTGAACTCCGGTGGTTATGAAATTATTTTTAATAAGTCTTTAAAGATCCAAGTGGCTTTTAGAGTAATACATGTACAGTAGAGCTCTTTAGTCCTTGAAGTTCTTCCAGGGGTTTTAAAAGTAGAAACTGGACTCTTATGATTCTTTGTTTAGCAGTAGACTTACAGTTTGGGTGTTTAGACTTATAATTTGTGTTATTATTTAATAACACCACAAAAAAGTTTCACTTCAACAAAAACTTGCATCATAATAATACAAATGGCCACATCTACACAAATTCATTTTAAATTGGTAAAATGCCATTTGAACGACCATGCAGGAGCAACTAAAACATTTTTGATTTTACATGTTTATCTGTCATTCCATTCTCTAATTAGCCAGTCCACATTATCCATCTGTGGCAGTGAAGATGGTACTGGTTTGGATGAGACTTATAATTTCTGATGAGGTTTTTTGATTATTGGGATTGAAGATGTGTTTGAGACCACCTACAAATTGAAAAGAAAAGAGACAATTGTTAATAGGAGCATATCAGTAATTCACAAAAATTATACTAAAACATCAGAGATGGTAACTTAAGGCTCTTTAGTGCTTAGTATTATAGCTTTTACTGTAGCTCAGTTGGTAGGAGAATGGCGCTAACACACCAATGTCATGGGTTCCCTCCCAGGGATTGCACATACTCCTGAAAAAATTATAAATGCACTGTTAGTCGCTTTGGATTAAAGAGACTGACAGAGATTAAATGTGAAAGACAAAAATAAATCTTTAACTTACACAGGATCATAAGGAGCAGTACCAAGGGTTTCACTTAGATCAATTACATGAGGAACAATCGGTGGCAGCTGCTTTGAACTTTGATCCTGCAAAATAGGTAAAACCAAAATGTACAATCATCTTGTTAGCACATTACACATTGGTGTTCGGTAGCAAGTAACATGCCTTAAAATATCAATATACATAAAATATTATTATTTTTATTGCTGCACTATTTTATTACTCCGCAGGACCGATTAAAACGATGTCTGAAGAACTAGTCTGACCAATTATCATAGCAACTACTTATAGTCTATATATTTGGATTCAGGACCTATCTATCTTTCTACATTACTAACTTGACAAAGTTTTGACTAGTCTTGAAGAAAAAAGTAGATGGCCAACTGCAATGGCTACTGGTTGAAATCTCTGGATCCAGTTCTCTAAGAATCACAGTGAACAGGTTCCTGCAGTAAACTCATCATTAATTAAATGTTTTGATACCTAAAGTACTTATTGAAGTTCCATAAGTATATGATATTTAAAAGGTGCGAGTGGATTCTGCGAAAGTCTCTGCCATCTGAGGAACTCAATATGGTGTCTGAAGTCCATTGTTCTGTGTATTTTAGAGTGTCTAAAAAAAATAGACACCCTGGGTGTCAGTTTACAAAGGATTCCTTCTAAATAGTATGCTAGAAATTGTAGCAGTAAGCTAAAGATGACCAGATAGTATACATTTTGATGGTCACATTTTGATGATTTTGATGGTCAAATTTTCAAGATCAGTTGTGCACACATTTTGGTTAAAAATGTTGTGCAATGGACAATGATGAGTTTCTGATGGTTGTCTTTTAACTTTTTTAAAGTAGGGATTAAAAGAGCTAATTATTCAGTAGGTAAAGTATATAATGAAGGTGATTTTCAATAACTATCTTTGTGCTTCTCTCTGGCCAGCTAGATTCTGAAGATTTTCTGCTCAAGTCTCTGGTTCTCCTGCTCCACAGCGAGAATATCAGGGTCAAGCGATCTATGAGGAGACTTAAGAGAAATAAGGGTCCAATAATGACCCCAAAAAATTATTTGCATACCTAAGATAAACTGTATCAATAATGGAATATTAAAGCAAGAATCTTCTATTTGCACAGCATTTCACAAAAAACGTTTGTTGGGTTTAAAATTAAAGTAGTGACAAGTGTTTGCATAGAAAAATGAAAGAAAACCTAAAACCTTGAATAGAAAAACCTAACACACACCACACAAAACTGGTATGGAAATTGTGTGGTATTGTGTGGATTTTTGGTAGGCTTTACCACAGGACTTTGTTGTATAATATGTAATATTCTTGTGTTATTTTTGTGGTACTAATTATAATATTATAATATACTTATAATATACTAATTTTATAATATATTACATTATATTGTAAGATTTAAAAATAATTAAACAATAACAAGAATACTGTGATAATACAGTCATAATCAGCTCTTCTGAATGTCTTAAAATACCGCACAAATATCATAGACTATGATCTTGTGATCTTTTTTATCTTATGATAAATTCATGTGATACTGTAAAACATAAAATGGTGCAGATATTTTCTTAAATGTAGATTACAATATATTGGTATAGTGCATGGTGATATTTTTTGTAAACAACATCCAAAGCATAACAGATTAATTGATAACACTTTATGAGTGGTTACAGTATTAACAGATGCTCTTTTCATGCTATATAGTGCAACTAGGAAATATGGAAACATAACCAGGTCCATCTGAACAGTTAGTAATATGCAATAAAATTTATTAAAACCAATAATGTATTATTGTTTATGTCTTTATTCGTTCTAATTTTATTATGATGATAAATTCATGTAATACTGTAAAACATAAAATGGGGCAGATATTTTCAGATATTTGTATATATGTAGATTTTCAATATATTGGTATAGTGCATGTTAATATTTTATGTATTATTGTTTATGTCTTTATTCATTCTAATTTTATCATTATGTGTGCTTACACTCATGTTTATGAAACTTCTTGTCTTTTGAAGAACTTTTCTGAGTCTGACTTGAGAAATTGTCTTCAAAAAACTGTCTAAAAAGTCAGTTTACTCCCAGAAAATGTCAGAAATTAACCAGGGATTGTGAGAAAAATGTGCAATAAATTGTTCTTACTAAAAAGACCAGGTTTTATTTTAAAAAGCAAACTGTTAACACTGTCCAAGGGCATATTTCGATGGCGTGAATTTACTCAAAAGTGCTTGTCAGCGACTAGAATGAATTTTAAGTTCTATACGTCATAAAGGCACATAACTCAAAAACGTTCTAAGTTGCCTTTATAATTCGGTGCACAGCGCTTAATTCTCTGTGGGTAAGTTCGGCGAGTTTTAGCGATATTCTCAGTGACTGAGAGTGATAATTGCTAAGACGTTTAGTTTGCAAATATTTTCTTTTCGGAGATTATATTGCAAAAACTGTTTGGAGTAGATCTATTTGTGTGGAGACAGTTACTTTGAAGAAGTTTGAAGTATGTCAACTGCACAAACGGACTGCAGAGGGCGACATTACCATGCTGAACGGGGTAAGTTTGAGTTACTTTCCTCTTGCAGTATAATGTTGATGATAAGCGTTACTGTAAGGAAAACTTTTTAGTCGGTTAGGTCAACATTACAGTCGTTATTTTTATCAAACCTATAAACTAGATGTTTGGAATGTCAGTACTTTAATACAAACAAAAAGCTTTCTATTATAGTTTATCTCTGGTATGTAAAATTGATTTTGTATTTTTATTTCAGCTCTCGGCTCTCGTCCGAATAACCGCGAGAGATCCAGGAGTCCAATAGTTAAAAGAACGAGTGGGGATGACCCCTCTCCGAGACCCCGGCCGAGTCAGAGACAGTCAAAGGCACCTGGTGGCTGTGATGACGCTACGCCTCAGCCGTGGACTGCTGTACTTGGCGACTTCATACCCCTCAGTACTACTAAGCGGTCAAGACACCAGACCCCAAAGAAGCACGAGAAATGTGGGGTCGCCAAGAAAAGAAAAACAGAAGAGGACCATCAGGGCAGTGAGCATCAGAATAAGAAGATCAAACAGGATGCTTCACTGCAATCGCAGGAGAAAGACCAGCCCCCTACCTCACAGGCCAAACCAACCTGGCGTAAACTTGAAGGTAAGAAAGTGTGAATCAAATACCGTATAGATTATTGAATCTTTACTTAGCCTAACGTGTTATTTTTTTTGACAGGACTGCCGTATATGCAGGGTCCTTTGCTGGGAATGGGGGGTTTCGGCTGTGTATATCCTGGGACCCGAATTTCTGATGGACTGAAAGTAAGTCATTATCTCCTCTTATAAACAGCCTTTGGAAGTTATCTTAGGTAAAGCCAAATAGTAAAAGTACAGTTTTTACACTCCTAGCGTTTATTTTGGCACTTTTAGCTAATGGCAAAAAATGTATTGCCTTTTTTTGTTTTGTAGGTAGCCATCAAGTATATCCCCAAGGACATGTCAACAGTGGTGCTGGATGGGGTAAGTTCCTATTTCAATCTTTGTCTAAAATAAATGGATATATAGGGATGTATTTTCTAAATGTTTCTATCCTCCTCTATTGCAGAAAGGCGGTCTGGTGCCATTGGAGGTGGCCTTAATGGTCCTGGCAAATCCAGAACCGTCCTGCCCCAACATCTTGAAACTGGTGGAGTGGTATGAGCAACCGAATGATTTTGTGTTGATCTTGGAACGTCCTGATCCCTGTATGGATCTCAGTTTGTTCTGTGATAAATACGGGGGTTTGGACGAGCCTTGGGCCAGGTGGGTGATGGCGAAGTTGCTCAAAGCTCTCAAGCAGTGCGAGAAAAAGGGAGTACTGCACCGGGATGTGAAGCCACAAAACATCTTGATCAATACGGATACTTACGAGGTCAAGCTGTTGGATTTCGGGTGCGGTGACTTCCTGCAGGACTTTCCGTACTTCACTTTCTCAGGTTGATATTTGCAAAGTATGAAAGAAAAGGCCAGTTTGGACTGGGACATTTTTGTTTATTTTCTGTCTTTTTCGATCTCTCAGGCACTACTGATTACGCTCCACCTGAGTGGTTTCAGTATCGTCTCTACCAAGGAAGACCAGCGACCGTTTGGTCCTTGGGAGTGATGCTGTACGAGATTCTGTGCAATAAGATCCCTTTCAATACCTCCAAGAAAATCGTAGAGCATCATCTCGACATGCCGTCAAACCTCTCTAAAGGTAAGATAGAGCAAACCAATGCCATGCTTTACTACAGGAGTAGTTTGCTATTTTGTGATGCTGAAGACAATTACTGTTTTACGTTACAGAATGTCAGAACCTGATCAGCTGGTGTCTCTCTGCAAATCCGGCAAATCGTCCCAGTCTTGAGGACATTGAGCGCCATCCCTGGTTTCGTGAGTGAACGACAGCTTCAAAGTAAGTAGCATTTTTTATTTTTAGACAGAAGACAAACCCTAAACGTCACGGTCAGAATTGTATTGTTAGATTGAATGTAGATAAGTGTTTAAATGTTTTACACTGTTTTTACAGGATCACCAGGGAGAACAGGAACAGCAGAGACACATGCGGCAGAGGGACACGATCTTGACATTCTTAATACTGTATATAGCTGGTATTTGTATAGTTGGTATAGGCATCACACGATAGAAAAAAGCACCACCATAATTTTGTGTGGTATGGTGTAAGTACCACATCAATAGAAAAAGTACCACACCAACAGAAAAAAGTACCACACAACATTTGGTGTGCTTGTGATGTATAGTGTGGTATAAGTACCACACGAATGGAAAAAAGTACCACACAAAATTTAGTGTGGTATAGTGTGGTATAAGTACCACATCAAAAAAAGAAAGTACCACACCAAAAGAAAAAAATACCACATAAAATTTTGTGTACTTGTGTAGTATAGTGTGGTATAAGTACCACACTAATGGAAAAAAAAGAAAGTACCACATTAATATAAAACATCAAAAAAAAATACCACAGAAAAAATTTTGTAAAATTTTGTGTAGTATAGTGTGGTATAAGTACCACACTAATGGAAAAAAGTACTACACAAAATTTGGTGTGGTATAATGTGGTATAAGTACCACACTAATAGAAAAAAGTACCACACTAATAGAAAAACATACCACACAAAATTTGGTGTACTTGTGTGGTATAAGTATTCAATTAAATAACTACTGTATATAATTAATTATTAACTTATTCATGTCATGTCAGTGTTTTTTTTCTTCCTTAAGGAGTTTTTTTTCCCCATCTCTGACCACTGACAGCTGTAACATGTCATGTCAGGAATTTTTTTCTCCCATAAGGAGTTTTTTTTAATTCCTGACCACTGACTGTTGTTTTTCAATACCTTGTAAAGCTGCTTTGGTATTGAATTAAATTGAACTAATAGAAAAAAGTACCACACAAAATTTGGCATGCTTGTGTGGTATAAGCAGTACTTGCCATATAATTTTGTAATATAATAAAATAAAACAATTAGTAATATTTTATTGTACTTTGTTTTATTATTCTTATATTTTTGCACTATTTATTACATTATTTGTCTACTGTACTTTTGTAGTATGCTGTGTTATCCCTGTAATCATTCTGTAGTATTTGTAGGAATTAATATGGTATGATATAATAATGCTGTGATACTTTATGGCACTAATGCAAATTAATTGTCATAATCTTATATAGGCTAAGGTTCACAAGTAAGGAATATGCAGTAGCATTGATAGGGTTAATACACATAGTAAATTGCTAGATTAGTATTCAAATAAAACACACAATACCATATATTTAGTATTACATTTCAACTTTTATTTACAATATGAACATCATTATTTTAACTCATTATTTCCTACCAACAATGAAATAAATAAACATTTAAAATAATAAATTGAAAGTGTCTCATGATTGTAAAGAATTTGTTCATTTGGTGCAAGCTGTCTCTTTGAGGAATCTTGTTTTTGTTGTAACAAGAGGATCCACAAAGCAGATATTACCATTAGAATCTAAAATAAACAGAAATATCAAAATGGCCTATAAAATAATAATAACATATATAGGTGGGCCTCTTACATATTTCAAAAGCACTTGTATCCTGAGGAATAACAAGCTCTGATGAACTCGCTCCTGGAATTCCCTCAGCCAGTGTTCAGGCTCAGAGCATCATCTCCGCATCAATCAGAGGTGCTGCTCCAGGTCCTCTCTAGTATTGCAAGCCTCTGCCGTCTTTCTATTGGCTAAGTAGAAGTGAAATGTTAAGTTCATTACTCTGATTAAGAAATGTAACAGGTTAGATAAAAGGACATTTAACTGTGTGAAAACAGCATTAGATCTAGGCTATTTGAAAATAGTTCTGCACATTGAAGTAGACACTGAATGATATTTAATTTAATTATGCCAAACATTTGTAACATTGGATGCCTGAATTATTATTTTACATTAAATTATGTTTTCATATTTTATTTTTAGGTGTTGCCATGTCTGCAGGTACCTACATTAAAAAAAAATGAAGGATTCAGTAACATACCATTTTGCCAGTTTTCATATTACAACAGTAATTACAAATTTTTCTAGATTTTTTTCAGCACAGCGTTTGTTTTACATCACAATCTTACTGTTTTCCAAGCTAATTATGACTGTAAACAGCTAAGCAAGCCCTCATACTGGAATGATGTAGAAGGACCCCAGTGACATCAGAAATCCAGCTACTTACTGTTCGTGTTTTAAGCTATAAAACAACAATATATTAATGATACCGAAACGTCTTATATAAATGCTCAAGGGAAATATGAGTCTTTGGGCCACTTACCCTTTAATTTTGTTGACAGGCAAAGGCAATCGCCTCTAAATTCTCTAAGAAGTAAAAACCCTGTATGTATATTAATTATGCCACACTGACTTTAATTAAGTGGAATTCATTTTATTATTAATAATTATTATTAATAATTTAAACAAATTTGCTACACTCAAGCTTCTATTCTTTTAAAAAGTTTTCCACACTTCTCAAACACAACTCCGACTGACTGACTTGCACCAACCTGCCAATGAACTGTGGCGTTCTTTTCTACTGATGGTGTCCTCGTTTCGCTTTGCATTGTGGGATCGCTCTCCGTGTTTGCCTCAGTTGATCAAGATGGCCGCGAATATTTTGTGGAGGGGCTGGAGCTGAATTCACGCCACACTCTGAGCGATTGTGATGTTGAAAGTGCAGATTCATTCGCCCGCGTCAAAACACTTGCACAAGTAAGCTGTCAAAACATTCATCACTATTCTCCCGGTTAAATCGCTCGTTATTAAAACCGTAACGAGCGCTGCTAGGCCAGTTAGCCGCGCTGCTAACAAGCTCCGGGGAGGGACGGAGGGGTTTCTGATTAACAAGCGAAATCAGTATGATGCCTTTTACCAGATTACTTTCTCGCGTTTCCGTTGTACTCGATTATGCAACTAGACTGCTCAAATAAAACCCTTCGGTGTCTTTGAAATGTCATAGGGTGGTTGGTTCCTGCTAGGCTAACTAGTTAGTCAGCTCTTTTCTGCTATTATTCTCCATGACAGTTACTGCAAGGTTACCAGTCATGCTGCTTTCATCTTACCATAAACGAACTGTTCAAAAGGTCATGCCCGAGTCTATGCATGACTTTAATATGTTCGTGTGTGTTTTCCACAAGAGTTTGACGGTGTGCGTAAAGATGAAGAGGTTTGTGCACTGTCATACCCCCTGCATGCCCCTGTGCGGCCTCTCATCCTTCTGTTAACGTCTGTTTACCGGCAAAGAGGATGTTACCATTGCGAAACCTTGCGGTTTGTTTTTAGTTCTGAGATCTGTTTCGGTTTATACTGCTGATGTGATTGCAGACACGTGGGTCGTGGTTCGAAATCTAGGGTGCTGCCTACCTAGGCAGCATTTTGGACATCATGGACGCTTGTAACCTATCGATCAAATGCTGTCTTGATAGGCAGCTCGCTAAGTTTTCAAACACAGTCCATGTTGACGTTCTGCTCCACTTATATCCGTCAAGCACACCGAGTTCATGTTTACCAACACTGAAGTCCTTTTAAACAGTTTGATCTGCTGTCAAGTTGTCAGCTAGGTACAGTACATTGTTTGTATATCAGTAAAGATGTTGTTGTTTGTCACTCACAACAAGTTGTTCTCTTCATCTGCAGGATTGCTACCTGACCGCTTTTTGGTCTTCTTAAGTTCAGAGCTGTAGAAGAGTGTGATATTGGACACCTCAAGCAAGTCTAATGTAAGTCGTCTGCTGATCTGTGTTTTCAATGTAATGGTTTGTAATTTGTATTCCCCATTTAAATGCTTAAGTTCCTATTGCTAAGATTTTAGTACGTTTTGTTTTGTTACATTTTTGTACATACCTGGCTGATTACCAGACTGCCCACTTGTTTATCACAAAGTATAAACAATTATGTTTGTCAGAATTATGCATGAGTATATTTTGATCTTGACCTAAAGCATTTGCATGAGTCAACTGCATTATAGATTTTTTTAGTAATTATTCTAAAATTATACATTTTTTAATCATAATTCTGATAAACTGGGTATGGGCTAATGCTGGCCTTTAGGCTGAAGTGTTTTGTATATAACACATGTTAAGTTATAATGCTTGATCCTCATTAAGTTTGTAAATAACAGAATAGGCCTGTTTTACAACATGATTGATCATGTTTTAATGGCTGTGTGGGAACTGGATGATGTGGTTGTAATTAGTGGTATTTGCTCTTTTGTGAACTTATTCTAAGATTGAACCATACTAATCCACCTGCCGCCCTGTTTGAATGTCTGATACAGGAAGCGAGCGGCTGCAAAGCATTTAATTGAGCGCTACTACCACCAGTTAACAGAGGGCTGTGGAAATGAGGCCTGCACGAATGAGGCTTGTGGCTCTTCTCCGGGTTTCCAGCGCATGGATAACAATGCAGCGGCCATCAAGGCCCTGGAGTTGTATAAGAATAACGCCAAACTGTGTGATCCTCATCCCTCTAAGAAAGGAGCCAGTTCCACCTTCCCAGAGAACAGTGCCAAAGGAGCCAACAACTTCTCTGCTTGCAGCAACGGGAAGATGAACCATAAGGACCTGCAACCCACGAGGGAGGACTTTAGAGGTAAGAGTGTCGTACCATACGTTTAATGAAACTTGGCACATTTACATTGCATTTCACATGTTAATATATACTTCACCATGTTCTTTGGCAGATCTGAATTACTTGACAGAGGAGAAAGTCTATGAAATTCTGAGCCTCTGTAGTGAGACTGGGGACTATTCTCCTCTAATCCGTGTCATCGGTAGGGTTTTCTCCAGCGCGGAGAGCCTAGTCCAGAGCTTCCGCAAGGCAAAGCAACACACCAAGGAGGAACTCAAGTCCCTCCAGGCGAAGGATGAAGACAAGGATGAAGATGAGAAAGAGACGGCCTCCGGCTCATCCACAGCCATGGAGGTCGAACCCGAGGCCTCTGCGTCAGGCGGAGACGGGCCATCTCATGGTGAGAACAACGTCCAGAAATTGGGCCCTGTAGATGTTTCTGTAGACATTGAAGCGGTAAGAAGAGTTTATGACAAACTGTTGTCGAACGAGAAGATCGAAGCAGCATTCCTCAACGCGTTAGTCTACTTGTCGCCTAACGTAGAATGTGACCTCACCTATCACAACGTGTACGCAGCCGACCCTAATTACCTGAACGTCTTTATCATCGTCATGGAGAACGGTAACCTCCACAGTCCAGAATATCTGGAGATCGCCCTGCCGCAGTTCTGCAAGGCCATGAGCAAGCTACCTCTTCCGGCTCTGGCCAAGCTCTCACGGTTGTGGTCGCAGTATGGGGCCGACCAGATCCGACGCCTGGTCGAGACCTTCCAGCAGCTTATAACCTACACGGTCATCAGCAATGAGTTCAGCAGTGACAACCTGGTCAACGAGGACGATGGTGTGGTGGCGGCTACCAAGTGCTTGAAAATCGTCTACTATGCAAACGTTCGGGGCGGCGACCTGGACACGGATCACAACGAGGAGGAGGACGAGGAACCGATCCCAGAATCTAGCGAGTTGACCCTGCAGGAGCTGCTGGGGGAGGAAAGACGCAATAAAAAAGGCCCACGCGTGGACCCGCTGGAGACGGAACTGGGCATTCGTGCCTCGGATTGTCGAAAACCCCTTATCCCCTTTGAGGAGTTCATCAATGAACCACTTAATGAGGTGCTGGAAATGGACAAAGATTACACCTTCTTCAAGGTGGAGACAGAAAGCAAGTTCTCCTTTATGACCTGCCCGTTCATTCTTAATGCTGTGACGAAGAATCTAGGGCTGTACTATGACAACCGAATTCGTATGTACAGTGAGCGCAGGATTACTGCCCTCTACAGTTTGGTGCAAGGACAGCAATTAAACCCCTATCTGCGACTCAAAGTACGGAGAGACCACATCATAGATGATGCGCTTGTCAGGGTGAGTCCAGAGAAGCTCAGAAAGATTAATGTTGTATGGGGGTGTAATGATACACTCATGATTTGATACAATAGACGATACTGGACACATTACATAGTATTAGTGTTTTAAGCAAAAGTTAAAAAATGAAATAAAAAATGATTTATTTCCAAAACATTAACAATTTTCAACAACAATTTGTTGTGTGTACATACAACTTCAGGATGTAAATTTACAACCATCTGTATGAGTAGGTCTTTCAATTAAAAATGTAATGTATTTTATATGTAAATTTAAAATGAAGACAACTAAAGCCAGAGAGACAACTTTTTAAAGCATTAAAAGCACAAAATTAATCAAATAATATACGAAACATTATATATGAAAGCAGTTAAGAGAATAGCTCCACAATCATCAATTCATAATTTTTTATCCATCAGTATATTGTTACACCCCTAATATAGAAATCTGAGTTAAATGCTCTTTATTATTGATGAATTGATGATTCACTGGGTGAAACTCTTCATATATGTACGTGATTGCATTCTATGGTCATTTTTGTGTATTTAATTGATTTTAGCTGGAGATGATTGCAATGGAAAACCCAGCAGACCTGAAGAAACAGCTGTATGTGGAGTTTGAAGGAGAGCAGGGAGTCGATGAAGGAGGCGTATCTAAAGAGTTCTTTCAGCTGGTTGTAGAGGAGATCTTTAACCCAGATATAGGTAATTATTATAAATGATTCAGTTTAATTTTATTATCCCAACACAACGTTTAGTCTGTGCAATTAAATAATTGATATTGTTAGGATGTACTAGTAAGTACTTGTTTTATCTAGTAAGCTAAACTTTCAGATTAGTGGGGATCCACAAATATTTATCAGATGATTTTTTTAACAATATACAATTTTGCATGTAAAATGCAGTTGTATGTTGTTGGTGCATTGCTAGCTACTAGTAAAGTGAATAAATGATTAATCGAATTTGATTGAGTAATTGTAAGATGGTTTGCAACCCTGAAACCCTGTCTTTCTGTTTCCCACAGGCATGTTTACCTATGATGAAAGCACAAAACTTTTCTGGTTTAACCCTTCATCTTTTGAAAATGAAGGCCAGTTCACCTTGATAGGCATTGTCTTGGGCCTAGCTATCTACAATAATTGCATTCTGGATGTGCACTTCCCTATGGTGGTTTACAGAAAACTAATGGGAAAGAAAGGAACGTTTCGAGACCTCGCAGACTCTCATCCGGTAAATTTGGCTGTTTCTTTATAACCCCAGTCTAACATTTGTTTTAACACTTGACACGTCCAAAATCATAGCTGTTCTGCTAATTCGAGAAAACAACTTTAAAGGATGTTTCATGTGAGTATCATTATATCATAAACAACAATTATTGTTGACAATAATATTTTTGTGCTTTTACAAAAAGCAATGTTGCAGTTTTATTGCAATGCACACTAATGACTGCTAATTATAATATAATATTTGGGCTAGATGCCTGCCGTCTGTCACACAGCAATTATTGAATGTGCTAGCAAAAATGCACACAAAAAATGCACACAAAACATGCCTTTTCAGACAAAATTGAGAGGGATCACAAATAATAAGTACATTTTTAGATGGAAATGATTACACGCAGCCATGGAATTAACATGACTTCAGAAGACTATGTGTGCATGTCCAAACTTTTTCTCATTTGTAAAACTCTTGAATGGAAAAGAACATCAAGAACCATGTGCTACATTTCTTCTATTGTGTTTAATTATAAAATATATTGAACTGTTCCTTTAAATGTCTGCAGGTTCTTTATCAGAGTCTAAAGGACCTCATGGAGTATGAAGGTAACGTGGAGGAAGATATGATGATTACCTTCCAGATCTCACAGACAGACCTGTTTGGAAACCCATTAATGTATGACTTAAAGGAAGGCGGTGATAAAATCCCTGTTACCAATGAAAACAGAAAGGTCAGTTCAATTTGAAAGGGAACCAGCATTATGCTCAAACATGTCTTTTGTGCCATTGTAACATGTAATGGGGTCTCTGCAGGAGTTTGTGGCACTCTATGCAGAGTATATGCTGAACAAAAGTGTAGAGAAGCAGTTCAAGGCCTTCAGAAGAGGATTTCACATGGTCACTAATGAATCCCCTCTGAAGTATCTGTTTCGACCAGGAGAAATTGAGCTGCTTATATGTGGCAGCAGGGTGAGTCAACCGTAGAACTGGGATTTTTTCAAGTGCGAGACGTGTGCATGTATGTTAATGACGGTTTGTTCTTCTCATGCAGAATCTTGACTTTCAAGCACTTGAAGAGAGTACGGAATATGATGGCGGATACAACAAAGACTCCCACATTATTAAGTATGCAGAATATTTTATCTGTGATTAGTTGACTAGTTGACTGATATATCTGCCACCCTGAGTAATCAGTATCTGTGTATTGATGTATAATAAGCCAACAACATATGATGATTATTTTCTGTTCTCAGAGATTTTTGGGAGACTGTGCATTCGTTTGGACAGGAGCAGAAGAGGCTGTTTCTGCAGTTCACCACTGGCACAGATAGAGCTCCAGTTGGAGGATTGGGCAAACTCAAGATGATTATTGCCAAAAATGGCCCTGACTCAGACAGGTAAACTCTAAACCTAAAGCCAAGCACTGCTTCTGTACCATGTAGGATACGTTTTCTACTATCCTCAACATGTTTCTGATTGTGTCTGTATGTTGTCAATTAAATAAAAGAAAAGAAATTATATTAAATAAAGAATTGATTAAATAAATTCTTATTGATAGAAGTATAGAGAGAGTTTGTTATGCATTGTAAAAGGTTGAAAATTTAGTAGATCAAAATTGATAATTTTATTATAATCATAATTTTCTCTTAATGATATTTTGTTTAAATATCCATGTCTGTGTTTAGGTCCCAACTTGTCGAAGCTCCAAAAAGCACATAAATTTCTCATAGAAGTAATCCAAATGCCTCTAGTGGGTTAATAAATGTCTTTATTAAATTTGAAAAGTGTTTTGACACATTGAAAACTTGAAACTGTATCTCGTGAAGAAATGTCATATGACGTCGGAGCCTTTTTGTTTTGCTTAAGAAGATACTTGTTAACCCACTGGAGTCATTTGGGTTACTTTAATTACGGCTTTTATGATTGATGTTTAATGATGGATGAGCTATATTGACTTAAAGTGAGGGATATCTTCATAGAAAATTCATTTGTGATCTACTAAAGAAAGGAAGTAATATCTGGGAAGGCATTAGGGCCTTTCACTTAGATTTATCCCATCATATCTCTTTACATTCCTATATGTAAATCTAACAAAACATTTTTATCCCCAATAAATTTATCCTTCTGAAGTCCTTCGTCTATGCACAAGTTACCCCAAAAAAATGTTTACATTATGAAAACAAAAAGTTACATTATGCTTTTTATTCTATTCTTATATTTACTTATTTATTTACTTATGATTATATTATTTTATTTATTATTATTTATGTACATGTTGAGCCATACTGCTTTTTTCTCCGTCTGACCAGGTTACCCACCTCTCATACTTGCTTCAACGTGCTGCTCCTTCCTGAATACTCCACCAAGGAGAAACTTAGAGAGAGACTCCTTAAAGCCATCACTTACGCCAAAGGCTTCGGCATGCTCTGAGACACCAGGATCCGCGAAAGAACTCGCTGGTTTGTCCGTCAAAGGAGAAATCGGCTACATCGACAACTTAAAGTAAATATCAAGTTTAAACGCAAGGCAACGTGAAATGGGTTAAAATGGGAACGTTCTGGTGACCGTGTGCCTGTGCCTAAAATAGTAGTTAAAACCACACTGGACTCTTGGTTCTCTCCCTCTTATGTAAGTGTTATGGTTCCCTTTTTGTATGCACTGAGATATAGCATTATTTATTTTAAGGGATAAAATCTCTTGCGTCATGTCTGCCAGGAAATCGACTCGCTTTTTGGTTTCTCATTCATTGAAAGGAGGGACGGTTAGAAGTTTTCAACACCTGCAGGACTGATCACCATCTAAACTTAAGAAAACGAGATCAAAGGGAGAAAGCGGAGGTTTATTGGTGTATAATGGTTGAACTGTGAAAGTGCACTTAACTCAATATACAGAATGTCTCTTTTCTTTTTTCAGCCCTTGGACCTTCTTAAATTATGGCTCATGTGTTATAGGTCTTCCTTAGTTTTTTGGCACTTAAAGCAATGCTTTCAAAGGTACAGAGAAGCTCCAGTCTCAGTTTTTTCCAGAAACCTGTAATTGTTGAGGGACTGCATTGTTTGGCGATTTGTGCTGCTCTTTTACGGCCAGTGTTCCACATTACACTTTCTGACACTGTCTCTCTCAAATGATCTGTTAGCTGAATCAGTCCACATCACGGTGCACTCCTGACAAAAACGAATAGTGTTACAAAAGAGAAATCTAATCTTCCCATTTAACGTTTGAAAAGCCTTCCTGAAAATGATTTTTGTTATGTTGTTTTCTGTGTTGTTTTAATTCAACACCGCAGACTTTTTAGTCTAACGTGTACTAATTGCCCCATTGAAGAAACTGTGTTTATATTTTAGTTGCTTTGTTTTGTGTCTGGCCCAGATTGCTATACTGTTGGATGAAAATGAGGGGAAATTGGCACAAATCGTACCACTATCTCGTTGTGCCAAACATTTATGCTGAGAATCGGCGCTCCGGTTTGTCCAGGCATAGCTGGAAACCCACTTTAGCAATGTCCTTTTTTGTTCACCCTCTTGCATATTAAATGTGACTGTGGTTTGTTCCACTGCTGATGGCGCTAACATAAAAGGGGGAAATAGAACTTGATATTGAGAATGAAAACATTTGATTGTTTCAAATTATTCTTAAATAAATTGAAAACTGAAAAACAAAGAACGGTGTGTGGATATGTAATGCAGAAATTGATATCCAGGTGTATCCAGATATCCAGGTTACACATCACCTTGCACACAATCACCTTGTATCAAAACACAAAGTAAATTACAGCTCAAGTGTAACAACATATATTACCAATTCCTGTAGTCAAACTCAACATTATGGGTTTTTTTTCACACATTTCTGTAGTTTTTAGAATATGAGAATACATTCATTAACCCATCAACACTTAATTGTATGATTTTTTTAAATGGATGAATGCATTTTTGCTAAATGCATTTGTCTTTTGGAGTGTCAAGAAGTTTGTGTTCGACTGAAGAAAGGAAGTCTGGAATGACAAGGGTGAGTTAATGATGAGATCATTTTTGTTTTGGGGTGACCTATTGCATTAACTGCATCAAAAAAGGACTAAATCCAAGTGTTTTTAGACATCTTATATAGTGTATACTATAAATCTGCACAACCAAACTATTACTATTAATTTTTATTTCTCACACTCATTTTCAGTCTAGTTTTTGCAGAATAAGATATTTTTTTGATTCCTCTAGTGTTCTTTAAAGGCCATATGGTGTTTGGAATCAGACATTCTTATAGACGTCTTTCTTTTTAGACTTCCTCCACATGCAATAGGTTCATTTTAAGGTACAAAGAGTGCTTTAATTCTCATAAAAATATGAAGGGGTTATTAATTCAGAAGGTTTTTATATTGTTTACACTGTTTCATTACAAAACAAACTTATACATGGCTATTTAAGAAACATATCACATTTGTAAGAATGTTTATTAAAGAACATAAAATGTGGATAGCATGTTAAAGTGGTTTGATGATGTGGATGAAATGTTACAAGACATGTTTTTATGTTGTTGTTTAATAGACAGCAAAAGCATCAGCAGTATAAATGATAAAACGGTCTCATGAGTAAAATCATAACATCATAAAATGAACTAGATCATCAAGAATAAATAATGTGTTTACAGCTTTCCGAATGAAACATCTATCCGAAGTTATGGGTCAGACCTGTGCCATTTTTAAAAACAAAAAACATTTTCACATTATGCAAGAAGATGAGTAATACTCTTTCTTTACAACAATGCTTCAAAGATCCTGCATTGTCACCTGAGCTTTTTAATACGGCATATAGTGTATAAATATATATAATTAAAAATACATTTTAACACAGACATGATGTGGCAATTAATACAGTGTCATAATATGTAAAGTTTTTAAATGTGTAAGTATAAACCTGCTATAATAAATATATACATGGACCATAAAACCCCATTAACCCCAATGTCTGTGCTTTGACTATTTTGTCTTCTTGTCATCATCTTTTTTGTCCTCGACCACCTCCGACAGATCTTCCACTCGTATTGTTTTAACTTTATGCTCCATGTTGGTAATCCTCTGCTTGATTTTGGTCTGGTAAGCTGTGTACTCTCCCATAAGCTTGGCAAATTTTGTAGTCATGACATCAAAACTTCCCTCTAGGCGATGAATCTTCTCTTCTAGATCTTTGGGATCGGCACCTGCGCTTGCCACTGCCTCATCAAGAAGATTGTCCTTCCTCAGAATGGCCTTTCCTTTCTCCTCCAGGGCTTTTTTGGCATCAGGGTATTCAGTCAGTGCTTCCATGAGGTCATCTTTCGACAGGGCGAAAAGATCCGAATAGCCAACGCTACGAATGTTTGCCGTTCTTCTGTTTCCGGCTTTACTGCCCTTAATTCCAAGGATGCTGATTTCTCCAAAGTATGCACCATCACTGAGCACTACAAATTGCGTAACACCATCATCAGCCACTACGGCAAGTTTTCCTTCTTTAATGATGTACATTTCTCGGCCAATGTCGCCCTTTTTACAAATGTAATCTCCAGGACTGAAAACCTGTGGCTGCAACTTCAGCACCAACTCGATAAGCAGTCCCGCTTCACAATCCTGGAAGATTCGAACCTTCTTCAGTGTGTCCAAATGAACATTGATGGCTATCTCGGCTTTGAGTTTGTCAGGGAGGTTCTTCAAGACTTCTTTCTCATCGCAAGTTTTCTTCTCCGTCCATAGGTAGTCAAACCATTTGATTACTCGAGCCTCCAGATCTTTGCTGACCTTACGGAACTGCATGTACTGCTTGATGGAATCGATCCTGGCCTGGAACTCAGCACGAGAAGCGTTCATGTTGGAGATCATGGCACCAACGTTACCGACGATGGTGGCAAAAATCAACACTCCAATGAGAAAGTCGGCAACGACAAACAAATATTCAACATCTCGAACAGGTGGAGGAGTTTCTCCAATGGTGGTAAGAGTGAGAGTTGACCAGTACAGACAGTAGATGTATTTTCTGGATAGCCGGCCATATTCAGGGTGGCTGATGTTTGGATATACCCATGTGTCTGTCCCAAAGCCAATAGTTTTGGAAATGGCAAAGAAAATGCAAGCGTTCCAGTGAATAATGATGAGGATGTACAGAACGAGGTTGCTGATACGGAAAATGTTCGGATAGTTTGTTCTGGTTTCCGTGCGGTCAAAAAATTCAAAGAGACGTGCCATTTTGAAGAGACGGTTGAGCCGTAGTTCGGGATTATTAAATCCTACTTTAAGCATTAATAAATCTGTCGGAATCATTGAAATCATGTCATATTTGAACTGTGGGATTTTTTTGTAATGATCAACCAACTTCTTGCCATCTTTAACAAGAAGGCCCTGCTCCAAGAAACCTAAAATAGAAAAAGTAGTTAGCCAGTGTTTATATAAATATTAGTGTAACAGAAATTGTACTTGGCATTAGTGTTACATATATTTTTAGTATTATATATTTTCGTATAATCGGATTCCATACACAAATGTTACAGATGTTTACTGTAAAAAATAAAAAAATGACCTGTTCTTGATCTGACAAACGAGTCCATATAGTAGATGACATCTGAGCTATAGTCCAGGACGATCCAAAGCACTGTATAAGAGTTCTGAAGCTCATTGAAACAGGCCCTACAGAAATATAATCAATGCAGCAGATACCACATCTATGCACATTTATTGATTTTATCAGCAGTAGAAACAAACCTTGTCACCAACATAATGAGGTTGTAAAAAACCGGCGCTGCTATGATTGAGAGCCATCTATAATATTTGTCTGAGGATGGGTCCATGATCCAAACTTCTTTCCTGAAGAACATAAAAGATTATCTTCTGGTCTCTTTCAAAGAAGAGCACACATAAAATTATCACATTCATCTTAATATATTATAATATGTTATTATCGGACTAGTGCTGCTAAAATTACAGTATCTACAACGTAAATGTTATTTATTTTATACTTACGGTGGGGGAGGAGCTTCTTTCTTTTTATCATCTTTCTTATCATCTTTCTTTTCATCTTTTTTCTCTTCCTTTTTCTCATCTTTCTTTTCATCTTTTTTCTCCTCCTTTTTCTCATCTTTATTCTCATCTTTTTTCTCCTCATCCTTTTTCTCATCTTTTTTCTCCTCCTTGTCCCCATCTCTTTTTATTTCTTCTTTTTTCTCCTCCTTTTTGCTAAAGGTAATGTTTTTGGTTTTTGTATATGATTAAATTGCTTTTAACAGCTAGTTTGGTTTCTATGGGGTACTATGGGTCAGTACAACTTAAAAATTAATTCAATGTTGTATTGTTATAACTTCATATTTGATGATACTACTAGTATGAAGTAGTATTCTTTGAAACTATGTTTCACATAAACCATACTGGTTTACATCTGTTCTACCAAAAATGTGCTTATTTAGGGGTTCACATCTAGGGGAAAGTTACTAAAGTTTACTTACTCATCGGTATTGTTGCAGTTGTTCATATTGTAAGCTGCCAAAGGCCAATGTTTGGCTTTTCTTGAGAAGCAAAAAGTATTTATTTTAATGTTACTATTAGAGAATAAATTCAGCAGAATTAGGGCATATAGACCAGATGTCACTACTGCTTTAGTTTATCTATCAATAGGGAATCTATTTACTTAATCTATCTACTCAACATCAGTTTGTATTAGTTTCTATTCTATGTTGTTGCTATATTGTCTAATCTAAAGAAGGACTATCGGTAGAAATCTACATACTGTATTGTTTTTGGATTTTAATCTCTGGCCCAACCCAACCTTCCACACTGTGTGGATTTTCGGTTCTCTGATTTTGGCTTTACATGATGCCAAAATCCGTTTTGTCTGCAAAAGGATTTATACTTAACATATCGCTTTTTTACTTACTTCCTCTTACGAGGCCTGTCAGGGATACCTATAGAGGACCGGGCATTACTTCCACGACTAGATAAGTCTTTGAGGTCTGGTCCACGGAATCGCTCCAAGAAGGAGTCGGGACGCTCGACTTCTCTGTGAAGCCTGTCAGATGCCCAGTTTTGCAGCATAACCAAGAAGTGAGTGAGCCTGGGAGACCAATAGACATCAGATACACTTCCAAGCTCTTCATACAGTATGTAGCTTTGTGTTCCACCCAAGTCAAACGCACACATAAAATAATAAGCATGCTGAAATCATGCATCTTCTGGACTGCTAAGTGTGCATTTGCCTTAATACTGTAGTGATGGTAAGGTCCATGTGCTAAGCAATACTCAACAAGGGTTTGTTCAGATGTTACCTTGCCATAGCCCCTGCACCTGTGAAAGAACTTCTTCTGGACTCCTGCAACTGGCTAGTTCCAGTCCCCTGCATGTCAGAGGAGTTGTCATCACAGAAAGAATGTGTCCTTAGAAACAGTGAGAGAAATAATTTTATATTCAAATTATCCAATATATTTTATTGGGTAATGTATAGCAACACTTTATTGCCAAACGTTAAGACGTTCGTTCAAGAATTTTGCAGAACAGGTAAGTAACAGTATCTTCTAATACATTTAAAAGGATCATATTTTCTTTAATCTTTTAAGAATAAAATAGTTCACTGACAATCTTGCATGCTTTTTTAAGCACTAAAGCGAGTCATGATGTTCTGCCATTAAGTTGTCAATAGAAATTAAATAATCAATGTTTTTGAATTCTTTGATTGATTCTTTGAAAATCATACGACCTCTATAATGTGATGATGGTTAGTCTAACCTGCTTGCACCATTTTCAATCTCGTTCAGTTCATCATCAGAGGCCCGAACTGAGAGCCGGGGCCGGGAGGGGTAGGACTTCTCTGTACAAATCTTCGCCATTGTTTTTTGCCTTTTTGCGTACGCATCAAGTGCTTGAGAAAACATTAGGGAAAGTGTAAAAAAAAACAAAAGAATATGCTTACATTCTACACACCATTCCCTCATTAAAGAAAATGCAATAGGGCAATGTACATCTGATCCCAGAACAGTACACTATTCATGACTGTAGTCCTTATAAAAGTATTGATTTTAAAACACTCAGAAAACAGTTTTATCCTGTAAAATGGTTTAATTTAAAGTTGATCTAAAGAGATTTTACTGGAACCTGTTGACCTGTTGCAAACCGAATATTGACAACATGGCCATATGAACACTGCACCTAAAAAGCTATATTAAACAGTGCATATAGAAATCCGAGTAACTTCCTATAGAATAAAGTAATAATTATTCTGTTTCTGAAAATAAGATATGAAGATATGAAAAAATACACAACATTTATTATTTACCCAAACTGTTGCACACATAATGCATTTTGATTTCTGGGGTTTCCATGAAAAGTGAAGAACTTTCTCAATCTAATGATGTTTAGTTTTATCGTATTGTTAAGCAGAGATTACTGTAATTAGACTAGCACCGCCAACGTCTATTTGTGTAATCTATTCCAAATCCAGTGTGATACTATTGCAAGACACAACTTCTCCTCTGCATCCCTGAGTTTCACCAACCAGGGTTCATTTCATTTGGACAACTCTGCAGTGGCTATCCTAAATAATACATCAAAACCTTATGTAACAAGCATGATACTTCTTTGAGGTTAAAACTGTCACTTCAAAGAGACAAACAAGCTGGTTTGACAATTGTTTTTTTTACATGTTTGGTTACATCTTACATTACTACTCCTATTAACAATAGTTTTATTATAGTGAAGGTTTAGTAACGTTTTTCGTCAGATAGTAAATATAGTTGGTAGTCATGGTTAATTAAGTCAATTTATTTTATGTTAACTTAAACACCTAAAGCAACCTTAGCAAACCTGCTGTTAATGTTATTACAACAATAACTCTTTGTTTGCTGTGACCAATCCATACGAATTTTAACCATAGTTTTACCAGAAAGCAAAACAACAAAAAATTGGATAAAGTTTATTATGTCACTAAACGGTTTACTTGGAAAGCTGAGCACTGCTGCACGTGCACCAGAAACGCTTTAACTCTGCTCAATCGAGAGACTGAATCTTGTTAACTCATTTACATGCAGTATGTTACGAACTGTCATTTAGATGTTGTAAGGGCTTTATTATTGTTTTAGTGAATCGGCTAAAAATGCAAATGTAAACGTAAATAATCATAACTACGACACACCGAGCAAAATACTTTAAATTATTTACAAAATGAAACTTCATGAATCTTACCTGTGAAGCAGTTGAACAGATTTAGGGTATCAAATTTCTCTGTGTAAATTCAGCCACAATTTCTGATAATTCAAGTTGCTCTGTGGTTAAAGCAGTTGATGATATTACTCAATATCATGTTGTAAAATTCCATCTTTAAAAAATAAATTCCAGTTTTCATCTTTGGCCATCAATTTGTTGTCCCCTCTGACTGTACTAATGTTTGTATCCAGTGTCAGTTTTGGATAAATGTCCCGATTTTAGTGTACTTCTATGGATGCGTAGTCTTCAGCACCTCCGATGACGGACAGCTCCGGCTAGAGCTGTGAAGGTGGGCGGAGTCTAATGCTCGTCTCCTCATGAATATTCAGTGTGATGCTCAATAAGGTCTCTGCCTAGTGCTTTTGTGGGATTGTACATTTACAAAAGCTTTTTAGGCATATATATGTAGCAGCCAATGTCTCAAAATCACTAATATATTTAATAAATGTAATATTTTTAAATAAAACTTTAGTTTGTATTGTATGAAATATGTGTATACAGTATAAAAGAGGTAAAACAGAGTTTTTGTCCTAATGATCCAGCGCTTTAAGAGATTACAGATGAGGAAAAATTGCACAGAATCAGTGCCACTGTACTGATATCACCAGCTTTGACATCAACATGGTTCTTCGAGCCATCCTAAAGAGACCTGAGAAATCCTTAAGGCAATCTGCGGAGTTGCACCGTTAATCCCAGATTAGGCCTGAGCACCTATCTGAGCCACCTAATACTCTTTCTTGGCCTCAGTCCTTAAAAAACTGTGTGTGCACACATGACCTCATGTAACACATGCTAAGAACATTGTTGTGCATTTTTTTTAACTGAGCTGTAACCAAATAAAACAGTAGCCAAAGTCAACATGAGAATACAGGTCTGATATCAAAGAAGCTCCTGTGGCTGTGTGTGTATGTGTGGTCCTGGTTAGCCCTACAGTGTGGGGACATCTTTGGTCCCCATGAGAAAAACATCTTATCAAACATACTAAATAATGTTTGTTTGAAAATGTAAACATGCAGAAAGGTTTTTGAGAGTGCTAGGTTTAGGGGATACAATATACAGTTTGTACAATATAAAAGTCATTATATCACTGGAAAGTCCATAAAGCCCTTAAAACATGGATACCCAAGAGAGAGGGAGGGAGAGATAGAGGGAAAGAACAGAAACAGGTGGTAGTTTTTCTTTTTAGAAAGTAAAGAAAAAAGTCAAGGAGAAAATTGTACATATTTTTGCATAATGTATTCCTCAGTCAACAAATAAGAGAAAATGCATAAACAGAGTAAGAACACAATTAGTTAAAAAATGAGTCTGAAGGGTTATGTTACAGTAACAAATATAAACATCAAAAATGAATCATAATAGCATGTGCCATGACATGACTTTCAGCGCAGTGTCACATGACACAATATAATAAGTTGCCTTACTAAGCCTTTTAACATCTGCCATCTGTCACAATATAAATACAAGGACCACTATAGACCTTTTTAGGGGAACACAACATTGAAAGTACTGTATTTATAGTAAGTATTGTATAGGAAAGTATTTTGGATGCACAATAAAAATTATTCATTTATTCTTATCTGTTTAGCATTACGTTTCAGAGTTTGCTTTTGTGACATCTTTCATCTCACCTTAAGACTGACAACACTAAAGATTTGTATTTTCTGGAGTGTAAAAGAAAAGAAATAGTGAATCTCCCACCTGTCAAGTAACATGTTTTTAAGTGGTTGGGTCTAAAAAAGACCTTAATCATTTCATTTGTTTTCTCTCTCTGTTTCTGTTTCTTGCTTTTCACTATTTCAGGCAGAAGTAATGAATAAAAAACAGTTTTTTATAAGTAGAACTATTTGCAATGCAGGTATTCTGTAAACATTGCATTAGGTAAAACAACAGTATGCAAGCATCATAAATTAACACACAACATGAATAAGAATGGTATGGTTTCTCAAAGCACTGGGTTTACCTGTTGATCCGAAACCACAAATAGAACTCAAACTTAAGAATACTGTACCTGACTTTTAAAGTCATATCCTTCTTACACCCTGTTCATCACCTGCTCTAAAGGCTAAGAAGACCCTGCTGCTCTATTGAAGAGAACAGCTTGGACCACAAAGCAGCATTATCCCATTCTGCTTTACATCTAGTGAGATGGAAACCTCATCAAGACCTCTTTCACATAATTTTCCAAATAATGTATTTGTTTAGACATATAAATACAGACTGGACTTCTTCACATTTCAACAAAAGAATCAGGCAAACATGTTTAAGTGATGCACACATGAAAAATTACTACTAATTAAATAGGAATTTAATTTAAAAGTTGAACTGGAAGGTCAATGATTTTATATTTGAAGTCTATTTATCTTGTCTATTGTATTCTATTATGCTTTTAAAATGCACCTGCCTCTGATACAAAGATACATTGTATTTACACCATTGTAATGTGATTCACATGTAAATATGTGAAAGCTGTCCCTCTTTTGACAAACTTGCTGATTACAAGAACAGTGTTATTAGGGTGATGAGAGGTTACCATGACAACCATAAGGGCTGTACACTCACCTCAACCATCTCACAGCAACAAAAATGAACCCATCACAGGAATTCATTTCAGCCTTGCTGATTAAAGGACAATCCATTTCACAGCATAGAGAAGAAATACTTAAATTGTAACAATTTGACAGAACTTAGATCTCAGGATCAATAGATTGATCAATAGTTCAATAGGTTTATTTGTCTGAGAGACATTGCATGAAATTGACATCTTAAATCTCAAGTTTGTCCTACATTTTCTGTTTTTGTAGTCGTATAGTACACAAGATTAAAATATCATGCCAGGTGATTCAGGAGAAATAAGAGATGCTCAAATAAATAAATCTTATCAAGTTAATAATTTTCAACATTCAATACCTCAAGGTTTACCCATTTTAAATAGAAACCTTCCAGGGCCACAATTCTTTCTATAGGCCATAAACGTTCAACACCCAAGTTGTTTTTAACACATTTTTAATCATCCATATAGCTGATGAAGACAGTAATCGTTTGAGATTAAAGGAGACAATAATTGCAGTAAGGTGATGTGGGCATGGGTGTGTGGGTGTATAGCCCTAATTCTGGCAATCACAGTGAGGGGACTGACTCTTCTTCTTGTGTCCTGATTACCCTTGGAGTAATTGTTTTTGAACAATCTCTCAGCAGAGGACTGAAGTGGTACACAGAGCCAGTCAGACCGTGCACAACATCATTCTATTATGACTGCAATTGCACAACGTTGTACATCCAGAACCTTTATTTACAATGAAGGACTTCAAAGTTCATTAATATTACATCTTACTGTAATGTTAAATAAGAAAATAAATGCCTGCTGTACGTCTCAGGGTAGAATATCCCATCTGTTAGAGTGGGTTTCCCTTGATAAATACATCATGTGTACCTCATAAACCTACTGAGCACAAACAAAAACAGGTTGTAAAAACCCCAAAGACAAGGGTGGGCAAGTCCTTTCGATAACCCAAATTAATTCAAATTAATTATTTATGAGGAAGTATTCCTGCAGCGGGACTTGGCCATAAATATTTCATTAGAAAACACTTAGTGATGTTGTTTTATTTGATTTTACTCAAGAGGTTTGGATTTACAAAAGATATACAAAAATGTAGCTGGCCTTTATAATTGTTAGGTTGCCATGGCAGCCACACAAAAGCATAGAGCACTGCACCCTACTGCCCACTTCAGAGCAACATACACCAGCCTATTGTACCACATACTCTTTTTCTACGCTACTTGTCCTATGCAATCTCTGTCTTCAAGGCTACAATACACACAATAGTCAGATGTGTCCACTGTCTCTGCATATTTATGACTCACACATGAATGTGTTGCATTATACACATTACCATAAAGATGCAAAGCAATTGGGTTTGACCAACTTTGACCTGCTTTTTTCTAGTCATATGTCACATAGTTATGTAATTTTAGCCTTTGCAAAAATCTTGCATGGCTTGAAACTTAAAACTAGAGGTTCTGGCACTGTATAGGAAATCATGTACCTTCATTCTTAAATCATCTACATCTCCCGTGTAATCCTGCAAATATTTATTTTAATAGGTGAAGATTAGTACCATCCCCTAATGCCCAGGCCAGCAGGTTCCAGACGGAAGTTACAATAACGTTCAGGATCCCTTAGGAGAATTAACCATGGTTTATGTGTGGTAAAAGTGTAAAAGCCATATTTTTACAACTTACTACCACTTGTATACACAGTTTTACTCAAAATACCATGGTATTTAAGTCGTGGGCATTTTTACTCATCATATCCACATTCAATTACCACCTTTAAATTAACAACTAGAACATCATTGCCCTCTGCAGGATACTTAGCAAAAAATTTTAGGCAGTTTTACATTTCAAACTTCAAGATATTAATACACATTTATTAAATTACATACATATATTTACTTATTATATATTACGTTTATTATATTTATATGTTATATAAAAAGGTGTACACTCAAATATAATTATGAACATATTACAACTTTAATCTATGATATAATAGTATCATATTGATAATTTATGGAAATTATTATTGGACAGATTTGCTCTAATGATAAACATTATTTTAAAAATATCAAGTTTAAGTTTGTGCTTTTATCCAGACAATAATAAAAGAAGGAACTGAGTTGCATTATTCTCATGTTGTAATTTAAAAACACACCAGTAGATGGAGGGAGATATTAGCTAAATAACTAAAAATTAAACATTTTTCTCTTACTGACTCATAATAAAATTGCGTTAATGCCCTAAAACTTTGGCACACATAGTTTTTTCTATATGCATCTTTTATTTTTTGTTCTTATAGAAGGATAATGACTGGAAAATGCACATTAACATTGTTTTATATATTGTGACTGATATATCTCACATGTGATATATTGTGTGTAGGACATTACACACTGATAACTATTCTAACATGCATTTACTCAATCTGTCAATTTCAGAATACTATATGAATTAATGAATTAATGAATAATTAATTAATGGACACTTTAGATGGTTATAAGGTTTGATTGCAGACTTTCAACAGTATGGGGGTCATTTTAAAAAATGACTTTTTTACTTCAGAAAGTTAAAATTTGATAACAAGTATTCTTTGGCATAAAATTTTGAATATTTCATTATTTTATTTAATTTCTTATATGCATTAGGTTTTTCGCCATAGCCATAACACCAATGACAAATTATTAATAGCTACTTTTACAAAATGGCATCGGGGTTGCTTCAAAACTAGCATGATGAGCACACTAAAATCTATACATTACACCTAAGAACATGTTTTTTCCTATTAAAATTCCTTCATACTGCCAGGACCAAAGCAACACCAATGACACACTTTAAAGGGAAAGTACACCAAAAATAATAATAATAATAATAACAATAATAGTCATAATCTTTTCACCCTTATGTCATTCAAACCCTGTATATGATTCTTTCTTTTGTGGAAGATATTTTGCAAAATGCTGGTTACCGGTACCTATTGACTTTCATTGTACCTTGTGTCCATATAAAAGTGATTGGGTTCTGTGTTCTGCTCCAGTCATACAGGTTTGACATGACATGAGGGTGAGTAAACTATCCTTTTAAAACCACACAAAAAGTGACATTTTAAAGAACATCTCTAACTTTTAATACGTAAAATGACACTCTTCCTGTTTGTGCTTGAATAGATCCTCTTCCTTGTTGACCTTTGACCTTGGAACGCCTTCCTCACATACATATATCACATTTCCAAGGACACAGTATCAAAAAACATATGTTTTTTAAATGATTTATATTAATAAATAATTATTTCTGTTTGGATTTTTATGCATTTATTAAGCCCCAGGCTTTTTGATAATTAAATTAAAAAATAAATATGGAAATATATTATATATATATATATTATATGAAATACAAATGTGTTAAATAAAGGGAGGGGAACTTGTGTTTTTAAGTACAAAGGACATTCAAATTATTTAGAAAAAAATTGACAAAACTATACAGACTTAAATAACCATCATTATTATAAAAGGCACTGAGCTGCATATTAATGGGTGAATAAGGTGGATTTTTTATTTAAAAGCTTTTTCTCGCCTTAAAAGTGTATGGACAGGTTTGTTAGCATATTTTGAAAATGACCAATGGAAACAAACAAATGATTTATCTGGGTAACCTATGAGCCAATTGCTGGCAGCGATTTCAGACATGACCTCATTCCTGTGCGTGAATGCGCATGACATTATTATTAAACTTTGTTTCCAATGACTTAAACCTTTTTCCAAATCACTGTAAAATACCAAACAATATATTTTTTAGAGTTAATTGGCAAAAATTATTGCATGTAATCCATCTACATCCTGTCTATTAATAAATAGACGTTAAGGTTTACTCTCTGTAATGCTCAATTACTATTCCTTAAGACTGTGAAGTTAAAGAGGAGTTGTCGAGATAGTGATGGGAACTCTGTCTCTTTTTAGAGAGCCAGATGATTCAATAGATGGCTCAGTTAAGAAACAAGAATCGTCTCTTTCGGCTCCCAAATGGCTCACGTTATGGCTTTTAAAATGATTGACATTGCTATATGAGCATCTATATCATTTACATTTTTTAAATGTATATAAATATTAAATTGAGTTTTGTATATGCGTGCACAAGACATGAGTACCAGGAGAATGTCATATATGCATGCACATCAAAACAACATTACTGTGTGCAGGGCTGACAGTTCTTTTAAGGTTGGTGATGGACTGCCTTCGACTGCATTGGTTTTTGCTTCTCTCCGTTTTGTGTTACAGCATAGAGACCACTGACAAGTTCAGAGGGCTGCCCACAACTGATGTCAAACCACTTTTCATTGTTGTCCACAAAAATGGCTGTGACTTTTTGGCACCTCTTTCACTAGGATACACTGCAGTGTACAGATTGTACATTTCTCATGGTGGAAACCAGTCTGGGATATGTGCCTGACTGGTTCTGCACAGAGCATGTTGTAGGGTGTCATACTCTCCCTGACAGAGCAAACCCATCGTAGCCACAGTCGGCTGGGTTAACATATGTTGTCACCAAAATTCCCATGATGCACCTGGGAAATGGAAAAAAAAAGACTAATCATCGCATTTGGTCTAATGCTTATGTTTACCTGTGCAACACTATGGGTGCGGCTGGAGCTTGGAGCATGCAGGTTGGCACAAAGGACTTGTTCCTGGAAAACTGCACACTGGCTGGTGTGGCTTGCGGTCAGTTCTTTCACCTGACGAATCCATGAGCTAATAGTGTGAATAGTGTAATAGATCAGCAGGGACCGTTATTTGGACACTGTTTTCTCCTCATGGTGTCCAGTGAACTGACAGGGATGGCTATTTTGAAGCTGACTCTTCAGACAGCTACAGACAGCTTCGTTTCCTTTACAAAGCCCAAACCTTTGCTGTGGCTGTTCTCTATCATCACAGGGGTGCTAATGACAGTCCCAAATAGATAAAATAATCAGCTAAGCTATTGGTTGAGGAAGTGGTACAGCAGATTATACATGTACAGACTTGAAGATTTCTTTTCTGTCCTCTTGTCTCTCTGTTCAGCCTGACATTTAGGGTAGATCTTATAATGTGTTATGGACACTTTCTTGGTATTAAGCCGTATTCCAACCGCAGTCCTCTTAACTGCATTCTGTGCTGACCTCCATTGTTTTAAAGTGCACAAATCCATGCCACTTTAAACCAAACCTGTCAAGACCACTTTGCAGGACAGTATTTCTATACATTGGTATTTCTTTCCTTCCTTATCAATTTTTTATAAAACCTTAATGATCTTCTTTCCACTTCCATTTAAATCTAATCCAATATTTTACTGCGTTCATTATGAATTATAGAGAGCAAAAAATAAACATTTTATTGTAAAATAAATAAATGAATAAAGATTTGAAGAGATAGCAAGACTATAAATTCTGTTGATGCGAACACCGGAATATACCTTCGCATTCCACTTCAGAAGCCCCTGAAGCTCGACATCATGTCAGACCACGTGCGTCGTGTACTGTATGGAAGCTGTCTAGCACATGCACGCTCATGCTGGAAGGACGAAACCATTTGAGGCCAAAACATGGGTGACAACATGGACGGTGCGTGCATCTGAATGTATAGTTTTCAACATTTTAGCATTTAGCTGATTTTCATTGTGACATAGACTGATTTTTGTCCTCTTGTCCTCAATAATTGCTAACCACCCGTTTTTTTTGTGGCAAAAACGAACTGATCACTAAAAGAGAGTATTTTTGTATGTAGTTGTCGTATGTCAAATAATCTAAACATGCTGTTTTAGTGGTCTTACTGGTCATTTTATTAGACTAACCTATCAAGCAACATACGTAATTTTGACACAGGAGGCGTTTACTTTTTACATGTCCTCATAGGCCAGGTTCCCCCCGCCCAGTGAAGTGGGACGTTCCAGTCAAGTTTCCCAGTTCATTCAAGGTTTGTTCGGTTCAGACTAGTAGCTTGTTGGCGATTGGATCACAGCGTCCCATTGTATGTAAAGATGTACGCTAATATTTGACAGTAGGCTTTGAACCTCCATACACTGTAAACCGTGACGCAAATATGTTTGCGGAAGATATTTCCAAACGCACGCACAAAACGTGAGAAAACGCGATGGACAGAGAGCGGCGCCGGACGCGGAGCGCTTGCAAGAAATCCGGTGCGCAGACAGAAAGCGCCTATGTCCTGCGTTCGCTCAGCGTCGATAACATTGACGATAATGAGACAATGGGGGACGATATGGACCATTTGAAACATGGCAGTCTTGAACAGCGGCTCATGGCACCGCGGTACAGCCTGCTCCGTGAAGTTGGCAGGGGCAGCTATGGCGTCGTCTACGAAGCCATTGCCCGTAAATCTGGAGCGCGAGTGGCAGTAAAGAAACTGCGCTGCGACGCTCCTGAGAATGTGGAGTTGGCATTAGCGGAGTTTTGGGCTCTCACCAGTTTGGAGAAACGCCATGAGAATGTAGTGCAACTGGAGGAGTGTGTGCTTCAAAGAAACGGTATGGCTCAGAAAGTGAGTCATGGAAATAAGCGATCCAAGCAGTATTTGAGGTTGGTGGAGACATCTTTGAAAGGTAAGAAAGATGTCAGTTAATGCTATGCACACGACATGTTCATTAGTGAAAGGGTGTTTTTCTTTTGTTTGAGCTCATGTTGTGTTTTTGTGTTGTGACAGTTCACTCATTTGCTAGCAGACACTAGCAGGCATTCTTCAACGAAATTTCATTATGTCTTGAATAAAAAACGACTGAAAGTCTTTTGTTTGTCATTAAATCTTATCTGTTACGTTTCATAGATCACTTTGGGCCTTTGTGGTGTGTTATATTGCGCATGTCTGTGTGCTACATTACGATTGTTTACATTTTATGTAAGGAGGTAGCTAATGTCGGTCAGATTTGCCCTCCCCCAGCTTCCTTTCTCGGGTTATGAAACTCTGATGTTGGGGGTGGGGATGGTCAAAACCTCTCGACACCGGATTTGTACAATGAAGGTGGTTTAACACTCGTATTTCCTACTTTACATATCTGTTAGATGGTTCGTGTATTATTTGTTTAGTGCACATACGTTAAGATAATGTGATGACACATTGTTGGTTGTCTAATTTCTTTAAATTTACTTCAGATGAAGTTCTTCTGGATCAGGTTATCTAATTGTAGAATATGCAAATAGTTGTTAGATGATAAAGCACAATGTTTCTCCTGTTGATATTTAGTGTACACAGAAGCTGGAAGAGCGAGTCTTTCTTTTGTATTTAGGGAAAATGCCTTGGATTAATATATAATGATCTAATATCCTTTGCAACGCCTAATCGAACCGATATACAGATATTTTTAGGGGTAGAAGTTTAGTTTTTCTTTTTAAGTTAAGAGAATAATGATCAAAAAGTAGCTGTCACACTGTCAGGACTGTCAAATTTTGTTGTGTTCAGGAGTTTTAGAAACGTTAGAAAAACAACATTGGTAACAATTGGACCGTATTGACTTACGTTGTAAAGGCACAAAATCACTTTTCTCAATACATCAAAGTGTTCTCAATATATCGAAGTATCTACTATTTTTGTGTTCCACAGACAGTCTGACCTGTGAAATTCATGTGTTAATAAACACTAGCATGTGCAGATTCAGGAAAACAGGATTTATTAATTGAATTAAGGGGATATGTCATCATTTTTTCACCCTTATTTCATTCAAACCCTGTATATGACTCTTTCTTTTGTGGAACACGAAGATATTTTGCAAAATGCTGCTACCGGAACCCAATGACTTCTATTGTACTTTGTGTCTATACTACGAAAGTGAATGGTTGCCGGTAACCAGGATAGATAGGCAATGGTTTTGAGAGATTTTTCCAGGAGCTTTTGTTTGTTGTCCTAATGAGAGCTAGTCGAGTCAAGTGAGAAACATAAACCGCTTTAGACTGGTTGAGCAGCAATCTAGCCTCTGAATCAGATGACAAAGCGACTCTTAAACCAACCAGACTTAAGTGAAAGTCATTCGTTTTAAAGGAATAGTTCGCCCAAATATGACTAGTCACAAAGGAAGTGAAAGCCATTTCAAAATCATAAGTTTTACCAAAGTGGCATGATTCTTGCGATTGAAATGATAATGGTCTCCTGTCACAATGTTTTTGTTCAGAATAATTGTAGAGCGCAACCCGTATTATCTATCCGTGTATTTATATATCTAATGTTTATCATGCACTTTCAGGTGAGCGTGTATTGTCGTGTCCTGATGAACCTTGTTACCTGTGGTTTGTGATGGAGTTCTGCGAGGGAGGGGACCTGAATCAGTTCATCCTGTCCCGCCGGCCTAATCATCACACCAACTCCAGCTTCATGATGCAGCTGAGCAGTGCTGTGGCGTTCCTGCACGAGAATAACATAGTTCACAGAGACCTTAAACCGGATAACATCCTCATCTCTGAACGTTCCGGCACGCCTGTGTTAAAAGTGGCCGACTTTGGCCTGAGCAAAGTGTGTGCGGGTCTGACCCCAGGGGTACAGGATTCAGAGCAGGGCCAGGACAAAAATAAGAACAGTGTTAACATCAACAAATTCTGGCTGTCGTCTGCATGCGGTTCAGACTTTTACATGGCACCGGAGGTTTGGGAAGGACACTACACGGCCAAAGCGGACATTTTCGCTCTTGGAATTATCATCTGGGCCATGATAGAAAGGATCACGTTCATTGACGCCGAGTCGAAGCGAGAGCTGCTCGGGACGTATGTGCGACAGGGTTCTGATATTGTGCCTGTCGGGGAGGCGTTATTAGAAAACCCAAAGATGGTGCTGAGTATTCCTCAACGCAGGCGCTCGCATATGTCGGAGGCGCTCCGGAAACTTTTGCAGGACATGCTGGCTGTTAATCCTCAGGACCGACCGGACGCGTTGGAGCTGCACAGCAGGATGGGGCAGGTCACCTGTGCGGCGTGATCTTTGACCTCACACACAAATGCACACACACACAGGTATGCTTTTGCTAATAAAGTTCCCATTAGGGCTGCACGATATTTCGAAATTATCGCAAATGTGCATATCGCAATGGTTTGCAATAAGTGAGTGATTTAATTTTAATGCTTCAAAAAGTAACGTATGGTCAAAGTTTTAGGTCGAAGTGGAAAATATGAAGTGCATGGGTGTTAGTTGGGATATGCGTGCGTGCGCATGGTAGTGTGCCGTGCGCATGCTCTGATGCAAGACAGTCAACAAGTCGCAAAGCGAATATATAAAAATATATTTTAATATCATTTAAATGGGCTTTAGAAAAAGAAACGGCTGCTGTGTTTTTGTGTGTCAGATGTTTTATTGCAAAGCGGCATCTGTATCTATGGCGCTACAAAAATGCAAATATTAAATCTTTAAGTATGGTATTAATTATATTATGATCTCCTTAACCAAAATTGTATTAAGGATTGTAAATTATACATTTTAATTCCAAGTAAACCTTTATAAGCACAATTTCTGAACTTATAAGCACTGCCAGCATCAACATGAGTGGATATTTCTGAAAGGTGTGTCAGTGTTATATAATGTCTTCATTGTTTTAGAAATTCCCACAGAAATAAAGGAAGTTCTGCGGTGTTGTAGGTGGCTCAGCATATTGCGATTTGAATACTGCTTATTGTATTTGCGGAATATGTACCTTTGTGTTATCTGTTATCTGATTTGACCTTTTTAATTTCACTGTGGTTATGACATCTCTCTCAACGGGTTTGGCCAGGTAGTTTTAAAAGCGTGTAACGCAGACAGTGTAAGCATTATTGATTATTGTTAGATAAGTCTGTGGGGTTATGATGTCATTTAGTTACATGACATCTTTATGAGAACTCCTGCTGTAAAGAGCCTCTGTTGTTTTTGTAAGTGCATGCTGGGATAGCTGTTATACAACCGCACCCATTCACCACCACCCCACCTCATCCCTCCCTCGCACTCTTTCTGTTTCTATCTATGTCAAAGCCCACCAAAGCCCTGGGGGACAATTCTCATCAGGCAGACCAGGTGACTGAAAGTTGCTCCTAGTCCAAAAGTGGAAAGATGTTTTGACATGCCATGCATAACTGACAGCTCCTTGCGGAGACCAGAATTCAGTGTAACCTTTCATCTTGCAGCGCTTCCTTTTAAAGAGGAACAATACTAGAAAGTCATTTAAAGATTATTGAAGGTTCCCTAAAGAACCTTTCAGTCAAAGCTTCCAAAAATAACAATTTCTTTATTGCGTTTTATAGTCTGAAGAACCTTTATCCAGTACAGAGAACTTGGGAAATCTTGTTAAATGGGTTCTCCGCAGCGGTTCCTAAAATATTTCATGTAAATTTAGGCTGAATATCATGTGTTTGTGTAGAAAGCATGTTAGTCTTGAGGTTAAGAGGATGAACGTATGTAACGGGGGAGGGTTAAGCATGGTTTCAGGCAATATTAGGACATTACAGCTGTCTACTGCTCCGTCTTTTGTTCACCATCCCCCTCTCCGTCTAGCATTGCTGCGCTCAGACAGAAAAAAGAATAGGCTACCAGGGAGATCATTTGCTCATATGTGCGGGACGTGAGAGACAGGGTGGGTTTGCTCCCAAAACATGTTTGTTAGTTAGACTGACTGCAGCGGGGCATTCAGTAGCTATTCTGAGTCAGCACATAGTTTGAGCCGCAGGATACAGGGAGGGGGTTGGAGAGAGGTGGTGAGGTATACTGTATGAAGTTAAGAGGCTTAAAGATCAATGATGACCAATGGAAGATAACATTCACAGAAGTGCGTATTTGTGAATGCTTTCTGAAAGCGTGCAAATCTGTTTACACAATCAACAATCTGATGGGATTCTGACCCATTTGAGAGTCAGGATTACATAACGCTCTGCCAGCCGACATAACGTCACCACTGTTCATGCTTTTAGCCACTCACAATGCTAGAAGTGATATGCCTTTACTTTTTTCTTTTGGTATTTTTAGTACTTTTTTCCTTTTCATGTTTATTTTATGGGGCCTGATTTATAAACATTGTGCATGCACGAAATGGGAATTGAAATGGCTTGTGTGTAATTTTCCATGCACAAATCATGATTTACAAAAAAAGTTAATGTAAATATGTGCATACCATACAGACAGTCTTTACTGTGTGCATGCACACTTTATGGATTAAATTTACGCAGTTTTGTTGCATTTTTATACTAAAAGTCTTAAGTCTGATGTTGTCTGATGAGTAATTACTTGAAGTACTATTGTCACTAATAATACGTAAAATGTAATTTATTTACTTTTTATTTTGTAGGCTTTCCCTGACCGCAAGAGAACCGAAGGGACCGTGTCGTTTGGAAAACTGTGAACCTTCCATCGCTGGTTTAATGTGAAGAGTACAAAGTACTCAACTTTTAACACCAATACACAATTTCCAACAAATAGATTTTCAACTGACCATTGTTTTTTGTTTACATTAGCGATTCAAGTGAATCACAAAATGTATATTTTTAGCTAGCCAGAAGTGTTTAGCCTGACTCAATCATCAATAATGTCACTAAAAGTGATATAAAAAAACAATGTTGTCATAACGGTGATTACAATCAAGCTAAATCAAACAAGCTCTTTTATTAGTCTTATTGGAAATGCAAACATCTTTTGATAAAGACTTCTAAGTTGCACATACTCCTAAAACAATTTAAATTACTTGGTAAGAATTCAGTCGTAGAAAACATTTTTTATTTTAATCAGTTGACTGTAATCTTTTAAACCGTATTTACTGTACAAAGACACACAAGGTACTTGAAGACGTTTTGAGCTTAGTATACTAATGCATGCTTATCAGAACATGTCAATACTATTTTTATACATGTCATCTACAGCTAAACTTGTTAACTTGGGTCCAATCACTTGATCTTACTTGAGGAAAACAAATCCACAGAACTTGATCATTTTAGATCCCTTTGGTTTTACCCCTTAGCTGAAATGATGCCAGGTAAGTGTGGTTATGCATTTTTAACCAGGTTTAATTTAGCTAGTAAAATGCCCGTGATCTTGAAATTGCATAAGCCTAATATTGATTTTTTTTTTCCATGAATGCAGATTAAAAATGGTGCCTTGTAGTATGAAAACTAACTGATTTACAGCTTTATCTTTTAAACATGCAGTACATTCTTTAAGCTTTTAATAGTGGAACACTTTACATGTTGTGTGCAGTTTAAAGCTTTAGGTAATAGTTTTACATCGTATGAGATTATTTCTCGTCCAAAACGATTGACTTGTTGATTCTGGTTCCCACTTTAAGGTCAGATTCAAAGCAAGCGGTGTAAAAATCCCATCTATACAGACACACCCCGACACGCTTGTTTTTTTTTTTTTTAAATGTGGAGTGGGATATGGTGATGAATAAAGGAACCAATTAGATGTGTTGTTTTTTTTCTAATACATTTCCAATATACAACAGTGTTTTTATTGATTTATTTGATTTTAACTATACATTTTTTGTTGTTTGGCTTTTTTGTTGATGCTCAAAATAGAATTATTATTGTTCCTCAAGGGATGGGAGCTTTATAGTGGTACAGTTTGCTCTTTTACTTTCATACTGTCCTGACATAAACTTAACTTCATAGAGAACAAAATGGTGTGTTTGGCTGTTTATGGGTGGATTTTTGCCTGAAGGTTTGTGCTAGTCCTACCTCAGCACTCTTGTGTTTTAGTAACTAATTCACTAAATTAACTAGCAGTGCTTTTTGTTTTAAGAGAGAGAAATAGTTAATGTTTTCAGATGTTTTATTTATTATATATATACATTTTGTTCTTGAGTAATAAATCTAGAGTTTCAAACTATTTGAGATTTTTATTTCTCTTTTCTCTTGGTTCTTGATCACTGTCTGCTGTAGAAGAAACTTCTTCTGTGAGTGTGTTTCGAGTTGAAATATTCTCGACTGTATTGTTCACCTAGGGACAAAATGTTTTGCCGTTTGATGGCGTTATCCGTCTGTCAGGAAATGTTTGTTTTTATAATGACTCTTGTTCATTGTGTCTGTATTTCTTTTAATCCACATCTGTTATTTCTTTTCCTGAAAGGCATTGGAAATGATTGTATCTTTTGAGAGACAAACACACAGCATAGTATTTAAGAACTGTAGTGGTTCTGCAAATTAAAGTTGGTGAATGTTCTGGCATTTGTCTTTTATAAGTGTTTTGGAGAGCTTAAATGGTGTTTTTGTCCCAGCAGTCAAAAGAACCACAGTATTAGACTGCCCCTGCACTGAGGATCCTCTCTCTAAAAGTAAACAGAGCATAATACACGCTTGGGTCCTGTTTGAAAGCCTTTTACCCAATTTCTCAAGTTGTAAATGTAAAACATGTCTATGCAACCTCTTTTTCCCTCACTCTGTGTGATGCTGCTCTGCTAAACCTGCCTTTTCAGACTTTTTTTGGTCATGTTATGACAGTTGTGGGACACTTTGTGCTTTTTGTTTTGTTTTTAAAAGGATTTTTATTTGTGTTCAGCACAATAGAACTGTGGGAAGGTTTACTGAATTGGTGTCAATATCCCTGTTTTGACACTGTTTTCGTTTAATAAACCATGTAAATGTTATAACCTGTCTGTGTTTTTAATTATATTATATTTAATATTTGGTATTTTACAAAAGATCTTTTGCAAAACATGTTAACAACTGAACAAAGGCACCACTAGTGGCACCAAATGAAATTGCGAAAATAATAGCCAGTGTTCAAAAAAGGTTTCCTTAACACCCAGGCTTGCCACAAACAAGTACAATAACACCATGTTTGGCTATTTAAACAACATTTTATAATGGTCTCCTTAGCTGGACTGGGATAAAATGTCACACTTTTAAAGCATACCAATCTGTAGAAATGCCAAAACAGAAATGTGAACGTTTCTTTAAATTAAGAGCCAGAACTGCAATTTAATGATCACAGTCTGGTTTCTAAATACTTAGATTTCCGGTGTCAGATACCACAAAAGCATTTTGAACTAATCAGTTCTGACAAGATAAATCCCCTCTTTGAACAAAAAGTGATGGCCATTGTAGATTGCTGTGTATCAGGCAGTCATGTGTAAAGGCACATTTTGTTCTCGTACACCCGCACACAAACCTGCCTGTGCCTACATTCTAAAAATGTCAGATTTTTGGGCTTAACTAACTGTCAAGCCTTTAAATAAGCTCATGGTTGGTCATCTCAGAATATGACATGACACACAGACAGTCTTAAAAAGCACTGGGAGATACTAAGGGTTGGGTATTGTTTAGTCTATAGGGGAGGATCTCAGTTTGTGTGTTCTCAGTAGGATGGTAATGGGTGTGAGGAGAGTCTCAATGACCCCAAGGTTAGAGGAAAATTGCTTTACAATGGAGGTCATTACATAACTGTATGCATGTGTATTAGAGAGTGATCGTTTGGTTGTTGCTCATACACATACACAAATAAATACAAAAATAAACAAGCCTATTTTCTCCATTTCATAAATTTCATTTCATTCCTTTATACATTGGCAGATGCTTTTATTTGAAGCGACTTACATTTCATTTTACTATACATTAAGCCGGGCTCTGACTACAGTACTGTTTTATCTTTACCTAAAGAGTTTTTAGTCCTTATCTGCCATATCAATCCTAGTTTCACTGACTCTAATTGTTTATGGAATATCTGAACACTGAGTCGTGCCTTCAGCTGAGTATGACAGATGTAAAACAATAATTTCACAAATAATCACCTTGTACAAATAATTACACTCATGGTGTGATTCAAACCCATGACCTACGGTTAACACCCATGTCCGTGGCATTGCTAGTGTTATGCTATATCATATAAGGAAAAAATTACAAACTATCTGAAGATGACATGGGATACATATGGTACTACAAGCTACCTGTTATGGTTTTTAGGTCTCATGGATACATTTCAAGGTGTATTAAGTCATGTCTGTCCACAGTTGTGTAAATATCTGAAAGCATGCTGTACCTTGCAGCATCATGAATGATGCTTTTCTGGATTTAGGTCACCCTAAGTGGGGCATATGTGCGTCAGAGAAAGACAACGGAGTAGAAAAAGGGTTAGGTCATTAACTCTGGAAAGGGTGGATGTAGAATAACATTGTTTCAGCAACAGGCTATTCCTTAATAACCAGTATTGATTGTCAAACACTTTTATACTATTTTTTATTATAGACAACATATCAGCAGAAAGCATGTGAGTTTTGTGATAATCGAGAAGATCCGGGACTAAAAAGTTTCATAATGCAGTTATGTAGTAATTCAAATCGTTGAATTAATCATGCCGGCACTGCCCCCTTGTGGTGATGTTGATGTCGCAGCTGCATTTGTCAATGATTCATGGTCGGCAATAAATGAATAATAAATAAAATCTTTTCATTTGAAGGTATATTTCAATGTTTGAAATTACTTTTGTAGACAAAATATAATTGCAACAACATATTTCATTCTTTGATTTTTTCATTCTTTGATTTTTGTCTCCTAATATTTGAAAGTCGCTTTGGATAAAAGCGTCAGCTAAATGCCTAAATGTAAATGTTGATTAAAAACTAAAATATTTTATTTAAAAATATTTTTGAAATGGATTACTTCGTTTTGACTAGACCAAGTGATGAATGATAAGCACACAATAAGAGTCCAGCATAGATAGAAATTGGTTCAGTGCTGTTTAAAAAGATTCCCAGGTTAAGATTTCAAGAAGCTGGATGAAAAAAAAAATCAGGATGCTACTTTTAAAGACGCTAAAATATAACATAGTGTTAATTTATTTAGGATTTTTGTTTTTAGTCAACATAATTTCCACAGTTACAATTGTGTTATTTTATGGTTTTGAAGAATAGTTTACTACTATTATACCTGATAGCCAATCAGAATATCTCTCTCTCTCTCTCACACACACACACACACACACACACACACACACACACACACACACACACACACACACATATAAATAAAATAAAATGTTATGTTTTATATATATATATATATATATCCTGATTGGCTAACACACGCCTGTCGAACACACGCCTGTTTGTGATGACATTCAGACTTTTCAAAGTAATGTCCAACAAAAAATCAAGCCCATCATTTAAGTGTTCGCAGTTTTTTGACGTAAATTTAAATAACCGAAAGTGGCGAATCTCCCGCAAACCAATGCATCGTTAGGTTAGGTTTAAATGAGCGTTAAAGCCACAGGAAAAGCGCAGTTTTTGCACCACTACTTGCCGTCACATGTTGCTACATCAGATGAAATCCAAACACGTTTGGACAAGACGGGAATGTTGTTCGATCAGTGCTGTAAATGTCTATAACGCGCTCTCTTTTAGTGGAAATTAAAGCGGCACGCTTAGCTTTCACACCCCTTCATGTCACTCCGCCCAGGAACCGTCAGTTATAGAAGGAAGCGCTGAGACATTAGAGAGAACTAGAGATCTTGTGTGCCAGCCGATCGGAGTGAAGATGGCAGAGGGGAAACTAGGTGCCAACATTGGGGGTAACATTGGCGCGGGAGCTGGCATCCTGGCCAAACGCTTTCAGAAATCAATGAATCGCGCTCAGGAGAAGGTAGGTGTGGCATTTAACTTCAGCTTGCTGACCTGTGTATGTCTTTTTATGCGTTTATGTTGATGCTAAACCACTTACTCCTAAAGCAAAACATTGCGTAGTACGCAGGTTATGTTATAGTTTTGTCAGTTTAGAGTTCATGAGCTGGTTTAAATGTTTTTAAGAGATCACACAGACTGCCACTTCCTGCCCTCAATAACTTCCTCCCTAGTCTCTATTCTGTCATCTCCTCTGCTAGAGTTTGGTGTTTACTCTTCTTTACACTGCAAAAATAAGTTTACAGTGTTTTTGTTTTGTTTTGCAGTACAAATGTCTACAAATTCTTAAATCAAAACATGCTTTCTTGATAAGCAAAATTACATTAGATATTAAATCTTGTGTTATGAAAATAAGTATATTCAATTTACATTTACATTAACAAGAGTAAAAATCATCATCATTTTGTCCATCAAGAAAACATGAAGTAATGTAGGTATTTGTAGATATTTGTACTGTAAAACAAGACATATACCAAGTAACAAATTCATTTTTTGCTGTGTAGTGCCGTTTCCTAACTTACAACGTGCCCTTGGGGTTTATTTATCATTGGGATTTCAGCAGTTGCTACATTCAACATCCTGTCATGAGCAACTGCTGCAATGCTTTAAGTACAGTAAATGTAAAACTGTATCGTATTTTAGGAGTGATACATTGACATTTTTGTCTAAAATCATATCTGATGTCTGAATTCACTGTTGATGTGTGTTTGCCCCAGGTTAAGCAGAAGTTAGGGAAAACCATGGAGACGAAAGATGAGCAGTTTGAGGAATGCTCTGCCAAACTAAGCAAACAGCAGGTACTTGTCAGTGTTGTTGAAGAAAGAAACTACATTCATCTCGTATGTTTACAGTGAATTTTGTTCCCTTTAAGGAATAGTTCACCCAAAATTCTTTTATTATTTACTCACCCTCATGTCATGTCAAACCTGTATGACTTTCTTGCTTCAGCAGAACACAGAAGCAAAACGCTGGTTACCGGCACCTATTTACTTTCATGGTATGAACACAAGGTACAGTAGAAGTCAGTGGGTGCCGGTAACCAGCATTTGCACAAAAGAAAGAATAATATACAGGTTTTGAATGACATATGGGTGAAAACATTATGACATGATGACATTATTTTTATTTTGGGGTAAACTATCCCTTTAGGCAAGTCAGCTGTACATGAGAAATCTGCTTAAAATTAGGCCACTGTTGTTATTTAAAGGGACTATGTTGGCTTAGGTGTATTGCATAAACACTGATAAAATCATTACTGGACTTGCTGTATCACAGGAAACTCCACCTTAAAAAAATGTTTAACTGTGACTCAGGCATGAAGTCTCACTCTCAGTCTTTCATCAATCTAGTATTCTTGCTATAGCTGGGGTTGTCAGCATACTCTTAGCCAACCTAGGGAACCCCTACTATAAAAAAAAATTTGGAACTTCCTGTAAGAACATTACATAAATAATATTATGCTAAATTTGGGTTGACATGTTTTTTTCAGTTCTCTAATTGACATAATTTGCCATATCTGTGATTACAAATACATTGTCAGACAGGGAAAATCAATCAGATGATAAAACATATCAAACTGGTCCATGAAACTCCTGTGTCTTTTGCTAAAGATTTTGCTCTAGTATTAGTAAAATCTTAAATGTTTGCATAAGTACATGAAGCAACTACTTTCCCACCACCTACACAAGTTTTCCACTTCTCTTACGATGCCTATAAAAAACAACAAAATGAAATCTTCAAAATGTTTCAATGTGCCCTTGAGCCCTAGGTAATATTATTGAAACCGTGAGCTTCAAGGAAAGATAACGTGTGATTGTTTTCTTTTTCTAACCAGGCAGACGGAATCAGGCTCTGTAAGGATGTTAAGGCTTACTACAATGCAGTTAAAGGTACTCCTTCAACAAAAGCAACCACACTATAGCTATTCAAATGAATGAAAATGTTAAACTGCATTTTTTTTGCAGTTCGAATGAATTGAAGAATTTTATTTTACTTGAAATAAAGAAACTACTGCAAATGCAAGTTCTCAGATATCGAGAGGAAATTTCGTTTTTTTTTGTCTTCTCGCCTACTCTGTAGGCTACAAGGTCAGAGGGAGATAGTGGGTTGTTAAGATCATAAGATGACATGACACAGATGGTCCTGGTTGTGTTTCTCTCATTCAGGTTTTGGGGAACTGAATGTGTGTTTTAATGGAACTGAAAATGCTCATTGTGTAAATGTCTACAAGAATAGGCATTCTTCCCTCTTAAAGGGTGGGCGTACTACCCAGATGTACAGTTTTGATGGAAACAAAAGACGGCATTTGTTTTTGTTGTGTAGCCCCCTGTAGTCAGCATTTAAATAGAGTTAATTAAATCATTTTATGATTGTTGGTTTTCAGTTTGACTCTATAAGGGTTAATTATCATTTTTCAATTATGCGCTTGGTATCAGTTTCTGTATCTGATCTAAAGTTAGATTTTTCAGTGCTCATGGTTACCATAATACTCCAGAATGCTCAGGAGATAATTTCATCATTTATTTTAAATACAGTCACACCTCTGTTACTTGTAATGACTTGCTGAGAATATATATACCCTTAAGAGAGAAATTGATTTCAGAAGAATACACACAATACCAATACCATGATGTATTGTTTTCCACTCTTCCCAGTGATGCATGAGTCGTCCAAACGCCTATCTCAGACACTTAAAGATGTATATGAACCAGACTGGGATGGTGTAGAAAACCTGCCTCCCATTATGCAGGTAAAATGAGTATTTTATTAGGAAACGTCATAGTTTAAGCTCTATCCTTTTCCTGTGTTTAACATCTCTTCTGGGTTTGTTTTACAGAGTGAAGATCTTCTGTGGAATGACTATGAGGAAAAGCTGAACGATCAAGTTGTTAGGACAATGGAGAATTACACCGGACAGTTCCAAGAAGTCAAAGTTTGTACACAACAGTCACAAAATGCAACAAAGATAACAGATTACAAACTAAAATACTTCAAACAGGAAATTGCATTCTCTTATCACAAACATTCACATAACTTTCATTGTAGTTCTATAACCTATACTAAAATATATTACATATTACATATAATATCCCATGGGTTTGAAAATACTATAGCTAGAACAAAAAGAACAAAGCTCAGAGAAATTTTGAGTGTTAAAATAAATTGTACTCAGGAAAGAGTGGCCAAGCGAGGAAGAAAGTTGGTGGATTACGATTCAGCTCGCCATCATCTGGAGGGATTACAGAACTCCAAGAAGAGAGATGAGGCCAAAGTATCCAAGGTCAGCCAACATTTGATTATTCACATATCCTATCATTTTAGAAAAATCATTTGTTAGTAGTTTACACTAGTTGTTTAAATGAGTTGGTGCTGATCTTCCCCTCAGGCTGAGGAGGAGTTCAGTAAAGCCCAGGAGGTATTTGAAGACATTAACAATGAGTTAAGAGAGGAACTGCCTGTTCTCTATCAAAGGTTAGTACAGCAATGAGATAAAAGCCTAAAAAAACCCACAGCTTTTTACAATTTAATGAGAGTTACAAGTTCAGTCATAGAGGTTCCTTACCAAAATAGTACTGTGGTGGTACCATGGTACAGTATGATGTCACTAATTGATTATTATTAAACAGTCCATCAATTAATACTGTGGCACTACCATACTAGATTTCTGAAAAAGGAGGTATTTTTATGATATGTGTCTAAAACGTGGGACTTTTTGTAATGGTGATTACTAATAATAATGTAACTCTTCCTGACGTATAACAGCCGTATAAGCTGTTATGTCACAGTGTTCCAGAACATCTCAAACCTTCGGGACGTCTTCTACAAGGAAATGAGTGGGGTAAGAATGACTTTTCTGTTTGGGTGAATTATTTGGCTGTGAATATACAGTATGTGCATTGAACATTGTTTCTCTAGCGTTCAGAAACTTGTACTTACAATAATACAGTAAGAATGAAGTATTTTCAAGTATGTCTGAGATGATCACCTGTGTGCTTTCTATGCAAATCTTGAAATTAAACAAGATTGTATTTAATTTTTAAACACCTGTAAATCACAACATAGCTAACACTAACACTGTTAGCAAATCTTAATTTCAGGTAATTTACTGTTTTTGTATTTGTTTGTGGGATTAATAGATATATTGAGCAGATAAGCGTTGGTGTAGCTGACTAATATAATTCAGATTTATGTTACAGTTGAATCATGATATTTATGATATGATGAAGAAGCTTGAGAATCAGCACTCCACCAAACCCTTCATCGTCAAAGGCATTAACAGGTAAAATATACATGCACAAATATGATCATTTCTGCTATTTTACAGTTGCCCCAAAAATGCATTGATTCTTGTACCATTTTACAAAAAAGTTGTTTTGGTTTGTTTGGTCTTAAAATATGAAACAATAAATTAAGACAAAAGTAGTCAGACAAGTTGTGGGTGTCAAACGTAATGGAAATTAATGTTCATTTAAAGCGGTTAAATACACCTGTGGTTACTCTGCTAGGGCGTCTGTGTGAACTGTATATAGATTTCATACTTCCACCAAAAAAACCCTTAGAACAACCATATGACCAGCTGGTTAGATGTAGTTTACATTAACCTGTTAACTGTTCCTCAGGAGGAACACTTAATGTTAATATTTCATAGTCGTAGTATAAATGTTAATATTTCATAGTTGAATTTGAATTTAATCATGACAAACTATACATTGATGGAAAGGTATAGGACTTAAGATGAAACATTTGACAAATTTTCATAACAATAAACATAAAAATGGTAATGTTACCGTAATTTATAAAATTTATAAATATAATTTAAAAAAGATTCAAAAAATGTTTGAAAAAATATCTAAAAATTGAAAAAGATACAGCATAATGTGTTAGCAGATTCCACTTGGTTGAGCATTTTTAGGGCCACTATATAATTCACTGACAAGTAAAAAATGCAATGTTTTCTTCCTCTTGTGATTAGCTCAAAATCTAAGAAGAGAAAATCTGTTACCATCTCTGCTCCTATCCCATGTAACACTGCCTTCCCTCCCGATCATCCGGCCATAAGCAAGCTCAGCATGCCCGACAGCCTCACACACAAGGACACAAGCTCGGACACTCCCTCAAAGAGCACCGGAAGCACAACATCTGAAATATCAGACTCCGAGTCTAACTCCTTTGACAGTGAGCCCAACACACCCAATCGGCTGTCTTTGTGCTCAGAGGGTGAAGAGGACAGATCCGAGGCAACCGCTAATAAGACAATCAAAACCACTGATGAGATGATGCAAGCAAACGGCCAGGAGCATTCGATTCAAAGTTCGTTGTCCAGTGAGCAAGGTGAAGAAGATGAGAGTAAATCTGCAGCATCTTCTGAAGACCCATATGTGCCAGAAGACACCCATCAAACATCTACAGAAGAGTCTAAGCTCCTATCAGGTGATGAAGACAAATCCTCTCCTGCCCCTGCTCCTCGTCGACAAAGTTCCTCCAAAAAAGCTGAGGAAGACCAGGAACAAAATATGGGAGGGGGTGAAAAGAAAGTTGAAAGCCCAGAAAAAGTAGAGTATGAAAACCCTCCTGGCTACCTCTACAAGGTACAGTGTCTCCTATTAAAAGGTTGCTCTCATATAGTTATTTATTTGTATGTGGAGATTATTTTCTTGCTTCTGTATTAGGCTGTAGCACTTAAGAGTCAGGATTCGGATGAAGGCGTGCTTCTGCTATTCGAAAAGGGAGATGTGATCCTTGTATTTGTTGAAGATGAAGAGAAGGTAGGATATATTTGCCTAAATTCCACTTTTTTAGCTACTTTCATCAGCTCACATGTGGCTATATTTATATCTTAGATGCTGCAGGCGCTGTTCTTGAGTTTATTGTTATAATTGACTGATAATTTCATAATTGATTTATGAATTACTTTTTTAATTGTTCATCAATATAGTCAGAGACAGGGAAAAATAAACATAAAATACATTGTGCACCTTGGAAATGAATTCATTCTCATATTGTAGCCGGAGGGCACGGTCTGGGGTGTGAGAGAGCAGGACTGGATTGAGTACAAGGACCTCACGCTTCTCTCTGGCATTGTCTACGAGACCGTGATCCAGCACATCACCTCTGAATAAGACATGTTGCAACTTGGGACACAAGAACACATCATATCAAAGGTCCCTAAACTGCCAGTGTGAGTGCCCAGGATGACTCTGCCTGCCTTTTGATCTACACATACAAGAAGCTTTGGTTTCTGTAGTGCAGTGTACCGTCTTCTTATAACTTTCTTTCAGCCGCGCACTCACAGATTTTCTTCTTCGTTAGTGTCTTTCTGTCTTTTAAAAATTCTACTATTGAATACTACATTTGTGCATTGTGTGAGTTTGAAAATCCTACCTGAATCTTCAAGTCCATGTTGTGCATGAATGTAGCCACTTGATTTGTATCAGGAAAATAATTGGGCACAGTACTATGCAAAAATATTTTTAACAATGTATTCTAAAGAAAAAAGTATGAATGTATGTCTAGTGTTTTTGATGAAATAGCTATTCCAATAATCGTCTTTCCATGCATGTATTAACAGTATAATGTGTGTAGGTTGTATCTCATATCATTTACAGTGTTAAAGAGTTTTGCTCAGCAAGTGACTACCAAGCTTTGTACAATGTTTACAGGACCAAAAATAGTTTATGTGAGTAGGCAATTCATGACTGTGAAGAATTATTTTTATATAAACAAATTTAATTGTTTTTCAACAATAAAGCTGACAGCTTAAAATATGACGTGTGCTGTAGTATTATGTATTTTTTATCCAGTGGTCAGTGTGAGAAATATGTCATATTCTTTTTTCTATAATGACACTTACATCCCTCATGAGGATCACCAAATCATTAAACATACAACGTTTAACTTAAACCTTAGACACTTTTATTTAGGAGGCACTTTTTTAATAAAGCGATTAATCATATGAAGAAAATAATACTATAAGATGTGCTAGAAGTTATGTTTCAACAATTGTTATGCAATACATGTTAGGGAAAGAGAAAGGGTTAAAATATATTCTTTAAGGGTAGAAAATTAGGCGTGCTGCTGCATTCTGAATCATGTATAGTGGTTTGATTGCCGTGCAGAAGAGCATTGCATTTGCAATAGACCAGTCTAGAAATGACTGAACGAATGGCATAAGTTAATACGCTGGTGACATCTAGTGGAGTTCCACACACATTGCCTGTGTTATATGGCTAATTTCATCCTGCTGCCAGAGAATCTATGAAACCTGAAAAGCTAATACGTTCAGTAATAAACGTCTCAAACCGACACATCTTGAACTAATAAGCTATAATATCAAATACGATGCTTTTGGATTGTAGTGTACTTCTATAAGCAGCTTTGCTGCTTCTTTAAAAAAATACTGCAGTATTTACCATAGTAAACTGTAGTAAAAACCTAGATACTACAGTGTTTTTTAAAACTTACCATAGTAAATATTAAAGTACACTACTTATGGTTTACCTATATAGTTAATACATTACTAGATTACAGAATACTACTTTAACAGTATAGTAATGAATTACAGCATACAATTTACTACAGTAAATACTACTAGGGTATACTGCAGTATTTTCTCATGCAGACGTAGGTAGACTGGTTTTGGGCACTTTTTATTTACTTTTTACGCCAGTTGTAATCTTAAAACAAACAGTGCTTTATTACTCTAATATCAGTGAACAGTTCTAGCTAATTAATTCGATCTAATTTGGGAAGATATATAGCGAATCCACATTTGAAATTCGTTTTTTCTTCCATACCGGTAGAGGTCGCTGTTCCCGGTAAAACGGCTGTTTATTTTCACTTTTGCTCTTGCGCTGTCCCTCGGAAGAGAGCAACAATAAAACCCAGCAGGTTGTGGTGTTGTAAATGACAGTAAATGAGTATTGATCTTTAGAGGCGGTGTGGGTACCGTTAAATGACATTTCATCACTAGTGCTGTGCACTGCAGCTGGACCAGCGCTGTCTCCAGGTCAGAACCGCTGATCTTCCATAGCAACTATTTTTAGTAACTGGTTAGTTCTTTGTTGGTTTGGGAATTCCCAGTAATATTTTCCCTTGTTCATTCAGGTGTAGATTTGACTGCAGAGATGGCCATCAAGAAGACCTATATAAGCGTGGGATACTCGTGTGTTGGAGTGCTGATGGGATTTTCGGCATTTCTAGTGTGGAACATCGCCTATAAACAGCCGTGGACAGCCGCGATGGGTGGATTGTCAGGTACAGTATTTGGATGTGATTACAGTTCTTGGGTCTTTTTTCTTTTATCATCTTTAAATCAATGGACTTGTTGCAAGATTGACAATGTATTACATTTTAAAATGTATCTAAGTAAATGGTTTAGAAGCACACTAAGAGAATTGAACTATTGTTTGATTCTAGTACGTGTTTATGATTACTAGTAAGCAATCATGTTTGATTGGCATTCTTTTACCATTTGTTTACTATGATTGTGTACTATTTGTATAAGACATAGTTTTACTAAAATACCATAGTTAAACTATGTGAGACAATGGTAAATTTGGTGACTACAGTTCTACTGCAAGTAAACAAATATGGTTATTATAGTTTAGCAGTGGTTACTTTAAGGATCACTAAACCTTAACTATTTAACAATAAAGACTATATTATTTCAATATTTTCTATAGGGTTTATGTGTTGTGTAAGAAGGACACTTAATAATTCACATGGTGGGTGCATTTGTACTTTGAGTATGTTTTACACTTTGGTCAGTGACCTTTCTCCTTTAAATGAGTAGCATGAACGATTTTGTTGAGTTGAAGTTAATTTAGTTATTGTATGGTTGACAAATAATAACCATAAAAAGGTTTTTACATCATCAATGAATTTACATTCAATTCTATATGAACATATAAGGAAAATATTATATGTTGCTGTACCTGGTTGCTAGTCTTAACTTTTGTGGAGTTTTACTAATATTTCATGTAGTCTCTTAATGTGTAAACTGATATTGTAAAGTAATTAGCATTATTTATATTTTTAACTTATATGAATACTATATTATTACAGTTTATGCTGCAACATTTTGGTATTGCAGTATTTCAGTTCATTTCGTTTTATTTACACTCTGGTGACTCTAAACCGGCATACACCACTCTAGCTAAATATAGAAATGTGGTGTCAGGGATATTAAAGTGTTTCTGCTTTATTATTTAACATTACAAAAAGTATCTTCTGCTAATCTAAGAGCACAAGCAGAACTGAGATAAAGTAGCACTGTCATCATCAAACAGGAAAACACCAAGTTTACATTCATGTGAGAATGACAAAGCAATAAAGATTGCAGAGTCATAAAGATTTTGTCGCAGATGCCCGTGCTACATTATTTCTTTTTAACTTGATGTTTTCTGTTTGTGTATGTGTTGGTATGCTTTTTTGCAGGCGTTCTGGCACTATGGGCTTTGATCACACACATAATGTACCTTCAGGACTACTGGAGAACGTGGTTGAAAGGACTGAAGTTCTTCCTGTTCATAGGCGTCTTTTTCGCAGTGGTGTCAATCATAGCTTTCATCTGCTTCCTTTGTGTTGGCATCTCCCGCAAACAATGTAAGTAGAGATTAAGTGTTGGAATATTTAAGGGTTTAGGCAGCTTTGTTTTATACTGCTTATACTAAAGAAAGATTCATAGATAATTCCTTGCATGAACATTGGCTGTTAACTTTTTTGACGTATTTAGGGGAAAACGTTTCATTTCAGATGAACATTTTTGCACTTTGAATAAAAAGCCAAATTGTTTTGTAATGTGTGTGTGTTTACAGCTCTCAAAGATCCAGCCAGTCTGTTCCTGTCATGCGTGTGGAGCTTCATGAGTTTAAAATGGGCGTGTCTGCTCGCTCTCTATTCACATCGATATCGCAAAGAATTTGCCGACATTTCTATCCTCAGTGACTTTTAAATACACAACAACAATAACACGGTCATGCCCACAGACAAGTAACTGTACAAACCTGAAACATGCTTGGCATTGAGCATTTGAAATGAATCGAGAGCACTTACTGCAGAGAGCGGGAAAGCTTTAGTTTATTAAGTCTAGAAGTAAATTACGTTATTGTATATTACGTACACTTACCCTTGTCTGTGGGAATGTCAGGTGGTTTAAAGTGCATTATGGGCAATGAGTTTTAACATGTTAGATAACAGCAAGTGTATTTAAGGATGTCATCAGTGATGTTTTATACTTGGGACTCTTTATTATTCTTTTTGCAAGCTTATGATCAAAATCACTATTTCTGAGCCTTTTCACTTTGTGTGTACAACTTGTGTGTTTATACTTAGCAGTTCTGAATGAGTTATTAAGAGGAACTTTCTGTCTTTCTCTTTGCTGCTGTTATTGTTGTCATTTTTAATGTTTTTTGCAATCCTAGTGGGACGCAGATTTTTATTATGTCTTAGCTGGTGAGTGGCGACTACGTCAGATGTCACTAAATAAACCATTTTCTATGTTACATATTGTAAGATGGCATTTAGGTAGGTGTCTATTGATTTTTGAATATGCACTTTATTGTCTGTAAATTGTTATAATGGCTTCTTCATATAGAATGGTTTAACTAATTACAGACTGGTAAGGGACACAGTATGATTTTGTAAGTTCTACTTTATGTTGGTCTTCATCATGCCAGAGCATTATAATGGGAGCAACATAAACTTTTTAATGGCACACAATAATAAAAACCAAATGATTCCCATATTTTTGTAGCATTTTAACGGTTTCATAATAGATATAATCATGTCTTGAACAATTGTGAAATTTCTGGCTTTTTGATTTCATGTTGTTTGTTAATTTGTATTGTATGTCTGGCAGTTAAATATCATCAGCCAATATCATAATGTTACCTATATTACAGGGTTGATTTAGAACAGATTTACCTAAGACTGCATGCATTTGTCTTGTTATAACATGTTAATCTTTTTTATATTTACAGATACTGTACATCATAATAGACTGTGATTTTAGCTTCTGCCTACCATTTCAGGCAAGAATTATATCATATTATTAGGAACTCAATAACATTGGTATGTATGACTGAGAAGGTCATTAATAAAAACTCATTACAGGACTCCAGTTTTTTGTGATAGACTGTGATAGTCCTAATTCCAATAAAATAATAAAAAGTAACAAAACCTTTTAATTGTGAGAACAGTGAACATATAAGAAAATACATTTGTGTAACACATTTTCACACAAACAAGTAAAGACAATTTAAACTCATTCTGCAAGTGACCAGAGATCATTATTTTAGAACTACAAAGTACTCTGAACTAATTTATAGTTTACACTGAGCTTGCTTATATACTAATTTAAAGAAGAATCATCAATATTTGATATTCAATATCAAGAGAGCAATCTCAGAAAATAAATTTTTATACAAAATGGCTGAACAAGCGTTACAAAAACGTATATGTAATAAGTTAATATAATAAAATCTTCCAACTCAACCAAATTGAACACAACTTCCCAACTCATAAATGTAAATTTTCCAGAAGGACTTAAAGGCACCAAAAGAACCGAATGACCAACTCTTGACCATTATACACCGATACAGACCTTAGTCAGGGTTGCTGCCAGTTTTCATAAAAGACTTACATTCAGAATTGTTGTTTTACTGTAACTCTATAATGTTTTAAATGTGTTTTCACTTAACATACCTTATTTCAAAATAGCATAAATCTCAAGACAGATCTCAAAAACAGTCTAGACTATCTTTAATTAAAGCACTGATTTTATTTAAGAAAAATAAAATATGCAAATTACCCTCACAATGCAGTTGTCTCTAAGTTTAATTGCTTTGCTTGCATACTAAGGCCTGTGTGGGCCAAAACATTTCACTTAATGTTTCACACACTTTCACTTCCTTTCTGTCCTTGTGTGACTTTGCCCATGTAATAGTTATTATTACAAAATCCTCTCAGCTTACAAAAAATGACTCAGCATTTGACTATTGATCACACATGACATAACAGTTCTCTCATTGCTCATTAAAGGTTAATAACTCTCAGAAAAAGCTTATTATTTGGTTATACAGTTAGGATTGTCTTCTTTCTCACACAACACTGTACTACAATGTAGGTTCAGTCTGAATTGGTGCGGCGTTTTTAGCAGAAGTAAATGAAGTCTTACAGCACAGTAATAGCAGAATCAGACCTGCAGTTATATTAAATCAGCTTCATCGTGCTCCATTGGCTCATTTAGGACACTATAATGCAAAAAACAAAATCAATAGGCAGTATATTATAAGTACATTATAAAATAAGGCCTGGAATCAGAATCTTATTTCAGCTTTATCTATATTGTATTGTACTACTAAACATGCTAAATCAACTTTAAGTAGAAATACATAATAAAAATATTTTACTCTTCAAGGAAGATTGACCCAAAATCTTTGGAGGTATAACGCAACACAAATAAAAAAGACAAAACACAAGTTATAGAATTCTTTTGAATATCAATGTAATAACTATCTCTCAATAAATAGGAACAAATGACAGTAGTGGCCCTAACCCAAATGTGACCCTGTCTGTGAAAACCAAATCTCAAAATCAAATTCTGAGACAACGAGCATCAAAGTTTGATGTCACCTATAAATGTCACTATTATTTCATTCTTTGACATGTCATTACTCAATCAATATTAATGCTATCATGGTTATATTTACACAGAATGTACTTTACATTATGTAGGATGGTTTTATATAGAAAAGGGTGAATCACAAAAAAATGACTTTAGCTGGGTTTCACAGGCAGGGTCACAAATTCTTGATTATATTGTCGTCTTACCATCTTCTGCTTGGAACAGTCATAGTGAGAGCATCCAGGGCTGAAGCAGCATCACTGCCTGCCGAGTATCTCCTCTCTGCTTTAACGTACGGCAGAGCCACAGTGTCTAACACAGACCTTACTGAATGCCAGTACCGGCCTGAAAGAGAGAGAGAATCATTATGAAGACAGGCTAACTTAGAAAGAGTACCCAACAAAAGTACCCTAAGCATAGAGATTAATAACAGCCATAACTGAACAAATCTCACTCTGTACATGGAGTACATCCATCAGAGACCTGACTGCATTATCACAGGGTCTTCTCAGTAATTCTTCCTCAGCTAAAGGCTCAGGCTGCAAAGGCAAATATTCAGACCACAGCTGAAATACTAAATGTTTGTGTGCATCTGTACATACGCACCTCATTTCCAACGAGAGCACTGACACAGGCCTGTGATGCATCACAGAGGGTTGTGAGGTCATAACCTCCCTCCAAAACCAACACTACACGACCTTCAGCCAGCTCCATTAACTTCCTGGTCAGGACTCCAAAACCTGGGAAATAAATATATGTGACATTTGAATGTCCATCATCAATGGCTGTTGTTTATTGGTTCTGATTTTATTATACGTACATTTAGCCGACACTTTGTATCCGCCCAGAGCAGCTGAGTGACCTTCAGTAGCATCAAAACCAGCCGAAACCAGGACAATATTTGGAGAAAACTCATGAGCAATTGGCATAACTACTGTCCTGTAAATATAAAGAGAGATGTTTAGTACAGAATTGAAACAATAATTCAAGAAAATGATCACGGTACTTAACCGTGCATTTACCTGAAGGCAGCTAAATATTCTGCGTCTCCCATTGGAGGATTCAGCCCTCCAGACCAAGCCACATTTACATTATAGCCTTTCCCTTTTCCATCACCTACCTGCAACACATACACACAGCTTAAATTGACATACCCAAACACAGCAAAGAAATGCATGGCTGTGTCAACTCAATTACACACACAGATTTAATATTTTCATATTTTGTTTGCAATACTAACCATGTTGGGTTCTCCAGTACCAGGAAAGAAAGAACCACGGTCGTAGCGGTGCAGAGAAATATACAGCACACTAGGATCTGTGTAAAAAATCTCCTCAGTTCCACTACCATGGTGAATATCCTTATAAATGCAGAGGACATTTTTCAGTTTCTTGATTGATTCCAGAGACATAACCATCACATTTATGTGTATGTACACTCTTAAAAATAAAAGGTTCTTGAGAGCAATGCTATAAGAACCATTTTTGGTTCCCAAAAGAACCTTTCAGTCAAATTTTATTCTTACTCTTTATGGTATAAATAACTTTATCACTGCAACAACCTTTTGTGAAACAAAAAAATATTTTCTTTATGGAAACATTCAGCCAAAAAATAGCATTTCTGACATTGTGAAGCACCTTTATTTTTAGGAGTGTAGTGTTTTATATCAATAGATAAAATATCAAATACAAAATTGTGTGTTTCTTACCCAATCCACTATAAGAATCTTTTTCATATTTAATCTGTGCTGAAGTTGTTTAGCAGCAATTGCAACAGAATTAAAAATACTGAAGCCACTACAACAAAAATGAGAGACATTAATTCATTTAGTGTTATGTAAAGTCAAAAGTGACTGTATTTACTTTCTTTGTACACATTTCTGATTTTATTGTAACTGATTTAGTGTACTTTATTCTAATAAAGTACACTAATGTTTACTTTAATGTTTACTAATGTTTACACTAAAGGCTAATGTTTTTTTCATCATGACATAGACTTATATTTCTTGTCTTTATATCCTGTTTTACTCGAAAAACATCAGAAAAACGTCATGTTTGCTTTTATGTTTAAATATTCCTAGATAGTTCACCCAAAAATTCTGAAAACTCACATTTTTTTCATTCCCAACCTGTATTTCTCTTTCTTCTACAGAACACAAAGGAAGATATTTTAACCTAATAACTGTCACCGCAGATATTGACTTAATCTGAACTACAATTTTTTTATTTTTATATATTAGATATTTTTTCAAACATTTTAAGTTTTAAAAAAATGTTCATTGTAGGTATTTTTATATATTACAGTGACATTAACATTTTTTAATTAACTTTTTTGTTCATGATTATTGTTTTGAAAATTGGCTAATTATTCATCTTAAGTCTTATACCTTTCCATCAATTTATAGTTTGTCATTATTAGATTAAAATTCAACTATGAAAAATTAAAGTGAATAAGGAAACAACATAGGTGTTCCTCCTGAGGAACGGTGACAGTTAACAGGTTAAAGAATGTTGGTCACCAAACAACATTGACCCCCACTGACTTCCATTGTATGGACACAAAACCACTGAGACATTTCTCAAAAAATCTTCTTGTCTTCCACAGAAGAAAGAGTCAGGGTTTGGATGAAATGAGGGTAAATAAATGAAGCAGAATTTTTTTATGGGTGAACTATTCCTTTAATTTGAGAAAAATGTTGCATGTGTGTGCAGTTGTGTACAACTCACTGTGTATGAGATTGTGATGCGTGATGTCCTGGAGGTCTGACCACAGCAAACCCATTCTGAGGAAGAGTCAGAGACAGATTCTGAAAGTATAACTAACCACTGTTTTGCCATTATGGGAGAAGGAATTATGGACTATTGGAAACTCACTTGCAGCTTTCCGTAACCCACACGCAAGGCCAGCTCAATCACACTGCCGACTGCCATTTTAAGCGCTGATGTGCTGAAATCACTATTCCAGACCATATCGCGATGTTTCTGTCAGTCATGTAAAAACCAATCGTAGCACATTTAATAGTTTACATTCACAGTGTCTAATAAAACACAGTACCACAATTGATTTTACGTGTTCACACTTACCCCCTTTCCTCCACATGGTAGCGTCTCAAACATCCCTTTATGCATGACATTGGAGAAGTGTCAAGAAATAAAAACATTAAAAAATTAAAAAATCTTTCACAAAAATTGTATCTTATTATTAGTAGTAATACGTTTTCTGTACAGCTGTTTTGTATCAATGCAAATTGTAATAAGCGCTATTAAAAGAAAAATTGTGTCTGTGCACACATTTACCCATACGGTTACGAATTTGCGTTTCTGAGAGCTCTGTGAACTGAATGACATGGTCCTTTAAATGCACTGACTGTAGTTCTTCAAAAGTGGCCATCTTGCCTTTAACCAACTAAAAAACAAGCATTAAAAACAAAACAGAATTGTAGATACAGTCAAAACATTTGTCAGGGTAGTTCTAGGGATGCAACGATTAACCGATTTCACTATTAACCGCGCTTTAAATTGTCACGGTTAATTAATCGTAAAGGCTCCGCAACACTGTGTTTCTGTCGCACGGAACGGAACTGTTATGCCAGTGGTGCGGCAGTTTAAAGTTCTGAGTTTATCAGAGACGCGGAGACTATTACACACGCACACTGAATTAACAATGGCAGAGGCACCTAGCAGCGAAACTCCTGCGTTCTTCCAGCGAAGCGCCTGAAGTCGGCAGTTTGATCCAGAGATCTGAACCTTGTTTCTTTTTATTGATTTTCATTGTACTGTATTAAAAGGCAGCTATACTGTTAAAGGCAAAAGCCAGCTTGAGTTTTTTTTTTACTTTTCACTATGTTTCTACTAAAAAAATGCACAAAATGAAAATACAAAACAATTTTGTAATATAGTTGATCAAAAGAGCCTTTCAGTCCAGCAGCCTTTGACTGCATTTGTTTTCTTTAAAAGGGAAATACTTAGCTAATATGTAGCTTATATTTAATTCAAAATAGACAGACTATTTTTTATTTTGATTGTTATTTATTATCAGTGTTAAAGTTTTTTTTTTGCCTTTATCATTTTTGACAGGAAAGTGTAGAGAGACAGGAAGTGATTTTGGAGGAGAGAGAGGGTAACGGGTTGGGGCGCTGTCCACTCACCCACAGGCTCCGACACAAAGTATTACTTATGTTTAAGTCAAAAACCTTTTTTCACTTTTCTTTAATTCCAAAGAGAGAAATGGAATTTTGTTTGTTTTTATTATTTTGTGCTGTATTATTTGGTTACTGAGTTCATGTCTGTTTCAAAAGGCAGCAATAAATAACACTTTAAAATATAAGGAGTTTTCATGTGATTTTATAAACTAATAGTGATGTGAAATTAATGAATGCATAATCGTGATAACCTTGAAACTGTGATTATTCCTCAGACTATAATCGTACCAACAAAATCTATAATCGTTGCATCCCTAGGTAGTTCTAACTAAATCCAACAAAAAAAGTATGAGATCGTACAAATCTGGATGAATTAACCACCTAATAAACTACATATGGATTGTGTATTTGATGTGTTTACCTCACACTGACTCCTAAGGCCACACTCCTGCAATCTTGACCAGATACTCTTAATCCTGCCAGCATGCTCAGGGTGGTTGCTGTTATCTCCACAGTCACATTCATGTTTCAGCATCTGAGAATCATACACCAAACCTACATGCACACAAATACACATACGTTAAGTATGTTAACTGAAAAGTAGTCATATGTTAATGTGACCTCTCTGCTTTTACCTGTGTTGCAGTTTAGCTTAAAAATGATATTCTGGGACAGCTGTGCACTTAAGCTTGAGGGCAGAGATTTGTTAAAGCGCCGGGAAAACCTTCCGATTGGTCGATTAGTGCAACTGTTGTCGCTTAATCCAAAAAGAATGTTTCCTTTATTTCTTTCTCTGTAACCAGTCTCTTTCTCAGCTCTCTCTTCCACAAACTGCTCTTCTTGAGACGTGGACCCCACTTTGCCAAAAGGTACCTTACAAAGAGACAAAAGTGTGAAATGTATATTTTGTAAAAACAAAAATAGATTTAAGGGCTTTGGTACAGTATGCTGAAGGCATACATGTTAAAGATTACATCAATAGATTAATGCTTGGTCAAATAATAAGTATAAATAATAACCAACGAGACAATTAAACATTTGGAAAAAGAGGTCAAAAAGACTTTTATTCATTGTAGTATTACTGGTGATGTTTTCTTTCTCAATAACCGGTTTCTGTGAAGTTGATTATTGTTTCCTTTGATAAACATGGACCCTGTTTGGGTTTTTTTCACAATATTAGAAGTGCATGTTAAAATGGATTTTGATGTGCATTTTATTTATTATATTTTATGTAAATTAATAATTTTGGACTTATCCAGTTCTAATACAACTTAAATTGTTTTGTTTCACTTTGTGCAAAAACCTAGAATTAAAAAAAACAGTTTAGTGAATAATGAACATTCTGATTGACAGGTGACATACCGTCCGCTCTTCATTTACATTCATTTTCCTACCTTATTAGATCCTTCCTGTGGACAGGTGCTGTGTTGGTCATATATGGGTTGTGTAAATTCAACAGTCTGTGTGTGTATATGTGTATGCTGGATGTAAGAAGGCGCCGACTTGGTTTTGAACAATGGCCTATGGGACATCACTGGATACATCACAGGAACTAAAAAATAACATAAAAATAACATTAAAATGTACTTTCTTATGACACTTATGTGCTGTATTGAAGATTCATGTTTGTGCATGTGTTACCTGCAAGAAGATGTGGAGATGCTGGATGCAACTGTGAATGCAGGTGAGTGGAAGTCCAATTCTGTGATATGACAGGCCAGGGGATGGGGTTCTGAATGACGATCTGTGGCGGAAGTTCTGCCTGATGTCTCCTCAGATCGCTAATCTGGCAACCCACAACAGTATGCATACAAATCTTTCAGAGCTTGCTATTCACATTTATATACATACATGTAAAATATATGCATAGAGTGTGCAATATTTAGCAGAAATAACTAACTAGAAAATACAAGTTATATTCATTTTTCGAATTTGATACAGTTTCCAGCATACAAGCTTTGACAGGATGCACTTGTTTGTCAAAAGCCTTATGATTTATGTGAATGCACAGCAGCATAAATGTTCCAAAGAGCATCCTGTTTGCCTTAATAAAAGCTTTAAAAGATTGTATGTCCTCACTCCTCACATTTCTATTTTTGATTTTTTAGAATCATAAATGTAAATAATCATTTAAATTGCAGATTTTCGGTGCGGTGTCAGACTTTTGGGCCACACTGTATTTTTTGTGTATTTACTAAACAGGACTGAAGCATAAGTTATGTGGTTATATATACTACTTGTTATGTTTCTGGGTAGTTGATAAATAAATATGTGATTGTGTCCTGTGGTGTGACAGCAAAAATGAAAAAAAAAACTCTTAAAAAATATACAAATAGCATGAGAGATTTATCTTCATTGTTGAAGTTACAAACAGGATGAGAAAGGTTTATCGTATTTTTTCCCCTACATTTTTTGTATGTCACACCATAGGACTTTAACATTTGTCAACTACCCTTACATAAAAATATGACATAAAATAAGAAAACATAATTTGAAACAAACCTCCTGTGACTGTGTTGGGCCGTAGTTATGTGTTTCTTTATCAGTTGCTGAACTCCTCTTAGGTACAGAACTGGATTCTACACCTACAAGATATTAACACAATTTGATGATGATCACAGAGCATAATCATTTTAGTATACTTATACTACAGTAGTATATAATTGTAAATTTGGGTATACTGTACATTTTAATTTAAAGATGCCTTCATCAAAAATATGAAACTAGTGAATAACACACCCATAGTATCTGATGCTCTGACAGCAGGGGGTGCACTGGTCTTACGCTGCAGCGGATTCTGTCTGCAGGTTAAACTCCTCTTTGATCTCACTTTCAGAATCGGCTCTGAGACTACTCACATACAGACAGACAGAAAAAAATGTGTGCTTAACATAAACTTTTTCATTCAGTGACAAATTAGTATAGACAGTCAAAACGAAACTACTGTGTTTTCTGTTTATTTTAACCATTTGTGTGGATGAGTAAATGTATGCCACCTGTTCTTCTTAATGGATTGTCCTCCCCAAAACAGTCAGAATAATACGAGTTGGATATACAATCTAATTTATTCAAATCCTGTTTCTGTGGTTTCCTAAACAACAGAAAAATATCTTATGTCATTATTTCTTGCACCAATTGACCAATTTAAATGAGGTGAAATGAAACAGCACATTTGTTTTCCGATTCATCTAAATTAAAGGGATAGTTCACCCAAAAATAAAAATGTTACCCTTATGTCATTCAAACCCTGTATATGATTCTTTCTTTTGTGAAACACAGGAGAAGATATTTTGCAAAACGCTGGTTACCGGCACGCATTGACTTCCATTGTACCTTGTGTTCATACTATGAAAGTGAATGGGTGCCGGTCACCAGCGTTTTGCAAAATATCTTCTTCTGTGTTCTGCTGAAACAAGAAAGTTATACAAGTTTGACATGACATGAGGGTGAATTTCATGTGACTGTGTCCTATGGCAGCAAAAATGTAGAAAAAAAATTAAAAATATACAAATAGCATGAGAGATTTATTACAAATAGGATGAGAAGGATTTATCTTACTGTAACTGTTAGGTTTTTTTCTACAATCTTTGTAGGTCACACCATATAACATAGACTTTTGTCAACCATATACATGTTATGTCAATGGGATTTTAAGCAGACTGTTATATTCATTGTGCTATTAAGCAAGTATATGTTAAAAAGTTTTTATAAAATGTACATTAGCTTACATATATTGTCAAGATATGTCGTTCCCGCTTATGTGGAAATGGGACAAAAAAGACCGAATTGTATAGAAACAATATTGATACACGTACACAATATTAATACACATGAAGAATTTGTAATACAACCATAGAATACAGTAACATGTAATGCCTGTTTTAACTGTAAAATAAAAGAATTTGCAACCATTTTACCAATTTTCAAACTTGTGTTTAAAAGGGTCTGCTTATAAACATTATACACAAATACACATTATTAATGAGGTTTTGTGCATCTAACCTGATAAATGCAGCCTGGTCCAGCCTACTTAGAATAACCTGCTTTAGCTTTTGTTTCACACAGGGACTGGCAATAGCACCTGTCAATCACAACAATAACAAATTAGACATGCATGGACAGGATATGTTCTTAGCAAGATATTAAAATAAATACACAAAAGCCCCAAAAGATATTTGGACACTTGGGCCATTTTTTTAAATGACACTAATAACACACTTAAAGCAAGAAACATTTGTTAGGTTATAAAACAAAACACGTCTTGTCAAAAGTATTTGGACACTTTCTAGTTGTCAAACTTTGTGGAACATGTCCATCATTCATGTAATAAACTATGCCAATGCAACCAGAAGTGTTCACCCATAAATTCATTATTTCACTAAATACAGAAGTAGAAATTATAAAGAATGTTGAGTGTTGAAGAGTGTTTTTGCAAATAATGGAAGTGAACAGTGTCAGTCACTAACTTGCTTTTATCTCCTTTAACATTCCACAAAGGGAAGAGAAATCACACATCTTTGGAACAACATAAGTAAAAATTTTCATAACTTTCAACTGTACATTAAAATGTCTAAAAGTGTACAAATACTTTCAAGACCCAAAATGTCTTTGTAAAAAAAACAAAAGAATGTACTTTGTTCACTCTTCTTTTTATTTAAAAGCTGACTGAATAGCTGTTCTTTCTCTTGTTTGCTCTCCCTCCCTCTCTCCAGCCTCCCGTGCTGATGTTGAGACATCTGAATTAAGACAGAATAAGAATTACACCCAAGTTTAATAAGAGGCAGTCTGTTAGTACTAAACCAGAATTGTAGTTCCAATGACAGCAGCATATATGCATGCATATAACATACCTGCTATAATGTCCCTGCTTAGAACCTATAGTAACACCAACATGTTGTTTCCATAGTTATACCACTATCTAAATGCAAAAAGCATTTGGGTTAATTACAAATTGACTAAAATCTTTTTAGGGGCCACTTATTATATTACAATATAGAGATATTAGAGTTGTAAAATAGTTAAATCCTTTACTAACTAAGATCTAAATAAAAAAAGCAATGATATATAAAATGCAGGTCCAAAGGAAAGACAACAGGCTGTTCATTACGCAGTTCACGTTTGAAACTAAATAAACCAGGATGATGTTTCCAAAACAGTCCCTCTATGGTTAGAAGACATTTCTTTTTCACATTCGGTAATGTCTGCTTCTATGTAGTTTTACTATGAGCTCAACACATACCGAAACATCATCAACGTTTCGTTGTAGGCCACCGCAGAAACCATGTTGCACTCAATCTGGGCTGGATCGCTATGGTAACTCTCAAGCTGACGAGGAAGTGCTCTATTAAAACATGCATTGAAGAAACCCATTCACTTCCTGCAGCTAAAATTAGAATTTGTTTGTCTGATTTAGGGGTGATTTATATGGCACTCTATTCTCATCCTACAATTTGCCTTGTTTTGTCTTGTCTCGCAGAACAAACTCTGAACATCAAAGAGCAAAAAAGCCAAAAGGTAATGTTTACAGTTTAAAAGGTTTTAAATGGCACCAGAGGATGAAGGATGAATAAACTTGATTTCTCTGGTAAAACGAGAAACAACATAAGATGCTGCGTGTAGTTTGAATTATTGAACTGCTTTACAAAATTTTAATTGTGGGATAAAAATCTAATACAGGATTTGACATCACGTGTAAAGCCATGCATGCATGATTCTGAAAGCCTTAACAGACATTTGTCTTGATGATAAAAAAAAACCTTAATGACTGCCTCTATTTTGTACTGAACTTACAACAGTTTATTGATATCTATAAACACCATGGGTTTATTATCGCACAGGTGTATTTTAATATGGTGTGTGTTTTCAATTGTAAAAAACGAAAGTGTATGAACCTAAACTTCTGTCAATTCCTACTCGCGAGCTAATTTTGTACATAACATTTAGCAACATATCATAATGCTATTATATATCTGTAACCGAACCAAACAAAAGCAAACTTCAAACTTTACGCACGCGTAGGTCTCTTACCTGTCACGTTTGCATAGCTTTTCCACATATGAACGGTTTCCGTTCACCTAATCGAGACGAATAACGCATTTGCGCTCTCTGACGGCCTGCATGACAGGCAGATTTACAGAAATCTGTGTATTCAGAGCACCGACAGATAACATTGGCCTTCCTTTACAGGACAGTAAACACTCCCACCAGAACGTGCGACGCGGCGGTTATTTGACTCACAAAATGCCGAGTATTCATAAAGCATCTAACTATAATCAACGGTAACATCTTGAAAGAGGAGATCTGGAAGATAACATAAAGTTGAGTGAAGCCGCAAGTAAACGGATTAAAAAAACACTTCTTGTACTTGTACTATAGGCTATATAAAAATGTACATCACGTATACTAACCTCCATATGCAAATCGTCTGTTCAAAGGTGTGTGAATTTGAGAGAAAGTGACATATAAAACCTTTTGCGAAGCTCTCATCTGCTGTCGTCTCATAACATCAACAGGTGTTTGCTTGACTTCGCTAAACTATCAAGTTCTAGTTGTAAATCCTTCTAGTTGTGCTTTGCGCAAATGATACATTTGCTTCAAGAGGCGCGTAAAACAAGCGTGTGTGTTGGGAAGATAAGAAAAGGAGGGCAGGACACATATATCGGCTGCCCTTACAATATGATGTATAGAAATGTATGCTAAAGTTAGATAGTATAAATAAAGAAAAGCTGACAAAAATAGAGTGGGGAAATGCATGAAAATGCTATACGAATAACATTTTGTGTTTACTAAACTGAATCTTTGATTTATAAGAGAAATAAGAGATATGTTGCATCCTGGAATCAGATTTCTTACCTGTTTGTCTTTTCTCTGTTATTCTAAAACCATTCATCCAGATGTGTTGTGTGTATGTTAAATCACTTAAAAGAGAGCAAGACCAAGCCTACATTCATAGTGCAGGAATCAAACATAATTTGGCCACACTTATAGCTGCACTTTCACTTCAGGTCTCTCTCTCTCTCTCTCTCTCTCTCTCTCTCTCTCTCTCAATCTCTCTGTAAGCAGGTAAATAGGTTAAAGGTAATTCTTAGTCATGAATTAAAGATTCTGTGGCTTCGATCTGACTAGTGCATTTCATGAAGAGTACTGCTCATTAAATTACATTTTTGAAATGTTTTTTCTTAACTATTAACAGTTATCTACCAACACTTTATATTGGAAGATTCAATGACCCATATTTCTACTTTTACCAAGTGTAGTATTTAATAATGTCTGTGATTATATTTGGTTTTGCACCTGCTTTACAGGAAACACACAGTGTCCTGCCTCTCTGTCCGCGTTTGCTGAGACTGCAGTGAGGACAATGTGGTTTTACTCAGAAACACACACATGAGCCAGCTGCCCCACATAAGCATCCCAGGCCACCTGCAAATGCATCTTCATACTCACAAAACCAGCTAAGACCATGTATGCCCTTCATATTCAGGTGCAGAATACAAATTGCAAAGCCGTTTCAGTACATGTACATTTACCACATCCCAAACCATCTGCTAAAATATGTGTGTGTAAGTGACATTTCACAGACACAGTGACATTCTGGGCCAAATAGGGGTTTCTGCTTGACTAATGCGTGGGAGGACATGAACTTATTTTACAACACTGTATTTAATTATTGTAGATACATTTTAGATTTCTAAGTGACACAACCAAGCTGAAAAATGTCTTTCTTATCATGCCTGCAAAGTTGTTAAGCACGGTTTCAACATCCTGTCGTAAAAAAAGTTGCTAAAATATATGATGAAATTATTTTTTATAACACAAATGTTTAACCTATGCTTCAAGGACAAGGTTGTACAGACTGAACGTTTTTAAAAAGGAGGATTTATGTGACCTGAAGTGTTATGAAGGGTAATGATCAAGTAATGGTTATGCTTCCATGTGTTATATGTGTCAGAATGGCACACTTTACAGTCACAAAGATCATGCAGATAACATTTCATCCTTCAGTAAAAATAAAAACGTAGACGTACTGAACAATTCAGAATGTTTTTAAGAGAAAAAAATAGCATTACTTAAACATTTCATGTAATGTTAAATTTTCAGTAGGCAGAACGTTGATCATCACCAGGAAAACAATATCAGTTTAAAGTCAACACCCACAATATTAATATACATACCGCCCAGACAGAAATAGAGAGAGGGGACAGAAGCTGATAAGACAGACATTCATTTTCCATTTTTTCCACACCTTTATCAAGAAGACACACAGCACCCCACCCTGATATTAACCCGTGTTCATCCACTAACACACACATTCAGCCCCTTAACTTTACATCACTTTGCTTAAACTGCAGACTATTCTGTGTGTGTTGAAACATGCTTTATTTAACTATCAACCACTCCAGACTACCGAGAGTGTCTCTATCTGTCTTCATCCTTACAGACTTGCCCCATAACTGCTATTATCTCAACCTGTCATGTACCAGAACATTATTTTGCCATTGTGTGACCCCAGTGAGCTGAGAAGTTACAGTACATACACTAATACATCATAACCTGATGTATGCCAAAATATAACCATATGGAGTTTAATTTAATAATTAATATAATGTTCAAGGGCTGTTGTTAAATGGTCATGTTGGTAATATATCTCATATGGTTTTCAGTAAAACCTCCAAATAGTGGTAATATGGCTATATATGCTGTTTATAAATACTTTCAAACTTTTTAAATTTATTTATTTCTATTTCTTTTAGTATTTATATATGTATAAAAAATAACTCAGTACAGTTATTCTCTCTCCTCCTGGGTTTGGGGTAACTGCCGACCATCTTCTTTTGTGGCACAGTATCACTTATCTCCTCTTGCCTGTGTGGCAATGACAATCAACCTACGCTGTACTAACGATCACCCTGTGACTGTCCATCCTGATAAACTCTGTATTTCTATATTTATCATTATTCGTTCACACATTGATACTCACTACAATGAAGCAAAGGCACTAATGCGACTGGAAAAAACACATCTGGTCTGAATAGGAAAATATCCTATTATTCATTATTTTTCACTATTACTCATTACTCATTATTATAGATTATTATTCACTCACAAAGCAATTTGAGAAAATGCTAGGTTTGGGAAGCTTTTTTATAACTGATTGCATTTGCATTAAACTAAATATTAAATATTATCAGAAGGGCCATAATGAAAATTTTCTTTGAAAGGATAACTGAGGTCACGAGTGTAAACAAGAACCATAGGTCTTCATAATGTTCATAATGTACACAACTGGTGTACAGTACATTTCAAAACTAAGAGACCACTCCTTTAAACCTGTTAACTGTCACCGATCCTCAAGAAGGATTATTTATCCTCAGATTTATTCTAATCATGACAAATTAAAAACTGATGGACAGGTATAAGACTTAACAATAAACATAAACAAAAATAGTAATAAAAAAGTTAACGTTACTGTAATTTATAAAACTTTTTTAAAAGACTTAAAAATGTTTTAAAAATATCTAAAAATGAAAAAATGTAGTTTGGCAGTGCATTGTCATGTGTATACTGAATTTCTGCTGTGACGGTTATCAGTTTAAGTAGAATATCGCCATCTAGTGGCCACAGAAGTGTAACACAAATGAGCCCAAAAGGAAAATTCCAGCCTGATCTCATTGGAATTTGTACGTGTTTTACGAGGTGACAATAATTTGTTCGATGTGAATAGTACAAAAACATAAATAAAATTATGCTTTCCATTAATCTTAATTTAATCCTATATGTGTATCCCACTTAATCAAGTATATGCACCATTGTAACCTATTGCGAATTTCAAGCATTCTTGAGCTAAAGCATCCTTTATCATTACACTACTTACAAAAGTGAGGAAAACAAATAAGTGATTAATCCTAGCAATTATGAGACAATTATAAGAGCATATAGCCTGCAGTCTAACCATTTAATTTTATGTAGCTGTTAAGAATACATTATTGCACTGTTTCACATATAACAAGAACAGATCTTACCGCAGTAAGTCAAATCAAAGATGTTGGACAGATCGGAGGCAATTGTAACAATTGTCACAAGCAAGCTAGTGACACCTGTTTAGCAGCGCTCTAATCATCTGGGGAAAAAAGAGAAATTGCTTTATTCATTTTTTTGTATTTAAATAGCTTTGAAACGATTTTCGCTGGGCTCTTTGACAGACGACTTTTCTTTTACACCAAATCTTATCACCGCTGGCCGAGGGCAATTAAAACATTAGTTATGCCGTAGCAATCGTCGTTGAAAAAGGTAATATAAACAATATTTCAAAGATCTAATAGAAGACACCAGATTATTTATGAATTTAACACATTTTAAATAATTATAAAGTAGGTTATGTGTTAAACATTATTTCTGACAACTAAAAGAATTAGTACCATAAAACTATTAGGTAATGCAAGTATTAATATTGATATTATTACTTTGAGGTGTGAGATATGGAGGGTTAATATAATTTTTATTTAATGTAATTGCTCCATAACGAGAGCTATTGTAAAATTGTGACTTTTGTATTAAATTAAATATTAGGATATAACCTTTCTCATCACGAAGTTAAAGTCCACAGGCATATTTTTAAATTATAGAAGACAATTTTGTGAAAGAAATATATACTCCCTGCCTCCCAAAATCTCAGTACAATAAAATACACGTCTTATTATTATATTCTTTTATTGATTTGTAAAACATTTGACCAATATTACATGAAATCATGAACATGAATTTTACAATACTTTATAACGAAAAAGAAAAACTAAAGAAAAAACAGAGGCAATTTTAACCACCGAGTTTTATGAATGATATTATTCAAGAGGTTTTGTCCTGGTGATCAGGCTTACTGACGTTAGCCTGTAAACAGCTAGCATTTGTATTACAGTTTTCTTAACGGTACCCAGAAGTACAGAAGTGCTAAGCACTTATAAGCCTTTCGGTGCCACAAACTTTCTATCAGTCTCCTGTCTATTGGTGCTAGACAAAAGAGAGGAGGTAAGGAGCATGTCACGTATTCTTTCTCTTTCTTACGGGTACATCTGTCATCCATCGACTACATTTTAGGTCTGTCATGGCTTGAGGTATTGATGATAGAGGAAATATGATTTGTTTTTTTAATGAGGTAAGTTTTGAGCTTGTGTGTGTTTTGCAGAGCACAAAAGATGACGAAATGTCACTGCTGAAAAAAGAGAAAGAGAGAGGTCATGCTCCGTCATGGTTATGTTAATTTGTGTAAATATTTTTGCGTAGCAGCAAAATCCAACCGAGCAGTCAGAACGAAAGGGGGGAGGGGCCTGAGGAGCGGCCGACCAATCCCAGCAGCAACTGAACACTGTCAATCATGGAAGTGACCACGCCTTCAACAGCTCAGCTTTCTTGTGAATGTGTATGTATAGGAGTTTGTTTCTCTGAATGTAAATGTTTAAACACGTTAAAGAAAGCTACGGATACAAATACTGTACATAGAGATAACAACAGTTTAAAAAACAAAAGCTGTTAAGGCGTCTTTGTTGTTAAGTGAGATTCATGAGGTACTGTGTTGTCCATGTGAGCCACTGCACAGCAATAAATACAAACATGAATCATAAAAAAATACAAATCAAATGTGTCTGTTCCCCAGAGAGGTAGTTTGTTATGGTTCGGACTCTGAAAAGAGACCAAAAAACATTTTAATCACTGTCTTTCTTATGTCTCGCCATAATCATCATCATGCATGATGCATTTCTCGCAAATGTTTACAACGTTACGCGGCTTGGTTTGTCTGATCTGTGTTTATGCTGAGTGTTGCTGGGATATCATCTTAATATTCTAACACTAAATCAGAACAAAACAAGTAAGTTGTGTATGATTACTAAATTGCTGAAGACTGGAAGATATCATTCTTTTCCAGTTTAAAATTCAAATCAACGCCCTCATTCCACTGAGCAGCTTGGTATAAAGAAAAGGCATGAAGACAACAAAATAGACAGTCAAAAAGAGTAATATCCCACACTGGGCAGGAAGTTAGCATTCGACATTCCTATCCACACATACGTAACCTCTGCCCTGTGCCACCACCTGTACACTAATATCATAATATCAAAACTAGTCTACAAGAAAATATTTTAATCTTTTACATTTTCAAAGAAATACTCATAGATATATATAGCAAACCTTCCATATCATTAATTCTTAAGTGCCATGACTAAGTTATTTATTAGTAATAACAAGTGTGTACTGAGGAAATGATAACGTTCTCCTACCTTGCTCTTTCTCCTTCACACATAAACACACGCACACGCAATCCATCTCGGGCTGAGCCAAATATACAATGCCCAGTCATATATGAATATACTTGGTGTAAAGATAAATGCTATACATCCTCGCTATATTATTCGCTCTATAAACACTCACAACCACAGACACGCGCACCGATCTCGCCCTACTGAGCGAGAGCAGTTTCCAGGTAGTTAAATTCAGCCTATGTGATCAATAAATCACCGACCCGGTTCCAACACCAATCTCAAAACTCAAAGACAATCTTCATTTTCTAAGATTAACTCCCATACCACAGAAAAGTTTTCCTAATGACCCTGAGCCCTGACAGAGAAGTAGATTGGAATTATACAAATCAAACAGTTCAGCCCTGGAGAGTCCTTGACGACAGTCCCACAAATATCTCATATAGCCATTACAGACAGTAAAGCAAAGGACATCGCTCCCTAGAAACACCCATGACCAAAAAACGTAGCACACCTATTTTAAAGTGTGTTAAGATAAGTTAAAGATAAATTACAATTAACTATGAACAGCTGAGGTCAAGCTAAGGCAGTTGTGTGTTTGGTTTGGCTGACACAACACAGGCAGTGGCTATTGTGATATTAATACCGTCGTCCAAAGACGTGCATAAGTCTATACCATGGCCAAAATGGTATTATGTGACTCCAAATATTGTGTTTAGGTAATAAAAGCCAGCATAAGAAAAGAATGTGCTGAGTTGTGTTATGCAGCACTTAAATGATGCTTTGAAGAACCAGCCTGTGGCAACAAATATAGAAAAAACAGATCATAAATTATCTTACACACTGCTAGTAAAGACCCCTTAAAAAGGCAGAGAAAAGAATCTGATAGGTCTTATTTTCTCAGCCAGTCCATCATACTTGATTGTGTGGCAAACATAACCATTGGTGTCTAAATGAACAATTATTTCACGAAACCTACACTGGATCACACTTCACAACCAGGGTAAAGATAACGAGCATCTAAGTTTGATTTCAGCTATTAATTTCACTATGATTTCAATATCTGACATAATCTTGCTCACTTAATATTGAAGATATCAAGGTTATATTTTCACAGAATGTTTTTAGCATTGTTTAGGATGATTATATGTAGAAAACAGTAAATCAGAAAAATGGGTTTTTCACAGGCAATGTCACATATATTACCAGAGTTGGGATTGGGAAGGACCAAACAGTGAATATTAAAGGGGGAAATGCAGAGAATTTTCTTCTGGAATCAAAGTCAATATAGTGGGATTTTCTGCATTTATCGTTTAAAAATATACAACTACGTCTCCAACTAGCATCCCCCCAGTGAAATCTCAGCCATTTCAGTTATTGTTCAAATATTACTATTCTGAACATGACAATATCCCAGAAATTGTCTGTGTTTATCCTATTACACCTTCAACATGCTGTTTTTTGATGCAAAACATAAACTATACATAAACAGCATTCTGTCTTTTTTAGATGGGTCATGTGTCAGTATCCAGGAGAAAAATGAATAATGGAATGCGAGAGTTGAAAAACAGTAAAGAGAGACAAACGAACAAGACAAAACTATAGGAAAAAAATATGACCAATAGAGAAATATACCTATAGGACTATATGATTTACAACAAAACATGATTAATGAATCAAATTCCTATATGTTTGATTTAACGCGTAGTCTTTTATGTTTACATATTTGTTATAACTAGCCAGGGCTGCAGGGTCTCCCTCTGCTATATTCCACCAGAAGCCAAAAGTAAGCTTATATCAAACTGTATTTACACTTAATCGAGAAAGTAAGAATCTAGTTATTAATATATACAGGCTAGCTGTGTGATGAGTGCTAATGCAGAACAGGCATTAGGGAAATTGCCCAATCACAGCACAGGCGAATAACAGTAGAGAAGACAGCCATTGGTTCAGCAACCTATTAGAGCCCTGGATGCAGAGGAGGGGGTGGAGCTGCCGTATAATTGGTTAGGTGGCTAGGCGAGGAGTGAGTTAGAGCTATGTGCTTGCATTAGTACTTTCAACCCTGTGCATTTAAAGGCAGGAGGTGAAGAGACAGGATATCAGCAGTGGTGGACAGCGCTATCGGGGGAGCATGCAGAGGTTTGGACCAGGACCGGACACGCATACACACACTCATCCTGTAAAGGGCTACACATGCAGTGTAATACTGTTGGCTGATGAAAGTACAGTAAGAGGTACTGTATTTACTTGCCACAGTGAAAAAAACACCATGACCGTCTTACATTCAGAAAACCGAAACATCTATGGCGCTCCCTAGCCAATCTGTAAATGATATGCACGCCTACAAGGACTGCGACAGCAGAAACTTTGAGCATCTGTTATCTACAAAGTTTTGCATTTGTTTCCGTCTCCTTTGTCTTTAAAACAATTTGGCTACTTTGATAATGCTTTTTAAAGCCATTGCAGGGATATTCCTCTGCCAAAAATTGAAATAAGCCTGTACGTTCCATCTAGGCCTAATTATGAGGAAAACACTCACACACGCACTCACAAACTTCGTCCTGAAAACTCCTGTATGTATGTTTTAAGGTGATTGTCCGTACATTCACTCCACCCTCACAACGCCCCTCTGGGTCACGCCACCTGACCCGACTCGCGCCGCTACTAGGTGACCTGTCCGCCGAAGACTTCCAGCACGAGGGGCGTCAGCTGCAGGCTGTGTTCGGGCTGGAACGAGAGGGAACGGTACTGTTTTGAGTGCTCTTCGTTCAGGCTGCGGAGGTCTGCCAGCTTTTGAATCATCTTAGCGTAGAGCAGATGGCCCCCGGAGTGATGCACGCGGATGTATGCCTGCAGAACTTCAGACACTCTGTCCTGTAGTGCTTCCACTCGCTCATGGTCCTGCACCCCGGGGCGGTCTATGATCACACAAACACAGGCGAAATTAGATTACTGACCACCAGTTAAGTCTGTGAAACATACCACGGGCAAAGCAGGCAAGCAGTGCGGAAAGGAAGCAAAGTTGATGGTAACTCGGCTCCAAAGCATTTTCTGACTATTGTTAGTATTTCAGTATGGAACTTTTTGCCAAGTGTTGTTGGATGCTACAGACTAAATGCACAGTTTAAAATGGAAAAGCAAAAAAAAGTGTCCAAAAACACTGACCTGGAGACAGGAGGCAGATAGCCATCAACAGCACATGTTCCTCCTCATGTAGGCTGAGCTTTTTCAATCCCACCTGAAACTTCACCAGAGGCTCCAGCAAATCCAGAGTGTGTCCAGCTGCAAAGGCCAGACATCCACAAAAGCCAGATGATTTCATTAGGCATGATTAACAGAGAAACCTTTTACTGTATGTTTGTTTGTTTGTTTGAAACATTCTCTGTGTGTATGTATGAGATTAATTTGTCCAGGTCTTTTTTTTCTCCAAGTTGCAGCGTGTAATTTCTGTGGCACCAAACTAAATTGCAAAAAACAATGATAGTTGCCAATAGGTTTCCTAAAAATGTAGGACTGTTCAAACAAACAATGTTCAGATGTGCTACAGAAGCCCAGTGAGCTGTTACTAAGTCATACTGACCCTACATGACAGAAGAGTTATAATGTGCTGTGTGAGATACATGACATAATTTTGGAATGATATAATCTCATCTGTGGAGCAGGTCGTAAAATTTCAGGCTGAAAACCCAAGACACTGGGATGCAGTAAATCTCAGGTCAAAATGACCTACAACAGCATTTAAGTCTCTGCATGTGGAAACAAACCAGGGGAAAGTATTTTTAATTTTAAAAGGAAATTCAATTCTTAAAAGAGTAATTCAACAAATTATTGAAATTCTAATTACTTTTTTAATAGATTATTTTTAAATGGATTACTTTTTAATGGATTACTTTTTTTTGATGGATTACTTTTTTAATGGATGGATGTGCTTTTTGGAGTTTCAACATTTTGAGCCCTGTATAAGATGATATGATGGCATTTAAATAAAAAAATATTTGTTTGTGTTCTAAACCAAAGAAAGGAAGTCATAAGAGCAAGTAAAACATTGGAGAATTTCATATTTAAGTGGACTAGCCTTTTCACCTATACACACTCAAAAAGCAAACATCACCGCAGGCATGAAACAATTAAGAGTGAAACTCCTGTATGCTTAAGTTTAAGCATACCTTTTGTGACGTCGTTGACACAGTATTTGAACTCTGGTCCTCCACAGCTCCAGCTCATGTCCTCTAGACTGAAGGACTGGTTAGACCTCAGCATGATCACTTCTATAGCACTAGACTTCAGCAGAGCGATCTGATCTTCAGCTGTTAGCTCCCTGAGACAGACGTGAACAGACCGAAAAATACATCAACGTTGGCAAGTGCTGGATTCCGTGAGTGGCAGATGTAGAGGGTGCATTTAGTTCAGATAACATGACAGTCGTATGGGTAACCATAGCAACATGCAGATTCATATGCATGTAAGAACATTATAAATAGACAGTGTGGCAAGAAACATGTATTAAAAGCGAAAATCAATTTGTATGGTCTTGAGAAAAATGAGAAAAGTGAACATAAGCCTACTGGAAAAAAAGGTAAAACAATCTATAATAGGTGTCTGTCTACCGCTAAATGGATAAAAAGAATGGAGAGAACAACATTTGCTCACAAGCTTTCTGCGGGAGACTTGGGAACTTTGTGGGGCACCCATAAAAATTCCAGTGTTGACCTAGTGAAAAAAGCAATGAAAAGCCCTATTTTCCTGCCGCTACACATAAACAAAACTGCACCTGAACCCAGGAATCATCTTGGCAAATCCGATGACTTTCTGAATGCTGTAAGAAACCAGGTCAGCCAGGTGAGGAAGCATGGAGAGATTAGAGCCCTCATCCTCCTTTGACTCAGGACTGGAGCTCAAACCCTGCTCCTGATACATCATCAACAGGTTGCTAAGATTCATCTTGCGATCTCCTGACTCTGCAGATGTGGAGAAATAGAGAAACAGAGTCAGTATAAATCAGCATATATAATAAGTATTTGAAAAACGTCTAGTACTAGTACTTTATTCTGATTGACCAATAGCTGTGTTTTATTTACAATGAAGCACAGCCATGAACCATTCACCCATTGATTCTGTGTATCACTGCGCAGCACCCTTAACAACATAAACATACATTACAGTCAGTCAGGGACTATTTTTTTTCTGGCTAAAGGAAGGCTTTCAGTTATTTCATTTCATGAAAGTTGCATTCATACATATTTTATAGGCTTTAATATTTGTATTGTGTCGTAACAGTTTTCTAAAAACGTAAATTATTGCTTATATATAGGCAGTATATATATCAGCATTAAAAGCTTATTAGACAGTCTAGATGTCAATATTGTTTCTTGAAAAACCCATATTAATTATCTACTAGTAAAAACATTTTAAAATTGCAGATGTTTGGCTATACTGTTTATGTAACAGTAGATAAATCTGTACTACTATTACTGGGCACAACTACTTGTTATTTACATGCAGGTTGAAACAAGTCACGCTGAGAGAAGGAGGTTTAAGGAGACCAGAAAGAGTTTTATCTGACACAAGAAACTAAGAAGAAAGTAGAGCCATTAATCAAATTTATTATGCATTATTTGATAAATTAACTGAATAAATCGCAATTAATTACAGTCTTTGCTGTAAAAAGTCTAAAAATGATCATTTGTTGCATCGTTGTTGTAAAACTAAATAGACGTGACAAAAAGTGGCTTTAGATGTCAATATATTTGTCACTAACCTACAGTTTAGCAATCCATTTTTGGATCAGCTTTGTCAATCTATTCACTGTAAGCACGTTCCACCTACAATGTTTTTAATGGCCAGTGTACAGATGTAGAATGATGTTTTTGGCTGTTGCGTCACGTCTTGCTGTTTTTAGTGTTGTGCTGCATATTTTTGTTGTTCTGAAATGACACTGTTAAGCTTTCAAAACACAACTCTGATGGTAGTGAAGGGGTCAGGAGGGTTTATTTGTGATTTTGATCATGTTTTTGAACATGATTAAACAACACTTAAATTAAAAAATAATGAATCATACAAAATAATGTGCTAAAGTGACTGTCACAAATATATTGAAATAACAACAATTAAGATTATAAAGCCATTTATATAAAAATAAACTGCTTTACATATAAATATATAAACTTGCAGCTTCCAGGACGAGTTATATATATACTAAAACTGTGCATGTGAATAATCTATTTGTCATTAAAGAGGCTTTCCTATCACGTCAGGCACATGGACAGAACATGCTGTGCAGACAAGACACACAACCACCTAACACGCAAACACGCACACACACGCCCCTGCCTCTCGACGGACTGAAAAACATTTCTCAGAAAAAACTTTGAGTAATTTACGTACAGATGAGTTTAAATGTGTGGGTGTGTATGCATTTGTTTAGCATGTTTATGTATGCATTACCTGGAGAGTGGCTAAAGGAGTCCGATGAGGCATCTGAAAGTGAGTGGAGAGACGCGGCTCGGCTGGCACTACGTGTAACTGGACCCTCTCGAACCGGAGGCTGCAACACAACACGTGGTAACACACTTACATGCATATACATTGCAAAAATAGCCTATTCACACCAGTACTCATTTTGAATAAACGGTCGTCTATTCAGACCATAACATTGTTGTGGCACCCTGTATAGTGGGGTATTTCTGCTTTTTTAAAAGCACCACCTGCTGTTGGGGATTGAAATTGCATTCTTCAAATTGATCGAAATGCGAAACGCATCAAATTCTCATCACAAAAATTCATTTTAGTGTGAACATGGTATCAAAAAACTGGTATGCATAAAAGAAAAACAGAACGAGGAAAATCTGATGATTTACTCTAAAGCGTGAGAAGTCAGAGTAGGAATCGTCGTAAGTTTTGTGGTGTGCCTCCACCAGCGTGCTGATGATGTTGAGCTGCTCATCCGTGAGGCGGGGCTTCTGCGCCTCCTTCTGTGCCTCTTCGTCCTTCCTCCTTTGAATCAGTTCCTTCTTCCTCTGAACCTCCTCGTCTGTCAGAATAACTGGAGGAGATGAACAGCAATGCATTTACAAGTGCGATAACCTGTTTGTTTACTCTACAGCACATATGCACATTACATGTAGCAGCAAAATTACATGTGTCCACTGCAGCTCCTTATTCTTAAATAGGCTGGCGATAAACTGGTTCTTAATTCCCCGTTCCTCATTTTCATTAATATTTCATTGTTGAATTTTATTCTAATCATGACAAACTAAAAATTGATGGACAGGTCTAAGACTTGAGATTAAATATTTGACAAATTTTCATAACAATAAACAAAGAAAAATAGTAATTAAAAAATACGTTACTGTAATTTTTCAAAATACCTCAAATGTATTTTTTTAAAGACTTATTTAATATCTAAAACTGAAAAAAATTTGTTCGGCAGTGCATTTTTATGTGTACACTCAATTTCTGCTGTGACAGTTATCAGCTTAAAACACAAAAATTGACAAATTTACTAGAAATTATTGGGATAATTCTTTATTCTCTTAAATGGGTAACTATGGCAACAAAGATTTATTATTGGTAATTTGTTTTTATTCTTATTTTATTCAATAATAGTTGGTTGATTTTCTTTGAACAAAAAGAAACTTTAGTATTTTTTACTATTAGGTTTTACTTCAAAAAACCACAACCACATTTTGATAACATAAGCCATTTTGATTTGTTTTATAACAAACTATGACCTTAAGCATGTACAAGTAAAATTCTTTGGCTCTTTGTTAAATAAAATTGTAGAAACGATTTGTGCGATGTTTGTGTAAAAACAAAATCAACAATATATAAAAAAAAATCTTTCCCTCTGATGGCCTGTGGTTAATAAAAGACCTAAAGCAATTTAAAATGAATTGCGAGGAATTCTCTCCAAAGGATCACATGATCACAAACCGCAAAATGATTTCAAGCATCCTCTGTATGCTTTGCTAACCATCTTATGTATAGGACTTTTGTAATCGGATCACATCGCTCCCTTGTGTTTGTAACAGCCCTACAAATAGCATTTGCTTCCTGCAGTGCCGTTCAAGGTCATAATAATGACATTGGCGATTTGTGAAGCGACTCGTCCAGTTCAAAATAAAATCTGAACTAGAATTGAAGTAATGACGGATACAGAAGGCTTAAATGTAGGCTTAGTAACTTACACTCTTTCATCATGCCAATATCCAGGCAACGCTTGAGTCTGCAGGCCTGGCAGTGTCGGCGGTTATCTTTAGTGATGGTGCAGCTTCCATTAAATGGACAGGTAAAACTGGCCTTCCGCTTCATGCTGCGCCTAATGAACATCCCCACACACGCACACACACACACACACATGAGCAGAATAGCAACTATATATAGCCTGGCAGTATCATACTGGTTACAGATAATATGTGTTAATGTGTTTCCTTAATAAATACCCACGTAATGTATGAATGCAAAACTGGAAATGCATGTTTGTGTGCGTGTACCTGAAGAAGCCTTTGCAGCCCTCGCAGGTCATCGCATTAAAGTGAAAGCCAGTAGCTTTGTCTCCACACACACCACAGATCCGAGGAACATTACGGTCAAACTCGTCTGGCACTTGAGTGGATGTACTAACGGCTGACTCCATCACTACTGGAGACGCAGAAGAAGAGACAGACAAAGACACAGATGTTGTCATATGCACAACAATGCATTTGTGGGTACAATTAGTGGAAAAAGAAAACAGAAGGTGCGTGCTAATCAGATCCCTAGATCGTGAAGACGTCTGTCTTGCAGACAGGGAATAGTGTAGCGCAACAACGTCTGGCAACAAATAATCACCTTGTAAAAATTCACTGGTATTTCCTAATAATTAACAGGACTGCCATCTTTGCGGTATTTCCTTTGTTTACCGCCAATTCCATATTTTTATTTTTAAATGTTTACTTGCTGTTGAATTCTGAACTAGAAAACTGATTGAGATATATATAACATGTCTAAACCAGAAAAACAAAGTGACGCATTTCTTCGAACATTGACCGACAGAATAACAGAACCACAAATCATAACTGACACTCTTTTGCAAGCGTTGAATAATTAACAATCCTTTAATAGAACAGTAAATCATTCTGATTAAAGCCACAAGGCCGGCATCACCAACAGAATGGGAAAAAAAGTTCTTTATGTAAGAATCGCTAATGTATGCGCATCGATAAAGAGCGCACGAGATAGAGGAGAATTTTAATTAGCTATCTGTGTCTCACCACTGAAGAAGAGCTGTACCGTCTCAGACAGAAACAAGTGAGATGAGTGGCTGAACAAGATTATCTAAATGAAAACAAACAGCTGCGAGCTTTAATAGCCCATCGGATCAGAATGTTTTTGTGTATTTAAAAAAAAAAAGAACAAGGTCAGCAAACACGTTAGCATATAAAATCAATTATAACCCATCGAAAAAGGTCTGACGAGAAACAGTTGGCATGCTAAAATTAGTCAGGGTCACAATGACACGCCAGTTAAAACATCTAAATGCATCATGTGATAAGAGCATTGTGACAATAAATGTGTTTATGAAGAACCTGATGAGCTGGATTACAGGGTAATAGCATATGAAAAACGCTCATCACTACCGTACAAAGGGTGATCAGCAATAAAGCAAAGGTTCACAAAAAGATAGAGAACATTTTGTTTCATGTGAACGAGTTTGCTACAGGGACATCACAACACTGTTGGTACAAACAGGAACAGCACGAACCAAATAAACACACCTCAGCATAGAAAGTGATGTCATGGCCTTCCTGTTTTCACCGTTATCCAAGTTCCAAGGAAATTCCAACTTTGGGGAAAATTGTCTTTTTTGTGGGCTCTTTAAAATAAACGTACACTCCTTAATTTGGAAAATATGCCGAAAGCTTCATGTAGTTTCCATATAGAAATAACCGATCGGTTCATGATGAACACATACGATTCGTTTGAGTAAAGGTTCTCAGATTGTTGCATGCAGAAGAAGTTAACAAAAAAATGATTTCAATAGACTTCACCGCATAATGATGCATTTATCTAAATTGGGCCCTTCATTTATTTAACTATTCAAAATGTGAGACACATTTGGAGACCGTTTTGTGAAGATTTGGTTGGCAGTGAGCCATAAACATGGCACTACTTATGTGCATATTTGAAATTGCAACCTACAGATGGGTGTTGTTTTTTTTCCAGTGATGACAATGATTTTTTCCTGTCAATACTTATAAGACCCCCCCCAAATAAGAGAGAACAACCTAAACTATGCCAGATTATGCCATATTACCATAGTATTTGGTTTAAAAAATGATCAAAGGGAATGGGGATAGTGCACCCAAAAATGAAAATTCTTTCATCATTTACTCACTTTCATATCATTCCAAACCTGTATGATTTTATTTCTTCTGTAGAACATAAAAGAATTTAATCTAAAGAATGTTGGCCCCCACAGACTTCCAAAACCACTTACACATTCTTAAAGCATCTTCTTTTGTGTTTCACAAAAGAAAGAGTTATTTATAGGTCTTGAATGACGTAAGAGTAAAAAAACGATGCCAGAATTTTTATTTTTGGATGAACTTTCCCTTTAAAAAAGCCAAGGGGTCTATTAGTATTTGTTTGCAGATGCCACTTGGTTGTCTAATTCGTTATCCAATGCAAGAACAATTAAGCATTTCTCAGTGATTTTAACTAACAAAATTGTATATGAACTTTTCAAATGCATTCACAATCAGTGCAGTAAAATGCAACAAGAAAGTTTGATTGTTTTGGATCGTGCCAGACTTCTCAGACTGCAGAACAAATCTTTTAAATAATAAAGTAGACTTACTGAACCGAGCTGTAGCTATGACTGATTATACTTTCTACACAATGTAGCCCAGTCTCCATCAACTAACATTATGAGCAATGATCTGCATTATATTCAAACCAAAACGTAGCTGACATTTACAGAGTAAAAACCACACGTTCATTCTATCATTCCAAAAAGGCTGCCAAATGCAAATTTCAGACCTTTGTATGACCATTACAAAAATGTTGCTTTCACAAGCCTCCAAAATCATTAACTCTGCATGCTGTGTGTTTTGTAGAGGCTTTGGACTGTGCAGATGTCATGAGTCTACTCACCACTATTAGCACTTGCTTTAGTATATGGCTCCTCTTATCAACACACACATAGCCGGAAGGAGATAAGAGATTTTTAGAAATGTTAAATGTGTCTTAATTGGGTGCTTGGGTTAATGTTTTATGTGATACAACACAGCGTCCAAGGAAATCTGTAAACCTTGAGGGCAGACTGGGATAATTTAGGTCTTAACATGTGAAGACAGCATGGGCAACAATGGCTCAGTTTCGCTATATGTGTGATTGCGATGCCCTTTAAGGTACCTCAGAGTTAATGATTGAACTGACCGAAGCATCACATAGCTCTGATGAGTATGTAGGCCAAGGTGTATGAGAAGCCTCTTCTTTCTAGAGCAAGATGACATGGTTGCAATTGCAAAGATCTGTTTATTACACAAAAACACATAAGGAATGACTAAATTAGAGGAGATCGGCCTTGAAATAACATGCTTAGCATTAACTTTTTATCGTAAATAAATGCAACTACTGGATAAACATAGGAATGATTTAACACAGATTAACCTAATATTCTGCTATGGTTATTGAGTAATCTATACTATGTTCTAACTCCTTGTAGCTATGGCGATGCTTAAATTGTCAAATGTAACTATGGTATCCTGCAATAAATAGTTAAAGTATCTGTATAAAGTGATTTATTTCGACTTTGTAACTAGTGTGGCATTTAGGCATAGCTAGGTATCATAAATTTGGGTAAACAGAAAAAAGCGCCCCAGTCCTTATAGTATCAGAGCGAGGAACGTTTGCATGTGGAGATGGGAAAGAAACACTGTCAGGGTTTCATAAACCTTCATTAGCTATGACAACAGACAGAGACAGAGTCACGCTGCAGGAATGCCAAGCCTGGCATGGAGACCATGTGGAAAACACAGAAACATATAGAAAAGCACATACTGAAGATCCAGAAAACAGTTGCCGCAAACACGCCAAATTGAATTTAATGGCCATAATAATGCAAGAACGATAAGCAGAGCTATAAAAACAATAAAAAAGACAAAAACAGACAAACGTGTTTTTTCCACACATACACACAAAACAAGGAAACGTGTATGGCTGCGATAGGTAGCGCAGAGCCAGAAGGGTCAGTTCAGGTCCAGGACACACAGAAAATGCTGCTGTCCTTAAACGAACCATATTAGAAACACACTGCAGGAATATAAAACTGCCACAAGCTCAAATACACACACACACACGAGTATCGCTGTCTCACTTTCTCTTATGCACACAGAGCACATAAAAATTCCGCAAGCACACCACACAAACCTTGTGCCATGCCAGGCAACACTCTATGGGATATGGTAAAGTCATTGTTTTCTGTCAAATTCTTTAATTTAGATCAGAAAATACCATTTGCATGGGCTACAAACCTTTACAGACTACATAAATTGTATACGTAGATGGAGTTTTTCCCTGTACTGATTTGAGGGCAAATCTGTGAATTTTGCAGAATGAATTTAAACATAGTAAAATGTTTTTGATTGAGCTGAGAGTACTAGAACCTTAAAGCCAAAAATCATTATAAAATTAGGCAAACAAATTCAACAAAACAAGTATATACAAGACTTCATTCAGATGTTGGTGAATGACGGCATTCCAATACCGCAGATATCTGCAGAACTTTCTGCGGAGTTCAGATTCCGTGTGGGCCTGCTTATAAGTAATTATCTATCCTTGATGTTCGCCACAAGAAGCCTTTACATTAACAGACTTCTCAGAAGGCAGAACGGCTGGAAAACGTGTAGCAATCAAGCTGGTTTAGTTTTAAACGAAAGAAATATGATACATTTGTGGAGCAACGCAAATCTGATCCTGTAGGCCAACATCACAAGTCACATCCTCAAAGGAAAAAAACCCTCTTTAACATAAACAGCTTAAAACGGTGGAGAACGCAACAATGCCTGTATTTTACTTTAACTTTATCAGCATATAAATTTTTTATTGTTTGCACTGCTTTATAATAAGAGCCAAATGTGCATTTCCGTAGTATTGTATCTTCTACATAGTCCCTATCTTATCTTATATTTTATAGGAGCTCAATAAAAAAACAGATGATAATCTCTAAAAATCTAAATAAGAAAATCTAATAATATTAAATGTTTCCAGAAGCACATATACACATTTAACACGCGACACACACTGATACAATATAAATTATAAACTTAAGAACTTACAGCAAATTAAATAAAAATCTAAATAAATAAGTGTTTAATAAAAATAGATAATATATAATTAACATTTCTTACCCAGCTGTCTTTTTATATCTTCTCAAATAAAAACATCTTAAACTCAATATTTAACTGGCAAGGACCCTAAGCATAAAAATATAGGCACTTACATAGTGCAGGACAATGAAAAAATGTCAACATCATCTAAACAATTAATTCAAAGAAATAATAAAATCCTAATTAATTTGCTGTATTATGTCCTCTATAGAAATCTTAGTGAAGCATTGAAGTTGTCATATAGAGCAATGTCAAGCATTAAGCAAATAGAAGCAACCCACAAAGGCCGAAGATATGCTATGCAAAGACACACATTAATCATTTATCATTCCATCATGCTGAAAACCCTCCTCACATAGAACATCAATTATTTCTAAACTGTTAAATTCATCATAAGCAAACAAACATTACAAGATAAATATAACATTGCAAAGTTTTGCCACACTAAATAAACAAACATCAGGCCAACACTGTACATGTTGCAAAACAGCCTGGAGTCAAAATCAGGTTGTTTACTAATGAGAAAGCTCTGAATAGTTTCTTTACGTGTTCGTCTTTGGTTACCCTTTCCGTAACGCGACCACTCCGCTCTGTTCACGCAAAACATGGGGCAAGAACACACACATGACCAGAGAAGTGTAATTGACTCCTCCTTTCTCTTTCCTCTTTTCCCTCTTTCCGTACAGGGGGTCTTTCTACCCTGTGTCCAATCCCAGTGGTCCGCACACACACATACATACACACACACATACAGCCAACTTCCCCTTCAACGGGCCTCTCCACAGGGCTACAGTCAAAGCCTCACAGCTTCTGCCTAGAGTAACAGAAACTACACACAGGCACACACATTCCAGCCTGTAAAATGAGCACCGCCACAATAACAACCAAAACATCACAATCCAGGTCCTTTAAACAAAAGAAACATATCACCAATACAACCTCTACAAAGTGAGACGAGTACATATGCGGTCGGCACTACACAGGCTCAGGCATTACCAAGATTATGAGCTGATTTTACAGGTGCATGGATATTTTCATGATGGCATACAAAACATATCCAGTATAAGCGAATATAGATTTTAATATCATTAAATACAAAGACATATTATAGCATAGTGAAGTAATTAATCTGATATTCTGCTTTTATCAGTTCTATTTACTGGTTTATTTACAGTTACTCTGGAATCAAACAGCATGTAACTTTATACTCTAAATGACTGATAAGACTAATTTAACATTCATTACAAATACAACACCTTATACCTTAGGAGTTCCTCAGCTCATGTCCCATTTCTGGTGTTGTTTACATTTAAGATGTCGACTCACTTTCAATTAAAGTTTTCTATTTTTAATATTTTATCCTATTATTTTAGATTATTTTATCAGATTATTTACACACACTTGAGTTGGAAAAATGCCTTGTTTTTGACATATTCTATGTATGTCACACTTTCTACCTCACTCAATTGTCTGTATTGTTATATTGGCTTTTAGTAAATTATCCACTGATGACCAGATTAGCAATACAGAAAAGACAGACATAAATCATTAAAATTAAACACATATTTTAATTTATATATAGTTTGTGTATATTACATTTGAAAGCCAATAATCCGAAGCAAAACACAGTGAGAAGGTTATGAATATCTGTCCAGGGTATCACATCTAATCTTATTATATGGTTGACTATCTCTTACAATTTCCTTTGAAATTAGCAAAATGGAAGTGCAGAATTTGTACATTTGTACATAGAATTTGTAAATACAACCAACTACCACTAATAAATTATAACCACACAAATACAACACAGAATAAATGACATATTATGGGAATATTTTGTGGCCAGTAATTTTTTTTCTAACAATGTTTGTCCTACGTGTCCTAACTGGTTGTGCTAGCCCAGTACTAATGCTGAAGCCCAGTTTAACATGTTAAACAAACAATGCACACTACTACAGATTCTCAACATACCAAAAGCACATTGTGCTTCCATGTCAAAGAGCCACATGCTTTCTCTGCCCTATAATTCACAAAGGCATTATGTTAAACAATACTACTAATTACTAGATTTTTACCAGGATTTTAACTAAATATTTTGAGTGTTATTTCGTTTTTTAATGTTTTAGTTTTATGGCATATCTTGAAAATTATAAATCTTTTAAATATTTGTGTTTCATAATAAACATCATAAGCAATGATCAGATCATTCTGAAAATAGCAAAAAGGTGATTTATTATAAAAGTCACAAGATTAACAGAGTAAAACAAGATCCAAGTAAAACAATAACTTCCACTTGAGTTTTAAACATAAAGCTAACACCAAACAGATCAGTTGTTTACGTACATTTAGAATATCTATATGTGAAAATGTATGAATGAAAATGTTATAATATTTTAACTATATCACTGTACATCAACTGATCTATTGCAGATTATAAATGCAATCATGTTTGTTAATATTAATAATAAAAACGTCATGAAGTTACCGAAAAAACAAAATGATCTTCTTTTGTATTTAATTAGTTCAACTACTTTCTTAAGCAGCATTTTGTTCAAGAAGGGAACATCCAAATAAGTTTTCAGTCTTTTTTTGTATATAACGCGCGTATAAAACTACAGCCATAATAACTGTGTCGCAGTTAGAAATTACCGCAACATAATAGCCGTTGCGCAGCTTTACTAATAAACTGGCTTTTTTACAGTAATACAAATATATATAATTCATTATACAAAGATCCTGCTATATGGCGTTCTTAAATAGAGGCTGTCTTCGGAGACATGCGCAAAGTTTCCAATGTTGAATAACTCCTCGCCAAGGTCGGTGTTTAAATTGCTTTCAATCAGTGCAACAAATCTAAAAACATACAGAACACTCCAACCCTAGTATAAGAAACATATCAGATAAATAAATCGAAACTGGACAGTTGCAATTACCCACATAACCTACCACTTTCCGGCTATCATGTGCCAAGTTAATGCTGACAAAAAACAGTCACTTGAGTAGGCAACATTAGCAGACTAGCAGCTTTGTTTTGAAATGCATTAGTGATAATAGTGTGTGTAAGAGTCAACTGGTCGCTTCATACCTTTGTGTAACTTTTCCGATCACGCGTAATGTGACTTTTGCAGTTTTTTTCTTGCCCGTAACTTGTAATTCTTGTTTCTTTTTCCAGCCTAGAACTTGGCGCCAGCTCACATGCTAGCACACCGAGACACGGAGAAAAACACGCCCACCGCCTCAGCAGCGCAGCCCGCAGAGGGTCGCCTTGCTCCACGTCCAGCCGTACCGCAGCCCCGTACTCGCGGACTAGCCTGTGAATGAGCTAATAGATGCGATGCTAATGAATTTTACTGGCTATTGGGGCTTCTTCGTGCCCATCCCGTGTAGATTTATCACGAGGCTGCGGATTAACTAAAGAAAAAAATGAACAGGATCGAATCTGAAAGCAGTTCCCTCGCACCCTATTAGTAATACGCCGTGATAGGTTTCCGGGTACAAAACAAACTTTGAACCCACGCTGGCTAGAACTGTAAAAATGTTGTACTTGACCCTAAATGGATGGGACTTGGTGTAAATACGCCCCGCCCCGACTCTGCCATACTCGGTGGATATTCCTCCAATAACGGATCAAAGACTCTACCGTGAACGTGCGTCCGCTGTTTTGGTTGGTGTGACATCCTCTGCCACGCGCGCACTGTTTGGACAGGTCGGTTGTTCGTAAAGCGCGTGGGGACAACTCCCACATTCCACAAGCAAAACACTCTCACGCACACGCGCGAGCCCCACTGCATTCACAGGCGAGCTACCGCGCACACACACACACACACACACACACTCACGCGCACGAGGGGTGTGTCATGACGTCACGGGCACCAAAGAGGTAAACAGTTTGTCCGCATGAGGTCGAGCATCACATTCATCTTTAAATAAAGAGGAATGTGTCAGACACTTAGTTCAGCATTGCCAGGCAGGTCAATGCTTTACTAAGAAAACGTTATAAATCTAACACGAAACAAACTATAACAGAGCCAATAACCTAATTAACTTAATAGCACGAGGCGATTTCCGGTCGGCACTAAGTAATGGAAACGTTAAGTCGTCTGTGACGGCAGTCTTTTAAAAATATAATATTTGGGTTAGTGAGGAGATGAGTTCATGGTTTGCTTGGGTGTGTCGGCCTGAGTAGTATAGCAGAGGCTTCTGTTTTTAGGTTTTAACGCAGTACGTTGTGCTTGAGTGAGCATACAGGACGTAAAACGAGATAAAGAACAGAACAAGTTTGATTTTGTGAGACTCGATCACACGGCGGAATTCAGACCTGTAGCACCAAGTGTGGGAAGAATGGTTCTGTGTAGTGTACGTGCGTGTTTGTGTGCGTGTGTGTGTGCATATAGGCTACGTGCTGGCGTCTAGGAGGGAAAATGGCGAATTTTGCGTCAAAGAAAGAAAACGACTACCCAGAAGAAGAGCCATGAACGTAAGTAAACGATACTGGGAGAGGGGCCTTTTGGGTTATCCCGTGCCTGTTTCCGAGGATCTAGCGCGGGAATATGGGCTTTGTCTGGAATTATAGAGGGGCACATTTAGGGTACAGATCTGCTTCATACATCCATTAGAAACAGCCACGCAAAGTACAGCAGATACAGAAAGGCGAAATATTATATACAATATTATGGACGAAATTACATGGGAATACGTGTGACAGACCTTGTACAGGACTTGGCCTCGTAATCTTAGCACATGGTGTTTAACAGAGAGATCCCTCTCACGATAGCAGTCTGTATTTTCCAAAAGCCTAAGCGAAAGATAGTGTTTACATTCTGTTTTGTAAACCTTTGTTCTCTCTTTCATCTTTCTCGCTTCCTATGTACAAAATGTTCTGATTATGTAACAGGTCATAACCTCTGCGACTACAAAGATCACTATGGAATGTGCAAGGAACATAAAATGTTATTTCATTGTAGGTCAAAGTTCAAGGGCAGCCGTCCAATCAGGATCCTGTATGCAAATCCAACAAAATTATTTTTGAAATGTTTGTAAACATTTGAATGAATGCCTTTCAGTTGTATCTTATAGACAACAACAATAAATTACACTACACTATATAAACAGCAATAAAAGTCACGTAAGTAATAATGTTGTCTCCTAATATTTGTAAGTCGCTTTGGATAAAAGCGTCAGCAAAATGCCTAAATGTAAATAATGTGTTCATTTTAAATATTGAAATGTATGTGCTGAGGACTCAGACATGACAAAATAAACGATTACTAGCTGTGTAAATAAGTTAGAATTCATCAGCCATTATTATATAATAAGTAAATAAATATCTAATTAAAAGGGAAGTAAAGGCCAAAATGGGAAATACAAGAACAGAACTATATGTTTGCTTAGAAATGTTAAAACATAAAACGTTTTTTTAAAAACAACTACAAATAAATGTTCAATGTTGTCAGTAAGTACACGTCATCTTTTGCGAGAAGTTCGCGCTAGTGGAGAATCGTTTTATTATTATCTACCTCCTTTGTCACTGTAAGTAAAAATATATAAATTGGTTAAATTGCGAGCACATCAGTGAGTGAACTGTGTGTGTGTGTTGAGCGTCGCAACACGTATGCATGTGTTGTTATAAAACAATGAACAAAACGTATCAATTATACTGTTAAATGAATAAACAACGTCACAGCAGAGAAACAAGAGCAAACGGAGAAAGAAATGTCCATATATTCCATAATAGCCATATACCACAATAAAAGCCAAACAAGCTAGCCAGGTTTAGCGCTGTCATTGAGTGAAAGGAAATATCTTAAATTTACACTGACACATTTCATAGGAAACCGATGATTATATACCTAGACGTTCCGCAAAACAATAAATGAAAGTTTCGTTAATAAAGTTTAATTGAGTTTTGTTTAATAGTCTTGTGCCAGTGTTCGCGGCAGCTTGGTCCCATGGTGTAATGGTTAGCACTCTGGACTTTGAATCCAGCGATCCGAGTTCAAATCTCGGTGGGACCTCGTCCTTTTGAGAATGCCGAAGAAGCCACCGTAGTCGAAAATTGAAATCAAATGAACTGTTGTGTTGAGAAAAAAACATGATCGAATGTACGTTCCAAGTTATTCAAAGCATATGGGTTGTCTGCATAAACACAGCAAATGATGTGCTGTGCCCTTCAGGAAACGGTTAGTACAGTTCCTCTTAGATATGATTATTTACTGGTTAAAAGGGATGGGATGGTTTTGATTTTGAAAAATCATTTACATTTGTGACAGAAAAATAAATATTAGACTAGTTATGTCAGTACAATCAGGCTGTAACATAATAAAGATCAGACAATTTTATATGCACTTTAAAATGACAGTGTAGAAAACAGCCCCTCCACAGAGAATACTGTCAGATGCCTCAATGGCAATTAAAATATAATGCTTTTAAAATAATATAGACTATAAAAGCAAGAAAAAATTTTACAACTTGCAGACTGCTCTTAATTAACCAGCTAAAATGCCTTACTGTCAAAACAAATACATATATGTCAAAATATTATTTCTATTGTAAGCCTTAACTTTATGTTTTTGAATATCACTTATTAGCAATAGACATAGTAGTGTAGTGGTGGTAGCTATAGAAGCCGTTTAACTTGTATATAAGTTAAGTATATGGCTTAACTTATAATGCCTTTGGTTATAATAAGGATTGGCAATCCACACCTAAGTAAAATATGCTAGCAACTGGCAACAAGCAAAGACTAGCAATGCTTAGTAAGCATGAGGTGCATGCTAGTAAGCATGAGGTGACTTTAGAACCTAATTCTAGAGACCTACATTTCCAACATGTTCATTCAAGTAACCAAGGATTATTACTTGATGGGTAGAAAAAAATATCCCCCAAGTGCAAAGGGCACCCAAGGGAAACAAAGGCTGGGAGATGATGTTACAGATTAGTGTATTGTAATAACGCTTTTTTAATAAAAGAGCCTGAAACTGCAAGAGAATATATAACCATGTGCACATTATTATGGCAAACTTTTATTAAATAACTATAAATCAGAAATAGAATGTAAAAAGGAGACCTTTTCATTTTTAATAATGAAGAATTATATAAATGCCAAAAAAAGTATGAACGTAAAAATGCAAAAGTTCATAATATGACACAGTCTTATGTGAAAGCCATTTTGAATAGAAAAGAATTCTGACTCTTTAGGTGTCAGATCAAAATCAATTCACAAGGAAAATAAAAGCAGAACAATGGAATAACAGTCATTCAGCACTTGCATCCTGAGTGGTTGAAGTAATGCCCATTATTTCAAGATTTGACTAAAAATAAACTTGAAAGTGAAAAACTCTTATTTTTTGTACACAGATTTACTTCGCTATAAATGTCCCTGATTCTTGTTGTATGTCTCTTAAAATCTCACTTTGTAATTCCTAAAAAACCAAAACTAAACTCAAATTATAATGCACTCAAAAGTGTTGAAATCTCACTGATTTTGTACTATATGTGACGTTACCAAAAAGCAAAAGAGAATTATAAAGAGCCTGAATACTAAATTGTCATAAAAAGTCAATGTTTGTGTACTCTAATCATAAACACTACTCTCGTTCTGTATATAAAGCCAACACTGACATTTTCTACCCTCTTTATATACCCTCCTATTTCTATTTTTTCTATACTATATTCATTTTCGCAGCTGTTGAGGTCCCAGCATGACTTTATTGATGAAGTTCACAATGGCTGTGGCTGGCTGCTCTGGGTCAAGCTCGGCAAACAGGTGACACACATTTCCCAAACCACCACTGCGCCGTGCTATAAATCCAAACATCCTATACAACACAAGAAATAAAGGTCAGACACCATGTTAGGTCAATACCTTAGGATTGATTTTAAAAATGTATGCAAAATTATTTAATCTTTGATAAATTTACAAAAAATGTGACTCTTCGGGTTAAAGTATCATAATCTACTTATGATATAACAAGCATTAAAGTTTGATTTCAATTAATTTCATTATGATTTCAATCTTAGTCATTTTCAAAAATGACTTTAACTGGGTTTTTACAGGCAGAGTCACTTTGGGAATACACTTGCATTGAGACTTAAGAATGGGAATACAGTGTTGTATACTTACTTGCATGATGTGTTATCAGCATCAATCCACCTGGTGTACACAAATACAAACACATACTGACTAAGCAACATGTACCAGCAAAGCAAGCAAGATAGGAACATAAAAGGGGGCAGGAGAGCCCGTGCTCAAAAACATCTGAAGGCACACTGACGGACTTTAATCAGCATGAGGGGCTAACCTACTACTCGACAACCGACACTAAAAACCTATACAAATTGATCCGTTTGGCCATACAACAAGCTAGGCTACAATAACAGAATCAACATAGTGTAGTTTTATTTCTTTTTTCAGCTTTGCAATGTTTGAATACTGAGTAAAATGTACCTTTGGTCCAATGGATCCACACTGCTGAAAGTCACACTATGAATAGGGTAATGTCGTCTGAAAAACAAGCTAAAGAGCGAGAGATAAACGAGAGAGGATATGGATTAGATGTGTACATGTGTTTTTCTTTCAAAGTGATGGAAAGAATGCCACAGAGAGGGCTGTTTTTAATCACTTTTCAATGTCTAGAGATATAATCCTTAAAGGCATGTAGTTTACTTGAATGATTAAAAATGTAACTGTAATTACATTTTTGAAGAATCATGCTGCAAATATGTTTGGAGAATGATAACAATTAAACAATTTAATTAAGTTAACAATACAAGTTGATTTGCTTGGCTTTCTCTGTTATTCAATATGTTTGTGTGTGTTTTTGTCTGGTTACCGGCGCTGATTATCAGTCAGGGTGATGCCCTGTGTGGACACTTTGAAGTGGACAACTGTTGGTGAAAAACGAAGCTCCTGGGTCAAAGTGCATTTGGTTGCCTTGGAGACGGCTTGCGGGCCAGTCAAAGATTCCGTTTCCACAGAATTTAGATAGAGAACATTACAAGCTGGCAAGGAGAGAGATGGTAAACAAAAACAACAGAACGGGATGGAAGGGGACATGAAGTAGATGCAAGTATACATTTTAATAACAAGCAGTATTTCTTTAAAAAATGTAGTATTGTTTTACAGTAGGTTGGCTATTTGCTAACATTAGTTACCTACAATAGTTAACACAATTTACACATTTTAGCATTAACTATTGCATTTTTAAAATCAATGGTTGTAACTGTTAACATAGTTAATGCATAATAAACTAACATAAACATCTGTTAGGCATTACTAAACATTAACAAAGACTAAAAAACAATGTTGCTTTTTGTTAGTTCATGTTATTAAACAGCGCTCTGAAAACTTGATTCTGATTGGCCAGTCGCCAGATTCCAAGTTATGTCATTCCCAGATAACAACCACTTAAAACTAAAAATACAGGGTCATTCGGGTACTGTAGGTCAACTTGACCTTAAAAATAATTTACTTCAAATTAATTCCGATAGAAATATCACTTATTAATACAATTTATGAGACTATATTACAAATGGGTAAACCAAATTGCGTGTTTGTCTTTTTTGACCGTTGTGTCTTGTCTGACAGTAAAAATAAAAAAGAAGTGGGATAATGTACAGTCAGCTGTAATGTAAATGTAACTAAATTTAATAAATGTAATTGAATAAGTTTATCAGACACTTTTGGTGAGACTTTACAATAAGGTGTTATTGGCAAAGAATAATGTAGTTATTCGTAATAAAAATTAAGTGTAAATATAAAAAAGTGTAAACAATGTAACAACATTAAAAGCATGAAAACATGTTTTTACCTGCCCCCTGTTTTAATAGGTCTGCAGCTGTGCTGGTGTTTGTTCCACTGTGCAACTCCTGTAACTCTCCAACAAGATCTAAACACACACAACAGTTATTACACACTCATTATAAAAATGGCATGTGGCTGACACAGGTTTACAGTAACTGTGTGTAAGACCTTTATCTGGGATTCGCAGCACACATGGAAGAGACACTGGTGTGATGGAGTGCTGATACACCAAAGCAGACAGTGAGCCTGTGAGGAGAGAGAAGGAATAATCTGAATTAAATCAATAGGGGGTGCTATTTTGGGCTTGGAGTTATACAAATCTTTATCTCACCAAAATATGTTTCATTTTGGCAGCCTTTGATCTTCACTCCTTTTGCTCCGCTTTCAATCAGAAAGTGCCTAACCAGCTGTTCCTGAGTGTTCCCTGTCTCATCATGGTTTGTAGCGTGGGCTGGAGGTGTGGCAACCTTGAGCGCCAATCCATATGCGCCTTGGAAAGAATTACTGTCCCTAATGAGGAAGCAGCCAGGTTCTTTATCCTTTAATACTGCGATAGCTAAAAATGAAAAGATATGTATTCTGTTAACTGTACCTCTGTAAACTGTAGCAATGCATATGTAATATATAACATCTCCTAATGAAGTCTTATACTGTATATTGAAGTAGATGTTTAACTTTTCTGAAGAAAATGTTTCAAATTTGATACTGCTTTGCTAGGCTATTTGCCAAGGCATTGCTATGCTAAAAAATACCTTTTCTAGTTTGTGACCAACAAACAAACCCATTTATTAACATTTATTATCCACCATTTAAATGATCATACATTAAGTGAAGAATATTTTTATTAAAGTTTGTTTGTGTTCAGCTAAAGAAAGAAAGTCATATAGATTTCGGATGGCATGAGGGCGAGTAAATTATGTAAAAAACAATTTGGTAAAATATTCCTTTCATTTTAATCTATGAGAATTTGCCTGTTTTATTCACATGGGGGTATATAATTATTTTAATAATAGCACAATAATCGAATAATAAGAATAATCGGAAACTCACCCTGGTCTCTAGAGATGCCTGGTTTGTACCAGTACTTGGAGCTATCTTGTACAAATTTAGAGCTGAGGCGGTTTTCTGGTTCCTCCACTCCATTAGAGGGGGCTACTTTGCCTTTAGTTGCAGAAAGCAATTCATTGGTGGCAGGTGTGAAAGACACATTGAACTGGCCAGAGGAAGATGGAGGTTTTGCATCATATTTTAATGAGGTGGTGCCATTGCAATCAGACACATTTTGAGGAGTGGATATGCGCTGTTTTTCAGGAAGAGGAGGTTGGGGTAAGTAGGCAGGGATGGTAATAGCAGTATAGCCTGTATATGGTACATGAGGCACAGTCAGAAGAGGGTAGTTGTATGACACTATAGGAAATGAGGGTGTGACATAGCCATCTGGATCAGGGGATGAAGCTCTCAGGTCACTGTTGCTGCTTTCTTCATTGGATGAATTACAGTCGGTCACAGGTGTCAAGCTTTGCCTTTCAACGCTGATGTTAAATGTAAGGAGTTCAGAGGTAGAGCTTCTCTCTGAAGAGCAAACAGGAGGTTGAGAACTTGTTGAGGTTGAAGTAAGAGTGTGCCATGAGCCTGGACCTTCTACTGTATCCTCATCTATCTCCAGTAGACGGTTGCTGAGATAGCTAGGGGTCAGTGTTTGTACCTGAACCTCCACCCGCTTCGATGTGAAGTCTGGGTCACTGTTAGCTGTGTTAGACTTCATGGTAGATTCCATGGTAGGTGTTTTCTTAACCTCAGGACACAGTGGTTCTGTCTTTTCTTTTGCCTCATTGACAGCAGAGACAGCAGTGATCACAGGCTCAGCGAGAGTCTTACCCTCTGGGGCTGTATTTCTTACTGAATCTTGTACCACCAATGGTCCACTGTAAGAATACACAGAGGGATTTAAGTTATTAGTACACCACATTAAACTTTGCAGTTCAGCTATCAGTTCAAAGCACCTTAAAAATATGCTACATGAAAAGAAACTTACCTGTCCTTGGTAAAAGATTTCATGTGACTTTTATCAGCTTCTAAAACCTTAATACCACCATCTATAAAACACACAAAAAGTGAAAGAGTGGCTGAGAATTTGTTCATTCGAAAACAATAGTTATGCCGTTGTGTGATTAATATTGGGAATTACTTACGCTTTTCAGTAGTAGCATCATTGTGATTGGCACGTTGTGATGATGGAGTGAGAGCAAAGGGGGAGGAGTTTGGAGAATGACTGATGGAGGCATAACTGGGACTTTCTCTCAGCAGTTGTGGAGAGCAGGGACATGGGGGCTGAGGGCTGTGGTAGCCACTGCTTTGGGGGCTGGGAAATGGACTCGATGTGGTAATATGTTCAGGTTTGGTGTCTGCTACATACACTGCGGGGTTGTGTTTTGCGACAGTGTGGCACTGTATATAAGATGGCATCACTGGTGCCATCATTGTTTTGCGGCGCCAAAAATCAGCCTCTTGAACGCCCTCCCAACGGGTCTCTGCCCTTCCATCCCTCCAGTGCACAGGTGCCTCCCTCCTAAATCCAAACTCTGTCTCTCGAGACCAAGGAAGACCCTCAAATTCTCTTTCTCGTAAAGAGTGGAGAGCCACATCCTCCCGCAAACGAGAACAGTCCCTGCAGGAACACGATGTTGGTGGAGCTGAGCTATAATGTAGTTCTCGGTAGGGACTGGAGAGCTGTGGCTGGTTGCTGGGTAGAGAAGGGAAAATGTGGGTTTGGCCCTGAGACAGGACGGAGCAATGGAACAAAGGACATACCTCTCCAGAGAAGAATGTACGTGTCTGGGGAGGAAGTGTGTGGGAATGAGAAGATTGTGAGTGGGAAAGTGGTGGGTTTGTGAGGGATTCTTGAAGAGGGTAGGAGTATAGGTGTCTGACTGCTTCAGTGCAGGGATGGTGCAAACAGCGCCCTCTCTCCCACAAAAGATCTGATTGGGAAATACAAAGATCTCGGACTGGCACTGGGGCGGTTCGACTGCAGGGAAGTGTGTGGTGTTTGGTGTGGCGTGTTTGTGCAAGTGCATGGGGATTGGTCAGATCTGGTCCACAGAATGAGTGAGTGTGGGAGAATGGACGACCGTAACAAGGTTGACGTTCTGGTCTGAGGGGAGAGCAGTCGCCATCATCCAGTATTGCTGTTTCTCTATGCCTGTCCTTCTCGCTTTTTTCCCGGGAAGGAAGTGGAGAGGAGTTAGTTGTGCATGTGTTAACAGAGAGAGGCTTAATTGAAGGAGCAGAGGTGGAATGGCTGGGCGAGTGTGTGGAGTTTGTGATGGAGACTGGGCAATTGCTGGGACTGGACCCTGGCGCACGCCGCTTTTTCACCTGAGCATACAGGCTACCATCCAAAGGCCCACGTGTGTGACTGATATCTGCGTGTTACAAGGAAATACACAGAGACACCCATGTTACATGCATTTTAAATATATTAACCATGTTAAGTGTATGTAAACCACCACAATGATGTAGTCACCCTCCTCTTAAGGCTGGGTTTGACGGCTGTTTACACTACATTTTTTAACTAAAAACTGAAAACTTTTTATGCGTTTTGGTTGTTCGTTTACACTGATTGAAAATGAAGCCTTTCAAGATGCACGTTTTTGAAAACAATGTCAACATCGTCTATAAATATAATTGTGCCACAAAGGAAACGCAAATCTGTGAAAACGATTGTTTGACAACTTTGGAAAGGATTTGAACACTGACTGGTAGCCTGACCCCAGATAGGCACAAAGTGTATCCAATGAACATAGTTGGTGTACAACATTTTATTTTATTGAATCTGATTGTATGTGTGTTTTGTGCTAAGGTTTGGTGTACATACTTTCAATACTATCCTGATGATGAAGGTTAAAGTTCTCGTATGAGTCCCAGCGCACAATAGGATCAGCAGTGCCGTGATCCACAGATACTCCTGAATCATTCCCCTGCACCTCTGTAACCCACAACACACACAGATGGAGCATCAACACAGAACTAATGGATGAACTAATTGAAAAAGTACAACTGATAGATCTGTACCTCTCACCCTCTGTGGGCCAGAGGAGAACAGCAACTCCACTGTGGCATCAGCAGGGAAACTGTCATCTACACATATGCACACACAAATTATCGACATAATATAGCATACAACTTTATTTCTTTAACTTTTGTGTCTTCTTTTGTTTTTGAGAAACAATGGAGAGGTTAATTATAGTATATTTGGAGGAGATGTTTGGAAGGGAATAAATTGTCCCCTACAATCATGCATTTCTCAATGTGTAAAATAACTTGATGTAACATGTTTGTTCAGTATTCAGCACTACAGAGATCTCAAGTATCTACATTGCATAACAGCATGTATAAACATCAGGCAGAGTATTAACAAACAGCCAAACACTCATCATGGTTTCATTACAATCAAATATTCTGAGTAAAAATGAAAGTGAGTGTTTATGTTTACCTGTGCAGGCTTGGTCAAGTTCCCCTTTGCCGAAGGCAAGCTGAGATCCATTGACACTACAGGTGTGAAACTGAACCCTAAACACGCATTCTCTCTTACACAAACCCTGGTGCCACAGAAAACACTTCACCTGTATTTTCAGACAAAATGAGAGGAATTTGTTTAAGGTAATTCTGAACATACATTAAATAATTTGATGAATTATTGTACTATGTAGTTTGCCACCCAAAACATCTACGCAACTACCTAGCAACGCCTTAGCAACCACCTGGAAGATCTTTGCTCAGGCAAGCATTGTGTACTTATCACAATAAACAAATCTATAGGATAAATGTATAGTATAAATGTAAGTCCACTGTAAACATTTCACTAACTATAAGTAACTTTGCAACTACAGTACCAGTCAAAAGCTTATACACAATTGACCACATTTCTAATGATGTTAAAAATCTTTCAATCTGAAGGGGTATATTTCAATGTTTGAAATTACTTTTGTAGACAAAAATATAATTGTGCCAGTATTCATTTATTTAAATAGAAAACTAAAATTTTATTTAAAAAAATTGATTACTTGGATTAATAAAAAGCAGCCAATAAGAGTCCACCATAGATATAAATTCCTTCAGTGCTGTTTATAAAGCTTCCCAGGTTGAGACTTCAATAAAATGCTTGGAAAATTGATGATTTGGATGAGTTTACTACTATTGTGAAATGTGCAAAAGATTTAAACAACAGTGAATAAGCGTTTCCAAACTGTTGACTGGTACTGTACTTGTCAATACAGTCATTTGAGTATTAGTACACTAATGTGGCACACACAGTTTGGTTTTGATACTCCCCAAAAGACATTTTACCGACTATAAATAACTATATGTCCTAAATAACCTAACCCTCATTTATAGTTAGTACAAAGTGTAAAGCAGACTATGAAAATAGTCTAGTGTATTATGTAGTTTTAAATGTGTTTTATTTTCACTCACAAAAATTTGCTGGATGGTGAGTATCAAATGTGGGGTTTTAATATAAGAAATAATTTATAGTTATTAGGGTTTCTTACCAGGATGTCTCCCTTCAGCAGTAGAGCAGGTTCAATTTTCACACAGAGCATCTTACTGTTGGGGCCCTGAATATCACTGTAATACATACATACAACAACAGACAGCAAAGAAACATGTTCAAACAGCCAAATTATGGCTTTTTATGCATTTGGCAGATTTTATTCAAAGTACATTTCCTGTAAACTGAACCGCTGACCATAGTGTGCTAGCATCATGCTGAACCAAATATATAAAGTATATTTAAACAGACAACAAAAATTGTTGAGAAGAAGAGGGACCGGATAGGCCAGATAGCTCAGCAACACAAATGCCAGAGCATTTACAGATTTTTTGAAACAGATTTTTGAAACATTTATTCAAAGAAACTTACAAATGAGCACCTGAACCAACTGTCAGGTAATAGCAGCTTGAGCAAAAATCATATCTTAATATTAGGATGATGATTTACTGGACTTTTCTACAGCACTTACTATTTTCCTGAAGAATAGACCAACTGCAATGATTGATAGATCTTCAGGAAGGGAGAATAACCTGTGAATTGCAGGGGGATATATGATAATGCTATATAACCCAATAGACCTGTGCAAGACTTTACTGACTGGCAGGCCCAACCGAAATCTGACCTTTTAGTTTTTTAAGAGGGAAATTATGCTGATAAAAAATAAATAGAATAAACGTGGTAAAGTAAGACAAAATATGGAATTGGGAAGGGGACATGTAGATTTTTAAAGGCAGGTATTTAATTATGTAGAAAACTGCACAGCATCTACTAAGGTTCACTGGCTGCAGACTGCGTGTAGGCCTGCCAAATTGTGTGTACGTGTGGACCTGATGTTGTACCTTCTTCTGGTTGGTTAAGCAAAGCTGGAATATAAACCTGATGCAGGAACAGAGGCGAGCTGTTCATCTTTATTGCACCCGAGAGCAGACCAGCAAAATAAGATATATACCTGAGACAAACAAACAAACACGCATTGTTATCACTAAGCTTGAACAAGTTGTTCTGGAACATGCAGAAATAGTTTTACCTGTTCTGAGAGGGCTGCAGAGATGGAGAGATTTTATCCTCACAGAATTTCCTCATAGCAACCGTTGAGAGAGCCTGTTCTGCCCTATACAGGAAATGTCAAGTCATATAAATCATTAACTACAAAAAATGTTTTTAAAAGCCATTCTGCACACACATTTTATCAGTGTGTGTGTGTGTTCTGTGGGAATCTTGGTGATAATAACATTATTTCCTGAGAGGATCAAGATCTCATGGTGATAATTTCTGAGCATTTTGCAGTGGTTTACACATTTTAAATTTCCATAATGGTTAATGTTCTCGTGTGTACGTACCCAGCTGATATCTTGCTGTAGTGCATGTAAGCGGCTACAATCACTCCTATTTTTCCTTTATTTCCCTGAGAAAGTAATATGTACAAAGAGAGACAGAAAAAAAAGAACAATTCTGAAGCATATTTAACAGGTAAATATCAAATTAATTCAGGTTAAGCTGTACACACATGTATAGCATAATGAAGTGTAGTTTTACTGGGTCTGCAGAGCGACTTACAGACAGTACAATAAAAACAACACAACGTCCTATCGAATGTTTTAGTGTAAACAATAAACAACACAGACAAACAAAAACAATGAAGATTTGAGGTCAGGGTTTAAATTTAGATTTGTTTCAATAGTCAATATATTAACATTATATACAGTGTGCGTCATAATAGACTATTTTTATATTTTAAAGAAAAAAGAAAAGCTACAGCCCTAAAAAAAACATGTTAAATTAACCATGGTTTAACTATATTAACCATAGTAGTACAATTATGGTCACCACAAATTTATCATGGTCTCACTATAATAACCATAGATTATAGTAACCATATTTATAGGTAAATATAGGTATATATTTGTTGTTAATAATACAAATGTAATCCACCAAAAACCCATTGTTGATTTACTCTTACTATAAAAATGGTTAACAAGCAGGTTAAAACAATATGAAAGTGAGAGAATTATAACAACATTTTTAGGTAAACTATACTTTTAAATATTAAGTGACTTCTGACTCCTAACCTTGCAGTGCAATACAACCACGTTTTGGGGGTCAGAGGTCAGCCAGCTCTCCATGGTCTTGCACATTGCGCATATTTTATCGAGGGACGGGGCATGCAGATCGGGCCACCCGAACTCCTCAACCTGAGACAGTAATACAGAAACAGCATTAAAACAGCAATCCAGAATTACATACAAATGTGATTAAACGAATGAAGCTGGTGATACCTTTGGATTTAGCCTGCAGATATCATGTCTTTTCTCTGACAGATTTATAAGCTGAGAAAGAGGGATAAGAATGATTCATGTGGTATTTAAACCCAACAATACAAAGAGATTTAAAACAGCTTCACAACTGACCAAGAATTTATGTTGATGTTTAGATTTCAACATGGCTGACACTTCCTTGAGGTTGGAGCTGTACCGTTGCTCTTCCAGGTCAGACAGGTAGAGGACAGAGATGATGCGTTCAGTGATGTAAGTCAAGTCAAAGTCATACTGGCTGTCCATCAACCTCTCCATAACACTCTCTATGCTGTTTTTACTGCAATTCACACGACACACAAAGAAATGTGACACTTTGTAAAAAACATGCCAGCTTTTTTTTAAACAGAATTAATAGTAACAATCAAATCAAAACAAGTAAAAAAATTAAAAAAAATTAGTTGAACCTTTAAACCATTCCAGTCATTTTAATCATTATTTCTCTTTTCATACCTGGGATGGATGTTCATCTGGTTTGGAAATGTGGGCTGCAAGACAGAAAAATCAGAACAGACATGCTACAGATATTATTTCTGAAATGCAAAGCATATATCACACTTGCAATTTCAATGCTTAGCGTTAAATGTCCACCTGATCCTCAGTCATTCATTTTAATATGTAGTGGTAATACTTACTGAATCTACGATAGCTTCACAGGGGACAGAGACCTGAAAGAGAGATGCTGTATATGAGACAGTGAAGCTTAGTGAGGCAGAGACATACAGTACACCGGTTTCTAAAGTTCCCATACTTTGGGGCAATTGGGTGACTTTCCAGTTAAATACATCCTCTCTGTCCTCATTAGTTTATCATCACACCAGGCGACATCTGGTACTGTTTAACACAGTGTGTGTATGTGTGCATGCTGCACACGTGTTTATTTTGCTTCCTTTGCAGTAATTAGCTCAGACTTACATGTTAACTTACAGACTCACCTAAATGAGTAACACGATATGTCGGAATTAGGAACAGACACGTCTAAACACTGTTCATGCGTGTATACTATAGCTTATTATGTTTCTTACAGAAACTGCTGATCTGCATAATTCTGATCTGCATAATCATGATGCATGCAGTTCACCCAAAAATAAAAACTTTCTTTTTTTTACGTCATTCTAAACATCTATGACTTTCATTTTTCACAACACAAAAGAAGATTTTCAAAGACCCAAACAACCTCTAGTGTATGAACACAAAACCACTGAGACATTTTTTTTAAACATCTTTGTTTATCTTCTACAGAGTCATATACAGATTTGAACGACATAAGGATTAATAAATTATGATTTTTATGCATAGGCGATTGTTGGAGAGTGTTATGGCATGTAGCCTATATGTGCTGTTAACAAGAAAGAACTACAATATTAAAATGGCAACCACAATGAACAACTATTAGACTAAGAACAATGACAAATTAGGGGAAGAAAACAATCTTTTATAGTTGCAAATATATTTTACCAAATCATACTTTGTCTTTTCATGTATAAAGGGTATACAAGTTTTTTTAAGATACTTGATGTATTGTATTATATGCATAGAGGTTGATGTGAACTGAGACTCAAACATAATGAGAAATCAAAGCAATGACCTTACATCACAAGACGAGTGACATGCCTTCTGGCTTTATGAACTATTTCCACAACTCTATTTCAGATTAACAGCTGGCATGTGCCTCTTCCGATTCTGTTTTATGCATGTGTGTAAGTCTGGCTATAATTGTAAGTGCCACATTTCTTTTAACACAAATATAGTACAACTGACACAAGAAGATGAAGATGGACCAAATCATGTTTAACTGTAAATCTAACAATGCCAATAGATGTTTGAGAGTCCTTTTAAGAATCTTCACCAAATATTACATTGAAGTTTACAAATTCAAAGATTTTTACTGTAGAAAAACAAATCCACTATGCGGGATAAGAAAACACACAGGGGTTCATTAATTACATCCTGTTATGCAGGTAGCAACTGACTGCCAGATGCAAACACACACACACACACTCAATTAAACTACACAAGCAAAGATAAAGATCTGTTATAATTCTTTACAATCATCACATACTATAATGCTATAAATTATATAGTGCCTCTTAAACTCATTCTTCACTTTCATCCTCCAATTCAGTTTCTTTGCTTTCTGTTTCCCTTCATGACAAACAGCATGAATAATTATTTAGCTGCAAATAAAAATTGACTACACATTTCAAAATCAAAAGGACGCAAGAGGTACACCAGAAACTCTTACAAAAGCAATGAAATTAATTTTTCATGCTTTATTAAACAAGTAAAAGTGTCAATACCTCCCTGAGATGAAAGTCCAGTTTTCTACAGTTCTTGTAGCACATACACAAGCGTCTCTCTTACTCTCTGCATTCCTCTCTCTCTTATTTCTCTCTCTCTCACTTACTTAGACTTTCCACTAACTACCTCTGGTTGCCTGGTTTTCTCCCTCACTGTGAAGGACAGTGACAAAAAACAGAGAACCCTGATGCCTAAGTATTATAGAATGACAGAAAAAACAAAAGAGAAAGAGTGCAAGAGCGACTGAGAGAGAATGTGAAAGAGCAGAAGAGAGAAAGTGGGGAACAGCTGCAGTGTGTGGCGTGCGGATACACTTTGGTATATCCGTGTGATGTGCGCTGGTGGCATCCGGTGACTGATTGCAATGTCTATTAATACCAGAGATAACCAGAGTTCATAACGCGCCTGAATTTGAATAATTTTGATACTTAACTTGAATGTACCAAAATTCAAGGATGGACATTTGTGCATTTACATTTATTCATTTGCCAGACATTTAAAAGTGACTTATAGCCTTTCTGCGACATAACCAAAGACAAAACCAAAGTTCAACCAAAGTGCAAAGTGATCCATGGTATGTCATAGTGGTAACAAGAGTAGCAGACTCAATTTTAGAGAGATAAATAAAGATATTAAAGATACGATTATTAAGCAATTTCTTACCTTTTCCTCGCATATCTTATGTACAGCAATTTTACACTCTGTAAGCAGAAAATGAGTTTGGTATTAAATATAGATTGTATTAATATATATATATTAAATAATACAGGTTAATATGTATTAAATTATCTACTATTAGGGACAGCCAAAGGTCACCATAAGACAAATGGCTTAATAAACATGATAAACATCATTGTACAGTAATAGAAATCTAAATAAATGTGTGTATTTGCTTCACCTTTGCAGGACATGCCATAGCTGTCGAGGGTTTGTTTGCAAACAGCACAGTGATGCTTCTTCTTAAAGTTCTTCTCTTTGAATGAGTGTGAACCCATTTTCCCCAACTGCTCGGAAAAACAATAAAATACACTATTAAATTTTATAACAGACACATTCTCATAAAGTGCAATGACAGATATTTATTCATGTTTTTATTTATTACTCCCAGCACTCCAAAATGTATACAAACTCAACATAACAAGCAATACATTACCACCAAGTTTCAAGAAAATATTTTAAATTATATGACCACAGTAAGCTAAACTTTTATCCCTAGGCAAGACAACATATCCTTGACTAACCATAAAATCTATGATGGAGAGATTTTGAAGGTAAGAAAGGAAGGTGACCTGAAGGTAAATAAATAAATTGTATTTTGGGTGAACTATTTCTTTAATAAGAGTTATTAAAGTACATGTGATGCTGTGTTTAAAATGCTGCCACCTTCAGGCTTAAAATGTGGTGTAATTCATTGTCTCCTTACTGTGCAAATGTATAAATGTAAATTAAATGGATGCATTCAAATCATGCCCTGTAAATATAATAAAAGCTGTTTTATATTGTACAGTCTACAAAAATGGAGCAAATTAATTGTTCAGAGTATTAAGGAACCTTTACTTTATTAAGAAACATGAAATCTGTTAGTAATGTTTATACATGTTGAAGCCCCATCAAATGTACAGATTTTATCCATGCAATCTGTATGCAATCACAGAGGATGTTTTTGATCATATATATGACCATTAATTCAATTAGTCCAAAATTAGTCCAAATGTTTTTTTTCATTAAGGTTATGTTTACATACTAACAGCCCTTGACATCAACAATTAAATGTAAAATAGAGATTTGTTGGGTAAAACATGGTTCTTGATAAAATGCTTCTCAGGATTTCAGCTCTCCACCCTTTCTATCTCTGTACAGCCAAAGTTTGGCTCAGAGATTAAGCATTGCTCTGCACATATCCAACACACACAGCCTTCTCCTTTTGTCTTTGAAGAATGTACACAGAAATCTCTAAGTGCCACAAATCTATACGCTATATGACAAAAGTTTTGTCTCTGTGACATTTTGAAATAGGAGAGTCATAGATTTTGATCCTGGTAATCTGTTACACTCACTGCAATACACACAAACACGCACACACACACATTTGCATTCCAGGCAGGAGTAGACGGGAGCAGGTGGGAAGGCCGAGGTATGCTTCCACCGTCCCAGAATTCCACAGTCTATTTTTATCTAGTCTTTCTGACCACAGGATCACTAGGAAATGTACGTGTTTGTGTGTATACCTCCATGTGTGTGATAATTTGCTATTTGGCAATGACAACAGAATATATAATTTAATTATTTTTGTGAAGAACACCACATGCATACCACACATAATGTTGGTCACAATGTATTATATGGAGTGGAAATGTTCACTTATTCTATTTATGTAAAGCATTAAGTAATTTAATTTTCCATGCTGTATTTTGCAGGGCACATTGCAGGGCTGTCCAATCCTAAAGGCGCCAACATGGACCTTATGAGTGTTGTTATTTATGATTAATAAAAAAATATATACTTTAGGCTGTTACAATAACTGTATAAATATAAAGAGCTACTCATTTTCAATAGCATGGTACATTAAATTGCATTTAAGTGGCTGACAGGGACAGTATCTGGTGTGGCATGCTTGCACATTATCTAAAAAAAAATTATTTAAGGAAAATGTGATCAGTCAAATGCAAAATGTATACTTTAATAATCAAAAAAGAATTTATGATTTGTGTAATGGTTTGCCTGGATATCTTCCTACATACAATATATTTGACCCCATGCAGACACACACCTCTGTTAAGCTGAGAATCTCTGCATCGTCTGTGCAGTCTCGTGTCTTCGGGGGATCCAAAGACTCAGAATCCCTTTCTTGAGCCCACTGTTGTTTACTGAAGATACAACCCATGGTTTTTCTCCCGTCCCTTCTGTTTTTGCTTAGTCCACCTAAGAAATCTTCTCCTCTGTCACTTGTTAATTTCTTATGTCCTTCAGTTTCCACTCCAGGTTGCACCAATAAAGTCGTGTTTTATGTTCTCCACTAAAGTTTCTTCCTCCAGGACCTCTCCTTCTCTTTTGCTGTTCCTCAATGTCTTGCTCTCCAGTTCCAACACAGAACCATGTCTCTTTTACTTTCCTTCACACACATTCTCTTCCTCTCAGTCTCTCATGGGGTGTCCTCCCTCGATCTGGCTCTTACCCCCTCACATGCTCACTGTGTAACGCCTTCCTGCGTCTCTCCCGCAGCTGTTTTTGGCAGGTTTACGTCAGACCCTTCCTCTTCTCTGGCACTCAAGCACTGCTCACCCACAGAGAGGGATCATCAACATGTAGTATACAAAATGTAATGCAAAACTGGAAATAAAGTTTTGAGAGTTTTGAGAATTTTTAAATAACATTATGGAATGAAAAAATGAATGTTAATGCAATATTTCTTGTTACTTTTTGAATAAGATCATCTGTGACATTTACCGCAAGAAGTTTGTACAAAAAGACTTTCCTTTTCTGTATTGAAGCACAAAAGATGCTCTTTGGAACATTCTCAGGCCGTAATGAGAACATGTTGGATCACCTGTTTTTGCACAAGGGTTTTGCCAGAGAGAGATCTCTTATAAATAAAATAAAAAATATTTTCACAAAAGCACTTAAAAATGTTAATTTATACAGGGATGGAGCTTGGAATTATGTTCTCTTACCTTTTTAAAAGGTAAAACTAAAATTGTTATATACTCTTTAACCTGTTAACTGTCACTGTTCCTCAGGAGGGACACCTATGTTATTTCCCTATTCACTTTAATATTTTATAGTTGAATTTTAATCTAATCATGACAACGTATAAATTGATTGAAAGGTGTAAGATTCAAGATGAAATATATGACAAATTGTCATAACATTAAACTAATAAACAAAAAATAATTTTAAAAATGTTAACGTTACTGTAATTTTAAAAATAAATTTCAAAAAATTCAAAAATATCTAATATCCAAAAAATAAAAATAATTGTAGTTCACTTAGTGCATTTTTATTTTTATACTCAATTTCTACTGTGACAGTTATCAGGTTAAAATAAAGGTACTTCAAAAGGTTCTTTACAGCAATGCCATAAAGGAACCTTTTTTGGTTCCCCAAAGAGTCTCCTTGTGTTTCAATGCTGTATTTGTGAGGACATATTTTTTAAACATGTGGCCCTCACAGGGACAGCCAAACCCTTACACACACATGTGCATACAGTATAAATCTCTAAAGCTTGTATTCAAACATATCTCCACCACCCAATCCCACAGCCACTGTGCTCTCTCCCGACCCTGCATGCAAACAGAGAAAAGCATTAGGTCTTCTGTTCCTTCTCATTTCCATCTTTCATTGAGATGAGAATGAAACAACAAAGTATTTGTTCTCTGACTCTACATCCGCTCCCTTCTTAGCAGTGCTTGTATTGCATCTGCATGAGTGGGTGAAATACAGAATAAAGAGCGGATGGAGATCATGAGCCCAGGGGCAAAGTTCTTCTATGAATAAAATTCCATTCACAATAAACTTTTGGTAATACACTGCTTCTTATGTGGCTGTCATCCTCAAAATATCTCTCATGGAATGTGTATAAATGTATAAATCACAACTTCTATTTACTATTATTTGGAATTAGTTATTTTTATTATTTATTTTATGTTAGGCCAGTTTGTATTATCACAGTACGGTATGTGGTAACACTGTGGCAAGTTTTAATACAAAGTTTATTTCCAAACTAGAGTATACAGTACTCTGCAAAAGTCTTAGAAACATTGGGATTTCCACCCTAAAAAATGTTTTTAAGCCAGTAATTTATGTTGTTTGCTGTAATGTGTCAGTCGCCAACATTCCTGTTGCATTTTTTTCCGATTTGAAATGGCAAAAAGAATGTTTGGAAATTTAAACTGATATTTCACCCAGACACACTATAGCAAAAGAGTTAAATAACTGGCTCAAAACCATTTTAATAATAACATGCCTATGACTTTTGCACAGTACTGTGTCAACTAACCGCATCTCTGTGTTCTGAGACCACCAGTTAACACCAACTGTCACTCTACAGACAACAGAAACAACACACACATACACCTGACACAGCAAAAACAAACTCTAAACACACAGAGAGTTGCATCTGTCACTAAAGGCTGAAATCACACAGTGGACTGCAACCTCACATACATTTTTCCGTCATTGTTTCTTACCATGTTTAGAACATATTGTGATGCTCGATGATGCTGTTCAAATTATATGGATTTCAAAACAATAACAGATCAGAAAATAATGTTTATCATCTTAGCTGTAGGCCAAATATATCACATTTTTGTAACACCTTGTTTCTGTAGAGACATACCAAGGTATGAAGAAGTACCATGTACCAGTTTACATTAAAATGATACATTTCATATCATAGTACCAATACTATATGTGTATGTGACTAGCTTTAAGAGCTAACAGATTTCATAACTATAATTTTTCATGCCTTTAACCTTTTAACTGTCACCATTCTTCAGGAGGAACATCTATGTTATTTTTCTATTCCATTTAATATTTCATAGTTACATTTTAATCTAATCAAGACAAACTATAAATTGATGGAAAGGTATAAGACTCAAGATTTTCATGACAATAAACTAATAAAATAATAAAAGTTAATGTTACTGTAATTTTTGAAAAATACCTAAAATGAAATTATTTAAAAGACTAAAGACTTGTAAAATGTACATCAAAACAAACAACACTGTGTGACAATGAACTAAAGGACATAATAGGATAACTGCCTCACCGGATATCTGTTCTCTCTTTTTATTAGTTGATATATTGATATAGGATGATTTGATATTTTGTGCAACATTATACCAGTTGTATGACAGAACACGGTCTATCAGCATAATACTGACCACACAATGCAATAAGTATTGCAACACCTAATAAGCCCATATGTATTATGTTATATAAGTGTTACGTTCCACGTATGTTTTGTGTTTTGTTTGAGTTTTTCTTAGGTTGATCACATTATGTGGATCGGACTGGAGAATTCGCACCCACTTATCTTGGTGATGTCATCGCCACATGACCAGCGTTCTGCCAATCTGCGGGGTTGCTGTCGGTTTAAAAGGCTGTGGCGGCAGTACACCTGCAGTGAGCGCTTTGGCCTCAGACCTCACTCAATTTTGATAAAATTAACTGAGAAACGTGTTGTGCACACAAACACCAAGTTTGGTTTTTGATTTGTAGCAGATGTGTGAAACTAACAATCTGAAAATAATCAATCCAAAGCTTTTCTGTGATGCACAAGCAGTCATTGCAGTAACACAGTATCTTAAAAAGTAAAAAGAGATTACAAAAGATTACAAAACCATACAGGGTTTTGCAGAGCTCAGTTCAATACTCAATCACCAGGGGAGCGGGAGGGTCCGCACAGCCTCATGATGTTGGACCATGACAGCAATTTAGAAGCATTCTGAGGGATTTCATAATCCTGCTGTTTGAAACAGCACACATAGCTATCCAGTTTTAGGATAAATAAATCTCAACCATTAAGTTTATTAGTTTATTAGTTTGAGACACTGAAAGGATTGGATTAAAAGCCTTTATGCCACTTTATGCTTGCTTTTCAGCAATCCATTATCAGCTCTATAGTAAATCAGACGATCCGTTTTAACATCTTGATGATGATGTACAGCTTGAAAACACAATGCCGAGGTGTGTTGGCAATTAAATTAATGCGATAAAGAGGAATCTTTCATAATACTGCCATCCAACTGAATTAACAAATTCAGACACAAGTTACAGTATCTTACATACTTTTTATTTATAACAATGGCTTTCAAATTAACAATGATTTTCAAATGTCTACATATGTGAATGTTTATCTACTCACTGCACTGATTTTTTTTAAGTTCAATTAAAATGGCCCTGTTTTGGGAAACCTTTATAAATTTCATAAACATGACAGAACAGCATTGTGGGTACCTTAGCCATAACCACTCCTCCCTAAGCCTTGCAATTCTCCCACAATGAAAAAGCATATTCTTTTTTTCTCTAATTGAAACCCTCATTTCATCATTCATATGATTTTATTTTCTCCGTTTGTTTCAATGTATAGCTGATAATTTCTAAGTCATTCTTCTCCGCCGTCATCATCTCCCTGGTCTCCATCCATCAGCAGTGCAGCATACTTACTGGCTGAACTGAATTTCTGTAGGGACAAAACGTTAAGTTTAAAGCCTCAAGATTTGCAAGCCATATTGGCCATAACAGTGTTGTTTCATTAACAATTCTGCCTTCAATTCCACTTCACTGAGCTAATTAGGTACATTTATGCATGAAGCATTTATATAAAGCAACTTGCTCTTTAAGGTACATATATTTTACCAATAAAGTATGTTCCATGACCTTTTGTGCTATGCACAGTTGATGCACAGGAAAATCTCAGGTCAGAACCAGGTCAAATACTCACAGGAGGAGCGCTCTCTTCATATTTCTTTGGTTCTGAGGCTATTCTGGGATCTCTCTCTCGCCTGACCTCTTTCCTGTAAATCCAAACCACTATAAGGTTAACATTAGAACAACAAGTTATTGGTTTTAGAGACTAATCTCAAGCCGCACGTGTTGCCACTGCACTAAATTATAGACTACATGGCAAGCCCTAACTACATTTGTGCCATCTCCCTCACCCATCTGCTGGTTCTCTCCGTTTCTCCCTATTTGGGGCGTCAATTCCTCGACCCCGCCCCCCTCCTCTCCCGACTCCTCCTCTTCCCTGAGGTACACTTTTCTCCCTTCGAACCCCATCAACCCGGTTTTCATCTACCAGAAAGACAGTAGTGAGACAATAGTCTATTTATAACCCGGTCTGCTACTGTAGTAAATATGGAGACTAACCTTTGCCTGATACTTGCTCTTCTGTTGACCTATAGAGAGCAATAAAGCAATAAAGTGAAAGAAATCAAGGACAATAAATAAAAAAGTTCATAAAACTTAAGTATACACATCTGAATTCATTTTCTTTCTGATAACTTCATTAGAAAGAATCGCACCTGCTGTGTTTTGGAGCAGTTTTGCTGCCGGGAGACACGGGGGGTGGCACTTCCCTCTCATTAGCTCCGCCCCCTGTACTGCGCTTAGCCCAGGCGTTTTCTTTAGGGGGAGGGGCTGGCATTACTTTTAGCGGGAGTCCTCCCTGATTGGAAGAGGGTGATGGAGATGCAGGGGAGATTGGCTCATCCTCTTGGCCACCATGGATTTCATTCTCTGAATGATCTCCATCTCTATTCCTAGATCCTAAACAAAACAGTTGTTTGTGTTGTTATTCAACACAGAATGTTTCATGTTGTTATCCCCAGACTGTAATTTATGAAGATTTAGAGAAACATGCTAACCCATTCATTTATCAAGGAGCTATAGTTCTACAACTCAAACAAAAATTTGATGTTGGCTTCTCTTAACTCTCAGCTTCCTATACAGGTAATTCATTACGTGACCTAATGTGAAGAGTGTAAATGCTTTACCTTTAGGATAGGAGGATTCAGATCCTGTGCGCTCACGCTCCTTAGACGGCTCCTCACTCCTCCAACTTGGATCTCTGAAGATGACAAAACTCCCTTAAAAGGTGCAATAAACCATACTCTCAAACTAACGAACATGCTTTGCAAGACAGGCATGGAAATTCGTGTCTATAGCTAAAGTCAAGGAAATTAAAGAAATAAACAAACAAGTAAGGATAACAATGTATACACAACTATATACACAAGAATATAGACAAGCTAGACCTTAATGTTAGTCAGCAGCACAACAACTTGAGATAAACAATGATGGCCAAAATGGTAATGCAATTACAGCAAATATTACAACAGCACATCTTGCTTCTGTAAGTGTACACGCCCATACACAACTGCATATTTGACTTTAGCAATCCTTGTTGCATTATCTGGCAAAGCTGACAGAAAATTTCAAAAAAGGCATTCAATATTCTGGCTTTCTTCAACTTTCTCTAGAAATAATAATAATTCAAAATCTAAAATTTGATTTATTCGACACAGAATGATCCAGATGTTCTTCATCCAAACTGTGTTTTAAATCTTTTCCCCTTATATCCGCCCTACCCCTTACCGGTCGCGTGGTTTCCTCTCTGAGGCCCTGTTCTTATCATCCTCCAACTGCCTTTGGAGTCGTTCTTGTTCTTTTTTCAGCCTCTCCTCCACTTCCCTTTCCTTGGCGGCCGTGTCCACTGGTTTAGCTGCCCCGAATATAGAGGCGGCCCTGCCGGAACTTGTGGTACTGCTCTGAGGGGACAAGCTTCCGCTCTGTTCCTCCTCTTTTGGGATGCTACGTGGCTTCAGGTTTAGCTTGGGTCTCTGAGGAGGGCCTGAAACAAAGAGAATTATTTTTACGAAGCAATTTCTTAAACAAGGCTGTCGTTTTAACAGGTTATACGGCAAAAAAAATATTAATATGTGATTAATTGATTTACATAACATGATGCGTGTACCTCTCTCTTCTTGTCTATCATCCCTCCTTTCTAAGCGGTCTTGATCTCCATCTCTTCGGTCATCATAGTCTCGTCTGAAGCCACTGCTGAATCCACGTCGTCCTCCACCACGCGAATCATAACCTAAATCAATCGCATGACCACATCATTATTTACAAGCAAACGGACCAATTTCAGAGAAGCAAACAGAAACAATAAGTGTATTAGAAACTAACCTCCACGATCGTAGTCCCTGCCACCTCTGTCATCATAGCGATCTCTACGGTCCCTGTCGTCGTAGCGATCTCTACCACCAAAGCGATCTCGACCACCTTCATAGCGATCATCTCGCCTTGGAGCATCTCTGAATCGGTCCGACTCATACCGATCACGGGATCCTGCAAACAGACACACTAAGGTGTTACAAAAAGTGTGCGCACATGTCCAACCAATACACTTGTTATTTATCCAGGTACAGTTTGACTGTTTTTCAAGTGTGTTTGAAAACTTACTGTCCCCAAAACCCTCATCTCTGCGTGGTTCATCATCCTGATCCACGCTTGGTCGTGCCCTCCAATCAGAATCAGTCTTATCAGGGCCGCCGTCCATCCCGCGACCACGGTCTCGATCCCTGTCCCGCCCCATCATTGAACCACTATCTCTCTCTAAATAAAAAAATTATGCGGGTTAAAACAAGAGGTTTTTATTGATGAAGAGAACGAAAAAGACTGCACGTCATCTGTCTGTCATACCTTTGTCATTAGATTGGTCTGCGATATCCACCCGGATTCGTCTGTTTCCAAGATTCTACACAAAGATAACACAATATTAACTAGCTAAAAAAATGAAAATAGATAAAAGCAATGCACAGATCTCACTGCTTTGCCAAACCTTTGCTCAGTATTTTATTTACAACCCACCTCTTCATTTAGACTGAGTGCACTCAAGAGGGATTCAACATCATCAAATTCAGCGTAGCCGAACCCCTTAAGTCTCTCTGGGTTACTAGGTTCCCTCGGCAAACGCACAGCGCTGATCTGAGAACAGTTACAGAAACATACAGTTAGACATAACGCTCACTTTTGTTATCTTGCCAATCAATGCTAACCGTGTAAATACACCACTGACCGCAAGGCCCCTGAAGAAGTCTTTGATGGATTCCTCACTGACATCATATGGTAGATTACCCAGAAAGGCTGTGTAGGGGGCGCTGCGTGGCAGACGAGAGCGGTCCACGTTCGGTTCCCGTGCTGCACGAGGAGCAGTTGGCAGGATGGAACGATCAATGGGAGGAGCTCGATATACATCCTCCACAGTATGCCAGGAGGTTGAGACTACAAAAATAAAAGAAGATGATCAGGCTAAACAAAGAAATTTGTAATTTTCGAAAATTTCTAATATTTGATGAACATGAAAAGCTCATACATAACATACTACAATTTTGAAAAGCAAAACACTACCATAGGCTCCGTTTAAACTTTTCTTATGTTAAAAATATGATCATAACTACTTGTATCTCTGACTTCTGAATTTTCTATCTATGCTGGACTTCATTCATTTTTCCAAGTAATCCATCTCAAAAATACAATTTGTTTTTTTTAATTAAAGAAAATAACATGCTGCCACTGCCAGTAATGACTGCAAGTAATTTAATACATTGAAACATACAAACATTTAAACATTTTCTTTAAACTCACCATCTCCTTCCAAGTCATCAGTCTCATCTGCCCAGCTGGTGGTCTTTGTGTTCGGGTAACTGGGGGGTGCATTGCCACTACCATCATTAGCAAGGAAGTCATTGAGAGTGAGGGTCTTGCCCTTCTTCTTATTCTTTTTAGCTACAGCACAAGGAAAAAAACATATGATGGCGTCAGGATTATGCTATTGCATTAATGTTTTTATCTGAAAAATTAATGCTAACAATAAATAAGAACACAATTTATTGTTCCCACCCTTTAGGCCACTTTGCAATATGGTGACACAGATAACAGAAAAGATAAAGCATGACTTTGCAAAAACAAACAGGGCTGTTCTTCAAGAGACTTGTTCTTGCTCTATAAGCTTGAGCAACAACCAGTTTGTTTACCAAGTATCTGTTTGTCAAAAACCAAATGCCAGTGTATATAAAGTGCAATTTCTGTCGAGGAAACGCCCATGAAGACGAAATAGATTTTTATAAAACTCACTATCGACAATAGCATTAGACACTAAAAAATAGGGCGTTTTAGAGTTTTGGAACTGACCGGTTATGACAAGACAACAACGGCTTGGTGGGGAATCTTTAAAATGTGACGCATCGCGTTATTGCGTCTCCCTGAGCTCGATAGTTGGCTAAAACTTATCACCACAACGATTAGCTTCCTAAAACACACATGACTGCTTGCACAAACAGAATGATTGCTCTCATTCTTTTAAAAATGTAAAGAATATCCACCACGTATGTCCCCACACGTGGTGACCCTTCTGTCCCTCCTCTGAACTCTACTGCGCAAGCGCATCAAGCACGGGTTATTAGCGCCGTGTAGAACTTCATGCAGTATCGTTTACTTTTAACATCCCAACTCTGTATGTATAAACCTTATAAGTTATCATAAACGTCAAGTCACCAGAACCTCGGTGAAAGAAAACTGTCTCGTCTTAAAATTCCGGAGGACAACAAGACAGGCGAGGCACATGATTCGGCCGCTAGCAATGTGGCTAATTCATTTGAGCATAACGCTAGCCCTGCACAACTAATCTCTCTGCTATTAATGTATCTTTTTAATTGACTAAACAGAAAAATATTTGAAAATATACGCTGGAAATGTCAAACATTATTTTTAAATGCAATAGTGTTCTACAAACTTGCTAAGTGCTGTTTCGCAAAGAAGCCTATAAATGAAGGCAGAGCGCGAGAGCGCATTATTCTCACCTGACGCCGCCATGTTGGAGAGTGATGTGTCGGAAGATTCCCGGATGAGGGCGTAAGAGATTTGTGACGGGGCAGGCATCACAGTCGCAACAGTGCAGAGAACGCAGGCTTTACATTTTGTAAGGATGTGAAAGGAGTTACTTTCCATCCCTGAAATATAAAGTATACACGAAACGTGAAGTCAATCCTGAAAAAGAAAACCAAAGGCACACATACACTAGCAGACTCTATTCTTGTAAATATAAATATTTATATTCTCATAAATTTAACTTCTAACTATATAAAGATGTTCAATGCACTCTCATTTGCAAAGAAAAAGAGGCTAATAAATAAATAAAAATGTTTATGCATGCTTTCTTTAACATAATATGGAATAATGTCGATGCAACATGACCACGTAAAGGTCATGTTGAAATTCTGACAGGTCATAGCTCTGAGTGAGGATTTCGTAGAAACATATGGATTATCACATTTGATTAGGCTGGCTCTGTAAGAACATATGTCACAATAGCGTGTAAGTTGTACCCCTGGGGTGTAAGAGCCACCCGCAATTTCCCATAGACTTATAATGGCCCATAGACTGCCATTATAAAATGGCCAAGATGGATTATCTTTGCATCAGAGTGTCATAGAGACATGGGAGTGGGCTCATTTTACTAAGACAACCAATCAGTCTCTCAGAAGCTTCATGAAGCTGTGAAGCAACACCCTTGCAACCATTTAGGGCACCCTAGCAACCGATCCCATAGACTGCTATTATAAAAGGCCCAAACAGATATCCTTGCATCACAGTGTCATAGGGACATGGGGGTGGGCTCGTTTCACTCGTGGCTTGGAGTATAACCACTGGTGGATGGCAAGTTGCTCCCTAGCAACCAAACAGAGTACCCTAGCAACCATTTTAAAACATCTCTTAATCAGAACATTGTAGAGACATGGGGGGTGAGTTCGTTTCACTCGTGGCTTGGAGTATAATCACTGGTGGATGCCAAGTTGCTCCCTAGCAACCAGTCTGAGTTAGCTTCATGCTAAATCATGTTAGCAATATGTTATAACGTACTTTCATGCAGGCATCATGCTAAATCATGCTAACATCAATATATTTTAAACTACTAAAATCTTTTAAACTACTTAATAGTTTGAACTTTTTAAGTTTTCAGGCCAAGCTGTCTTTCTCAAGCCAACATAAAGTTTGTCCTCAAACATTACTTTCTAGTTTAAATGTTCTTCTGTTCTCATGTCATGTAGGCCTATATATGTATGTACCAAGAGCTCCTAAAAGAATTTCAACACTTGGCAAATAAAGCTAATTCTGAGTCTAAAAAACATAAAAGTACCGACAAAGACATTTCAGAGATTTTGAGTTCAACAGAAATTGGGCATTGAGCAATTTAAGGACATTTGAAAATGATCCTTTTAATGCAGAGTTTACATTTAGTGTATTCTTTACTGTTATTTTTCAGGATATGTCTTTGTGAATCATTTCTGAAAGTATAAAACAAAAATGATTTTCTTTTAGACACATTTCATATAAATTATTACACTAACGTAACCTTTGCACAGAATGAACCGTTTATAATTGCCTGGAGACATTATTAAGAGATTATTATGAGATTATTAGTTTTTCTCAAGAAGAATGCAGTTATTAATTTAATAGTGTGCACAACCCATTCAAATAAGGGGATTAAGTGAATAAAATTAAAACATGTTAAACATTGTAAAATTAGGGCAAGGAGACAAAACATGTAGCCTATAGTGTAAAATGGATTAGGATAAGATTAGATGAGTGACTCTGAGATTTTTTGTTATTGTTGGTGGTACTTTAAACAGGACAAGCCTTTAGACACCATATCAAGTATCAGTTACTTAGTACAGTTTGTAAAAATATTATTTTAAATCAACACAGAATGACTTGAATTTAAATACATTTTCGACTAAAATTTTCAACCTTTTTGAAAATTAATTAAAATTAAGTTTATGTGATGACCAATTATTTTATATCACATTTTATGTAAAAAAACAAAAATATTAATACTGTAAATAATATGATTCTTGTATTCAATATAAATGATAACATAGTGGCCTGCATAATGTGTTACAGGGTATTAAGAATGCTTTTTTCAAAATAAATTAATATTTCAGTATCTGGTTGTGTTGTCTTGCTGTAATAAACCAGAACCAATAGGTGGCGTTGCTGTAATAAACCAGAAACAATAGGTGTTATTTTCACATCATAATAAAAACCACATTACTGTATATCACTTAGCCAGAGACCTTTCTTATAGGACATTGGCTCTGTCAGAGGTATTTCACTCTTGGTGTTCTGTGTTTGTTATCCATTTAGTTACAGTCTTACTTTTCCAGTCTCCAGTTTCGTCTCAAATTAAACATTGCTGAAATCACACTAATCCCTTTTTATTTTATTTTGCTCTTTTCAATGCAGGCCAGTCCAACATGTTTCTGTACTTGTTTCTGTTCACATTCACAAAATATTTTCCAATTGTTTCTTAATCACATAATTATTGTTTCCAAATCTACTCTTGTTTGTGTAAGGTGTGCATTTTATATAACCATTAGTAATGAGGTAATTTCTTTACAATAATTAGCAATAATTTACAATAATTCTCATGAGAAAACAGATTTTAATTTTTAATGGCAAATTATAACTAAATGCAAGTTAGAAATGTTAAAATGTCATTGAAACACTTTACAAGACTTTTTCACTGAGTCTTGTTACGGAACAATCAAAATTCATTATAACTGTGCAAGTGTAACACTCAGCCCTGCAGAAAATACATTTGAATTTTGTTATTAGTGATTTTTATAGCTGTTTAATTTAAACATTTTGTCATAGTGACCATAATGTTTTGCACTTTTAACAAACATGATACAAAACAATACAAAAGTGTCCATTTGCAAAACAGCTATCTATTTTAAAGCCTATCTATGCATGATTATGGTTGTATTTTAGCACTTGCATTTACAGTTGTTCTACTGTAAGCTTTTGCCATTTGTTCTTTTTAATTTACATCATTCTCCTCAAGTCTCTTGATAAACCAGAACTTTAAAAATGGAATAAAATCAAAATAAATCAAGCTTACTTTTCACATACATATGACATAAATATAAACGTATCCCAATGAGAGTGCATAAATATTCTCTAACAGATATAACAAAAGAATTATGAACAGAGAGAATTACGCAACATGCACGCCCTAAAACAGGGATTAAAAGTAATTAATATTAATTTAAAAGAAAGTCCTGAAGTCTTAAACTCTGATAGCAGTATGTTAGTGACGTGATAGCGGGTGACGTGATAACATCAGAGAAGTGAATATATAAAGGGATTGTGAGAGTCAAATCAAACATCAACTTCCATTTTTCTATCAGACAGATGGTTTGTATGAAGATGTGGAGGTTAACGTGTATCGCTTTGGCCCTGCTCATTTGTGTTAAAGGTAAGGTCTTGGTTTAATGAAATTTAAGATTGACATATTATTTTGATTTTTTCTTATGTGTGATCACTAAAGCTATGTAATTTTCAGTTGTCTTGTTCTAGTTTATAAAATGGGCATCCGTGTGAAGTTATTCTCTTGCTAATAATATTATATTATGCTAATAATTTTCTTTCATTTTTATGTTTTCTGCACTGGCAGGTTCACTTTCTCAGTTAAATGGTAAGAGCCTCTCTTATTCTTTAGATGTTGATATAAACTCACATATTTGTGTTATAGAAATGCTTATGTCAAATCTCTTTTCCTTCATCACAGTCTGTGGACAAGCCCCACTAAACCCCTCTAAAATTGTGGGCGGTGTGGATGCAGCTGAGGGGTGGTGGCCGTGGCAGGCCAGTCTGCACAGCACCGTTTACGGAGGTCATTTCTGTGGCGGCTCTTTGATCAACAATGAATGGGTGTTGACAGCAGCTCACTGTTTCCCCAGGTTAGATTCCAACAGACACAGCTATCCACCCAAGCACACAGAATGAGTTCAATACTTTGCTTATAAAGCCTCTGAGACTGTACATTATTTTCTTCATAATCCTCTTCCTTTTCTGTATTCAGTGTAACCACATCCACGCTGCGTGTTTACTTGGGAAAGAGAACACAGCAGGGAGTTAATGCCAATGAAATTACCAGAAATGTCTTAGAAGTCATCGTTCACCCTTCCTACGTCAGAAACACCAATGACAATGACATCGCTCTACTTCGCCTGTCCTCCCCAGTCACCTTTACTGACTACATTAAACCCGTCTGTCTGGCAGCCATGAACAGCAACTTCCCTGCTGGCACCATCGCCTGGATCACAGGCTGGGGAGATGTTGCTTCTGGAGGTACACATACATATACAAACTTATGATTCACATAAATACATCTAGTTCTAATGTCTAACAAGTTGATGATTGTGTATGTCGACATGTACAGTGAGCTTACCTGCTCCTGGGACTCTGCAGCAGGCTATGGTTCCAGTAGTGGATAATACTCAATGCAATACTCTTCTGGGTTCTGGATCTGTCACCAACAACATGATGTGTGCTGGTTTACGAGAAGGAGGGAAAGATACCTGCCAGGTACAATAGTCATCCAATTGATATTTTACACCGAAACATCTGTATTTACTGCCTTTTTAAAATATGTAAGTATTGTTTCTCTCTGTAGGGTGACTCTGGCGGTCCAATGGTGAGCCAGCAGTGTTCAGTTTGGGTTCAGTCTGGTATCACCAGCTGGGGTTATGGCTGTGCTGATCCCAACACACCCGGGGTGTACACCCGCATCTCACAGTTCCAGAGCTGGATCACAAACACAGTCGGCCAGAACACCCCAGGATTTGTCACTTACAGTCCCTCAGTTTTATGTCAACCTTCTTCTAACACCACACCTGCATCCAGTACCGCACGAACTTCAACTCCACCCCGAACTCGATCCACACCCTTTCAACGTAACACAATCTTTTTCATACTTTTAATATACACACATTTATACCTCCATAAAAGTTTTTGCATAACGGTTGTTTACATGTATTTTTAACGCAGCCTCAACCTCCTGTCATGGAAGATGTGGTGAGAAGGTTGACAAACGCAACATCTGCCACTGCAACTCTGGCTGTCGGAGGAACTGCTGCAATGATTATAGAAAGTATTGCAGATGTGAGTCTAAACAATCATTTTATTTTTCTTAATACGTTGAAATGATTGTTACACATGAGCTAATTGTTCGTTTTTGTGTCTCTGCAGAATGATGATAATTCTGAACTCTAAACACCTTCTCACATGCACACAGGAGTCACACATCAGATGATTTCCATGTATTTGTTTTTCATTTGTACAGCCTGTACAAGAAAATATTTTTTATGTCACTGACTAATTACTTTTCTCAAAATGTATTCAACATGAATATTGTGTTTTTCATTCATTTAAAAAAAATCAATAGTCTATACAAATGTTATGGTATATTAAACACAAATCATACAAAACAATACTATATATTTTAATGATGTAATAGCAAAAATATTATATAATTTGATTTCTCTATGCAATCTGTGTTGTATAAACAATACCATAATGATTTCCATTACGTTGCTGTGTGTATGGAGGGCTTTTATAAAATGAAATAAATATTCAGCATCATCTGGCTTGTAAGGTTTTTTGTAATAAATCACAACCACATGGGCCATTGTAACATCTGAAAGGTGTACATACAGTGTGGCCTTAGTATAAACCACACACACTATTACTTGGACAACAACTAGCCTACATATGGTCCACTACATGCATAGCTCATAATAGCCATTTGAACAATATCAAAAAGGATGATATTATACAATTTATATGTAAGATATTATCACCACATAGTTTGAGACTATGAGCTGACTTAATATATTTTCTATAGCCTCTCATAATTTTCTCCACACACTGTTATGTAGGTCACATCAACCATTCAATAACTCATTCTCATTTCTTGACTAAACATCTAAAACCATGAACCCAAATCCATTACAGTTCAGCTGTGGTCAGCTGAGTCTGGTCAGATGTTGAGGAACTTGCTTATTATACTGACTCAGACAATTGCACATCTAAACAGGACGTTATCAGAATGAATGGACAAAAGTAGTATATCAGTAGAAGCAGGTTATGAGTAAACACAACCTTGTTGAATTCTACACAGCTAGAACCCAAGTGAACTTGACCAAACCTTTGGGGATTACAGAGAATAATGAATGTGGAAAAAACATTTTCAATTGTTTAACCTGATAACTATTACTGTACATATTAAGCATACATAATCAGCTGGTTGCCTTGTATTAGTAGCAGCTCAATGAATATTAAATTGGGTATTACTGTTCTTTAGTGTGGATAAAATATTCACACTATTTGTAAGTCGCTTTGGATAAAAGCGTCAGCTAAATGCCTAAATGTAAAAGGTAAATGTACATCTGAACTACAATTTTGTAAAAATTTTAGATATTTAATTTTTTTAAATTAATTTTTAAAACCTTTTTTATTATTTTATTTTAGGTATTTTTAAAAATATTATTAACAATAGCTTTAAAAAAAAGTTTATGTTTTTTGTATTTTTTCAAAAAATATTCTGTAATAAGAATAAGGAATGTGGAAAAACCATTTTCTATTGTTTAACCCGATAACTATCCGTGCACATATTGAGCCTACATCTAAACTACAATTTCTTTATTTTAGATATTTTCATTTTTTACATTTATTTTTTAAAACCTTTTTTATTTTTATAATATCATTAACATTTTTTTGTTTTTGTTTTTGTTTTATTGTTATTTTTATTGTAATTTTTGTACCTTTCCGTCAATAGTTTGCCATGATTAGATTAGAATTTAACTATAAAATAGTAAAGTGATTTGGATAATAACATAGGTGTTCCTCCTGAGAAACGGAGACAGTTAAGGGGTTTAAACCAGATGGTTATAGTTCAAGCCTCCACAGTTTATGAGCACTGTTTATGCATATCACACAATTAAAGGTGACCTGTTATGCCCCTTTTTACAAGATATAGTATAAACCTGTCTGTGAATGTGTCTGTGAAGTTTCAGCTCAAAATGCACCACAGATTATTTATTATATCATGCTCTAAATGTCAATTCTTCAGGCTCATTAAGAATGCCAGGTTTTGGTTGTTTGTAAAAAAGTGAGTTGCTGATCAAGCAAGCAAATAGCTAATGTGCGGCTTATTCACACTAAAGAACAGAAATACCATATTTAATATTCATTGAGCTGCTACTAATACAGGGCAACCAGCTGATTATCTTTAAGTTAACAAAGATTTAAGGGCTTGCCTACATAGGATATTCTACTGGCATCATCTGCTCCTGCTTACCGCTCCTGTCGCCTATACTGACATCACCTATTAAGACACAGCAGATACCTTGCTGACAGCCTTTTTAAAACAACATATAACCAGATTTGTCCATTTTATTTTTTATGATGCATTGCTATAGGTTAAACTAACCAAAAGTATATCAAATTAATCAACAATAGGCAACATACGCAGTAATACAGGATTAATATTCATGCGAAATGAGACATGCCTCTGTGATCCATTCTTCCTTGAAATGCAGCCTTCAAAGGATGCAGACACTTTTTTTACAAATACTGTAGTCTTATATTTTTTTATGTTGTAACCATTTTACGAAAGCAATTAGTCATTCAAGGTTGTTAATGTAGCTAAAGTATAAATCTTGTAACAGAAATGTAATAATGTCATTGGAAAGCTGAGTGCTGTTTGAGGAAGTGATCGTAAATGGTCGTTAATTATGCCATTAATTAAGTATTCATTTTTAAGTTAATTTGAGAAAATAGGCCGTCATAAAGAATGCAATTGTTTTATATTTTTCTGTGTCTATTTAAAATGCTTAATTTGAACATTTAAAATGTTTGAATGGCCTGAATTATAATGCAAGTTGCTTGTGTCCTGTTTTACATTTTCACAATGACATTGCACATTTTTTAACTGCCATCTTATTATAATTGACCCAACACAGTATATATTATTCTTTCAGGTCATAATGTCCTGGATGAATTCTGCTATCATCATTGTTTTACTTTGACAACACCTGTTTTATTAAGGTTTGTCACAAAGCCATGCTGAAATCCATACGGGTTTAGCCTGCTGTGTGACAAATTGTCGAAAAGTAAGCCCTGTATTCTGCTATTAATTGTAATATCTGATAAAGAATCAACTGCTCTCTGCCAAACTGTGAATGCACTTTGTGGAAATAAGAAAAATAAAATAAAAAACAATATTTAATTCCTAAACATTCGCTGGAAAAAGGCATTCTTTAAGAGTGTATAATGTATTCTTATATAATATATGCACCCTGCCCAAAGAAAAAAGAGATTAAGAAAATCCCTAATCGCTAAAGCTTCTGATCTCTAAAAGAAAAACTTGCATTTGAAATTACTCAACAAGTGTAGAATTCATACTGGACAGGTTTGCTTTGTGAAAATAGGGATAGGAGTAGAAAATTATAATATAAAATGGATTAGTATGACATAAGAATGATAAACCAAGTGACGCAAAAAGTGAATATAAAAAGAGTCTGTGACCAGCAAAAGAACCATTTTCACCACCAACATCCTTTTTTTCAGACAGATGGTTTGTGTGAAGATGTGGAGGTTAACGTGTGTCGTTTTGGCCCTGCTCATTTGTGTTAAAGGTAAAGTCTTGGTCTCATTTTTGAGTAAAATATTAAGCTGTATCAAACATTTTCTAATAAACATTATTAATTGACCTTGGCCATGGCTCTGCATCTCTACAAATCTTTCTTAACTTACTTTTGTTAGACATGTGCAACTGGTGACTTAATTCATTATTAATGAATCTGTATAATGTTTCTTTTTTAAGTTTGTCTTATAAAATACACAGATGGCACTTTTTAGTGAATTCCTTAAAATTATAATTTTTAAAAAAAAGTGCATTATTTTTTAATTCCGCATTATTTTTGAGCACTACCTAGAACACTTTAAATCATACTTTAAAAAGTGCTGTACTGTTTCTGTGGGAAAGTATAGAAGGGCCAACAGCTGGAATGCTAGAAATATATTCAGTCATCCGAATCATTCAACAAATCCTATAGTTTTAGATAAATTATATAGTTCTAGAAATATTTTTGCAATGTTTACTCTAAATTCAAAATCTGATGAGAAAGCAATGGTCTCAGACTCCTTAAGGAAACAACATGAATGTTAAATGGTTAGTTTCTATCATTGATATTCATACAACACAATTACTGCATTACTGTGACAAAGATTTGAAAAATTCATTTTTCAAATGTTTCATTGCAGGTTCACTTTCTCAGTTAAATGGTAAGAGCTAATCAAATTTTTTATGTTTATATAAGGTCTTCCACTTTTGAAATTAAAATGTATGCATGAATAATTTCTCTTCATCACAGTCTGTGGACAAGCCCCACTAAACCCCTCTAAAATTGTGGGCGGTGTGGATGCTGGTGAGGGGTCGTGGCCGTGGCAGGCCAGTATGCACAGCACCGTCTACGGAGGTCATTTCTGTGGCGGCTCTTTGATCAACAGTGAATGGGTGCTGACAGCAGCTCACTGTTTCTCTGGGTTAGAACCGCATAACATTTACTCAAATGCAATTAACCAAACTGACATTGCATTACAAAAAACGCAATTAGGCTTTAAATGTATGTGAGGATTCTCTGGAAGGGAATCAAACTTATATTGTTTTTTCACATATTTTTACCTTCTTGGTCTGTATTTAGCATCGGTGTACCCACTCTGCTTGTATACCTGGGGAAGAGAACACAGCAGGGAGTTAATGCCCACGAAATCAGCAGAAATGTTTCAGAGGTCATCATTCACCCCTCCTATAGCAGCATCACCAATGACAATGACATCGCTTTGGTTCACCTGTCCTCACCAGTCATCTTTAATGACTATATTAAACCCGTCTGTCTGGCATCCTTCAACAGCAGTTTCCCTGCTGGCACCATCGGCTGGATCACAGGCTGGGGAGATGTTGCATCTGGCGGTGTGCAGACACATAAATATGCAAATACAATTTTCATAAATACCCATCAATATTAAAGTAAACTGATAAATGTGTGTGTGTTTATGTACATGTTTAGTCAGTTTACCTGATCCTGGGACTCTGCAGCAGGTTATGGTACCAGCGATCAACAACACCGAATGCAATAATCTTCTAGAACCTGAATCTGTAACCAACAACATGATGTGTGCTGGTTACCTGGAGGGTGGCAAAGATGCCTGCCAGGTACGACCAAATAATTATAAGTATAATAAGTATTGTGCACACTAAATGTCTGTTATGTTCTTCTATATATAAATGCATGTAAGTATTACCTTTAAAATTACAGTCCCATTAATGAAAACTCCCTCTCTGTAGGGTGACTCTGGAGGTCCAATGGTGAGCCAGCAGTGTTCAGTTTGGGTTCAATCTGGTATCTCTAGCTGGGGTTATGGCTGTGCTGAATCCAATACACCGGGTGTGTACACCCGCGTCTCACAGTATCAGACTTGGATCAAGACCCTCGTTGGCAAGAACCCCCCAGGATTCATCTCGTTCAACCCCACGACCTCATGCCAACCGCTTTCATCCTCTAATTGTAAAACTCTCTCTTACACAATTATTATAAATGTCTCTTTAACAACACTTTTCAATACTTTTTTATGATTCTTTTTTATATGTATGTTTTGTGTAGATTCATTCTCGTGTCAAGGGAGATGCAATGAGAAGGCAGACAGCCGCAACGTCTGCAACTGCAATGCTCGCTGCCGCATCAACTGCTGCAGAGATTATAAAAAGCGATGCGTCTGTAAGTCTAAACACACTCACGTAAATACACTTTAACCTGATAACCGTCACTGCACACACATCAAAATGCACCAATCCAAACTACAATTTTACATTTATTTAAATCTTTTTTTATTTTAGGTATTTAAAACATCAGCATTAACCTTTCATTATTAATTGTTTTTGTTTATGTTCACTGTATATTTATTTTTGATATTCAATTTTCATTATTTTGATTTTTGTAAAAGGTTTTCTTTGAGGACAATTAAATTGATCTGAATATGTAGTATGTTATGGTTATTTTAGAATTCAGCTATGAAATATTACAGTGAATAGTGAAAAACAGGTTCAAACTATGCATTAATCTGTTATTAGACTAACTGTTTTTTGTCTCTACAGGGAGATTCTTGTCATAACTTGTTATGAAGAAGTCTTGTTTTCCTCTTGAATCCTTTTTGTCTAAAACTGACACTCATTCTCTACAAAGCTTGGCATTAGGATCACTGCAGCCAATCTACTACAGGAACTGTGCTGAGCTTACTCAGGAGGTCTTTGTTGAAAAACAAAGCCAACATTTTATGCTCTTTATTCTATTCTTGGTTTTCTTTAGAATTTAACTTGGTAATTAAAGCATTATCCACAGATGTCTATTGCAGTTATTTTCTTTACACAATCTATACATTAATAGTAACCAAAGCACTAAATTATAAAATATATTTATTTCACATTAGTCACATCAATAAATACTTTATGGCATCGCTGTACCTGCCTTGAAATAATTTAGTTTTTAGTATTTTACACCAACAGGGGGCGATATTAGCACGCGCTTGCTTAGGTCATCGCAAGTATATAGCACTCACTGTATTTACTATTTACCTAAAGAGAAAATGTTTTACATTCATCCCAATACTCAATCAAAGAGAAATATTGCTGTTATAAGTAGTTCTAAGCAATTATGGAACCAAATTGAACAACTAAACGTTATAGGTTCTTAAACACAAACCAGAGATCTATAAGTAAGGTAGAAGAAAATCACTGGAAAAAAGTATTGATTTTTTGCACATTTTGACAGATAAGGTAGTAACCATGTATGAGGTGATGGTTCAATGAATGACTTTCAAGTGTCTGATAAAGGGGTAACCTAAAATAGCACATCACCACCACTGGGCACATGCTCAAAAAAGGGAAGTGTGATATATCTATGTATTAATGTCAAATATTAAAAACAAATATACTAAAGAAGATGAATATAAAAGATAATAAAAGATGTCAGGTTATAACAGAATGTGCCAGACAGAAGATAAGAAAGACTTTAAAATGGAATCTGCAGCAGTTAAGCAATATCATTTAACTCTTAAAAATTACATAGATTGCCCTTATAACTTATTTTTTAACAATGGCACGCCATATTAAAGTTCATATGCTGATCTTTGGACCGTGATTATGTTGTAATATCCACACAACATGACATGATCCAACACATCCACAGTATACAAACAGCAGCTTTAATTGAATTTAAACACTATTTCTTTTAACATTGTATTTACACAATGTTACCCAACTGATTTTTAACACTAAATCACAGTTATACACAGAAATCAACAAATCGCACATACTGTATTACCAAAATTTGCTTGTTGCTCAGTGGCCTCGTCGACTTGAAGCGCAAAGCGCTTTCCTCTCATTTTGTTTACTTTTTTTACTACTTTTTTTTACCCACCCACCAAAATATTCTCGGGGGAACTTTGAAATATTTTTTTCTCCCCTCCCATAATTTTTTTTACCACCATGTCCCTTTAGGGGCTCAGTAGGATGTTCATCCAGAGGTTGTTAGAGATCACGTGCTGCCTTCCCATGAAGTGACCGATCAACCCAGCCGATCTCTACCCAAGAGCAAGAAGGATTGTTTGTCATTGTCTTAATTGCTAAACAGTATTTAAACTATGTAGTATTCCTTTTCTTTCTCTATGACAGTAGTTTGATGTTATAGCTGCAATCAGTTACATTATGCCTTATTCTCATCCCCGCCTAAACATCCATTTGTTGTCTGATATCTGTCAAATTGTAAACCAGCTCCCATATTTTTAACTTTACTTTCGTTTTCCTCAACTGTTGTTTGTTTTCTCTGTAAAGCTGCTTTGAAACAATGCGAAATTGTAAAAAGTGATGTACAAATAAACCTGAATTGAATTCAACTGTTGCACCCACCTGCTGTGTTGTAAAGAACCAGTGGAATTTTCCACAATAGCTTAACTTAACACTGTATGAGGAAATGATGTGGTTAAAAAAAACTGAATGATAAGTCTTTTAATAAGTGGAAATATGATACTATCTGCTCATACATTGTTTTGTTTTGTTTCATTGTTAGTATTTTTAATCTTCTCCAAAAGGTGTCCCAATATAGCAATACTTCAGACATCTTAGGATATTATTAATAAAGTATACATTATAAAAAGCCTTTTATACATATAGTCATTATTGTATATTACTGGTAAATTAAAGAGTTTGGTTTTGGACAATCATAACATCCTGACACATTTTGTCCAAAAGTCAAAGAAACAGTTCAGTAGTTTTATTTCCTTTAATTGTAGTGAATATACCATTTGAAACAACAACAGACAAAACATCATCAAAATAAAAAAAGGCATCTAAAAATTACATGACATGTAGTACACAAGTCAACAAAATATAAGAAATCGTTGTTGTTAATATTTTAATGCAAAATAAGCAAAAATATTGCATGTGCTAGACCTAAGGTAACTTCCCCAACATATATTACCTTACAATCATAAAATAATATCCCAGTCTTGGCAAGCTCCATATGCTAGGTGCTACATTTTAAAACAGAAGTAAGACATACAGTATAGACTTACAGACATAGACCTGAAGAAATAATCAAGTACCATTCATTTAATTTCTTTTGGTTTTTTAATATTTTACAAAAAATCATAAATAATCCTTACATAGTTTATTATATTTTCGTTCATTTTACCCATTAGATTTGAAAGTAAAATATCATTAAGGCAAACCATTGACAATCATAGTGATTCAAATATAATTATTGAAAAGTGTTCAGTGACAACACAGTAGCTCTTTAAATATATACACACAGTGTATGCAAACCCTCATTTGTTTGAAGAATATGGAAATAATTAACAAAAAGATCTGTCACAAAAAATTTAAAAACGTTGAATATCTCTTTTCATTATTTGAAGTGTGACAAAGTGTGGTAATGCTGTTCCTTCGTATGAAAATGCACATCAAGCCTGAGGATTAAAATATTTAACAAACACAAATGTGTGAGAGAACATAATCAATAATGAATGCATTATTAATAAATAAATTCTGACCTATGTCTAAATCCAAACATGAACTGTTGGCCTACCTTATTTAAAATTGGGTCCATTCCGATATCAGATTCAGCAGTGTGTACGGAGTCAAAACCTATTTAAAACCAAACTGTTATTTACACAATAGATGATAACATTAGCCCCAGTAATCCTTAATATCAACCACATTTCTACAAGAGAGTCAGCTGTAAATTAAGTACATATACAGTAATGACCTTGTTAGGAGATGATCATAAATATTCGCTTTATTTGTCACTGGTCATAATGTTTTGGCTCGTCATGTACCAAGCAATACATGCAGCACAAACATAAGTAATCTTTTAAAAGTGTTTAGCACCACATATGGCCAGAATATAAGTTGAATTTTAAACGACATGCTCAGTTTAGCAAGCCCTGTCTGTAAGTGAAACTGAAAGAGAACTGAGGTCTGTATATCAGTCATTGGCTTACAGTGTGTGTGTAAAAACGAAAGTGTGTGCTTCAAAGAAATTCATACCACCCACACATTTAAACTCTGAAATAAGTAAATCTGGTTCTTTAAAACAACTGTTCAGATATACTTACTTCGAGCCTGTCTTTTTCGGAAAATCAATAGGGTAATGAGAAGTCCAACAATAAGAGAACCAATTACCATCACACCAGCAACAATTTGTTTTGTATTGGATGTTAATTCTTGCATCTTTGAAGAATCTTCAAGAAAAACAAAATATCATTCATTAATATGTTTCTGTTAATTTCTCTATATTTTCAGTTTTATAAATCTGTTGATGGTAACCTGAGATATCCTCAATAAGCTTTAGATATAGAGTAGATCAACTAGCAATGTTGGTTTTTAAGACCCTAAACTAAACAGAGCAGGAAAGACTTACAGAAAACAATTTACTGTACAGCCAGCTAAGAATCAGAGATAAAGAAAAGACAAATTGGTCAGAACAATGAGCTCACTTACGGTTGGCAGATGTGATCTCAAATGTCTTTTCTCCTTCCTGAATGTTCTTATAGTTTAAGACGATGCATCTAAATGGTGCCAGACTTAGGTCAATAGACTTGAAAGTCAGTTTGCTAGACAAAGCCACAGATTTGGAAGAGCTGGTGTTCCTCTCAACTTTTGTCAGGATTGAGTTAATGGTCCAATTTGTTTCAGATCGGTCAAACCAATGGATAGTGCCTGCTGGGTAGCCTCCTGTTGCATTGCAGTAAAGTTCAACAGGTCCTCCGTCTATTACATTTTCAGGCCATGTACTTATGACTGGATCTTTGTACATGGCTTCATTTGGAGAAAACAAAATATTGGTAAGTGCTAAAAAAGGGTGTACTTAAAAAAGGATTTTTTTAAATATACATTTGACATAACAATGGCTGAAAGTTTTTCTGAAAATACAACTTAAAAGTAAAAGTAGACCTTGAAAGTTTTACATTTACGAATCTGGTATTATCACTATGACCTTTGTGCTAATAACAAAATGCTCTAAAATTGTGCTACAGGAAATTCAAAAATGTTATAACAATTATGTTTTGTAAGAGTATGAACACTAAAAAACTGAAACCGAGAAAAAATCCCACCTGTGACAATGATGTTAAATTTTGCAGATTGTTTTCCTCTGTTTGTTGTAACAGTATACTCATATGCTCCAGCATCAGAAAACCTAGTGCCAGATATTTGCAGTGATGGATCAGTAGTGTTTTCAAGACTAAAGCGTTTGTCGCCTGACAGTTGCTTGTTTTCTATTACATGCTGAAAAACTGGTTCCTTGCGTGTCACTTTTTTTAAAGAAACGGCATATATTTTCATCTCTTTATTGATGCCTTCGAAGTTGCATTTTATAACGGTGGTCTGATCTGCAATTCCAACTTCAGGATCACAGTTCAATGTCCACAGTACTGCATATTGAAATATAAACATGGGTTAAGTGTTTTTGATACCTAAAAAACTTTAGGAATTTACATATTTTTCATTTAAGGACTGTTCCGAGTTCAATATAAGAAGAAAAAGAAGTAACACATATAAAGTGGGTGTAATTAAATTGCACACTGTTAAGGTGCTCTATATTCTTTTTTAATATGGAAACAGACATAAAGATCATTCTAATAGGACTTTAATAAAAACTATAGGAAAACTATAGGAATAATTGACTCATAATTGACTCACTGTGACTCATTCATGCTGTTTCAAAAATAAATTACTTCCTTTTTTAGGATGCAAATAAATTACTTTTTTAAAATATGGCATCACTTTATGTCCTTATATGGGAATCAATGGGTGAAAAAATGATAAAGCGAATTTTCACTTTTAGGTAAAGTAATCCTTTAAAAATTGTAATAATAAAAATATTAATCACTCTATTTAAAAGCATGTACCTGAACTGGGTCTCACAGCAGGGATGAAGAGACAGATAGCAAGTACCACAACCATCATAGAAGCCATGATCTGTCTGAGGGAAAAGGTTAAGAAGAGAGTGTTAGTATGTACTTGTTTGGATCTAACCCTATTTGCTTTAAATTGGCAATGTAACACTTCAATCCATTGTCGTCTTTCTCCAATGGTACCAGCGTTAATCAGCATGCTTGACCATGTTTTATTAAGAGTAAATAGTTATATCACATACCACACAGACCACTTTTTGTGACACAGTTTAACAAACAGTTCGATGGCTACTAAATTTAACTTTAATATAGATACATTTATTGTAGCACATTTCTTATGTAGTTTTGTCTCGTAATTTCTCTTTCCATTGTGTCATCCTTGTTGATTGTTAACCAGCCTTTTTGTTTCAGATTTGTTGTCTTTGTGTGTTGGCAGGCTTTCATGTTTTGTTTCCTTGTCCTGTCTTATTCACTATGCCAATATTACCTGATCCCGATTGTTTCCTAGTTTGGATTCATTAAACTGGTACTTGTTAAATTCATGTATCCTACCACCCTCATATTACAGTAATCCTTTACAGTTTGGTCTTTCTGGTAGGATATTAAACAAGGACTTTAGCATTTATAAAAAATATTTATAAGGTGAAGCTTCAGCCTATTAATATCAGTAAACTACAAATAGAAAATAGTGAGCCGTCCCATGCAGTGAAAAAGCACCATTGTATTGTGATAACAGAGACAAGGATACAGCTCCACACAAACCGAAAGTATGCCGCGTTAGTTTGCAAATAAATCACAGAATGTTTTACTTTATGGTTAGTATTTAGCTTATACAACTCAGGTGTTACATAGTTGTCTGTTATATATTTGATGAAGAGCTATATAATATATACTACTATATACTATATTATAGCACAGTAGTATATTATATTATAATCATCAATACTATATTATAGTAGAGTTGTAAATTATTTTATATTCATCAAATACTGTATACAAATATATGCTGTATTTGATTACTATAATAGCATATAATACCATATAACACTAGTAAAGTGTACTAAATAGGCAAATCTTTCATAAGTTTAAAAATTAAGTGCAACTAAACACTTTTTCAAAGCCAAATATAAGCATGGTTGAACTACTGCGACAAGAAACAAAAAAAGAAGGAAATCCAGGCTGCTGATAAAACATACCGCTGCCATTTAAAGTTTCCGTGTATCAACCACGTCAAAAGTATCCTTACAAACATACATACAAACATTTTATAAACCACTGGTCATGATAAATAAAATCAGATAGGGTTATAATTTCCAGAAAACATGCAGAAAACATGAATTGCTTACACTTTGGCTATTGCAAATAGTACTGCTATAGTTTACCCTTGGACAAAGCTGTAGACTAGTACAGTTTATAACAAGACTTTCTAAACATAAATAAATCGTGTTTAAAAGAAACATTAAACAAACCGTGAAAATGCCCTTTCCCAGTGTCCGACGAGACGAATGTGCGTGGACTCAACTTTCACTTTCAATATGACTGTTTTAGCCACACCTATTAGCCTTTTACATATATTTTACATTAACAAACAACTTCATTATGGCTATTGTGTATTTGTTTTTGAAGGCCCAAACTCGTAGAACAGGCTTGCATTGTCCTTAAGAGACTATAGGCAGTATTTTTACATGCGATCTACCTCGTCAGATTGTGCTGCCTCATGTACAAAAATATTTAATTAACCCCTGCCCCAACCCAAACAATGAACTTAACCCCAAGCACGACAACGCGAGGGTAGGACAACTGACGGGTAAAATGCAGGACACCCGGTCTTTTGTTTCTGAATATAATAATTATATAAAGTCCCAAAGGAATATAAAGTCGGAGCTTCTCCGCAAGTTTAAAGACAAAGTCATCAGGGCTCGCTACATACAAAAATGTCTGATCAAAACATGACAAACGATACAAAAGAAAATCTAGTGTTTTACAGCACAATCCATGAAGCCACACAGATACAGAAAATGTTGTTGCAAAAAACACTTAGAATGGTTTCAATTTAGCTTGTGTGTATTTTTAGCTTACGTTTTTAAGTGAAAGTAAAGTGAAAGTGACCAATATCTCCGTTGAGTTTTTATAAAATGACCACAAGAAGGCGCTCTAGTTACATTTTTCTATTGTTGTCTCTCACAGATGATTATCATGGTGAAATCGCTGACGTGTTTTTTTTTCAGAAAAAAATCTTAGTTTTGTGTCTTAATTGCAACAAATGTCCAGGATAGTTTTTTTCAGCAACAGTGAAAAATCTTAGTTCACACCAAACGCGAATTTGTGTCTTAATTGCAAAACAAATGTCCAGGATTAGTGAGCGTACTTTGGGAATTCCGCGCCCGCGTTAACCAATGACTTGCTCTAGTAGTGACGTGATTACGAGTGGGACACGGGACAACAGGTCATCAAACTGGGACCTGCTCAGTCGGAAGTACCGCTGAAAGCAGCTGTCATCAGGCGCAGCTCCTGGAGGAGTTGGTGAAACTCACCAAGCTGGGTGCGCCTCTGAAGTACTGATGGACCCAGACACGGCGCCGAACGAATCTACGCCGTTTTTTCATCCATAGCACATAAAGCGCAGCTACTCTCAACGAAATCCAAACAGGAGACGAATTTCACGCGCGAATGAAGCGAGTAAACTCAAAATGTTCACGCGTCCAACTACGCGCGAATAGCGCGATTTATTCGCTTCATTCGCGTTTGGTGTGAACGCAGCATAAAGACTTTAAATATAACTCCAACACAAACAGGTTCTTTACTGGACGAATTTTATTTGGGCCCACACAGCTAAGAAAGCATCAGCCACCAAACCAATTCAAAGACAATTATTGTATTCTTATACAATTACCCAGTAAAACCACAAGGGGGATCTACAGGCCAACCTTATACAATTATTGACGTGCATGGAAACGTTTCATGATAAAGAAAATACTTCACACACTGACACAATTAACAAATTACAGCAGCATACATAACTAGATAGGTACATTTTCTGAAGAAAATGTGAGTGGTGCTTGCCGTGGCAAAACTTGGACCGCAATATTACAATGATGCTAACATATTGTAGCCTACCACCCCCCTGTCTCTATGATGTTCTGATGCAGAGATAAAGGTCCTGCTAAACGGTTGCTAGGGTACTCTGTTTGGTTGCTAGGGAGTTACTTGGCATTCACCAGTGATTAAACTTCAAGACATGAGTGAAACAAGCTCACCCCCATGTCTCTCTGATGGTCAGATAAAGAGATATAGGTGTTTTAAAACGGTTGCTAGGGTACTGTGGTTGGTTGCTAGGATATAGCTCCACACAAACCGAAAGTATGCCGCGTTAGTTTGCATTTTCGCATTTGATAAACAAAACAATAGCTTCAAATAACGACTCCAAATAAATCAAAGAATGTTTTACTTTATGGTTAGTATTTAGCTTATACAACTCAGGTGTTACATAGTTGTCTGTTATATACAGTATTTGATGAAGAGCTATATAATATATATATATATATATATATATATATATATATATATATATATATATATATATATATATATATATAGTAGAGTTGTAAATTATTTTATATTCATACAAAAATATTTCATTAACCCCTGCCCCAACCCAAACAATGAACTTAACCCCAAGCACGACAACGCGAGGGTAGGACAACTGACGGGTAAAATGCAGGACACCCGGTCTTCTGTTTCTGAATATAATAATTAGAGTCGGATATAAAGTCCCAAAGGAATATAAAGTCGGAGCTTCTCCGCAAGTTTAAAGACAAAGTCATCAGGGCTCGCTACATACAAAAATGTCTGCTCAAAACAAAATAAACTTTTACAGCACAATCCATAAAGCCACACAGATACAGAAAATGTTGTTGCAAAAAACACTTAGAATGATTTCAATTTAGCTTGTGTGTATTTTTAGTTTGAGTGAAAGTAAAGTAAAAGTGACCAACATATCTCAAAATGACCACAAGGAGGCGCTCTAGTTACATTTTTATATTGTTGTCTCTCACAGATGATTATCAGGTTGAAATCGTTTTTTTTTTCAGAAAAAAATCTTAGTTTTGTGTCTTAATTGCAACAAATGTCCAGGACAGTAGCGTATGGTCACATTGACACAATTAACAAATTACAACAGCATGCATAAGATAGGCACATTTTCTGAAGAAAAGAGACTAGGCAGTATTTTTACATCCGATCTGTGCTACCTCGTCAGATTGTGAGGTAGCCTGGTTGCTTTTCTAAAGAAAATTTGAGTGGTGCTTGCCGTGGCAAAACTTGGACCGCAATATTACAATGATGCTAACATGTTGTACCACCCCCATGTCTCTATGATGCTCTGATGCAGAGATAAAGGTCCTGCTAAACGGTTGCTAGGGTAATCTGTTTGGTTGCTAGGGAGCGACTTGGCATCCATCAGTGATTACACTCCAAGCCACAAGTGAAACGAGACCACCCCCATGTCTCTACGATGGTCAGATAAAGAGACACAGGTGTTTTAATACAGTTGCTAGGGTACTGTGGTTGGTTGCTAGGGAGCGACTTGGCATCCACCAGTGATTATACTTCAAGCCACTGGTGAAACGAGACCACCCCCAGGTCTCTCTGATGGTCAGATAAAGAGATATAGGTGTTTTAAAACGGTTGCTAGGGTACTGTGGTTGGTTGCTATGGAGCGACTTGGCATCCACCAGTGATTACACTCCAAGCCACAAGTGAAACGAGAGCACCCCCATGTCTCTACGATGGTCAGATAAAGAGACACAGGTGTTTTAAAACAGTTGCTATGGAGGAATTTGGCTGTGATTTACGCTGCCACTGGGAAGACCACCCCCATGTCTCTCTGATGGTCAGAATCAACCAGTGATTATACTGTGGTTGGTTGCTATGGAGCGACTTGGCATCCACCAGTGATTATACTTCGAGCCACTGGTGAAACGAGACCACCCCCATGTCTCTCTGATGGTCATATAAAGAGATATAGGTGTTTTAAAATGGTTGCTAGGGTACTGTGGTTGGTTGCTATGGAGCGACTTACCATCCACCAATGATTATATTCCAAGCCACAAGTAATATGAGCCCACCGCTTGTCTCTAGGACACTGTGCTGCAAAGATATCTGACTGGGCCTTAGCATATGGGCAGCCTATATATAGGGAAAGTGATGCAATTTGCTACACAGATAAAGGACTGTCCAAACTGTTCACATAACAATTTTGGAGTCGCTATCCCATAATGATTTTACCTTCTCACTCGTATCTCTCGTTCACTGAAATCCCTCCCTCCAGAGCAATGCGGTGGTAGGCTATATAATATCACATGCACAGCTCATTGAACCTGTCGTCAGAGCGCAACGCATGCACCATTTAGGTCTCTGGGAATGTGAGTTACTTGCTGTGATTGGACCACAAACTCCACAAGAGTAGGCGGGCGACTTACATCATGTCCATCAGCCCGTATTTAAGGTGACGTGTCAGCAAAACGGCAAATCTGTCCAAGGGCAGAGGGTGCATCGGCATTCGGATGTGATACAAAAGGACACAAAATCACTTTCCCACTCGTTCTCATTCACTAGTCTCAACCTTGTCCTTCATGGTTCAATGAAGAAAAATTGACAGGAATGTGTTGAACTCTTTCTGTCCCTCAGCAGGTATTGACTAACCGGTAAGCTCTCACATCACTCCCTCGTTTTGATGAAATACTTTATTGTATTCCTACCTCTTGTCACCAGGAAATAAGGATAAAAGCTAAATGTAATTGTAAGGTGAGTCTTAATTTCACTACAATTTCAATCTTTGACATGACCTTACTCAGACAATATTAAAGATATGAATGTTAAATTCTCACAGAATGTTGACTTTAGCTGGGTTTTCACAGATTGGGTCACAATTACTCAAAAACAATGTTAGTGTACAAAACCTTATATAATCAAAGGGTAAGGTTGAGATCCATTGTTCTTTTGAGTGTTATATATCTTGATTTGGCAACTACTATTTTACAGTTATGCATTTGGCAGATGCTTTTATCCAAAGCTGTTACGGGGGTGAGATGAGAGAGGCACGATAAAGACAATGGTAAACTTAAATGAATCTTTACTTAAATGAAACCAAAAACACAGGGTATATACAAAACAATGTGACAACAACCGCAATGGTGATAACAACAAGGTGAGTATACACAGCAAGGTAATTGGTGACAAAAAGCAAGGTGACAAACTACAATGGCAAATGGTGACAATATCATAGGTGAATATATATACAACAATGGTGACAAATGGCAAAGTGTATACAATAAGGCGACAAAGAGCTAAAGAGAGAGATGAGGAAGGATAAGAGGGGAAAAGGTCAGAGGGCTTGAGAAAGAAGAGACATCAATAAACGAGATCTGACCCTGATTGTGTGAAGACATGATGGTTTTAAAGAGTCCGGGTAATGATGAACAGGTGATGATGATTAAACATGGCGGAGGTGTGGTGCAGTGCATGATGGGTAATGTAGTCCGTGGGGAAGGTGAAGGTACAAGCCGTGACAGAAGCGACTTACAGTGCACAATGATGTGCCATCATTAGAATCGGACCCATGACCTTGGCTTTGCTATCACCGTGCTCTTACCATCCGAGCTACAGGAAATATTCTGTCATTGCTTAGCTTACTTGCTTAGCAAGTTATGATTGACAGCATGCTTCTCTTCCTTTTCATTTGAAATTCTTTTCATATTTCATATTAAATAAAAAAAAAATGTGCCGACTAGTTTGTTACATTCAATTTCTTGTGCTAGTGTACTGTAGTTGAGGTACAGTGGTTTCTTCTGCAATTATTCTTGTTTGTGCATTGTGTTTCATTGCCTTGCTAGAATTAAATAAACCTTTCAATATGCTGTAAACTGCTGGTATATTTATCTTACAAAAACATGTAATTATGTATAATTTACCTAAGAATACATCAATTGTCTGAAGCTTATTTGTGTTTACACTGTGTTATTTATTTGATCTGTACATCCTTGTACAGTCCATTGTCTTGTTGTTCCTGCAATACTTGTTTCTGGCATTTCTTTCCCATGACGTGGAAATTCTAATGCATTTAACATACTTTCTTGATCTGATCTGTTTTTTCAGGAAAACTTATTCAGAACTCAACACTGAGTAAACTAATTAACTAACTAACTATTGAGGTTTTATTGTTATTAAATTTGGTTTTGGTTGGAGGTACTCTGAATTTTATTATACAATTTTCTGATTCATTTTGATTTATCATGAACGTAATAAGGGTCATTTTTTCTTACATGAATCTTTTTTTCTTACATGAATTTTTGTCATTGCCATAACCCCAGTAACAGTAACAAATTCCAATGGATAGCTAATTTAATAAAAATGACATCAAGGACGTCAAAACTTTAGCACCCTTAAATATATACATTATACCCATGAACATGTTTTTTTCAATAAAGATCCTTCATATTGCCAGGACCCAAAGCAACACCAATGACACATCTTAAAGAACCACATTAAAAAGTGACATTAAAAAAAAATGTCTAACTTTACAGTAGTGCAGGGACATAGATCCGTTCCCTACCTTTGACCTTGGAAGGCCTCCCCGGCATATTTTTATTCTTTTAAAATAATAGTTTGTGTCACCAATAACACTAATGACACAAAATCAAAGGCAAATGACAGATATCATATTTTATGAATGTCAGATTTCATATATTAATGAATAATTATATAAGTTTGGATTTTTATGCATTTTTTAAGCCCTGTGATTGTGTTTATTTGGTTAATTTAAAAAAATTAAAAGGAATTGTTTATACACGACACAAAGGCATAAAACAAAGGCAGGGGGGCATATGTTTTCTTAAGTACACTGTAAAAATTCTTTGCTGCATTAAGTCCAGTCAGCTTGGCTTTATAAGTCATTTAAACAGTTTTTACATTATTTCAACTAATTACAAGTCATTTCAACTCAAACACAATTTCAACCTTTTTTATAAGTTGAAATGACATGTAATTAGTTGAAATAATGTAAAAACTGTTTAAATGATTTGTAAAGCCAAGTTGACTGGACTTGATTTATAAATTGATTTATGACTTTACTTTATAAAAGTGTATGTGTAAAATGTGTCATATTTTCTACTTTGTATTAAAGTATTACACAGGTCAAGTTTTCCAGCTTGCTTGTTAAAAGGTGCAAATAGGCTTTTGACCTTCATTTTGCGCAAGTACTTCATTACAGATTAATCTGATTTATAAACTTCAAAGTATTTCTTAATCGCTTTTTGTTTGATTTTCATAATCCCTCATAATCTGCTTTGTTGTTTTTCATTTTTGATTGATGAGCAAATTCAAATGAAATTTGATGTAAGGCTTATTTCAAGTCTGACATTCAGGATTCTGTATTCTTTATCATGCCGGATCTTGTGACATATAGCGTCATCTATAACAATGACTTTAGAAGGTGGGAGAAGTGAAGCAGAACCTGAGAGCCAGACTGAACACATCTGAACAGCCCTAACCCTAGCATCAAAGAGATCCTGGACATTGGAAAGGTTATAACATATAAGCTAAATAAATAACTAAATAAAATGTGTAATAAAAAAGTGTAAACACAAATTTTTACACATTTATGTGCAGTCCCTGGGCTCAGATTACTGTAAGACATCTATAATCATCTTTACAATAAATAAAATATGATAAAAATGTGACTCTGTGTGTGAAAACCAGGCTAAAGTCTAAAAATTTAATTCTGAGATAACAAGCATCAAAGTTTAATTTGACCTATTTATTTCACTATAATTTCAAGTCAATATTAAAGATATCAAGGTTATATTTTCACAAAATGTTCTTTACATTCTTGTACATAGTGTAAGATGATTTTATGTAGAAAACAGCAAATCACAAAAAAACTACTTTAGTTGGGGTTTTTACAGACAGGATCACAAATAGAAAAACTTAATACTAAAAATATGATACTATATAATACTTAATAAAAAATGTCTGACTTTGAAATCATAAAATAGATCATACAAAAGTAAATATGAATGTGTTTTCTCACCTTATACAGATGAGGTAGGCGGAAGAATGCACTCAGTTGAACTTTCACAAAAGACTGGTGTTTAAATGCCATTCTTGTAGATCATTGTGGTGGAATTTTCCAAATGTTGCTGATGAGATCTATTTTAGTACACACATCTAGATATGATCTTTACATGTGAATGATGAGGGATTTTTTTTGTTGCCTGTCAAACAACTTCCATTACATAATCATCCTTTGTGCAATCAATGAACTTAATATGACAACTGCATTTAATCGATTTATGAAATTATCAAAATAATCCGTCAAATAAGTCGTGATATAAAGAGCCAATATTAACTTATATTAACAATATTAATAATCAACTTTTTCTCAAGATCTCGACAAAACAAAAGTTGTTTTCTCGTGATCTCGACTTAATTTTCTCTTCATCTCGACATAATAAAAGTTGTTTTCTTGTGATCTCGATTTAATATTCTCATGATCGCGACAAAACGAAAGTTGTATTCTTGTGATGTGCTTGTTTACTCCTTATAACGTGTTGTTTTGTGACAAAAAGCAAAAGCATATTTAGCAAAAATCGCATGGATGAACAAATTTGATTGTATTCGGATCAGGCAGTGTATCCAACAAGATTTAGTCACAATTTCACAAGCTCTTTTTAAAGCCTTTCATTGGCTAAATATTGTAAAACACATACAAACGTAAAGGGTGACTAAAAATTTATTTATTTACAATTTATTAATTTATTTATAAAAAAAAACACAAACAAAAAGGGCACTTGGTACCAGTGTAAAAAGGGCATGTGCTCTGCACAGGTTGAGCCCTATCTGTGCACGTGCCTGCTGGTATTGTATATTTAATTATATCTTTCCTTCATTCCTGTGGTATAATTAAAAAGAAAGAAACATGTAAATAAGGAAAACAAGTGGCACAATGTTATTGCATACATGCAGTACTTGTCTGACATCCAGATGAGACACTGTGAAAAACTTTGATATTTAAGGCCACTGACAATTTAATTCCTTAACTTTCTTAAAGATATAAAAAGAGTTAAAGCAATGTAAATTTACTGATGATGACAGTTTTTGGACGATTATTTTTGTACTATCATAACTGCACAAATAAAGCTAGACGGAAAAAAAAACCCTGAGAAGGAAGTGGATTTATTTTCACCTGTGTCATTATTAGTCACCTGTGAGTTCAAAAGGAATTTAAAGAATGAAAATGATGAAAGACAGTGCAGGAGGGACATGGCAAACAATAAGGCAGAACAGTGACGTGAAGGGAGATTTGCAGAAGCGCAACAATATAAAAGAGCTTGTAGTAGTCAGTTAAAGCAAAGTGGACCAGGTAATCTTTAACACTAATTCCTCTAATGAAAAGAGACTGTCAGTGATGATGTGGAGGTTAACAAGCGTGACTTTGACTCTGCTCATATTTGTCGAAGGTAAGGTTTCATATTTTGTCTGTGTTTGTTACAACGTAGACAGAAAGTAAGTTCCTTAATTTTTTAAATTAATAATTAATTAATTAATGATTCTTAATGATTTATCATTTCTTTATGCTTAAAAAACTCAGTGTAGAAGTTCAGTTTAACACATTTTTTCCAAAATATGGGTGGTGATTTATCTCTCAATGACCAGATCACGATCAGTGTTGTATTACCCTAAAGAATTTATTTTGTGAGATGTCAGCTATACAGAGTTTATACAAGGAATTAAATGCAAAAACTGAATAACATCCTTAATGCTGAATGAAAAGTCTTTATATAATATAGAAACTATAAGGCCTTTGTATCTTATTGACATGGTCTTGTAAAATACCATGTAGATTCAGTTTCCCCTTCCAAATTTTTATTGTGTATATCTCTGCTTGTACGCATAAAATGTAGCCTCCAGGTTGTAGAGATAAATGCTTCTTGTTGATATAATTGGGACAGTTTATGTTATTATTAAACACAACCGGTTTCTCCAGAAATGTATGGCTTGTTCACCCTCACAAATGCGATGATTTAGGGCAGGATCGTTAAAGGAAACATGAAACCCGTTCAATTGTTCTTCTTCACCACTGATATTAATACAACACAACACAAAATAACATGCACTACTTTGTCTTTTACATTGCAGGTTCTCTGTCCCAGTTGAATGGTAAAATTCCTTCTTTATCATTATTATATGTTATCACAAAGTCACATACTGTTTTCATAATTCGTCAGAACAAGATTTCTCAACTTTGCTTCTTTTCCAGTTTGTGGCCGAGTCTCTATAAGTTCTCGTATTGTGGGTGGTGTGGATGCCACTGAGGGGTCGTGGCCGTGGCAGGTCAGTCTGCACAGCACCGTCTATGGAGGTCATTTTTGTGGAGGAACTCTCATTACAAATGAATGGGTGTTGACGGCTGCTCACTGCCTATCAGGGTAAGAACCATTTTTATATTTGGCAGATAATTTCCATGTGACATATTTTATTTATCGCTACAGTTGTTTTTTGGGAACAGTGGCAGAGCCAGAAATTTTTATGGGGTGGTCAGGCAGGGGCCTGAAATAGTATTTATTATTATTCAAACAAAAAAGGCACCCAAACCAAAAGTACTTTTAAATGTATTTTGATTACTGTTTACATAGGACTAATTTAAACTAAGAAATCTGTCTTCACCCATTCGAGTAGATAGGACTTTAGTCTTGATGACTGTAATAGCTGTCTGGAGGCATTGTAAACATGACAGCTGAGTGCACTGACTAATAGTGTGTAACAGTGAGTTTCACAAGAGTTTCGTCACCTTAAACATTAAGGTCGTCTAGACAGGATCAAACTTCAAACATCATGATGTAATGTGGGTGGATCAGACTTTAATCATCTTTGTGGAGACACATAGGGGTTCTGTCTACGGCCGCTCATGACCTAACAGTGATTTTTTTATTTATTAATGTTTGTTATTTTTTAGATAATACAGATACAGTTGATTTTTGTTATATTTACACTGAATACTGAGTAACAATACTTCAATTCTTCAATTTGTTACAGCTAATTTTATTGTTTTTCCACAAATTATATTTATGCTTTGGCTCAAAATAAAAACTACTTTATTTAATATTAATCAAAAACTGGCATTGACACAAATGAAAAAGATTTTCCTTTCTGTATAACTTAATGTTTACTATTAGATCCAAGTTTTATTTTTGAATAAAAAATTTTTATAGAAACTTTTATTAAATTATTTAAAGATCTGATTCTATACCAAAAAAAATTGTCGGAACATTTTTTATTTATTTGAAGAAAGCTTTTACACAGAATTTCTTTTATTCAAATTAAATTAGTTCAGTTGGATGAACACAATTTATTTTGTCTAAGGGGAGTGTAATTAGCTTTTTGTCAAACTAAATAAAACAGGTTGAATACAGAAACAATGATTCTTAATTAAGCTATTGTGCATTATTTAATGTTGCCAGATACAATGTTTGTTTATTAGTAAATGTTGATGTTTGTAAGATAAGAAAAAGCTGTAGAAGTATTTAGTCATGTTGATGTTACCATTTTATATTTTTATTATTTAGTGTGTTCCCTGTGTGCATATACTCACAGAAATATATAATATATGCACATTGACTGGTAGAATGTTTAACGAGTATTGTTCTTTTTCTGTTTTATTCAGTTTAAAAATATCCACCATTACTGTGTACTTGGGAAGAAAAACACAGAAGGGAGTCAATGCCCATGAAATCTCTAGAACCGTCAATAAGCATCGTACACACCAACTACAACACAAACACCAACGACAATGACATCGCTCTGCTGCGCCTGTCCTCCTCCGTCACTTTTAATGATTATATTAGGCCCGTGTGTCTGGCAGCCCAGGACAGTGTCTTTGCTTCAGGCACCGGCAGCTGGATCACAGGCTGGGGAAATATTGCAAATGGAGGTACAAACATCTACAAAAATATTTTTCTATTCATATAAAAACTTCTACTTGCAACACTACAGACTGATGATTGTGTGTGTTTATGCACATATACAGTGAGTTTACCAGCAAATGCAGCTCTTCAAGAGACTGTGATTCCAGTAGTGAATAATATTCAATGCAATAATCTTCTGGGTAAAGGATCTGTCACCAGCAACATGATGTGTGCTGGTTTTCTGACTGGAGGCAAAGATACCTGCCAGGTAAATCAATTATGAATTGGAGTATACTTACTGTACTTTACTAAAACAGTTAGAGTTAAAGAATACAATCTAAAATCATTCTTAAAGACGGATTCTGTCAAATGTAACACCGTTCTCATTTTCATTTTGGTACGCTGCCCTCCCTGTAGGGTGACTCTGGAGGTCCAATGGTGAGCCAGAAGTGTTCAGTGTGGGTTCAGTCTGGTATCACCAGCTGGGGTTATGGCTGTGCTGATCCCAACTCACCCGGCGTGTACACCCGCGTCTCACAGTACCAGAGCTGGATCACAAAAAATATTAACAGCATTCTAAATTCGCCAGGATTTGTTACCTTCATCCCCCCAAGCTCTTGCTCTTCTGCCAGCCAAAGTAAAACTCTCTCTTTTAATCTATACAGCCATACACATTTTATACTCTGACTTATGGTCTTTATGTATGTTTCTGCCTTAGCATCAACCTCTTGTCGTGGAAGATGCAACGAAAAGTACAACGCCTTAAATCTTTGCAATTGCAATAGTGGATGCCAGATAAAGTGCTGCACAGATTTTACACAGCGATGCGGCAGTAAGCAATTATTAAAATTATATATTACACATATGTGTATATTAAATATTTATTTAGATGTTGTATGTAATGTAACTTTCGATGTAATGTTTTCTTTCTTTGCAGTTTAAAATATGTGGTAACTTTCCACATGGTCTCAGGTACTCTCATTTGTGTGTTCTGACCTGTTCTTCTGGAAATACTACTTCAGAATCTGGCTTTGGAAACCTAATGCACAACACTTAAACTGTACATGTTTAACAACAGAACATTCCTCACTTTGTTAATATAGTCTGTCTATTGTCTTTTTTACATTTGTTTCTGTATGCTTAATTTTAGGGTGTATGCTAATTATTTGTTTTCAGTCTAATTTGTCATTAATCTTTTTGCTTTATTTAGCATTAATACATTTTTTGGCACATTTGTGAGTACTATTTAAACATTTCTGTTATAAATTAATATAAATTATGCTATGTTATATCTCTATGTAATATATTATGTAATATATCACATGCAGTATATTTTAGTACTGTATAACATTAGATCACGCTATATAACTACAGTACACTGAATACAGTGTGACAGCTATGCAAGTCAGTACTAGTTTGTTCTACAAGTAAAAGTATTGGAATAGAATAAAGATTTTGCCAGTTTAATGGCAGTCTCCACGAATTGTACAGAAAACACTAGAGAGACTGACATATGTTTAGTAGAAACTTTGATCAACATTTCTTTCTGTAGTACACACTAATGGAACATAAATTGTGGAAATGGGTTTTGCAATGCACAGAATAAATCAGTCCCACAGCATCTCAATAATTCTGCTTTCTTGACCAAAGTTAAATTTTTTAGTTAAAACAACTTTGAATTGTTTTAACTAAGCTATTTAATTATGTAGGGGACAATTTTTCTCTTATTAACCATTTAAATTACCTATACATTTACATTACGTTTTCATTTAACTTTAGTTTACTACACCATGCCATCATTATTTCTGGTTGAATTAGTACATTTTTAATGACCACAGAATGTCTTTGAGCAAGAGATGTTCCTGTTATAACTTATATAGTTCCGATATGTGTATAGCTTACATGTGGATGTGACAGTAATGCACAATAATATCACATTTGAAAGACTATAGCTCTTTGGCCATTTTCATTTAAAATGCCATATCAATAATTGTTAAATATGTTTTTATTTTTAATAAACTATCATAGTTTTGTAATAACTTTTTATTCTTAACAAATGAATATACATATCTTACATGATGGATGCAGCGCTTGATATTTTTAGTCATTTCTAAAAATATAATGTAGAATGTTGGTTTTAAAGATGAATGATACCAACATACTAAGATACTGTAACATTTCAGATATAATGATGCACATTTTAAACTTAAGACTTTAAAAGACTTTTGTTTATAATCTCTTTAATTGTCCTTAAATGCCACAGTTGATATTTGGTCTCTTTTTATACTAGAATTTTGTATTAGATTGGATTGGCATTTTATGTATCACTAGATACATTTCTTACATTTCTGATTGGCTTATTAAAATAATAATCTAGGTTGCTAACACATCAATAAAAACGCTGAATTGTGGCAGCAGTCTGGAAGCAGCCAGCAGAAGCTGGTTTCAAAACAGGATGTGGTGTTACTGCTTCCAGCTATGGGTTTAATAGAGAGACACTAAGATACTTTCATTAACAGGATGTTTATCATGACTGGACTTATAATGGTCAAAACATTTCATCACACCTTTATTTTCGATGTATTCTCAGAATGTGGAACGACACAGATCTTCTGCGAAATAGCCAATCAGTGTCGACTCGTACCTGCACCTGCGATGGAGGGGCGGAGCCATGTGTCAATTATTACAGTCTCATCTCTACAAGTCGTTACCTTGTTGTTGCTCATCGCACATCACGCTGTGTTCGTCTGTTGTTGTCCCACCAAGGCGTGTCTGTTCTCCTCATCTCATTCAGGGTACTGGGTCTGGCCTGTTTCTGTCCACTTTGGCCAGTCTATGAGAGGCGCGCGCGCATCGTTATTGAATTCAGTTCCAGACCCAAAAATATAACAAAGTTGCTTTTGGTCACGTTCACTCTGAAGCCGAGCGACGTGATGTGAGCGAGCACACGATGCGTGTATGTCATCACTTTCTCTCTGGAATCGGCTATGATCAGCCAATCGTCTATATATGTGAGAATCCTGAGCCCCGTTTTTCCGCACGTAAGACAGAGCACTCTCGGACTTTAGTGAGAGCCCGAATGGAAGAACTATGAATTCGTAACATTTGCCTTGTTAGGCGAAACGAAGGAATTTCCTGTGCGGAGGATATAGATGCTTATGGAAAATAGCATCTTTCAGATCGACTGATGTGAACCAATCGTTCCCCACAAAAACGGAGAATCGCACAGCGCTGCTGTTGCGGCCGGTTAATTCATTTGTAGCACGATGGCGCCATCTTGTGGACAATTTATGGGCGACATGCGAGTATTCTGGGAGCTGTTCGCTCTTATAAACGAATTTGTTAGATTCGTTTCTTTTTGTGTTTTGGGAGACACATGGGCCAAAGGATTTATTCAACTTTTTTGAGGTTTGTGAAGGCAGCTGTGTGGTGACACTGCTTGTGCGCTTTCTCTCACTTGAACGTGAACCCCCCGACACGTTCAGGGATGGGGCATCCACGCTGGGCAACCCGTCCGAACAATAGGTGGTAGTGATGCGCGGGTCGGCTTTTTTTCCAACCCGCGGGTCCCGCGTTTATGAAATTATATGGCCCGCCCCAACCCGCCCCGCATATAAAGTGACAATTTCGTCGCCCGCCCCAACCCGACCCGCGGGTTATGAGACGACCCGCGCATCACTATTGGGGACATAAGTTACGTTGCTACGGCCTTCGTATTGTAACCTTATCAAAGAATCTAATAAAATCCTAATAAAATATGAAAATAGATATTCCCAAATATTTATTATAGGCTACAGAAAATTGCACGCAACATACATGGATTTTTTAAAATAGTTTTTAATGACCAGCTTCAACCCGCCCCAACCCGCCCCGCATATAAAGTGACAATTTCGTCGCCCGCCCCAACCCGACCCGCGGGTTACCCGCGGGGTCCGCGGGTTATGAGACGACCCGCGCATCACTAATAGGTGACGTCACATGCACGCCAGCTCAAGAGAGATGTGAGCCACATGTGCGGTTATTATTAATCTTGCCCATCGTCATCAATATATTTTTCTAAAGTTGTCTGAACTGTTTTATTGCATCAGGTAAGCCATAATCATTCTTTATTTTCAGAAATATTGTTTAAGTATGTGTTTGTTCATATACTGAAATGGGGATGATTGATGCTGTTTGTTACATGCGTGTAAAGTGGGCAATACAATATTTGTAAAGCGTAATTGCTGCATTGTATTCTTGTTAAATCTGGTTGCACATTTATGTTATGAAATACTGTTGTTAAAATGTAAAAGTTATAAACGTTATATGCATTCCGTCAACGGGTGTTGACGACACATGCACGCCAGCTCGTCTAAGAGAGATGTGAGCCACATGTGTGGTTATTATTAATCTTGCCCATCGTCATCAATATATTTTTCTAAAGTTGTCTGAACTGTTTTATTGCATCAGCAATTGGATCTTGGACATCGCAAAGTCTGATGAGAGCGGACTGTCAACTTTTGTTGGTGATCGTGCTGAAGTTTGAGCAGTGAGGAAGAGCCAGTGTTGCCAACTATTTTCAATGGAAAGTAGCTAAAGTCTGCCCGAAAAGTCGCTAAATGTCGCCAAGTGACGTCATGCGTAAATTTGCATATTAATGACGTAATGATGTGTTTGCATTCTGCCTAATGGTTGTACTTTATAACTGTTTCCCCTAATCCGTGCGCACATAATGTCCAGTATAAAACTGTTATCAATTAACGAAGAAGAAACGGTAAAATTAAATGGTTTTATTTCAAACAAAGGAGAAGCAGGTAAGGGATTGGTCTGTGGCAACACCGGGAAGAGCCGTGCTGGATCTGCCTTATGGAGTGATTACGTCATCCGAAGCCTCGCTTGTTTTTCTTCATCAGTTTTCCTCCTACAAAGACTGTAGGCATACACGCATACACCCATATAAACGGAACTGAGACATTCACATTCCACTCGGATTTAAATATACACATACAGATTTTTTTTCTTTGATTGTCAATGATGAATAATATACTCTGTATGCAATTGGTGATTTAAGAAGGGCAAAGAATGTTTTTTTTTCTTTTGTGATGCATGTAGTGTTTACTGAAATTTACATTGTGGTTACAGAAGGGAAATAATTCAGAGAATACAGTTCATTGAAACTAACTAATGTGTTTTCATTCACTTATAATTCATATCAACATTAATTCATTTTTTTTAATTAGTATTGTACAAACCTCAAATTACACAAGTGCAGACACACATAAGTTACAACAGCATTAAGTTGGAAATCATTGTGATTTATTGAATGGTGTGAGACCCCGAACCCGGGACTCCAGATACTATCATAAATGTAAAGAAATTGTATTTGGTGAGCTCAGACCCAAGTAGGTATTTTTTCCTCCGTTTTTCTAACGTTAAATTTGATAAACGGGTTACACTTACAGTGTAATTAAACACAACTGGCATATGCTACCGCATTCGCTAAGTTTACAACAGCATTATGGTGGGATAAATGTCCGTTTTCCGCGTTACGCGACAGCCAGGTCGCAACGATCGGCCCAGCTCATGGAGGCCGCACCTTGGGAGGTCCCCTGTTGCAGGCTTTCCCAACTGAGGTAAGACAGCGTATTGGATGCTTCTGCAGAGGTGAGGTACGGATGTCCTTCCCATAGGTGGATCTCTTAAACCATTTTACATTTACGCATTTAGCAGACGCTAAAGTGACAGTATGTGCCATCCTTAGGATCAAACCCATGACCTTGGCTTTGCTATCGCCGTGCTCTCAACAACCAAGCTACAGGAAATGTTCTGTCTTTGCTTAGCTTAATTGCTTAGCAAGTTATAATTGACAGCATGCTTCTCTTCCTTTTCATATTAAATCTTTTTCATATTTCATATTAAATAAAAATTTTCAAAGTTTTGCAGACTATATGGTTACAATTAGTTTCTTGTGCTATAGTGTATTGTGGTATAGTGGTTTCTTCTGCAATTATTCTTGTTTGTGCATTGTGTTTCATTGCCTAGAATTAAATGAACCTTTAAACACGTTGTAAGTTGCTGATATATTTATCTTACAAAAACATGTCTTACAAAAAAACATTATCTATAATAACCTAGTAGTACATGAACGCATCAATTTTCTGAAGCTTTAATGTGTTCACACTGGGTTATTAATTTGATCTGTAACGCCCTTGTTTCATTGTCTTGTTGTTCCTGCAATACTTGTTTCTAAAGTTTCTTTCACATGACGTGCAAATTCTAATGCATTTAGCATAAGCATTTCCACAAAATCAATCTTTGTGGCTTCACCGCTTTTCTAAAAAATGTTATTTAGAACTCAACACTGAATGAAACTAACTAACTATTGAGGTTTAATTTTCTTTGAATCGTTTTGGTTGAAGGTACTCTGCCTTTTATTATTACATTTTGGATTCATTTTGATTGATCATGAACGTAATAATGATAATTTTCAAAAAACAGTGACCCTTACAATTTTTAACCCTTACAATTCTTAGGTATCAATGTATTCTATTGTCATTGCTATAATACCAATGACAATAACACCAGTAACAAATTCCCATGGGTAGCTAATTTTATAAAAATGGCATCAAGGACCTCAAAACTTGCCTGATGGAGCACACTACAATTTATACATTATACCCATGAACATGTTTTTACCAAAAAATTTCAGGACCCAAAGCAACACATTCTGACACACCTTAAAGAACCACATTAAAAAGTGACATTTTAAAGAAAATGTCTAACTTTAAATAAGTAAAGCAACACTCATCAGGTTTGTGCAGACGATTATTTTCCTTGTTGACCTTCAAAGGGCTTTTTGGCATATTTTTATTCTTTCAAAATATTAATAAAGTTTTTTCTCTTTGCTCGTATTGTAAGACTCTAATCATCTTTACAATCAATAATTAATAAAAAACTTATTAACCTATATAATACTTAATAAATAATGTCTGACTTAAAAATCATATGATAGAAAAAAGTAAATATGAATGTGTATTTTTAAATGTTTTATTTTATATGGATGAGGTTTGCAGAAAAATTACCTCAGTTGAACTTTCACAAGCTCTCAACAGACTGGTCCAATGGCATTCTTGGAGATCAATTGTTTTTGATGAGATCTCTTTTAGTTAACACTTCTGGACGATTTGATTTTTTTGTTGCCTGTCAATAGCTTTCATCACATAATCAAAGGACACAAAGTACTGTGTTATCATACTTTACATACATAAAGGGTATTATTCTATGACATACATACTTGAATATGTTTTCATTAATGACTGTTGTGTCACTGTTTGTATCTTTAATTATGTTTATCTTCATTCCTGTGGTATAATAAAAAGAAACACGTAAATGAAGAAAACAAGTTGCACAATTTCATGGTGACCTTTCATACGGTTCATGGTATTTCATGATATGTACGTCATGTCTGACATCAGGATGAGACACTGTGGAAAACTGATATTTAAGGCCACTGACAATTCAATTCCTTGTCTTATTGTACTTTCATTCTTTTACATTTTTATGTTCTTAAAGATATGAAATAAGTTAAAGCAATGTAAATTTACTGTAAATTTCCTGATGATGACGGTTTATGGACGATTTTGGAAATTTGTTCTACTATCATAACTGCATAAATAAGGCTAGATGAAAATAAACAAAAAAGGAGTAAGAAATTGGTTTGTTTTGTAACATGTGAGTTTAAAGAGAATTTAAAGAATGAAAAAGATGATAGACAGTGCAGGAGGGACATGGCAAACAATAAGGCAGAACAGTGACGTGAAGGGAGATTTGCAGAAGCGCAACAATATAAAAGAGCTTGTAGAAGTCAGTTAAAGCAAAGTGGACCAGGTAATCTTTAACACTAATTCCTCGAAAAAAAGAAAAGAGACTGTCAGTGATGATGTGGAGGTTAACAAGCGTGACTTTGACTCTGCTCATATTTGTCGAAGGTAAGGTTTCATATTTTGTCTGTGTTTGTTACAACGTAGACAGGGAGAATATATGCTTAAAGCACAAAAGTGAATGTGTAGATGTATCAAGCTACTAATTTAAAAGTTAGTTCCTTACTGTGAAAATGTTCTTAATGGTAATATATCATATTCTTTATGTGTAAAAAAACTTCTGAGTTCAGTTTAACACATTTTTTCCAAAATATGGCTGGTGATTCATCTCTCAATGACCAGATCACGAGCATTGTTGAATCACTTTCTTTTTTTGTTGTGAGACTTCATGTTGTGTTGTTATGTTTGTACAATGAGACAATATTTGTACATCTTTAGAAATGCTGATATAAAAAGTCTTTATGTAATATAGAAACCATAAGGCCTTTTTGATTTTATTGACATGGTCTTGTAAGATAACATGTAGATTTAGTCCCCAATTTTTATTGTGTTTATAATACATGCTTATTGTAGAGATAAATGCTTCTTGTTGAAATAATGGAGACAGTTTATGTTAGTATTAAACCTAACTGGTTTCTCCAGAAATGTATGGCTTGTTCACCCTCACAAATGCAATGATTTGGGGCAGGATCATTAAAGGAAACATATTGTGGGTGGAAACATATTGTGGGCTAGATGAAAATAAACAAAAAAGGAGTAAGAAATTGGTTTGTTTTGTAACATGTGAGTTTAAAGAGAATTTAAAGAATGAAACCCGTTCAGTTGTTCTTCTTCATCACTGATATTAATACAACACAACACAAAATAACATGCACTACTTTGTCTTTTACATTGCAGGTTCTCTGTCCCAGTTGAATGGTAAGATTCCTTTATCATCATTAGGTGTTATCAGATGTTTTCATAATTCGTCAGAACAAGATTTCTCAACTTTGCTTCTTTTCCAGTTTGTGGCCGAGTCTCTATAAGTTCTCGTATTGTGGGTGGTGTGGATGCCACTGAGGGGTCGTGGCCGTGGCAGGTCAGTCTGCGCAGCACTATTTATAGAGGTCATTTTTGTGGAGGAACTCTCATTACAAATGAATGGGTGTTGACGGCTGCTCACTGTGTATCAAGGTAAGAACCCCATAACATTTTATATTTGGCAGATAATTTTCATGCAACATATTTTATTTACTACAGTTGTTTTCTGGGTACAGAAATTTTGAATGAGGTGGTCAGGCAGGGTCTAGAAAAGAGTATTTTATTATTATGCAAACAAAGAAGGTACCCAACCCAAAAAATACCAAGTAGACACAACCCATTCGAGTAGATAGGACTTTAGTCTTGATGACTAAAATAGCTGGCTGGAGGCATTGTAAACATGGCAGCCGAGTGCACTGACTCCCCTAGACGGTCTTTGCTGTTACTAAACTAGTGTGTAACAGTGAGTTTCACAAACGTTTTGTCACCTGAAAATTAAGGTCGTCTAGACAGGATCAAACATATCATGATGTAATGTAGGTGAATCAGATTTGGAGGATAGACTTCAAACATCTTTGAAGGGACACATTCTGTCCACGGCCACCAATAACCTAACAATTAGTGTTTTTTTAGTATTTATTAATGTTTGTTATTGTTAGTTAATACAAATACAATTGTTTATTGTTTATTCACACTGAATACTGAATAACAATACTTTAAAAAAATGATCCAGTTTGTTACAGCCGAATTTTTTTTCTTCAGTTATATTTTCTTATATTATATATGCTTTGGCTCAAAATACAAATTAAATTCTTTTTATTTAATTTATATAAAAAAATTTAATTGACACAAATTAAAAAGATTATTTAATTTCAGAATAATTTAATGTTTACTATTAGATCTTAGTATAGATTTTATTATTGAATAAATTACAAAATTTTATGTTGCCAGACACAATGCTTGACTTTATTAAATTTATTAAATGTTGAAATTAACATTTCATAGTGAGATAAATAAAAGTTGTAGAAGTATTATTGTTTAATCATGTTACTGTTACCATGTTTTGCTTTTATAACTATTTTTATAATTATGTATGCTTCTTGTGTGCATATGCTTTATTGAGGAACACACAGAAACATATATGAACATTGACATATATGAAAATGTTTTACGAGTATTGAGAATTTTTCTGTTTTATTCAGTTTAAAACTATCCACCCTTACTGTGCACTTGGGAAGAAAAACACAGAAGGGAGTCAATGCCCATGAAATCTCTAGAACCGTCAATAAGCGCATCGTACACACCAACTACAACAGAAACACCAACGACAATGACATCGCTCTGCTGCGCCTGTCCTCCTCCGTCACTTTTAATGATTATATTAGGCCCGTGTGTCTGGCAGCCCAGGACAGTGTCTTTGCTTCAGGCACCGGCAGCTGGATCACAGGCTGGGGAAATACTGCAATTGGAGGTACAAACATCTACAAAAATATTTATCTATTCATATAAAAACTTCTACTTGCAACACTACAGACTGATGATTGTGTGCGTTTATGCAGGTATAGAGATCCGCTTTCCAGCAAATGGAACTCTTCAAGAGACTGTGATTCCAGTAGTGGATAATATTCAATGCAATAATCTTCTGGGCACTGGATTAGTCACCAGCAACATGATGTGTGCTGGTTTTCTGACTGGAGGCAAAGATACCTGCCAGGTAAATCAATTATGAATTGTAGTATACCTACTGTACTTTACTGTAACACCATTCTCATTTTCATTTTGGTACGCTGCCCTCCCTGTAGGGTGACTCTGGAGGTCCAATAATGAGCCAGAAGTGTTCAGTGTGGGTTCAGTCTGGTATCACCAGCTGGGGTTATGGCTGTGCTGATCCCAACTCACCCGGCGTGTACACCCGCGTCTCACAGTACCAGAGCTGGATCACAAAAAATATTAACAGCATTCTAAATTCGCCAGGATTTGTTACCTTCATCCCCCCAAGCTCTTGCTCTTCTGCCAGCCAAAGTAAAACTCTCTCTTTTAATCTATACAGCCATACACATTTTATACTCTGACTTATGGTCTTTATGTATGTTTCTGCCTTAGCATCAACTTCTTGTTATGGAAGATGCAATGAGATGTACAACGACTTAAATCTCTGCAATTGCAATAGTGGATGCCAGATAAACTGCTGCACAGATTTTACACAGCGATGCGGCAGTAAGGCCAAACAATTATTATAATTATATATTACTTTATAATTGTAATAATTATTTATAATGATATATTACATATATGTGTATATTATGTATTTATTAAGATATTAAATGTAATGTAACTTGTAATGTTTTCTTTCTCTGCAGTTTGAGATATGTGGTAACTTTCCAGGTGGTCTCACGAACTCTCATGTGTTTGTTCTGACCTGTTCTCCTGCAAATACTACTTCAGAAACTGGCTTTGGAAATTAGCAGTGGCAAAACTTGTCATTTGTACCTAATGCTTAAACTGTACATGTTTAACAAAAGAACAATATATTACTGAGGTAATATATTTTTAATATAGTCTGTCTTTTTATTTTTTTATTTTGTATGTCTAATTTTAGGGTATGATCTGTTCTTAGTCTTATTACTGAGTCTTTTTGCTTTTGCTTACTTAGTATATTTTAGTACTGTTTAATATTAGATCATGCTATGTAATTACAGTACACTGAATACACTACTGAAATAAACAACAGGACAAACATTAGGACAATTGCAAGTCAGCATAAAATGAATAACAAATAAATGATTGGTAAAGAATAACGATTTTGCCAGTTTATTGGCAATCTTCACAAATGGTACAGAAGACACTCTTTACTAAATTTATGCTAATCTCAAGTTTAGTAGAGACTTTGATCAACATTTCTTTCTATAGTACACACTAACGGAACATAAATTGTGGAAATCTGTCTCTGTCTATTTAAAGTGTACTGTGGACTTCCAGATTTACGCAGGGTGAAGCAAGGTAGTAGTAAGTCAGAGAAACCAAAGAGCTTTAAAGTTTATTGTGGTTTTAAGCACATTACTTAGTCTGAGATTGCAGTCTCTGCAATTAAGTAAATAAAAATGTTATGAAATGTATGAAAGTCATGATATTCACCTTGTATTCTTTATATACTGTATAACATGCACCTTATATAATACCAAATAAAAATCATTTAAAAGCTTGCATCTGGTGCTACAAACGCAATAATGGTATACAGTTAACAAACAGCTAACAATATATATCAGGTTCTCCAGTTGATCTAATTTCTTTATGGACATAGAAGAAATTCTAAACACCAGTATGAATCATTTACAATATCTTTGTCTGAAATTACAGTTCAAAGTTTAGCCTTTTCTGTGTTTAGTCATACTGTTCTCATGCCATAAATGCTAGTAAATTTTAATATACAAACCAAAGTGAGGTCATGTCCCAGCAAGGTTATAAAAAAATTGTTTGAACAGTCTCATTCTTGACAACCTGCTGAACAAAAGACAAACATCATACAAAACAATGAATGATTCACAGAATGGCTGAAATTCTGCAAAACATTTCCAAAAATCCAAAGATAGCAAACATTAAATACCAAAGCCAGAAAATCACTATAGTTGCCTTTCTTACTTCACTGACTTTCCCTTTTTTCTTCATATCTTTCGGCAAAATACCCGTGCTGTGTAAGTTTCTTCCAGGATTGTGAAATAGTCGCAGTTACTTCACATCCGAGCATAGCTCAAACACACACATACCTTAAAATATCAGCACTAGCGATGAGTCTAAGGGGGTAACTGGGGCGTGGCTGGAGAGCACAATAAATAAAGCACAGAAAATATACATGCACAGGACAAGTGTCAAAGGGAAATTGCGTTAAATTAAAAAGGGAACAGAAGAAGTAAATAAAAACCAGAACAGACTCTAAATAGAGGAGAAGTAGAAAGACAACAGAGATCTTTGCTGGCAAGGTAAGACATTCTTTCTCTTCCGTAAAACTTATTTGTAAGGTTTTTTATTGACCTATTTAAAGTATGTTTTCATTAAACGTTTAGTAAAAAGGAAAGGTGTTAACTGCACCATCATTATTTCTGGTTAAATTAGTACATGACCACAGAATGACTTGATGTTCTTGTTAATGTGCTTATAAATTATATTTAAATAAATTATTTTTATTCTAAATAAATAAATCAACATTTCTTGTGTGAAAGATGCATCGCTTGACATCTTTGGGACATTTCTAATGATATAAATGTTTAATAATAATAATATAATTGTTAAAGATGTATAATATCAACATACAGTAAATAGAAAGATACTGTAACATTTGAGATATATTGGTGCACATTTTAAACGTAAGACTTTTAACCTGATAACTGTTACAGCAGAAATTGAGTATACACCTGAAAATGCACATCTGAAATACATTTTTTTCATTTTTAGATATAGATTAGATTAAATTTTTCCAAGTCTTAAAAAATATTTTTTGGTATTTTTATAAATTACAGTTACACTAACATTATGTTTTTGTTTAGGTTTATTGTTTTAAAAATTTGTCGAATATTTCATCTTCAGTCTTATACCTTTCCATCAATTTTTTGTTTGTCCTGATCAGATCAAAATTCAGCTATGAAATGCTAAAGTGAATAGGGAAATAACCTCCCGAGAAACAGTGACAGTTAACAGGTTAAAAGACTTATTTTTATAATCTCGTTCAACCTTAATTGTCAATAATAATTGTCACAGTTGGTATTTGGTAATATTAGGTAATTGTTTAATGTCCACATCACTAGATAACGTTCTTAATGACACATCAATAAAAACGCTGAATTGTGGCAGCAGCCAGCAGAAGTTGATGGTTTCAAAAACAGGATGTGGTGTTACTGCTTCCAGTTATGGGTTTAATACAGAGACACTAAGATACTTTCATTAACAGGATGTTTGTCATGACTGGACAGACTTACAGTATAATGGTCAAAACATTTAATCACACCTTTATTTTCAATGTATTCTCAGAATGTGGAACGACACAGATCTTCTGCGAAATGATTCCTTCTCTTGTGCCTCCCCGTCTGTGGAGGGCTACCGTTATTTTGGCGTCCTGTTGGGATCCGCTGTTACCATAGTAGGAACAATCGGGAATATCCTGACAGTGCTAGCCTTTGCTACTGACACCAACCTGAGGACACGTTTCAACGTTCTCATCGTAAACCTGGCCTTCGCCGACATCCTCTACTGTACTATGCTCCAGCCAATCAGTGTCGACTCATACCTGCACCTGCGATGGAGGGGCGGAGCCATGTGGTGCCGGATGTTTGGACTCCTTCTGTTCCTGTCAAACAGCGTGTCGATTATTACATTATGTCTCATTGCTATGAGTCGTTACCTGGTTGTTGCTCATCGCACGTCACGCTGTGCTCGTCTGTTGTTGTCCCACCAAGGCGTGGCTGTTCTCCTCATCTCATCCTGGGTACTGGGTCTGGCCAGTTTCGGTCCACTTTGGCCAGTCTATGTGTTTGCACCACAAGTCTGCACCTGCAGTTTCCACCGCACCAAAGGGCGGCCTTACACCACAGTGCTGCTTTTTCTTTATTTCTTCCTGGGTTTGGGCTGCGTGGGGCTTTTCTACTTTTTGATCTACCGTAAGGTGCGCGTAGCTTCCAAAGCGTTTCTTAAATACAGGCCAAGTCGAAGGTCATCAAAACGCAAACCTGCAGAAGCTGAGGGGACCACAGATGATAGTGGTATCAGTGCGGGTCCTTCAACAACTCAAAGCTACGAGATCAGCCATGATGGGGTGGGAACTGAACAGCATGGGACCGGAGCTCCTGAGAACAACTCTGTGGTCACCGAGGTCAGCATCAGCAAACAAAAATCGCAGGACGCTTCAAATGTGGTGAAGGAATCTTTAAAGCCATCTCCAGTACAAAAACAGACCACAACTCCTGCATCCAACACAGGAGAGGATAATGAATTCAAACGAGTCACTAGAATGTGTTTTACAGTCTTCTTGTGTTTCGTTGGATGCTTTGCACCGTTTCTGTTACTGAATGTGGCTGATAAGGCAAATCGCGCACCACAGGTGATTCACATGTTTTGCGCAAACCTTACTTGGTTAAATAGTTGCATTAACCCCTTGCTGTACGCAGCCATGAACCGCCAGTTTAATCAGGCCTATAAAGACCTACTACGGAAAGCCATACAGCCACTAACATCAATGTGGAGATCTCAACGATTCACAACAGGATTCAGATGACAAAGGCATTTTAAACTATATTGAACTATGATTGAACTATTGAAAATATTAACCACGCCAAACAATTTTTAAATGCCTTGCACTCATTTCTCATATTAACATAACATACAATTTGTTGAGACTTACTTACCATTCATTCTGTGGTCAGGACCACAGCGCATTTCTGTTAATATGACAGATAATGGTGTTATGATGATCAAGCCAACGCATATAGAACTAACATTTTTTTACAAACTATTTGTCATATACAGATGTATTTTTATATTATTGGTGATGTCTTCTCTATCAGCTTTGTCAGATAAATGTGCTTGAGTATTTTATATGTAGTATTTTATATGTTTTATATGTAGTCGGGTCAAATATGAACAAACCAAACCACTGTTTTAAATTAACCTCTTGGTCGGATTGCCCGTATTTGACCAAACTATGGGTTGAAACAACCCAACATTTTCATAGTGTAAGCATTTCTTTTTCATGCTGTGGAATTATAGATGTCACGGGCATACACACACACTTTCTCTTTGTATCAGTTCCTTACTGCTTTGATTACACATAACCAGAGGGAACTATTGTGTGAAATAGAAGGAGTGATTCACAATGACACAAAAGACATTTGAACACGGAAGTTTGGTGAAGCAATGACAAAAGTGAGAACAAACAGAAATGCATAACAGCTTCATTACCTCACACTGAAAACTGAACCTCAAGCTAGTTTTTTTAAAAACTGTTTTTTTATATATTTTTTTCTTGTGTGTTTTTGATTACAGAATTTGTCTACTGTAAATTGTGTATTGCATTAAATAATTCTAAACTGATTAAATTAGCTTACATTAAAATCTATGATTTATTTCTAAACTGTTCCTGAATTTATTTGAAAAAGATGTACTTACACACTGTAATGTAAGCAGTAATGCTTCTTTGCTGTGTTTGTGCTCTTCTATAGTCTTTAATCTCTGATTCATTAGCTTTGTCAGTCTAGCTTAGTTCTAGTCTATGTAGAGTTAAAACACACACACACACACAAAAATGTGAAGTAATGCCAGTAAACCAATAATTTCACAAGCCCAGACATGCTGGGTAATCTGTAAAAAAATTCTTAGCATCGCAACAAAGAAAAAGGCACAGTTACAGTAACAGCAAAGATGAGGTTTGATGAAAATGAGCAATTTTGATGTAAACAGAAAACACCGATACGCACCTAAGTTTTTAATCATTTTATTAATCTAAAATAGGCATAAATCAGATTACAAATCCATAGTCAGTTTGTAAATCATCCATAAACTGAATGTACATGCACTGTGGAAAATGTAACAAATAATTCATATTAGGTAACTGTAAAGGTATGGTTACTGACCGGTTCAACTTGATCAACCTCCTGACACACTGTATTTAAACACAGCCCAGCAATCTGTTATGAAACAGAATAAAGAAATCTATCTGACCATGTAAATGTCAAGTTGTTTATTCTAGTACGATTATTACATATAAAGAAAATTGCACCATTAACACAATCGACAAATAAACCAAAAAGATGTCAAAAGCAAACAAAAACATGCAATAGAAATAAAACAAACAGTATAGAAAGCAATGAATGGAGAATAAACTATGCTTAAACTATGCATTCTATGCTTGCAAATTTCCAGTGAAGTGCAAGAGAAAATCTTTAATATTAATCACCAACTTAATTTTAGAAGTTTAAAAGTGCAAAAAGTTATATCAAATATATCAAAAATAAAAGCAGAACTTCTTTTTGTAGCAAAGCTATAGCTATAACAGTTTTGACTTGTCATGATTTTGTAAGGGATGACTGGATGCTGGTGCAGGGAACATAGAACAAATTTACATTTCTATTCTCTTGGAGTTTTGCAATTTAGAAAAAGCAGACAAATGCTTTTTTACATTTTTAACTTAGCTTGCCAAATACAAGTGCACACACACACACATTCGGGCATTTCCCTACAACATGCTTAATAGTGGTTTTTAAAAAAAAGGGAAATATAGAAATTATTTCTTTAAAAAAAGGCAAAAGAACCTTCTTCTCACTAAACATCCATAATTTCACAGGAGTTAATAATTTCTCTAGAGTTAAAATTTAACTCTAGAGTAAAAAGCAACGTTATGTCCTGTAGAACCCTCATCTACTCTACTATAATAGCACTACCGATATTGTTACACTTTTTACAAATGTAACATTAAGAAATTACAAAAACAAGTGCATCTGTTTAAGTTATTCCAATTCTCACATTTCCAGATTACTACGGGTTAAACATGGAATTGTTATTGGAAGAAACATTGTTGTGTTTTACATTCACTTCTTAAATGTAAATTCAACTTGCGAGAGTTTGTTTAATATTAAAGAATATATGCACAAAGAAATGTCATCACAGAAACAGCTGTGCTGTTCTGGAGATTCTTTTCGAAATATTAACTGGATGCTAATGCCTGATTCACATTAACACACTATTAGTGACGTAATAAAGTTTATAGCTTTCATAATCAATTCATAACTCCAGTAACCCATATTTAGAACAGTAGAATACATTCTTTTGACTTATGGTACATAAATCTCATATATATTTTATTTTAGAACATATTTACCATAGACAAATCTACTGTTAAAGTAAAATAATTATGTTTTTTTTTTCTTCTTGCATTTAGAATATTTACCACCAGCTAACTGTGGCCTATATATGGAGAGATGAACAGATAAATGAGTGAATTTATAACAAAATAACTAAGAGTTTTGTATTAAGTCATTAACTTTAGGGTTTGCAAGACAAAGATGTTTGTGTAAATGATGGCTGTGTATATGTGAGGTCATGGGTCTGAATCTATGGGAAAAATTTAGGGGATTTGTGAAATGTTATGGAGATAGCTATTCTCCTGCAACACATGATCTGAAATGAAGCTGTCGGGATTGAAGGGGGTAACCTCATTCAGAATGTTTTGATCGTTTAGATTTAGAAAGTCTTGCAGTGCATTTCTAACATCTGTGTCTGGAGACAGGGCATCTAGAGACAGGGCATCTGGAGACAGGGCATCTGGAGACAGGGCATCTGGAGACAGGGCATTTGGAAAAAGGGCAAGAGGAGTGTCTTCGAGGCCTGATTGTGAAATGTGGAAAGCTGTTTCTGCAATGCCACTGGAGTCGTCTTCTAATATGCTGTTAAATATATCGGCCTCAGAGACAGAGCTGTAGAGCATTGGTGAATTTTCTGACCCTCTGAGCATGACATCATCTTCAGAAACAGGGGAGTCTTAAAAATAAGAAAGCAAGGATAGAAATGTTATAAATCAGTGCACTGTTACAACAATAGGGACTTCTCTGCTGGTACACTGCCAGTTAAAGCATGGACATGAATCATGTTTTTCATACCTTTTGCTTTAAACGATTGCGCTTACATTCTTACATTTTGTGTTTTAGACAAGCATAAACTGCATTCATAAAAAATATTTTACATAATTATTTTAATAATTTTATTATTACAATAATAATACTTGCAATATTTATTTTTTGTGTTTCATTTACAGCTCTGGAAACAATTACCACTCTAACATCATTTTCAGTTTTGTTTTTTAGGTAAAATGATCATTTTTGTTTTATTCTGTGAACTACTATAAACCTTTTAAAATGTTTTTTTATTTGCATTTATTAGCTGGACAAACTGGTAAAAAACTAACAAAAGCAATAATGCAATGTTTTCAGACCTCAAGCACTACAAAAAACAAGTTTACATTCTTTTTTTAACAACTATTGTTTGTATTGTATGTATTTATATGTATTTAAATACATTACATGTATTTAGTATTAATTTAGGAGTTTAAAAATGAATATTGATGGAATAATTCAGATTTTTAATCACAGTTTTCATGTGTTTTAGCTTTCAGTCTTTTTGGTTACTTTTGTCACTACAAAGGTGTGATTTTGTTGGAATTACAAAATCATTTAGAAATACATTTAGAAATACTGAATAAGACAAATTTGGATATTTATATCCAATTATTTTTTCCCTGAGCAGTATCTTTGAAATGTACATTTCCAGCATATATGGGACCCTAATACAAAAAATAAACCTTAGTGGAAATTTCATGACTCCCCACTGTTCACTGGCAGAATGTTTTTAACACTTTCCATTTGGGGTTAAAAATAAATGGCTGAACATTTTGCCTCTTAAAGAAAGTCAGTGCATGTGAAAGACATTCAACATAAAGTGTTAAATCAAGTCATGCAATACATGCATTCATATGGAAGAAGCATTATTGCAGTGCTTTTGGGTGTGTTATTGAAGCAGAGAAGAATACATGCCCACAGATGAACAGAAACACCACAGTCATCAAACAAACTGAATATGCACTGTAAATTAAGTTCACTTGAGTGAGGAAGAGGACAGGAAGACTGTAACTAAGCTCATAAAGATTTTTATGAATAGTAATAGACAACAAAGTAGCAAACAGCACAAAACCCATTTCGCCAATGATTATGCAATGTGTTGGCTTTTGAGGGGCCGTGGAGGCGGGACCTACCTCTGTGCTGTGTGCACAGGTCAGAAACTTGCCCCTCTCTGGAGCTTGTACACCCGTTCCTGCATCAACCAAGCACAGAGCACTCAGTTTATTGAGTAAACCAATAGAACAGCCACCTCGGTGACTATTTATACCAAAGCCAAATGCTGGTTTTATATTAAACATGCAGATTTATTAGCTTTTTGAATGAAATATAACATACTGGATGCGTCCACAACATTTTGTTTTTGTCTTAAGTTCAGAGCAGTGTATGCAAACTTATGATCACTAAATTTCACTCAAGCGTTATTACAAGAAACCAAACATTCCTTTTGCACATATCTGGTATTCTTACGATCGCACTGTCCTTCTACAATACATTACCGTAACATCTGCAACAACTACCTCCAAAATAGTGTTTCTAAAAATTGCCATAGTTTTATAGCTATTAGCTGGACAAACTGGTAAAAAAACTAACAAAAGCAATAATGCAATGTTTTCAGACCTCAAGCACTACAAAAAACAAGTTTACATTCTTTTTTTAACAACTATTGTTGTTCTCTTTTTCTCCTGGCTTTTACAATTGACCTGACCAGGATTGAATTCATCTGCCTGTGATTACCGAGAAAAGGGCTCTAATGAAAACTTTAAGACCACTAGGTGGAGCTCTTTGCCGTTTTCTGAATTTTTTTGTGACTTGATTGTAATTTCCCATTTAAAGTGGGAAGTCCGAATGTGAAACACTACTGTGTGCTTCATGATGTTTTGTGTACACCTGTTTTACACACTTGATTTTTGTATATAAATACATATTTAAATGTTTGTGTGCATATACAGTACTGGCCAAAAGCATCTTTGTGCTTTATTCAAATACAGTATTAGAGATATATTAGATATTTATATATACCAACATGCAGTATGTCCTAAGTCCCAAGTTAGCCCTGAATAAATAAATAATAATAAATCTGTAAATCTATTTAAACAAAACAAAGCAAGACAAAACTAGTAGCTATGTTTATGCAACTGGTCCCTGGGCTTATATCACCCCGAAGAGTTTTATTTTGCAATAACAGTGAGCTGGATATTAATTCACGTTTATAACAAATTTTAACGTGGAATAAGTCAACGCGGTGGACACACTAAACACATGAGTAGTATCGTTCAAGATGATTGTCTGCACTCAGATAAGACATGTGTTATCAGTTTTATTAATGTTACAGGGCAGACCTCAGAGTGCCGCTGACCAATCAGAAGTGGCACAGTGAAATAAAAGCAAGTTGTACAAATATGCCCTATAGACTTCACTTTTGACCACTACTGTATACACTTACATGCACGCAAATCTGTAAATATTAACCTGAGGAGGCTGTAGGAGATTATTTTGCAGCTTATTTTGCACGCACACAAGACTTTCTTTACATATTCTTGATTATGCTCTAATTATGCAACTACTAAAAAAAAATCTATGTAAATATGTAGACACAAAAACTACAGCAATCAATAAATAAAAGATACAAACTTACTCTTTCGAGACAAAAACCAGTTTGGTTCTGAGGTACTTCAGGTAAGGATTCTCTTCTGAAACAAGATCAAAAAGGTGAGAATTTATCGTTAAAGACAGCATAATGTACTGATGTACTAATGACAGATTTGCATCATTTTGCATTCGGGCTGCATGCTTTGATTACACTTGAGTAAAAAACTCTTTCCATTGAGTCGCATTCACTAGTGGACTCAATTTATAACGCAAATTCTTAAAAGGCGGTCACGGTTAAACCCTTCCTTCATCTGTCAGAAAACAGGAGGAAGATGTTTGAGTTTCTGTGTAGTTGCCAATTATTTTAAAAGGTCTTCATTCCAAATATTTCTGATTGTGCTGTGTCATTGTGTTATATTAAATCATTTGTACAGTAATTAACTTTAAAGGGTTTGGAGTTGGAATGGTTGGAATGCTTTGGACTCACAAAGCACTGCAGAAAACCACACCTACATGTGCTCAAGTACGTGCATTACATGACAGAACAGTTTTAACCTGCAGCCGTTTCACAAACACATTCACAACAGATGTGCTCACCTCCAGTCTTTTCACTATAATACTTGCTGAATGCCTCGTCTTTAGGAGTATTGGGATAAAGGTAACAGAGCGGGTTAACGGGAATGTTTCCTGCTTCCATGATCTGGAAACTGCGAATGATGTCGGGCAGAGCAATCTGCTTCAAGTCTGTGCTTGTAAACGGTTGCACTACGCGGACATTCCCAGTACCTGAATGATCAAAAAAACTGTTGTTGTTGACAATGTGCGTATTTTGCTCTGTCTGTTTAATTAATTCACAAAAACATCCTTTAAAGACAGTATGTTTAACAGTTTACCGTTGTTAGAATACTCCACCCAGCTGAACGTGATTCCACCATCTCTGATACTTTCGCTAAAACGCAACAGGAACGTGCCATGCTGCTTCTGCTTCAACAAAACCTTTTCCTTCCCTTTACTCACAAAACCCATTACAGACCTACAGGCACAAGCATACATGTGTTAAAAACACGATCCAACAAATTGAGAAATTCTTTTTCATCTATGCATCATTCATCTTCATGGTCATTTGATATGTTTTTAGCCAGTTATGTCTAATGTATCTAATCTATCCATCTATTCCCATCACTCCACAGGTTACACCGGTAGTTTTTAATGGTATATCTAATGTATAAAGCAAATGTAAACCAATCAATCTATCCGTACCCATCACTCCACAGGTCAGACAGGTGGATTTTAACCAGGTTAAGAACCCCATCCAGCCACATCCACAGGGTGAAGTTTGTATCAGGAATGTTCTCCTAAAACACACATATATGTATTTATAATGGCCATTACAAAAAGAGCTTTGCAAATAGCTTGTTTATTTGTTCCTACCTTGCTAAACCTTGTCCAGGATATCGTACAGTTTTCATAACTCTCTTGTTTACCTGATTTAAACACATTTACAGTTTCACCAAAGAGCAGAAAGCACATCTTTATTTTCCCATGATTTCCATATGTTAATGCTGATGTTTCATGACATATTTGAGTGTTAAATGAATGATGACCAAAGAGAAGATTTTATACCGTTTGCTTACGTTGCATTGAATTGATCAGTGACGCAGGCTTACCGAATAGTTTTATGGCAAGGGTCTCCAACTGATCGCTGTTCAGACGACGTTTACCACATGAGAGAAACTGCCAACTTAACATCTCCCCAAACTTTGGCCAGGAGGCTGCAGGAAAGCTCTCAAAAAATGTAATGTTCTAGATGAAGACACAAAAATTAACAGTTACGATGTAAAAAAAAAAAACCCATTCTCTACTATTACTATGATTGTTTGCAAATAATACAAGCTAATCAAAACCCTTACATTGGGATCAGAACAGAGCATGTTAAACCACAAAACAGATGCCCAGGCGCTTTGCTGCTGACTGGAATTTGAAATCACCACAACGGGAAGAGAAGCGGTCTAAAAGATATAGAAAGGAATTATAATTAGTTCGTTTTTAGTGCCAGATTTCTGGCATGGTCAAATTCCAGCAGGAATGCTTTAAATGAAGATGTTTCACCTGCAGAGAGACGGACAGGCCTTGATAGTCAAACTCTGTTTCAAAGTGTATTTTGTGCAGTTCTTCTGTCACACTCAATGACAGCTGCAAAAAAAAAGATGAATAAAAACATAATTAAAGTCATATATAAAATAGACATATACAAAACAACTCAGAATGATTAAAATCTATATAAATGCATTTCATATTAAAGGGACTGTTCATTATTAGATAATTAAGAGATAATTCTTTTATTATTTGCTAACCCTCATGTCACCCCTAACCTGTTTTACCTTCTTTCCTCTGCAGAATACAAAAAAAGATATTATGATGAATGTAGGTATTCAACATTGGCCACAACTGACTTTCATTGTAAGGATACAAAACCACAAAAGCATTTGTCATCTTTTGTGTTCCACAGAAGTAAGACAGAAGACAGAAGAAAAAGTCTTATATAAGCTTTGAAAGACATAAGGGTGAATATATGATGACAGAATTACATTTTTCGATAAACCATCCCTTTAAATCTGCGATCCATAACCTTTGCCTCTAAATCACCATTTCTGTATGATAGATTAAATTGCAGGTTTCTTTATTTCAGGAGACAGTTTTGAACACTGATTTTTTAAATGTACTAGCTCAGTAATTAAGTTTTGTTTATTGTAACCAAACAATCATCAATTAGCTATTAATAAATATTAAAAACTGTATTTTGTGCAGTTGGTGTGTGAGCTAACTAACAAAGATAAAATATTGTACATAAGAAGTACCAATATTCTACCTAAAACATTGGTATCAAATCTGTTTTATTTGGAGTTCATTTGGATCTACTGGGTTGTTTTATGCATGATAGGTGTAATGATGCAATTTACTGTGTTTATTCTTAATGAATCTATAGAAAACTCACATCGCTGATTCCTTTTCCTCCAACACCGACTTTCTGGTCTTTCAAGGTCTGAGAACAAACACAAACAAAGAGCATTTTTAACTTTATTATACACTTTATAAAGTAGCATTGTATGACTGAGGTTATTTAAAACAATAATGTAATGAAAAGTACCACTGGTATTACCATGAGATACCATTATTTTACCACTGTGCAATTCCAGCGTAATGGAAGTAATGTGATTTTCAGTCAAAATTTAAAATATAAATTACAGATTTGTTACCAGTATATTGAACCATCAGCCATATTTTACTAAAGCCCTTCTGATAGAGCAGACATGAGAAAAATATCAGTCCATGCATGAGTTATCTAAAATGGAAATATGTGCATGACGGATGTGACAAAAAACAAATTCTGAGAGGCAACATGCAACATGTAGAATTTCTGTGAATTTAAATGCACAATAAAATAGTTATTTATTTTAATTTATTTAATTTTAAAATTTTATCGTTTATCTGTCTGTGAAAACCCAGCTAAAGTAGTTTTTTTGTGATTTACTGTTTTCTACATAAAATCATCCTACATAATGTAAAGAACATGTTGTGAAAATATGAAATTGATATCTTTGATATTGACTGAGTAATGACATGTCAAAGATTTAAATCATAGTGAAATCAAATTTGATGCTCGTTATCTCAGAATTAAATTTTTTAGACTTTAGCCTGGTTTTCACAGACAGGGTCACATATGGATGTGACAATTCTGAAAACAGCACTTAATCTGAAAAAAAAAATCACGCTTTAAACTTAAAACATTTAAAACTTTTTTTTTTCAAGCAATTATGCTGAAACCAGATCCATTTATTATCACTTACCAAATGTCTGAAATCGGCCACCATACCCCCACTCAAACTTTCAGCCATGTTAAGGGCTTTACTGGAGGTACCCAGAACATTAAACCTCCGAAACCTACAACAGACACAGTGAACAGTCAGGCCTGAAATCACTATTACAGTCTCGCATCTTTGCACTTCTTCTCTACACCAATCTTTCAACATTACTGTTGATTTTTATATAGGTTACTGTCCTTTTTTCCTTTTACAGAACAAACTTGAGTCCTAAAAACAGTATTTTTCTGCTCTCATCTAAATGTTTAGTTTGACGTCAAACAACAAGACATGCTCCTGGAACGAATGATCATATAAAAAAGTGGCATGTTCAATGTTTGTGGTTGCAAGGGTGTGCCTGAACAAACTTCAAGTTATATGATGTTGCACAACTGCATGACAATTCTCACAGATCATTTCTCATGGCAACTATTTATTAATTAAAAATCAGAAAATTAACCAAATTATTTCAATCTAACGAGTCATGGGCAATGACTAACAGAGCTCTCTAACTGTTAAAAAACATACAGTATTGTTTATTTAAGGTCAACCTTGCCATAATCTTATACCTTAATAGATTAGAAAAAACAGTTTTCAGTGTGAAGACACTTACCCTTTAACTTTTGCAGTACCCCTAAAACAAAGTATGCAGTGGAGAGATTGCAAGAGACAGAGACATTATAAGAATTTAGTGGCAAATTTACTAAACAGTTGCACAAATTTCTGAATTTACCCCCTTCAAGACCATTAACATCTAACCAGCAAACAGAATAAATGTAAATGTCAGACTCTTTATCAGACTAGTGCTGTACATTCTGAAAAAGACAAATTTGACTAAACAAAGTGAAAGAGAGACAGGCAGATATCTTACTTGTCAATGGAGACATTCACCTTCATAACATGGTTGAGCTCAGGAACTTTATACAAGAATCTGTATAAAAAAGTAATAAAAAAATTTGATCAAAAATGTTTTACATTTTTCCTTCTTTTACATTACCAAATGTAAAAAAGCATGTATTATGGACACATGATTAAGGTTTCTCCAATTAATAGACACTAGACATGGCTTTGTGTTTTAGAGCAAACCATCATTTCATTAAAAACAGCTTTTTTTCCCAATGAATGATTTTAATATTTTCTTGAAATTCAGCAGTGAGTCATCCAGCCCTTATATATATATATATATATACTGTTTCAAATATATATATATATATATATCTATATATATATATATCAGCATATATATATATATATATATATATGGCAATATATATGTAATACTATATATATATATGTATGTATATGTATATGTATATTATATGTATACATATATATATATATATATGGAGTCTATATGGAGTAAAGGCTGGGAGAACCTCAAGTTCTGAGTTGATCTGGATTATTAGTTGTGAGATTGCAGAATCTTAACAATGTGTTTTCTGTGTATGGTAAACTAGGTAGTAGTTCAAAAAGGCTAATATTATACAATAAAGGATTGTTTAGCTGGGGATGACTGAGTTGACTGAGAAAAGAATGCAGCTGAGTCATCCAGCCCACATGAAACAAAGTATGAAACAAACATTTATTCATATGAACAAATGTTAAAAAACAACTACATGTATGCAAAGAAAGTAACCAGTAGGATCACATACAGAACAACATGGTAACATCAAACATAAATGTTCTTGTCCTGAACAAAATGTATTATATGACAACAAAAAACAGCCTTTATTGACCACTAGTGTTGTAAATTTGTAGTTATAATGTTATACAGTCCCAGATTTTTTTGTGATTGTTGCGGGCAAAAATCCTTGATTTTGCGGCACGTTTTCTTAAAAAATGTGATGGAATATGCGGATATATTTTGCAATTTTATGCGCTGAAATTGCGGAACTTCAACCTGTGGTCCATCATCAAAACTGCGGTTTGATGAGAGTGGTTGCTGCTGCAAAAATGGTGATTCAGATCAAAACTGCTTCACGCGGCAGGCTTTTGCGCTTATTTTTGTTGGCAAATGAGAATGATTTTTTTGTTTGGTTTTGAATGTTTGAAATGCTTTATGAAATCATGCTAGCCTTTCGCATATTTTAAATAATTTGCTGAAATCGGCAATTTATGGGTGTTGATGTCAAAGTGCGGCGTATTTACAGAAAAAATCACCCCTGCATGAATATGCGGACTTTGGCTGATTATGCATTAAATCAGGCGATCGCATAATCGCGTTTTTCTGGAGGGACTGGTTATTGTAATGTCGAATATTGGAACCTGACCTGGCTTTGACCGAGAACTGGACATTTGTGCGCAGGACCAGTGGGCCTCGACCTTGCGGCATGGTTGGCTGAGACTCCACCACAAATGCGCTGAAAAACAATGTGCACAAATAATGCAACACACATACATCAAGGTCAACACTACAGTGAATATGTTGTGTATGTGTTGGAGTGTACCTTTTCAGCAAGTGGGTCAGCAGGGCTTCGGTTCGTTCCTTTAAGGAGGTTTTTTGGCTTGGGATGGGGTCATTTTGGTAGGTCAGCTTCCCACCCAGCTCATCAAGCTTCTGCAAGAATTTCAGCAGCTGAAACATGCACTCTATCGTCTGAGTGAACCTGAAAAAGGACCATTAAGAGCTCAGAAATGGATTCAATTGGCCTTCACAACTGAATTAAATGCATTCCCTGGATTACCATTTCTCTAACTGTTCCAGACTTGTATCATCTGGAGCACCAATGCAGGATATCTGTTGTCTCTGCTTCCAATCCACCAGTTCTTTTTCTATGAGCTCTGAGCACAGACTATCAGCAGAGTTCAGCATATTTGAGATATCTGACAGGAACGTCTAAGACCAAGATACAAGACCAGGTATAAAGTAAAGACAAGGAACATAAATAGTGCAGACCTTCATCTAAAAAAAACATCTATATATATTATATTTTATACAGATATGAGTTTCGTTAGTGTTTCCCACAGAATTTTGTAAGACTGTGTTGCTGAATGACATCACTAATGTTCTAATTTGTGCAACATTAATGCCCAATAAAGTTCTTCCCAATTACATATTTTTTCGGTTTCTACTGTCAAACATAAAGCAACTATAAAATAGTGACTATGAAACTGAGATGCTGATTTATGCAGTGATTTTGGCTGTGTTACTTCCGTATTATTTGTCTCATGCAGCACACAGTCTCCGTCTGGGTAACACACTATAAATAAATCAAAATATGGAAAACACAGTTTGTAAATATATAGTATTATTTATCATGATCTCAATGTGGTACAACGTACAATTAAATAATTATTTTTTGTATTAATTTAGTTAGAAATAGTATGTAAAACAGTCAATGATTGTACAGTTATGCACTACATTTTTTAACTCAAAATACATTTTAAGAAAAAAATATTTGAGAAAAATCACCCTTTCTTAGCCACAACAAATATATATATATATAAAAACAAATATGCAGAGATATACTTCTTCTTTGTAGGTTTATGCAAACATGAACATACACAGTAAATGTGCCTACCCTTCTGGACTTATCAAGTGCGTTGAGCATCTTCTGAAGTACTTCATCTTGCATCTTCTTCTCCTCTACTGTACAGGCTAGACACACATGGACATAAACACTTCATTTAGGTTACCAGAAATAGGACAGAGACACAAAGAAAATGTATAAAATACAGCATATGGTCTTACAGTCCATTTTGTTTGTCTGATATTTAAAATCAAACTCGTCCTGCTGCTCCTCCAGATATCTTATGCAGTGCTCCATCACCTGCCAAAATGCTAAAATAAATCATTCCGTTTAACACATACATTCAGGCACGCAACAGAATTCACAAACACACACCTCTGCTTTTTTTCTGAGCTCTTTTAATTTCTTTTCTGTTTGTCTCTGGCTGTCCGACTCCATCGCAGCTGGCTGAACCTGCAACTCCTGCGCCTAAAACGGCAAGAGACCGAATTAAAACATTTTGATGGTGATCATGATAATTATGTTGCCGATCAACAGGCTTTTAGTTACTCACTCTCTGTGGAAGCTCTGCTTCATTCAAGATCTCCTTCTCTTTCTTCAGGAACCAGTGAATAATACTAGCAAGATAATAGGGGTGCTCTTGATACTTCTGGAGACCAGCAAACATGACCATTATACAGCAATCATTACATTAACTTGATCAACATTACTGTATGAAGTACTTAGAGGTCAACGAACCTGAAAATTTTGTTTGTAGCGTCTGAAATTACGTTGCAGTAGGAAATTCTCTCTCTCTTGAACGAAACGACTGAACTGGTTGTCCAGATTCTCCAAAAGCACCTGAAACAAGAGCACCGCCAGGGAAGAGTCCAGGGAGGCACGTTCCCTATAGCACAAACACACAGTGATTGTTATAGTGTTGGTAAATATTGATCAATGCGATTTTAATGTCGTACAAAACAACAAACCTACAGGTTTTACTGGTTTCTCTTGCAGGTATGGCACTTACCAGTTCTGGCCCTCAATCCATGGTGCCAGGTAATGCCTCACATCCATAGGGAATTCATCATCTTTGTACAGATCAAATACTTGCTGCAGATACACTGTGTCCAGCTGCTGCAAAAGTTGCCACTGTGCCATTCTACAAACAGAATAAATATTACATTTTATGTACATGTAAAATAGATCTCCTGAAAGCTCATTTACCTCATATTCACTCACTTACAACTGCTCGTACAGGTTAAAATAAAAGTGTGGTGCCGCTTTACTGCTGTAACTCAGTTATATCGCTATTAGGACAGTGAATAATTATTAAAACTTCACACAAAGTACATTTATTGAGAAGATTTGGAGAATTGGATTTTGGAGTATCACTCATTTGGTGGCTACAAACTGTCATTGTATGAAAACAGCAGCACAAATATTTGTATTTTTCGTGACAAAAATAACAGCATAGGGATTAGCAAATACATACAGTAAGGCAAATAATGATAGAACTTTTCATTTTGATATTTCACAAAGAACACCCAGGCTTAGAACAGTAACGCATGGTGCTCCGTTACAAAACCTAACCATTGTAACCATAAATTAACCATGTTATTGCCAAAGTAACCAACAACAGTTTAATTACTGTGTGATATTGGTGGTCAAACTGTGGTTACACAAATGGCAATCCGATAGCTATATTACAATAAAACCACTGTTAATGGCTTGAAGCCTCTACACCTGCACTCTCACACCCTCAGGCACATCTACACCACACCAGAAAAACAGTGGAAAAACGGAGTCATGTGTTTGTCTGCTCTAATCACCAAGTCGAAGCGTGACACTTCGGTCACGACAGTCATACATTATTATACTAGATATCTTTTACAACGTAAGCTGCACAAAGGTTCAATATTTATCATGCAAAGTTGCGAGCAAGTCATCGCACATTGTTGTCATCTAACATAAAGTAATCTATCCATCATTGACTTACCTGGGACAATCGTATACACTTTTACAGAAGTGATCCTCAAATCGTAGTTTTAAAAAGCTTTTCTGCACGCATACGGGCTAGACAATAACACAGCACGCTTCCTCGTACGGAGCGCAGCACCATCTGTAAATAAACAGACTTCTCAGGAAACCTTCGGCTTTTCAGTTAACCTCCCTCTGTTGTTTCTTCCGCCATCTGAGGAAGATTCCCCGCCCACTAAACTGCTGGTTCCGCCTATTCTTGAAAGCGTCAACCTATTTGATACAGCACGACGTTAACTGTTTTTTATTGGTGCAGGCGAAGCCATAGAGCTACATGATTGGTTAAAGCCGGAGTCAATCATAACATTCACAGCAGAGGGGTAATGAAGGAACAGCGGCAGAATCGAAACTTTAAGCTTGTCCGCTCACCTTCCAAGAAATGACGCAATGAAAGTGTTGTTGTGGAACGACGTACCGCGGTAAAATTCATTTGTCGTGAGAACTGATCATGAGAAGATTTCGAAATCAACATGGGCAGAATGTAAAAGGTTTATTCCACTGCAAGTTTATTCATGATTTAATAAAATATAAATATTACCGGAGCTTTATGCATTTATAAAAAGTAACAGAAATTATAAACAGGGACCTAATGTCAGATCATTTTTTTACGATTGTACTTGTAAATGGTAATACATAAGATTATATATATATATATATCCAAATAACCGTAAATACTTAAAAAGTATATATTTACAATCACTAAAATTATATGCAATTTGCTATTACTAAACATTTTAAAGAAATGAATACTACTTTTAAATGTTAAAATGATGTACAATCACATAGATGAGACTTTAATCAGGTAAATAATAATGAGCAAGTGGGCTTCTGTGTACAGTATAAATGTTATATTTTCTTGGTAACCCCCCTATTGTTAGATAATTATGTCCAAAAGGACTGTCAGACCACATGAAAGTAATAAGTGTTCCTTTTAGCCTTACTATGTGTTTAAAAGGAAAGTTCATCCCCACAAAAATGATCATTTATTCCCCCTCATGTTGTTGAAAACCTGTATAAAACCCTTTCTTCTGTAAAACATAAAAGAAGATACTTTCAGAAATGTGGTTTTATGTCCATACCATGAAAGTCAATGTTGTTTGGTTAACAACGTTCTTCGAAGTATTTTCTGTTGTGTTCCTCAGAAGAAAGAAAATCATGCAGGTTTGGAATAACATGAGAATTAGTAAATAATAAAGAATCATGCAGTCCATGCAGATCATCTCTTTCTTTTCTCCTCTTTACTCAAAGCTAAAAAGAGTAAAAGATTTCTGCGTATCCTTTTACTGAATGTTAAGAGTTCCATCCTCCCAGCTATTCTGATTCATTAACAGGTCATCTTCCTCTTTCATGTTGTTTAGCAGGTATTTAACCCCTGCCTTCACACTAGTTTTAAAACCCGCACCTAATGCATAACCAGCAACCCCTGCGGTTCCCCCGGTCACTGCCATGAGGGCATCTGTGCCGAGATCCACGGTACTGAGGATTGCTCTTTCTTTTGCTGTGTCATAGCAGTTAACCGAAGCATAGTAGACAGCTGTTCCCAGATTATATAGAGTAGAGACCGCAGGGATCCACTCCACCACGGTATACACTTGCTCCTCTTTTTTGTTTACGCAATGATTCTGAGGGACTGTATTTCTACGCCAACGTACAGATGCAGTCCTGCAATTCTGAATCCAGCTCTCCAGTGAAGATGAAGGCACTACTCGGCTACCAGGCCTTAAGATAACGTGATAATATCCAGAACTGCCGTCTTGGGTCACACCTGCACAGTGGAGTCCCAGGCGTCTACAAGCCATCTGTGCCCCGTCGAGACGGAATTGTCTGCTCTGTTCTGCGGCCCGCCCCAATAACTGTGTGCCCTGCACCCTCACCCACCCCTTACATTCTTCCTTGGGTCCAACTTCATTCTTATAACTATCTGCGCTTTTTTCCAATTTGGCTAGCTGGTTAATGTTAAACATTAAAGCCTGCAGGTGGTGCTGCGACTCTTGGCTTTGTATGGTAAGATGGGAACGGGTATGGCTTGCATTGTAGGTGTGATGAGCAGCGTTTGTTGATTCTTTCTCCTTGCCTCTTTTAATCAAAATCAGTATGTCGTGTAAAAATGCACGTGTATCCTCTTTGCCCAGAATGGTGTAGAGCTTCATTATCAGTCCCTGGGCTTCAAAAAGACATTCTGCCGACACCAACACAGGTACCATTGCCAACCCCAGGAGCTCCTGAGAGAAACCATTTCCTCTCCAGGCTTCAGTAGCAAGATCAGCACAGCTTGCATTCCTATGCAGATGCAACTGACCTTGTAGAGAGGCGGAGATGTCTAAAACCAGCTGGTGAGCATGGTCAAGATCACCTCCTTCTTTGAAAATCTCTAGTGATTCTACCTTGTCATCTATTGGCTTCTCTGCCCATTTGATCCCCAGTGTTTCTGACTGAGTTTGAGACTCTGATTTGGAGGCGACTGGTCTCAGGTTGTTTTGAGGTCCCGGTGGGAGTGGACCTCTGGCAAATATCACATCTGACAGTAATAGGTGGAGCAAAAGTAACCATTTGAGCTTTGAGTTCAGTTTAGCCATGTTTATTTGTGAATATGCACAGGTAGCAATCAAAAGCAGAGGCTCTGAAAAAATAAATGATGGAGAGAGAAAAATTAGTCGTGTGTGTGTGCAGTGTCCAGCTGTTTGTTTAAAAATGTGTCTGCATAAATATCTGCAGCTGTAGCAATAGCACAGGGGGTGATTACATGAGATTCCTAAAAGTCTGGTATTGTGTGTGACCCACTTAACTATATCTCGGGACAAATTTGTACCCGAAAGTGACAAATCCTGACAAATGGGGGCGAAATCTTCATTTGTAAAAATTTCTATTTTTTATATTTTCTGTGTATTTCTATTTTATTTCTATTGTATTATTTTATTGTACATGTAGACCACGTAAAATATGTCCAAATTTGTTTAATTTTTTAAACATATTTTTTTCATTTTCTAATCATATTACTGCAACAAATATCAACTTTATCTTAATGGAACACTTGGTGCATCATTGGTTAATGTGTCTTTCTGGGGCGTTCAAATTTCAACATATAACAAAAACCAAACATACAATTTATCAGATCTGAAATAAATAGATATTTATATTTGTAAGATATAAGTAATGTTCTTACCTTCTCACAATCCAGATAGTACCACAGTGTTAGAATCCAAAGTTCACAAAAACATATACATCCCCCTACTCCCTACTCTCTCTCTCTCTCTCTCTCTCTCTCTCTCTCTCTCTCTCTCTCTCTCTCTCTCTCTCTCTCTCTCTCTCTCTCTCTCTCTCTCTCTCTCTCTCTCTCTCTCTCTCTCTCTCTCTCTCTCTCTGAAGACTCTCTCTCTCTCTCTCTCTCTGTCTTCTCTCTCTCCTCACTTTTTGTTTGTCCCCTCATTTCCCTCTTTTCCTTTCATCCTATCTTTGTTTTCTCTCTTGAAGACCATGGAGGGGGTGCTTTGTGTTTGACCCAAATATACTGCAGCACACTTGTTTTATGCCTGGTAAGACATAGAGAGAAAGCAGGATAGAGAAAGCAGGATTGTGCATCCGTGCATGTGTACTTTCAAACGCGCTCATACAAAAAATTGAGGATTTCATCACTTGCTTAAAGGTCATTACCCTCACACAATGACCCAAAAAGATCATGTTAAACATTACCGGACTGCTCAGAGCTCACATTTTAATCAATTCAATATTTTCAACATCAGTTTACAGCTGAGAAAAACAGACACAAGAAAAGAACCCCACTTATTAAAATCGTAAAACTGTTTAATCTGCTTTCAGGTAAATTAGATGTACTACTCAGTGTTGTTTCATATCAATGTGTATGAATATTATAATTTGATTATTTTCACAAAGTAGAATAATTTTATTCTGTTCTGAGACATACGTATTTGCACATAAACAATACAATAAAAACAGTGAGCTCAAGTACAAGAACAACACAGTGTCTGCCATCTAGTGGATACAGGCCTTTTCTTTATGTAGAATCACAAATCAAATATTCCACTGGCAATAACAACAATAAAGAAAAGAAATAACAGTTAATTAGTATGCACAATTGACCAATAGAGGGCATTTGTAGCATTTCACACTTAACCATTTATTTCATGTGGTTTTCATGCTCAGTAATAAGGGATTTTTATAAGGTTGGTAGTAATAAAATTAAGTTGAATTCTGTCTTTTCGGGATAAAAAACAAGGATAACCTTTGAGCTTTTTAACTCAATTAAGTTTAGTGAATGTTTGCTGCAGTGGCTGCACAGATTTGTTTTACGGATTTATGTCTGACTCAATGTAATGATAAGAGTCATCACCAGTCAGTAACAAAACCGATTTGAACTACGCAAGTTTCACAGCATGTTTAGCCAGGCAAGACTTTTTCAATTGATGACTCCAGTGGATTGATGTCAGAACAAGGAAAATAACATGTCATCTGTGATTTCCTGTGAAGCATTTTCAAAGAATCACCATCAGTTTTCATGTCTTTTAAGAAAGAAACCCATGACTAAAAATACCATTCATGTTAGTTTGGATATAATAACAATGGAAAGTCATACAAGCTTGAACAATTGTACCCCTTGATGTGAGAATTTTACAGATGATCTGTTTGTCTGAATGTGTTTTATAGTATACTGTTTCGCTACAATGTGATTTATTGACAGATGGACAACCAAGAGAGTAAATGACCCTCTTATCAAAAAGCTTAAGATGCTTGTGAACTGAACTCCTACTTACTGTAAGTATGAAGTAACAAAAACATACCAAACACACACACAGACCAACAGTATTTTGTGGTAAATAGTGCCAATTAAGCGTCGCTGACAGCTCCAGCGTCAATGCCATCATTTCTCAGGGATGTGAGAAAAAGAGGAACATGTGGGAGGAGTGGCATACAAGCAGAATATGGACAAGTGTGATTCTCATTTTCACGTACATTATTTCTGGCCCAAAAAACAAATGGGAGTCACACATAAGACATGCTATGACCATTCACACACAGTGTAATCAAGTGTTAATAACCACCTGGAGAATTGAAGATATCACCAATTAAAAAAAGCTTCAGCTTTTGCATCTGTGGTTTTAAGAAATGATGTCACATTTGTCATTATGGACACCGGAGAGTGGTAAAATTTGTTTCATAGAAGTGAATGCAATTTGATTTAGTTATAATTGGACAAAATTGCATAGTAATATTCAGATACACATACTCTTAATTACCTGGTGTATAGCCTTACAGCCAAATGATGAGCACACATACGAAAATATAATTTTATGAAATGTTGGATCTTTTAAAACCACACATATCACTTCAGTGTCTCAGGTTGAGAATTTTAATTCGGTGTGAACAGTTCCGGAAAACATTCATTTAACAGCAAAGACATGCTTTTCAAGTCTGCTTGTAAGGTTTTTGGTGGATTTGTCTGTGTCAGTGTGACCTTGTAGAACAGTATGTTCACAGTATTCCATCGCCCTTTGCAGTATCAGATCATTTTTATTTGTTAGTGAGGGCCAGTGAATCCTGGTGCTCTAAATGAGCAGTTGGAAAGAATAAGGGGGAAATATACATAAATCTTTAGCCCTGCATCAATGCTTTTCATGGTATCCCATCAACCAGGCTACAAGCCACTACGCTGTGGTAAACCTCCACAAGGATGCAGATAATCTAAATTGCATTAAATGAATAAATAAATGAAATCCTATATTGGGCAAACTTTAAACACCGATTTTAGGGGATCTTGGAGATTTAAAGCTTAGGCCCACCGCCTTATATCACTTTGAATAGTTCCCTAAATTAGTCCATCTTTTAAATAAATAGCATATTTGGTCATTTACGCCATCCTTTATTTGTACAGTTCAAGGAAAGTGACGCATTTTCTTTGCAGACATCAAAGCAACATTGGATTGATGTATAATCTTTCCTGTGCCGATGCTGATGCTTTCAATGACTGCTGACCATGAGAAATAAGCAAAGGAAGTGTCTTTTTAAAATATGGGACTTTGAATGGATTGAGAAAGTTTTCGACTTTCTTCTGATAGAGCTGAAGATTCAGACATGTTTTGTATGTATGTGTAGGTGGGCTGAAGGTGAAATTTGACAACTTAGTCAACCTCTGACTCACACTGAGATAGACAAAAACAATGAACAAGTGTATTTTAAAGTCTAGTGGCTGTATGGTTTAATAGTGTTGGTATTTTAGTAATTTCTGCCATTAGGATCATAACCATAACAATGTTTTTTTATTTTTTTTTAAAAGTCACATTAAAAAGAAATGGGGATACAGAACTGAGGAATCACTTCTCTCCAAATGCTGACATTTTCAATAACTGCTGTATTTTAATAAGGAAGTATATTATATGTGTGATTAATTGCAATGAATCGCCCTGGACAAAGAAATAAATATATTAGTATAAATAATGTCTGATGATTAGATTACGATTAAAAAAGAGAGTAAATTCGTAAAAGTCTGTTTGTGCAAGTGAGAAATGATAGGTGTCATACACCATTGAGAAGCACTGATAAACCTCTATGAGTGTGGGTGTACTTTCGTACTGTTCTAATATTTCACATTTCACGTCCGCTTCAGCAGGCACATGCACACTTTCTCACAGATGCAGGAAAAAACAAGCCAGAACAAATTAACCAGGCCTTCTTATTTACATTAAAATGTGTGTAAATAAGTTGTCAGCTGATAATGTAATTATGTATTTAAAACTTTGGCCTTATATATATATACACAGTACAAATAATTAGACTTAATGACTTCAAAGTTCTATTTATATTAATGACATATATTTCATATATTGTTCTATTTAGCGTCATGTTCCTTGTTTACACTAATCCATCAGAAGAAAGGGCGAGTTTCCTGGGTTTTTATTTGGACACTTGTGCTTTGATGTATCATTAAGAGCTTTCCTGCTGGCTGAGGAAACAAAAGAGAGAAATTATAATAATTGAAAAAACTAATTAGGTTCTAATATGTTCAGGTCTTAGTTGTGTAAATTAGTTTCGCTGACTTTCATATTGTGGAAAAAACTGGAGGACTATTAAATCAAGTGCAATAAGGCTATAAGTGAGGCTAGCATTAAGAATTTGCATTTGTTTGTGTATGTGTGTGTGTGTGTTCTTGTTTGTCTATCCTTGTGGGGACCAAATGTCCTCACAAGAAAAGTAAAACCTGCAACCACATACAGTACATTATAAGGAACAGCCAGTAGTTGATTTGGGGGTAGGGGATTGAATATAATTTTCAGGAGGTTGAGAGAGAGAGAGAGAGAGAGAGAGAGAGATGTCTTAAAGCCATTTTAAAATTCACTTATGCTGGAGCACAACCAAATTTTAATTTCATAGGAAATATTTTACCAAATCTTAGAACTTAAGATAAATGTTATCCATCTAAATCCGTAAATGAATCTATCTAAAAAAGTAGTATTCAGTCAGATTCCTTGGATCTTATTTATGGTGTTGCCCTTTCTATAGCTTACTGACAGCTCCATCCTGATGAAAGACATCAGTAATAAGATAAAGTAAATGGAAGGATTATTCAATTCTGCAAGCATTGAACCCCCAGTCACACCTCACATATGTTCTTCTAAACAAATGCTAAGCCGTACAGAACCTTTAGAAAGACTTCGCTAAAAACCTTGACATCATGTCTTCAGAGGTGAAATTAAGAGAGCACACGAACAATATCGAGTTATTTATGTGGTACTTTATATGCAAGCCTTATAACTTTATTTCAGAATAAGAAATTTTACAGAGAAGTAATTACAGGTTCTGATTGAATGAGATGCACATGATGTGAAGCCCAAGGGACAAGGTCGGGTTGTGAGTTTACTAGTAATACGTCAGAGCTCTATGGTCAATGACTTTGCGTCACTAGAATATGTTATCATCATTATTTGGTTCGTGCTGGAGAGTCGGTTTGCACGAGCTTGTGTGAGTGGAGCGCGCAAACGCTGCACATAAAGGAACGCGCGCACCTCAAAGTCTTTACACCGCAATTAAAGAACTGCAACGCGTCGACAACGAGACAAATTAAATACCAGTTCTTCCTATTCAATTAAAGGTATTGTCATAGTTTTTTATCATACTTAATTATACATTTTGTATAGCTTTACAAGCCATTTAGTTTAGTATGCTCTTAGCATGCTTTGTTCTGCAATAAAAGTTCCTGATTTAGGTTTTATTCAACAGGTGTGTAGCACGCTTTGTTCTGCAATGAATGTTTATTTAATAGGCGTGTGCAGAGCAGCGGGTTCGAGGATGTCTTGCGCTTGGATGCTGATGCTGATCTCTCATGTGATGCTGCTGCTTTTGTGTTCTGGACACACGCGCTGCGCGATCTATTACCCGCGTGTCGAAGTGAGTACGGGGGGTTTGAGGTGTTATCTTTTTTTATGCTAGCTTAGTAAATCTTATCATTTAAACTGACTAGTTCATCAGAGTCTGACAGCTCACAGCTAGTTTAAACACTCGTTTTAATTGTAGACTATTTTAAATAATCATTTTGGTGAATTCTTAACATTTGTTTTATTTGTAGGTAAGCACATCCTAACATCGAATTAACCATGGTTTTAATCATAGTTTAAGCATATTTGTAGTAAAACTAGTAGTCAGTAGAGAAAAATCATGGTTACCACATTTTTACGATAATAAAACTATGGTTAATTTTCAGGAAAACGAAACGTATAATATAATAACAGTAAAAAATGCCTTTTAATCACCTTTTCATTTCAGTGGGATATGTCATATTTGTATTTAGTGTATGTTGTGTCATTAGGCTTTAATGGTTCTTTGTGGGGGGGCACAACTAAAAATACATTTGATACAGCATTGAGGTGAAGACCATGAAGAAGAGTTGGAAAGGATGGTTGATTCCATTAAATCCTTAATGATTGCATTAATGTGGTGTCTGACTGTTATATGGGCTCACACTGAGGTTCAGTCATGTGTTCACTCGGTTGTTGTATTACTAAACAAATTATTTATTGCAAGATCATACACACATAGCAATACCTTTTTGTATTACTTTTTAAAAGACCATATAGTTACATATATTAAAAGACCATATAGTTACATATATACATATATTTAAAGTTGCTCTGTGACTCCTTTTTCTTTTCATTTGACCTTAACGATCATCACAGTTTGAAGTATTTACATTACTGAGCCATTCACATTAGTGAGTCAGACGCAGAGTTCTTGAATCGTCTTGTTTTTTTATGTACAGGATGACACTGGCCCTCAGTTTAAACACTTTGAGAAACGTTATGATGATGTTGATTATGACAGTTTCATCGGCCTTATGGGCAGGAGAAGTACAGGTGAGACAGAACAAGACAAAATGAACTACAGTAAAATACAACATTTTCATTCTAATGTTAAACTTACATTAAAAACATTTTTTTAATTAATCTTATATTTTTCCTTTCACAGGCCCAAATCGCTCCTCAAATTCACCATTTAGATGTAAGTGCTTATTGTTATTTTAACATGTCATTGCCTTAATTAAACACTGAACAACCTAATGACTTTGTCACTTTGGCTCTTTTGTAGCTAATATGAATGATATCTTTGTTGGACTGTTAGGACGGAGAAACACTATACCTGGTAAGCCTGTGTGAATGTGAGTAATTTATTTCAGGAGGTAAATGACTAGGGGTGCACCATGACAACTGACACAGAGGACATACAAAATGTATTGACCTCTAGTGGTCACTTTAGAAAATTGTTATATATTAAATAAAATGTCACCATCACAGCTAATAAAAATCTGTCATCTTTTACCCACCCTCATGTCCTTCAAAACCTGTGGAACACAAAAGTAGATATTTTGATATATGTCTTACTTGTTTGTATCCATACAATGGAAGGAAATGCTTTTCGTTACCAACGCTCTTAAGAATATTTTCTTCTGTGTTCTGCAGAAGAAAGTAAGTCGTGCTTGTTTGGAATGTAGTAAAGTTGTAAAGAATAAATAATTACACATTTACTGGTGAATTATACCTTTAAATAATGATGAACTATCATTATTTAATTCATTAACTAGTTACTAACTGCTAAACTATCTCTTACATCATTTGTGTTTGCTTTGACATTTAGCTGTCCCTGCTTGGAGAGAAGAGAGAAGAGGCAACTTTTTCTTAAAAGACAGAAAGCTGAGGTACAGTAAGTATTTTTAGCTTTTGCCTTTCTTGTTTGTTTTAGTTTCAGAGATTTCTAATTCATTTTACTGTTTTCTTGCTGCGTATTTTTCCTCATGAAGGTTTTGCTGTGCCGTATGAAGCCTAATCTCATCTGTATAAAACTCATCCACCATGGAATTGTGCCAGGCAGAAGAAAAAATAGCTGTTTTTGTCACAGAGCTGTATGTGGTTTTCAGTTTGTTACAGTGCATTCATTTACTATATTTTTCTGTGGAGCACAAGTTTTTACATCTAACTCTCTTATCTAAGGTTTCTTAGTACGGAATGCACCAGTCTCAAATCAGATAAAAGCTTTTTAATAGACTTACTGTGTCATAAGAAATATAAATGATCCAGCTAAGATATGTAATCTGAATTGATATATTTAGTATGCCCTTAGAATATATGACCCATGCATTGCAAATATATTGCTTATTTATATTAACGTAAAATACATATTTGATGTGTTGTAAAAATACTCACTCATCAAGTAATTTGGTGGTGCATCACAAATTAATTGTTATAATATCCACAGAGACCAGACAAAAATGATTTCATGTAAAATACTTCATTTATTATGCTGGTTATTGTTCATCATTGAATCAAATGCTTCTTGGCAAATATTTGTCTCATACACCCTTTTATAAATAAAAGACACAGAAGAACTATACATTCCTTTTGTACATATCATATGTCACTACGGAACAATAGGCAATGAGTAATGAAAGTAAGTACTTTTGGATTAAAGACAAGGGCATGAAACTCAGAAATACAGATTCAATGAAACAGGACTGAAAATGAGCTTTCCATCAAGACCTCCAGCTGCTTTTCAATGTTCAGTTCTGCATCATTTCTGATGTCTTTTGACATTTCATTCCTACACATTTCCAAAAGTACATGAAAGCTGTGCATTAAAGCACATCTATTTTCCCAGTTTGAACAAGCCACTATAGACTTGCTTAGTAAAAAAAACTTAGCACAACCCTCACTGTAAAAAGACAATAATTATATTAAATAATTTTAAACGATTAAATGATGGATGAAAAAATATAACATTTCACATTGATCTTTTTACCTCGAGTAAGAAAGTCAGTCGTACATATTCCTTTGATTGTCAATTAATTAGACTGAATTAGTCTAGTTTAATTACTGGTAACAAACCATATTAAACAAACATACAGCAGACCGCAACAGTCGTAGAGCATCCTAGACACAATGTAAACTTGGGGATAATAATAGAATGTGTACACAACATTTCATTAATGTACCAAACATGAAAGAAGACTTTATGAGCAAACAAGAGGTTCTTCTGAATTATTTGTTCATGCCCCAGCAAACAACATTATATAACACAATATTGCTGAACTCCATTACCCTGACACTTCTAGATACCATAGATCATTTCTGCTGGTGAGGTTAAGCTGATAATATGCCGCTAATTCCGACCATTTATGTATCACTTCAAGTAATTACATCAAACCCTGTTAACGATCTAAAACGACAACAATTTCACCAACAGTATACTGACCAGTTCTCTACAGGAATTGCTTATTTGATCCTTACTTGTGAATATAATTCAACTTGAAAACCGCAGCAAAAGTGATATTGAGCTTGGAGTGGTTAAAGGGCAACAGTGGTTTGTATTCAAACTCCTTTATTTCCATTTTATTTTAGATTATTAATTCAAATAAACTTCATTTTAATTACTTCAAAACTGTGTCAAGCATGAAAACGTAAAAAAATAAGCAAGTACAGGTAAAGATAAATGCACTTTCGTTAATGAACAACAGAACAGCGTTCTTCATTACAGTTTTTCGGGAAAGAACAATACTTGTCCTGCAGCCTCTGCCCAGGGTTTAATGGCAAAAAAATCTTAATTACAATATGGTTTAAAAAAAGATTAGATTGGAAGTCGAACATTGTTAGTAATAGTCATAGCAAAACTGGATCAAACTGGAAAGTCACAAGAATAATATGCTTTACAGTCTATTATTTTAATAATAGTTCTGTCTGAATGTTTCCCACATCAGCATATATTAAGTATATACAAACATAAATATTTGAGAAATGCTAGACAGTCTTTTCAGAAAACGATACATGGCACACTGTAGGAGTTACCACACTAAATTTTACATTTAGTCCTGGAAAAGTTACAAAACTTTCTCCCAAAAGCTCACCAGCACCTATTGGCCAGGCAACAGAATGTTAAAGTTGAACGAAGCATAACTTTATAAGAAGGATTTCCCTAATTTGATGTGGGCCAAAAGAGATTAAACACGGATTACATCAGTAAACAGTTTTTACACCACACCTTTGGCAAATCTGTTACAGAGGTACTGTGAAATACTGCAAGATCTTAAGTGCATTTGAGTGTAAGCTATTAAAAACAAATGCGATTCACGGTTAAGTATTGCCTAGATAAGGAACACATGAGAGAGATGCATGGTTTCACTGGATCAGAGCAGAGGCACAGGAAGCAAGAAATTATTTTCTGTTGGTGACAGAATGTAGCATTGCTGTTTCCTCATAGACGGCTATGTGCTTGTGATCGTAGCACAGCACAATGACACAAATTTAGATTTGTGCATAAAAAAATATTTTCTTCTAAAATGAATGAATGCAGACGCAATCAGAGTGCAAATCTTGCTTCTGGGACAAAATGACGGCATGTTAGTATACTGTTAAGGCAGGCTCAAAGACAAAAATCACATCTCAAGCACAGGACACTCTGGACCTACTTGTTTAAACCTTCATTTTGTATAATTCTGTACTGTCAAGAATATATAAATCTAAACATTCACATACAAATTCAGTATTAGGAGAAAACCCCTTTCAAATGGTACCAGTTCATTAAACCACACACATGCACACAAATCTGTGGCACAATATAGGAATTTTAAGACATTATTCAAAACAAATGAAACAAGAAGGAACAATCTCACAGCCAAACCCATCCCAAAAACAGTTCTTTTTAAATGTTATTAAATGTTCGAGTTAAATGTTATTCTTAAAAAAAATCTAAACAAAAAGCTGCTATAGCTTTTCATTTTGTTCAGGGGATTTGTTTTCTTCAGCTTGTGTTTCCAACACTTGTTTTTGCTCCCCAACCTCCACATTGTCTGGAACTGGGGGATTAACGTTTTGTGGGATTTGGGGTTCAGGGGGTTGATAGCGGTATTTGTAGCCAAAGGCACGCAAGTGATAGGTGTAGTATTCCAGCAGGTACATGCGTGATGCATCTACATAGTGGTAAGAAACAGCCAGATCTGAACAACACTGGGGTCCCTAAAATAGAAATGCAGAGAGAATGTGAAGGTTAAGAAATCTGTCCTTAAAAGGCTTACAAATAGAACTATCATCATTTACATGCAATTGTGATTTTCTTTCTGTTGTATAACACAAAGATAATACTACACACAATGCTCACTTTCGCTTATATGAATTGGTCAAAGCTTGTCAAGGACAAAAAAATGAATGTAAAGGAAAAAACACTGTACTGCATAACTCGTGATTTATTCAATTGTTCTGATGCTATAGGATCATTTTTGTGATTTCAATATGCATGTCAACATCAGTTATGAGACGCATGAAAAAACGTATTTTACTAGTAGCTTAACACCTCTAGTTACTATTCACTTTCACTGTATGAAAAACAGCAGCACTGACATTCTGTTTAACTACAGATTGGTTACAGCTCAATGAACTTTGATCTGTGCCAACACACCTACATTTCCTCACATACCTCAGAAAGGAATTTCTGCATTTTCCCTTGATGTCAATAGCCACAATACATGAAGTACTCTCAAATGTGCTTAATTAGTTTGCTCTGATTAAACAAAACAATTTATAAATGAAGAAACTCGTGATTGATGTTCCCATTGTTATTTGACTGGTAACTGAAGATAAAGTCACAGCACATTTTCTTTTGTACTTTCTGTAAGGTTTCTGTGTAGTTTAGGTGGGTGGGGATCATTGGTTGTACCAGCTTCTAACGTCATACTTATCATCTCATAGTAAAGTCAAGCCTGCTTAAAAAAAAAATCTACAAAAACATCCCCACCCTGAAATGTATTCAGAATGACAGCTGAAGCTCTGCCTAAAAACAACCTACTGGGTTGTCTTATAAATCATTTACACAGGCATTCCCTAACCAGGGCCAAAACTTACCCTGAGCAAATTAGCTATAAAAAGGTGAATAAAACCCTCTCCCAGGATATTTTAAGTATTGCCTTTTAATAAAGGACGCATAAGTACTGCATAAAACATTTGGCCTACTGTTAGAAGCATCATTCGCAAGACGCACAGATTTGAAGCACAACTATGACTACGCTTACCTGCACAATGGGGTAATAACAGTAGTTCCAATACCAGAAGGTCTTGGAAAATGTGCCAGTAAGATGGGAATCAGGTACAAAAGGATGAAACGTCTCTCTCTGGATGGTGTCTCTGGAGTCTCCCGCCAAAACGCCCATCTTCTCCATGCACTGTCCCATAGCCAGGTCCTCCACTGAGGAAGTATGTGTGCAAACTTTGGTTTGAAACCCTTCCACAAACCTCCTCAATGCTTCTTTACTGAGGACGTATCCAGCGCCGCCACTCATGTAGCCCTGTTTAACATAGGGCTTAAACCGCCGACCGAAATATATCGGTTCTTCCGGTGAGTGATTAGCCAGGACCCAGCGCAAGTTGTCTACAATCACGTAAGTGTCGTCATCCGCTTTCATGAACCAGTCCGCCTCGTCCCCGTGTTTCTCCATAACGTAGTGGAAAGCGCGTATGGTTTTCCAGTATAGCTGATCCCGACCCTCCTTGGTGTTAAGGCCAACTGTGGGAAAATCTGGGTCATCCACAGAGCTCATGAATACCACGATGTTGCAGTGACGACTCCACGTGGCTTTCACATGCCGAGCTTTCTTCTGAAGGTTGCTGGGACCGGTCATAACCCAACACAGAATACGGACACTTTTATAAAGAGCATCAGCCATTGTGCCATCCTCGCCTGCAAGTAAAAGTCAAAGCTGATTCAGAAATGTTGAGCCAGACAAAAAGACATTCACTTGCCACTCAACTTTACAATTGACAAGAATAGTTGTGCGAATGCATAATAAAATTTAGATTGGGCATTTGACGGTGTAAACGTTTTAGAACCTTTAGCTGGCATTAAAACAGTCACTAAAATCTTTTTGTACACTTCAAGTCCAAAGTCCACTGCCTCTCTAGGATTGAGTCAATAGAAATACATCACATAAAATACATTGTCAAAAGAAGAAATGTTGTCTTGCTCTCTTTACAGAGGACTATGCAAGCAAATGACAGATCTAAAGCTAAAGGTTCACTGTTTGACAGATGGTATCATCAAGAAGGAGGTATTTGATATTTATACGAGGGAGTAATATGTTAGGGCACTGTGTACATTGTCTTACCCTACCCGTCTAACACACCTCTTCTAAGAATGCTTCCGACAAATCCTGATTTACTTGTTCTTTAAAAAGGAATTCTAAAACCACATCACAACCATGAGCTGTGTTACCATGATATTTAAACCAAATGAATGGGTGTTTGACCAGCTAGCATTTACCCAACTTTTATTATACCTAGATTTTTCTTCAAAGTGTGGTTGTCACTGTAGCATACAAATGATATGTTACATACAAGATGCAGCTGCCTAAGATTAATTTTGTTGGTTCAGTAGGCTGGAAGAACCATATTAAACCAGCGTTTAAAATACAACAATCATTAGTTTCCAGCTGCCATTCTAGTTAGAACCTCAACCTATATTTCAGGTTAAAAAATAATACTTAATACTGTCCAACACCGAAACCAGGTATCAGGTACGTGATGTAATGCTCACTGTAAAACTTTAGATGTTTCTACAGTGCATTACCTGTATGGTGAGGATGGTTGAGGTTGAAGAGAGCTGATCTCTCCTTCTTCCAGTTCTTGCTTTCCTCTGCGATCATCTCCTCCAAGTTTTTCACGTGGGGCTCGTGCTCATGAGACCCTAGGGTCTGAGTGAAACCGACCTGACGGAGGAACAGGTACAGACTGCAAGTGCCCACCAGAAAGCCCACGTAGAACGCGGAGCGCGCGCCTAGAGCTTTCATGACGAGCTCTATATCCAGACTCCCACCTCAGAGAAACTACACAAATCACAGACCGTCACAAAAGATCATTGTACAATACTCAAATCAGTTAATCCGATGAATTTCGGGTTCTTGTAATTGGATCTAGACCGTATTTATCTATATACCGAAAGTCTCTGTGACAGCGGCTGTGTAATCCTTGTGACACATTCGAACGACAAACAACCCTTGAACTCGTAGCAGCGTGGTAACAGACGCCAAGAATAAGGTGTGACGTCACATCAGGACATACTAACAATTTTAACTAGCAAATTCTGCGGAACTTCCTGGTCGCTGACAGGTATACATTCTGTGTTGATTTAGGAAAATAATGATTTAATGATTCAGATAAGGTTTAGAACACTTTATATAGAGAACAACACAATCTTACCAGACACTTGACTCCCTCCATAACAGAAGTAAGAAAAAGGGCAGGATTCGGTATCGAGTCCATTTCAGTCTAACTCAAGAGAGTTAGCGTAACACTAAACCCAGAGTTGTCTGACCTAAATAAAATGACTCCCAAACAAGGTATAGCATCTCCAAAATCATCCTTTTAAACGCATGAAAAATTGTGTTAGTAAGTATTACGTTTATTTCCAAGCTAACCACCAACGTGCTTGCTAACTGGATGTTCACAAGATAAAGTCGAAGTTGATGAAAACGGTTCCGTATAAAAAAACCCTCGTCGATCTCTTTAGGAATTACTCGCTGACAGTCGTTGTTTCACAAACATTGACTGATACACATCTTGCTATCTTCACGCTTTATTAAACTAGTCCTATTGATCGTTTCCGGAAACTGAAACCAATGGTCGGTCAACTATGAACTCGCTGACGTCACAGCTAATGCATGTCAGCGGAAAACACGGAAGCGCATTTAATTGGATGGACCGCCTGTCGTTCTTGCTTTTCAGCTTCACGTTATTAAAACGTGAAAATTCTGATTGGACAATATTTATCACACTCCGTAGACCAGATCACAGTCGCGTAAAAAACCGGCAAGATAACATTCCGTCACATGATACTATGAGTTTAAAGTATCATACCAGTAAGCTTTGTTTATTAAGTATAAAATATATTAATGATCTAATATTTGTTGCATGCAGTTTGCATACAGGTTTAGCCTTTGAATCAATAAATGGTGTATTTGTTTTTTCGGTAGTGCACCAAAGTGTACTTTGCTTTTCATGAAAATTTCCGGTGTGGGTTTTAAGTAGGCTGACGGGAAATATCCCTTCAGTACAAGAAAGTACACATGGTATATGTGGTTCCACGTCAACAGTTAAAAATGGAGCAAACAATTTCTGTTTCCAAAACAGGTTTCCCCAGCTCTACTACCCTCTGACCCCTCGGACAAAGTAGTCTCACCCAAAACCACGCCATGCATAATATGATTGTAACAACTGTGAGACAAGTGTGTTTTTCCAGGAAACTTATTTCCATTTTATGGGTAGAAAAAACTTACAGCAGCTTTAACCATTTCCGTTCCCCAACAATGTGCTTACATTAGAAACTCAAAGTATGCCTTAAATGATTATTTAACAAACAATTTCGAAATTTAAGAAACCAAATCAATCATTCATAAAGTTACAACAAAAACGGCCCTTGAATGCCAGGAATATGGAAGCTGTGACTGATTTTCCAGCTGTAATTGATTTCTAAACGTTTTGCAACGTCTGTTTCTTACAAAAGTCTGTTGTTGTGCACACAATTTTTTCAAAAGCTAAATTCACATATAACCTTCACAGGACAAAAAATAGATTACACTATTAAAAACGGCTTAGAGCCCATAGCCAAGCTTCGTAGATGTTGAAGAAACTAGCCATTGATGATACGCACTTGTGGCCAAACATGTTTTCAGTCCAATAGGTAAGGAATTAGATTATAAAGATCAGTAATTCAATATTATTCAGAAGTGGCAGAAGCATGCGTTAGTTCTGCTTCTGTAATGCACTCCACTGCGTGTCTTTTATTGTTTGACACTCAAGAGCAACGGATAATAAAAAAGAAGTTTTGACTGTATTTGTCTGGTCATGAGAACAGAATGGTCAATATTGCCTTGAAACAATACCTCACACAGATTTAAAGAACATTGGTATATTATCGGTTGATGCCAACAATTAGGGTTTTCCCAATATAACTCAAATATGAATGTGAATAGACAGAATGAAAACGATTTGTATATTTGTTCAAAGATGGAAAGCAGGCAGCACATGAACTAATCAAAAAATGGTCATAGTCGATCATCAGAGTTTGTGGCAGTGGGCTGAAGGATTCACCTGACTAAAACGGTACAGAAGATCAGTTTAGCTGTAACGGCAAATTAATCACAACGATAATAACCTAAACAAACATTGGCATACGGTTGACAAGGAAAGCCTGGGCAGCTTCTTGTTGGGAGTTCAAAGAATGCCTCTGTGTCTCTCAAGTCCGAAAAATGAGAGAAGAAGAGAAATCTCAGAATTCTGCGTCATCAGAATCACTGTTTCCTGTTGACTGACTCTCATCCTGTTTCTCCCCCCACACAAATCTGTAGTTATTTTCTAACTCTTGTTGCCTCTTCTGTTCTTTATATACTTCTTCTGTTCCTCCAGTCTGCACACAGAGAGAGTGAAAGAAACATGTTAATGAGATTTCTCTTCACAGAATTAGTTCTGATTATATTTGACTTCCTTGTACATCGATGTATGTCTGTCTTTTTATTTTTGTCTGTGTCAGTAAAAAATGTAGCTTGAAAGCATTTGAAAAACAAGATTTTGAAAGCAGGCTGCTTTGTATGCTTTAGAAATACTCTCCAAGTACTTTAATGACATAGACCCACTGGCCTGCGCAGTGCCAAACAAGGTCCGACCCACCTATTGACAAGGTGTAGACTAATGAATGAGGCAGATAAAATGAGATCAGTGAGGCGATGTACAATATTTACAGTTAGACATATTAGTCAATTATTTCACCAATTACAGGGATCTCAATAGTGAGCTCGGCTCTGCGAGAAAAAGGATGTGTGGCGTTAATGAACCAGCAGACCTGGGGTGGAATAGTGCTAAGTATTTAATTTGTATGTTTAAATATAATGGGTGCCAGTTAACAAATGTTAACATTTACCCTGTGATCATTTAAAATGTATTATATTTAATTTTACAATTCACACTTGTATAACTGTTTCTACAAGTTATCATACCAGAAGATTGATGAGAAGTTCTCTAAATGACTTTGTATCCTCCTCTGTAAGCCACTGGTCTCCTGCTTCCTCTGCTGTTTTACGGGTTAAAATCTTCACCTCAATCTTACCTGAAAAACATGCCAGTGTCATCGACACACATTAATTTAAACAACTACACGGGTTTATCAACACAGATGAATAATTTTTCTCTCCCACACTCATTTTTTAAATTTTTCTCATACGCACATCTGATGTAATGATAGGACTGCTGCATGCAGAGAAGCTAATGAAGGCTGTGGGAAGTGATAAGGATGAGTGAAGTGCTCTCATGCTCATAAACATCATGTAGTTTTAGCATAAACATTTAGAAAACATGAAAAACTGGAGCAACAACCTGTGCTAACAAAAAAGAGCTTACACTAAATTTCCTTAATATTGCAATTTGAATAAAGCTATCATCCATTTTTTTTTAAAGCCATGCAAAAGCCAGCATCAAGGGAGAAACACCCCATAAGATTTAAGTTTTTAACATGGTCATGAGGCACTTAAGATTAAAAGTGCCCTAATCCTGAAGACCGCACAAGTCAAATAGATTCATCAAAGAGAAGAGAAGCAGAAATGATAGAGGATTTTTGAATGAATTGCCCAATGCTCAGGCAAAATAATAGTTTTCAAAGATTTCAGAAGGAAAGGTTAGGTCTTCATCCCACTCACAAAGGCACACACAGGTAAACAGGAATACTTAGTGTGTGCTGGTGGCCTACCTTCGGCCTTGATGCCGGCTCTTTCTAGCTGCTCTTTGACCACTTCCTGAATCTGCTGCCACTGGGGGTCGCCCTCGCCCAGTTCCTTCACCTTCATACCCCCCTCATCATCGTTGCCCCCGGTAACTGCTCCAGCAGCCACACCTCCGCCCACATTATACTTAGTCACCCTGACTTTTACCTCACCACTGCTGCCCGCTTCGGCTTGGGTGGGAGACAAAGGGGAAGGAATGGGAGGTTACCGCGAATAGAGCGGAAATTTTCACTCCCCATTTGACATATAACAGACTCTCTATGTAATAGCCCAATCAGAGTTGCACTAGACAGGGTGTATTATATTAATAGTATAAGTGGCGACAATGATTTCATCATTAATATGAAACTCAGGTATACAGTGGCCCCACAAAAATCCCAAAAAGACATTTAAAAATGCTTATAATTGTTATTAAAAGACATTTTAATAAAAGACATTTAAAAAGCATAATTGTTATTGCATCAGACAGCAGTTCTGGACATATTCTGGTAAAACAAGTAAAACATGTCCATAAATTAAGGGATTGTTCACCAAAGAAAGTCATACAGGTTTGAAATGACGTGAGGGTAAATAAATGATGAAAATGGTAGGTGTAATGTGATGAAATATACCTGCGATTACTCTCATTGGGCACCAGATGAACATTAGGGTAACCAATTTCATACACTTGGACCAGTTGGTTAAACAAAATATCAAACATGATAAAAATTAGGACTTTTTCGAGGCCACTGTATTAAACATAAATATGCAAACACAACATATGTAAAGTTATAAAGTTAGAAGCAATTTAATGAAGCATCCATGCTGCCATCTGTTCATTCATGCACTCACCCCTGCACCTGTTCATTTAGAATCCATTCTCTATAATTACCTGGTGTTTTGGGAACCAGGTTTGGGCTGCCAGGTGAAGGGCTTCCCTTTTTTGTATGCATGTTTTCCTGCGTGTCTGTGTTTTTTTCTGTTTCTGGTTCACTCTCGTGTTCGCTTTTGTCTTCAAGGCGGTCCAGAAGTTTTCCCAGTGTGTTCTCCAGAGTCTGTGTAGCCTGAGAGCGATCAAACTCCCCCTTAAGACCTTCATTCTCCAACTCTTGCTGGGCCTGGAAAACAAGCACACAATCAATGCAAATTCACAGCTACTTTGTATTGGCTATATGTAAGCTATAGTGTGCGTACTTCCTCTATGATGTTGTCAAACTCCTTCTGCATCTCCTCTTTTATTTCTTCTATCTTGGAGGAAGGGACGGCCATATCAGCCATTTCCTCTTCAAACTCCTGCAGCAATCTTTCATCTTCATCTCCCTCCTCTACCTCCAACCCTACCTCCCTTTCAGGTGTTTTTTTCTCTCTTTTTTCCTCCTCCTCTCCCTTCTGAGATGATTGCTGGGTCTCTTTTTCCAGTTCAGCTTTCCTGTTCTGAACATTAAACAAAAATCAGTGGACTGATGCCAGTATAAAGAGAGCACAGTGAACTTTGAATGACATAACATTGACATGACATGTAAGAGAATAAAGATTGTAAAAGCTTATAAAGTAACTCGTGGAGATGTTCCTCATTTGTAGCAAAGAATAAAACAACACAGCTATGTCATTTTTCTGGGTCAGATTCCCATAGTTACCCAAAAATAACAATTCTGACATCATTTATTCAACCTCATCTTCTTTATTCTGTGGAACACAAAGAAGACATTTTGAAAAATGTCTTAGTGGTTTTGTGTTCATATAATTGAAGCCAATGGCCGATCTGCCACATCCCTCACCTCCTAAAAACACACCTCTTCCACGAACACCTGACATCATAAAAAATGTTTTTTCCTCTACAGGTACTTATCTAGCACTGCAAAACATTGTAAACTTAGGAAAGCACTATTGTTGACGCTTTTGATGTGTCGCTTTGATGTTGTCCCCTAATATTTGTAAGTCGCTTTGGATAAAAACATCAGCTAAATGCCTAAATGTAAATGTTTATGTAAATGAAATGGGGACCAGTGTTATTTGGTTATCCAAGTTCTTTAAAATATTTTTTTATACCGCAGAAGAAAGTCATACAGGTTTTGGAATGACATAAGGATGAAATAAATAAAAAACTGTGTTTTATTTACACAGTTACAAATAAGCATAACCTTTTTAATGTCTCTGTGGCAAGATGTTAATCACATGACACAACAGGTGTCTTCATCACCACACAGTAAACACTGCCCTCTAGTGTCAAGAAACATACACAGTCCTCCCACCTGTGCTCTATCACCTGCAAAACTCACCTTTTGGTTGCTCTCTTTGAGATGTTGTACAAACTTCATCAAGTCTGCAGGGTCTGTGATGATTTTGAAATTAAACTTTTCCTCCCCAAATACTAAACAAAAAAGAAAGAAGAAAGTGAATAATTTGTTTGCAACAAATACTTTTTCATTAAATTTAAATTATTTAGGTATGCATTTACAAGTTCAAATACATTTTCTTACTGTCATTATCATGCGACGGGCTTTCCGGGGGCTCCTGAGATTCAGGGGTCTGTAAGACCGTAAAAAAAAAAGGCATGATCAGTGCCCTTCAAAAATTAACAACTGTACAGAGATACATTAGCTGCAGAGATGTAAAGGCAACTGGAAGTGTTGTATCAACAATAAGGCTTCACCTCTGAGTTTGGTGTGCTTGACCCTGCGCTGGCTGGTTTTGTAACTCCCTCCCAGAAGTCCTTGTCTTCTGACTCTTTACTCAATGAGTCGCCCTCAGCTACTTCAGCCTCTGCAAAACAAACAAATATACATGTAATACTGTTTGATGGGTGGGATATAAAAAAATACTATACAGAAGCTGCTTCAAAAATGTGAGGCCACAGTAAGAAATTTCATCAAAGTAGATTTGTATATAAAGGAAGAGAAAGCGGAATGACAAAGCTAAAGAGAGACCTCTGGGAAGCTCTACATTACTATTATAAGTTTATATTTAAAGTCAAACAGTGATCCTCACTGACAGTGGTAGCAGATGCGAGAAGTGTATCTATAAGGTCTTCATTCGACAGGGGAAAATTGTATCTCCTAACCTGAAACTGGAGGCTCATCTGAATGGACTCCCAACTCGTCATCTGTTTTGTCATCCTGCAATCCCTCGTTCTTTTCATCCTTTGATAGAATTTCATCAAGGTTCCTCAGCTCTTCTGAGATTTGCTCCACTTTACGTTTAGTGTCGGCTGAGCACAGAAAGAGAATGAGAGGACGGCTACAAAGACCGTATGCCAAAAATAATGCATCAATTAGAGGACAGTTCATGATTAAATGTAGGCTGATTGCTTCTCTGGAGACCTCATCTCCGAGGGCATTTTCCACGAAGAGAATAATGTATAGACAAAAGAAAGAACAATGTATCTATCATCAAATGCAGACTATTCCTTAGGACAGATTAAAGCTCAACAGGTCTTCTTAAACCGTAAATTTCTATACAGCACTAAAATCCAGTCAACCTGACAATAAATTGTTATGGTAGGCTGGATGTCAGCTGAGTGATGGTATTTTCTCAGCAATTCTCTAATTCTTTTCATCATAGCAATCAGCAACCTGTTATTGTACTCATTTAGTCCCTCTTGTATTTTGCACAAAGCAGGATCAAGACCGTGTCTCTGATGTGACTTAGAGGTTTCAGTAACATTGTGCTGGAACTAAATTTCACCCACCAAATGTCAATAACTTTAAAAGGTCTTCTTGGCATAAAAACATGCATTTTCATTTACGCCGCTCTGACTTACAGACTTGTGTCTTGACATAGTCCATATACTGCTGGGCACTGAGTGCAGGCTGGCACACAATGCCTTGTGGCTTGGCAGTAGAAGGTGGGCGCAAGAGGGGATGCTGGCACGTACGAGAGGTGTGCACTGTCAGTACATAGCGACAGGACTGAGGTTCATCCACCCGTGCAATATAATCACTAGATCCCTCCTCGCACAGAAACTGGTATTAAAAAAAGCAAGAGTAGATGGATATTATAACTCTTTCCTGGAATCCGCTATTCTCATAAAGTCAATAATGATGGTTTGACATAAATAGTTACATTTTTGTAACATTTTCTACATGGCTTGGAAAGGCAGATGGGACTATGAGTAGATGTGCAATTGTGGGCTCTCTTACTCTAACTTCTGTCTCTCTGGGATTGCCATTCAGGTCACATTTGGAGCCGTTGACGTACGACTGACTGTGATACCGCTTCAGTTTATGCTGCTTAGACGCCTAAAGAGAGGAAAAATTTACAATTTTAAGAAAGCTATGTACTTTTTATTTAAGCTGACTTTTAAACATAAAAAGAAGGAAAAGTACAGCTAGTATGACAAATTATATACAAGTATATACAAGAAATTAGAAGCAAGCAATGCAAAGAGGACTGGCTAACTGTACGTCGTTTGGTTTATTATGTAAACACATAAAAACATTGAGTCAGCAAAACTGTCATAAGATGACATTTGGGTAAGTAAACAAATTGAGCTCATTTAACCTCAAGCTTTACCTTGGCAGTTTCATTGGACCAGTCGAACTCTGAATCATAATATCCCAAAAAGAGCACATCTCCCTTGATCTCCGAATCTATAGGCATAGACAAATACATTTCAAAAAGTCAAAAGGCCAATTTTGACAAAAAGTCAAGAGGCCAAAGCTAAAGGCCAGACCAAAAGAACCAAAGTAACATAGGTTGGTTTGGTTTTACAATAGGGCTGCACGTTATGAAAAAAATGCGATATGCGATAGCATGCTAAATAATGCGATATATAACCAGCATACGTTTCATATTTCACAGAAAAAAGCATCAGCTGGCTATGAAAGCTTTGCGGCTTGTTGACTGTCCTGCATCAAAGCATGCGCACGGCGCACAATTATGCACACGCACGCATATCCCAACTAACACCCATGTGGCATACTATATTATCTGCTTCGGCCTAAAACTTTGACCATACGTTACATTTTGAAGTATTAAAATTATATTACTCCTTTATTGCAAACCATTGCGATATGCATTTTGCCATATGCACATTTGCGATATTTCGGTATATTGTGCAGCCCTGTTTTACAACCATATTGAATCCCATTAAGCTCTAATTAGACATAAGACTTTAATTACACATCATAAGGCAAATACATTTAATTACTGTTTTCCGCCTTCCAGTAAAACAAGCCAATTTTCAATCGATAAAGACTGAGATACTCTAAGGGAGGGGCTCTATACGGAGTCTCATGAGGTGTTTGTCAACATGTGCTCATGCAATTTAGAGCAAGAAACAAAAGAGAGGTAAAAGATGTTTAATGTCAGGTTAAACCGTTGGTCAGAATGAAATACGTTATTTAATTGTGATTTGGCAAGTGAGTGCCCCGATTTCCCTAAAGGGATTTTGGCTATAGCATGAAAATGCCCATTTAACAAAAGGTAAGTTTATTAGTTGTGAAGGCACCGAGTTGTAAAATCTAAAAAAAAGAAGTTTTTCACAGGGTAAAATAATTAAACAAATGAAATCTGAGCAATATAAAGTTTGTCATTTAAAGGTGCCGTAAGTGATTTTTGGAAAAAAAATTACATAAACAGCTAAACTAACAGTTTTAAGGATATTTGCTAGATGTCTGTTCTGTGTGTGTAGTGAAAAAAACGTGTGTTTGCACAAAGTCCCAGTTGTGTAATTATGAGAAAAAACGAAGTGAATCGGAATATTCCATCTTAACTCAATAACGCTTTAATAGCCAATTGCAAAAGGGGGCGTACTGTATACGCTCATGATGGCAGAGAATAAGCAACAGGACATTAGTAGAGAGATTTTATTTTATTACCCAAAAGAAAAAAGTCAAAGCGTTATAAGAGTAAAAAGAAGGATATAACAATCAGGCAAGAGCTACGACCCTGTTGGAAAGACTTTCCAGTGGAGATACAATAGGATACTATGGCAAAGGCTGTTAAGCGGAGAAATTTTGGAGAGCTAAATTGTCCAAAATCGACACAAAGGTTGCTTTCGAAATGTAAGTAATGTTGGTTTTGCATTCCTACTTATTAATAATAATATGTAATATTAATGATTTAACATACCTTCCAAGTGGTACTGCCTAACATGCTGGCCGTAGCAGAATTCATAAGTCCACCAGTCTTTGGTCTGTACACAAAACAAAACAAATATCAAAACAATAATACATTTCAGGATATTAAAAGACATTCGGAAACGGCAATTATTTTTTATCAATTATTAACTTAGTCAATTAGTAGTTAAGCATATTCTGTATTGTTTAAAGAAGTTATTCACCCAAATATAAAAACTCTTGATTTACTCACCCCCATGCCATCCTAGAGCACAACACGACATTAATTTAACATAAAACTAGTTTGTGTGAACTAAAGAAAGAAAGTCATATTTAGCTGGGATGGCATGAGGGTAAGCAAATTTTGTGAGATTTTCCTTTTTGGTTGAACTATTCCTTTAACGTATCTGTGTTACTGTATTTGGGGAAGATGTCGACCTTAATTATGCAGGCTGCAGTCTTCATGGGCTTTAGGAGCTCCGGAACTCCCGGGCCACTGTAACCCTGCACGTCAGGCTCTGACACCGGGTCCTGGTGGAAGCGCACTGCCTGTGCTGGCAAACGACACTCATACAGCTGCTTGTATTTGTTAGAAACCAGCATCACGTCTTCCACCTTAAAACAGGAACAGAGAGAAGATGAGAGAAACGGAGAAACAGAAATGAAAACCAGGGTTGTTACCACGTCACATTTAGCTCACTGCAGGCACCACTTACATTTTCTTCAGAAAATGATTTATTATCAAAAACACGCGCAGTTATAACCATGCCAACATGCAAAACAACTGCACTGACAGATAATGTAACAACCTGCTGTCACATTAACAGGTTAATTTTACCACTTGTCACGTTAACCAGTAGGACTAGCAGATTGTGAATTCAGTAGGAAAATGCTCTCGTACGCATGCTGGCGGTTTTACTGCCTGTTTCTGGTTCCATTCAGTCAAACTGTGCTTCAAGCTAACAGCTGTCTGTAGCAAACAAACATCTGCTAGCCGCAGCCACACACACAAAATAGTCTTACCTGTCCCATAATAACAGGATCGGGCAGAATCTGTATTCCATATTTCATTTCATTTAGTTCTTCTAGATTCAAAAAAGCAGAGACGGACAGAATACATGTTAAGAAAAAAACATATAATCCTCTTAACCATTTAATCAAGGAGGAAGCCATAGTCCTCTCATATCGCAAACTAGCATTGTCAAATGACTTATTTTGGTGCATGTAGACGTGCGACGGGAAACGTGGATTGGGCAACGTTTAGAAATGTTGACGTGTGATTGGATAGTGAAAACGTCAGTCAAGCTAACAACGTGTTCTTATTGGTTCTCGTGCAGTAACAGGCGCTCATCAGCCACGAAATTGACTTTCATTGGACCCGCTAAGTCTGCGCTTGAATGAATGTTGTGCTTTTGCCTCGTGGAGTCACTGTGGAGCAGGAGTGCTTAGTGTCCGGAGGGCTCTCTCACGCATCTAGTAAGATGCAGCTTGGTTTTTTGTACTTTTTGTTATCGATGGGAATTGTGTGTTAGCGTCTATTAAAGATATAAAATATAATAAAATAAAACATTTTAAATGGAGCATTTAAGAGAGAATGAATGTATCCTCTGTCATTATATCCACAAATGAGCTGAAATTAAGCTGGTTTTATAGAATGAGAATAAATCAAATAAAAAACAAACATTGCCAAGGCGCAAGCAGGAAATAAATAAATGCCACTTTTGGGATTTGACAGGTCTGTGGGTTTAATTAACACTATTCTTTTGCTTACTAAAGTAAATAGAAATTTTTTTCCATAAGTCCCATATGATGTTGTTTCTTTGTAGGCTATGATTTGCGATCCCAGACGTCTAACACAACAACAAAAAATTATCCGGGGACAGGGTTATGAAAAGCAATGGAACTGTTAGCAGAGAGAAACAGAAACTATACGTTTGGCAAATTTTGTTAACTGAGAGGTTATTAATTGAGTAACATAATAGTGTATTTTATTTGAGAAGTGTTAGTGATGTAAAATGATATCAATTGAGTACACATAGTAATGGAGTTGGATTTCTAAAACCAAAATACAATTATAAAGGGATCTAGTTATAATAATTGATTAATTTTCGATCATAATTTACACACATATATAATTACAACAACATTTACAACATTAAAATAATCAAATATTTATAAACAAAAAAAAGAAAAATGTGCTTGTGCCAAGCGATAGACCTGAGCGCATATTATGAAGCTGCATCCATTCTCTTCACCGCTCTGCCCAGAGGAGCGCAACTCACCGTGCTGCAGCCCTCCGCCGCTTTTACGACAGAGGGGTTGCCCGTCTCTCCGCTCTTCTCCATCCTAAAGTGAATGACATACCACGGGTTTTCTTCATTTATCAGCTGTTTGCATCCATGTGACAAGCGCGCAAGGTGGTATTTTAAGGGTAGGAGATCCCTCTTGGTGGCGACAATACAGGTAAGATTTAACTGAACAGATTTGGTCGCCCATCCGTCCTGGTTTGACTAACGCCGATATAATCTACTCACTCATTTACGGCGCATTTGTTTGTTGTTAGTGCACGTTTAAGCCAACCCAATTAAATGAGAGCCGCCAAATGTATTTATAAGCAATCCGATCCTGGTGTTTGGATAGGAAGCAGCCGTTTGCACACATAGGATGCATTTCTCACAGAATTGTGTTTCTGCGTTGTCTAATGGTATTTATGTGGATGGTGTGACATATGGCGACAATAGGCCATTGGGTTTTCGGTAGCTGTCTGTTTTGCTGTATAGACGATAGAAAGGACTTGGAAAAACAGTGGAAAAATGAGCTCGGCAGTTATCATACCCTTTAATGGCTACTGACTATTTGCAAGGGTTTAAAAGGCTTATGTCTCGAATATCCAACAGTGCGTTTTGGCAGCTGTGCGGCCTGTCTGAGTATAGTTTACATTAGACTAGAAATCATCGCGCATTGGCCTGCTGTATAGACTTTACCATCAGAAGGAGGGAAGTCACATGCACTGGGCGTTTACACTAAACGGGGTAATATATCTTGGGGATGCGCATAAGGTTTTCTCTATAGCCACATGGATGAGTGTCTAGTTGCACGTACAATTACTGCGTTAATGGAACTGTGTTTTGTTTTTAATATTGTTATAGAGCACATTTTAATTTTGGGACTTGGTGGCATATTGTACTAATAGATTCTAGAATAATAGGTTCTTATTTTATCACGTCATTCTTAATGTGAAAATACAATTTCTCTTGATATGAATTCAAAAGTGCATCTTGCCCTTAATGAAGCCCAGTTTGTATTAGCTGTAGCCTTGTTGTGGGATAGGGATAAACCAATGTTTTTGGTAGTTTGGGTTAGCTCATGAATTGTGACTAAATGTCCAGCACCACACTGCAAAAGTCTGTGGGTTTTTATTTTATCTACTAGTTTAATCCAAAGGGGAAATAATTAATTTGTATATTACTGAACACACAAATGTTTTATTGCGGTGTTAAAAGAGACTGATGTAGTCTTATTTGTTAGTAATTATTTACTGTTTCAAATCCATCTTCACATTCTCAAAACCCATTTCCTCCCTTGAGGAGCATCTGGGATAAGGCAAGGCAGGGTTGATAATAGGCTGACATCATTTAAAAACTGAGCATTGCCATAACATGCTACAAGAACAAGCAGATTACCCATACAGATTACAGTGTAAGACCCACTAATTAGAATTAATCTTCAGAATTTTCTCACCCTTAAGAAACAACCATCTTGCCTGGTTTTTGTTCAGATTATTACTAAAAGCTTTTATCCACAATCCTTTATTACACTGAAAGGCACACTAATTATTATGCTCACAATGTTCTAATATCTTTCAGATACATCAAATGAACTTTGGTAAATTAATTTTAAAAGGTTTAAAGGTTAATTATTTGAAACAGTGGAAGTGGTGAGTCACACTACTGCACAAAGTGACAGCCACTTATGTGTGTTCCATTAATACACAGATCACTGAAAATAAACTATTTTCAAACTGCATGTTTGGCATGCTTAATGCTTAATTTTACTGGTCTTTGATGTTACCAAATAACCAAGAAGTAATCTCGGGGCGAGGTGGGTTGATTTAGCTATTCTAGTCAGAACTACATCAAACAACAAACAATGTTAGCATTGGTTTTCCCATCGCTCTAGCGGATCGCCCACTTAATTTACCCTAAAACACAGGCTTTTAATGACTGCAAGGCTGTTTGGATATATTGGCCATACGTTGGCCAGAAATCTGTGGAAATTCCTTTAAGACAACCTTGCACACACTGCCAAAATGTATTGCAGTATCTTCTATTTAATTAAAAAAGTAAAGTAACTATAACACAAAATGAAGTCTTGTTGTGATGTGTTTTCAAAGTAATGAAGTGGAATATGCTTAATCAAATATATAACGACTTAAAAAATCCATGCATAATCAAGTAAAATATTGGAATTATTTATACTTGTCATGCTTACCCCACACACAATTGATTTTTTTCACTAGAGCATAGTTTGTAAAGGAATGGTTTACCAGATCTGGTTTGCAAGAATTTTTGTGGTCTGCACAAAGCTACTTGAATCCCTTAGGGATAAATTAAAAACCTGCCGACTAGCCAGACCCATCATCCAACATCACTGCATGACATCACTGATGTGCTTCTGTCTAAATGGGAACAAATCCCTGGAGGCTGCAGTCTTGTTTCAGCATCTCATGATAAACCTTCCCAGAAGAGTGGAAGTAGCGGGAGGACCAACACTATAATGCAAATTGTTTTTAAATACTAATGTTCACAAATTAGGGCTGCACGATATTGAAACAAAATGCAATATGCGATAGCATGCTAAATAATGCGATATGCGATACGAGTCATTTATTGCAAACTATTGCGATATGCATATTGCGATATGCACATTTGCGATATTTCGATATATTGTGCAGCCCTATCACTAATCACACATCTGTATGGGTGTGATGTTGGATGTGTGTTATTTTTTGCATGTATTTTGCTTTGTTTAGATTTATATTTTTAGATTTATAAGATACCCGTTACAGATATATACGCAATGCACTCAACTACAATAGACTCAAACTGTATTTTTTATTAGCAGATGGAGACAGCTCTCCATCATCCTCACTAACCACTGTCAGTCACATCAAGATTGAGCCATTCAGTGCTATGGACCTTTAGGAGCAGTAATGGCAACTCACAGTACCTCTCGCTCTGATTGGATAGAGTGAGTATATAAAGTCGTACAATAAGAGTAAGAATTCAATTCATTGTTTATGTAGAATCGTACTAGTTTATGTACAACTTACTTTAGGTTTAAACACTACATAGTGTGTGTGTCTGTGTGTGTTTTAGCCTGTAGTATGCGTTCCCTACTTAAGACTGTGCTGTTAGCTCTGGTAGCATCAGTGGTGCTGGTTTTGGCAGTGCTTCACTCCTGGCCCACTCGGGTCTACAGCACTGTGGATGTCCGGTACAGACCAGGCTCTGGAGCTGAACGGCTGCTGGAGGAGAGACTTCCTGATCCGGATCCCAGCGCTAGCACCATCCCATACCGTGTGAGAGAGGGTGTGGCCAGGTTAGTTAGTCCTCACCAGATGACAAAAGATTAGTTTTGAGACTAAACCTTTTCTAAAAAAATAAAAATTCATATTGTGTTATTTAGATAAAAAATTAAAAAGTGAGTAAATGATTGGTTTTACTCCAACTCTTCCTAACACAAAATAGAAAAAGAAATAGGAGCATTTGTCTTAAGCTTTCAGTTTGTGATAACCTTGCTCATCTTCCGGAAGGCTCCTGGCTCGCAATGGATGTGTATGTGAAGGAGAGAGCAAAGGGGTCAACCTGCCCTTTGCACAACTGTTGTTCCCTCGAGTGTCCGCCCACCCCCTGCACACTGCCTTCCAGCCTTCCCAGCTCCATGAGATGAAGAGACGGCGCGCCAAAGAGTACCAGAGCTTCCAAATGAGGTGCATTGCATCCTTTTATGCCAGTAAAATGAGGTGTATGTTTCACATAATCGATAGACTGGATGATTAAAATGTTAAATTTTTAACATTTTAATTTAATTTACATTTATTGCTAAGTAAAATTTGAAACATGAAGATAGCATCAACAGTGTAAAATATCACATCTGTATGGGTGTGATGTTGGATGTGTGTTATTTTTTGCATGTATTTTGCTATGTTAAATTTATATTTTTAGATTTATAAGATACCCGTTACAGATATATACGCAATGCACTCAACTACAATAGATTCAAACTGTATTTTTTACTAGCAGATGGAGACAGCTCTCCATCATCCTCACTAACCACTGTCAGTCACATCAAGATCTATCGATTAAAATTTGAAACGTGAAGATAGCATCAACAGTGTAAAATATGCATCTGCATTTACAGTATGTGTGTGTGTGTGTGTGTGTGTGTGTGTGTGTAAAGGTCGCAGACCCCAGCTGATCTGCTGATTGTAGCTGAAGCTAATAACCCCCTGCAGTACCCGACACAGGGTGTGGAGGTTCGGCCTCTGAAAACTATCCTTATACCAGGTATTGCTTTTCATGTCTGTTTGTATATATTTGATATATATTAAAGACACTTATTAAAGAAATTGCTCACCCAAAAACATGTTTATTTTTATTATTTGTTTCAAACTCATATGCTGTGTTTTTTTAACGTGAACCATGAAAAAAAGAAACTTAAAAATCATTATTTTGTCATTCCATTTTTGAGCATGTATAAAATCATTTCAAGAAGATGACAAACAAGATAACTTTAAATTTCTCTATTTGTGTTGCACAGGCAAAAACAACAACACAAATGTTTTAATCTTAATTTTTAAATTTATTTAAAGATTTTAATTTTGGGGTGATTTGTCCTTTATATTATACCAATTCACACTTACAGTACCTCTATTTAATTAAATTATACTTCAGTAATTCAGAAATAATGACATAATCCCAGTACCACACTTTAAAATGTGCCATTAGTTCACGATTGAGATCTTGAAAGAGCATGTTATTAGATTAGTGAATGGAATGTGTTGGTAATGGAGACTAGTTAAGTGGGTTATGATTTAGTTACAGTACATGACTGTGATGTGTTACAGGTTTGGCCTTAAAAGAGCTGCCCAGAGATGTCTATAGTGTAAGTCTTGCTTGCTTTGTTTTTTTTGTTAGTGCATGTTTTGGATGATCGTATATTTGGGCATCAGCTTCTTTATTTATTCTTTTAGGAGTAATGGTTAATAAAACTCTCTCTCACTCTCTACTTTCACTGTAGCTAAACTTTTCAGCATCTCTTGGCACGTTTAATGTGGCAGCAGAGGTGGATGGGGTAAAGGTCCGGGGTGATGGTGAGATGCACATGACACTGAGCAGCAGCTTTTTAACAAGTTTGAACCGGCAGCTCCAGTTTGTCACCTACACGAACACTCTGTTCCACCCCAGCACTGCTGACACAGGTATGCAGCATCTAGGTAATTTCTACATAAAAATCAAGACCCCATGAAATTGTTTAAAATAACCTGTAAAGGTTTAGTGGGGCATATCAATGGCCTTGTTCTAAATTTAGATTCAGCTATTGTGTTTGTATGTCACATTTGTATGTAGAGTATTATAATCAGATATTTTGGCAGTTCCATGGTGCTTTAGAGAGCAACTGCCTATGTAGGGAGCAGGCATGTGGCGGCTTAATTGGTTTAGGAATGGGGCAATAATTAATCCAAATGCACACATAAAGGACTACATTGACCTGTATTTCATATGTTGTTTTAATGTTCATGTGATTCAGTGCAGTTAGAAACAGAAGGACATCAGGCCTTTTTCACAATCAAGATCCGACATGGAGTGACACCCAAACTCTACAATACAGGCTCTGATGCAGATAAAGGTAAACAATATCAAACAGTCAGGAAATTATGTGGTGAGTTTATTTTTTTGCGTATTTGTCAGTAGATTTACTGACGAATGATTGTTTGTGGGTGCAAATTCCATCTGGGCTTATTGAGTGAATTATAGCCGCATGTTTTCCTTTCACATTTATCATTTCATGTGTTTATTATCAGAGTACAACATCAGCGCTCTCGTAACCATAGCAACCAAAACTTTCCTGCGATATGACAAGCTCCAGAATTTAATTGACAGCATCCGACAGTACTACCCAACGGTTACTATAGTGATAGCAGACGACAGTGAGCACCCAAAAACTGTGTCGGGCCCTTATATTGAACATTACATCATGCCTTTTGGAAAGGTATTTATGAACCGTTCCTAAAGTGCTTATATCATCTTGTGTGTTTATGATCGTTGTGATGAGATATTTGTATGTTCATGTCCCAGGGTTGGTTTGCTGGTCGTAACCTAGCTGTGTCACAGGTCACCACCAAGTATGTACTGTGGGTGGATGATGACTTTATCTTCAGTGCCAACACAAAGCTGGAGAAGCTGGTGGACGTGTTGGAAAAAACCACACTTGACCTGGTGAGAAACTGGAGTGTTGGTGATATGTTACATGCACATTGACAGTAATACTACCCTGAAATGAAATTTAGTTTACTTGGAATATCATAAGAAACATGCAACTAAAAAACATTTAAAACATGCAACAACCTACAATAGTCATAAAAATAACACAGTATACAGTAGAACATTTTTGCCAAGAATTACCAAGTATGTACACTAAGCAAAGGTTATTTAGAGAAGCCCTCTTGTCATCTGACCACATTTTTGTGTGAATTTCAAGGAAAAATACGAGATATTTTTATCCTGTGATTTTCACCGTATGTATTTCACCATGTTTTAAAAAAAAACATGTCAAATTTTGTTTCCACACAAAGATTGGTCTCTCCTGTGGTGTGGCACTTTTGCACCTTGCAACTCACCCCAGTCCCCAATTAAACTTCAATGTAGAAACTGCTGTCCCACCTCACAATATCCACAGCAACAGTCTCCACAGTCTGTGCTAATTAAATCTCTCCTGTGGCAGAGCAGTTGCTTGACATCTTGTTATTTTTTCACAATGGTTAATATAAAACAACATCAGCGACCATGAAAAAGAGGTATAACCTTTCCTTACCTTTTGCTGGACATATATTGTTATCTTGTCTAATAGCGACCAAACTTTCTTTAACTCATATATCATTGAATTAAATATATCATTGGATATGCACAATAAATTTCATTCTGTATCATATTTAATGATTCCTTTCTGTATTTTTCTGTATCATTTTAAATTTCTTAAATTTCAGTAGGAATGTCAGAGTGGATCTTTATATATACTTAGTATTGTTCTTTTATCTCAGAGAAATTGATTGAACCAGCGTCGCTGTGTCAGGACGTGTGGAGACCACAATGTTTTGATATTTTCACAGCGTTTACACTTTTCTGAGGTTTAAAAAGTTTCAAGAAAAACATATAATTGCCTTGCATGCCAGCATGAGAAAAAGCATTTAAAGCCAACATTTAATATAGTGTATGCTGTATGCAATTTCCCTTTTATTTCCCTTTTATTTGGGTTTACAAAAATATTTTATTCCTTATTTCAGCATAAGCAGGTTTTTCATGTTTTTTTTTCACATGCACAAATATTTCAAACACAAATGTGAGAATTGTCTCCATATTACTATTTATTTTAATCTGAGATATAAAGAGTATCATGGAGATAACACATTATATCTAACAGATACACATTATATCAAAACCCTTTATGTGTAACTAAAACACAGATTTTAGTAAATCACATGACAGCGTACATGGATAAATTTGTTTCGCATTAAGAATTCTGTGTCAGATCGCATTGTGACATCATCCTACTCTATTTCACTGGCAGTGATCGCTGCGGATTTTTAAAAAAAAGGTTTACAATTGTCAATGACAGTTGTCTGTAAGGCTCAAAAACGTCTAGATGGAAGATATAACTAGAACAAACACATGATTATGTACAGTCTCCTTTTGCCAGCAGCACTGGGGTGTCGCTATGCAGTGGGTCATATGCAGTTATGTGACCTTTCAAGTCAAAGAGTCTTATGTCTTCAGTAGACAGACTACAATTTCTTAATATTATAAACAATATTCAACATTTCAATTTACCCACCTCGCATTGTTCCTAGTGTTTGACTGCCTCTTGTGCCTTTAGGTCGGAGGAGCAGTACGTGAAGCTACAGGCTACACTGCCACCTACAGACAGACCATATCAATTGAAGCCGGAGAGGAAGATGGGGACTGTCTGCATATGCGGCGTGGCTTTCACCACATCATCCAGGGCTTTCCTCATTGTGTGGTTACTGACGGAGTCATCAATTTCTTTCTTGCCAGAACAGACAAGGTGCAGCAAGTTGGCTTTGACCCCCGGCTGGCCCGCGTTGCACATCTAGGTGAGTCTGGCACAGTATATCATGATACAAAAAATATGATGTGTATTGTAGAGCTTTGGCGGTTATACAGTATGACATCTGCTTCATCGTATTGGTTAAGCTGCCAACGTGTGATCAATGTGTATGTTTAAATGTTTCGTTTTTTATTTTGTGCTCTCTGTGTTCCGTGTTTGTTGTTTATATAAAATGCAATGAACATAAGTTATTATTTGGTGACCACCCTTTGCAATTAAAACAGCAACTTTAAAAATCCCTTTGGTGCACTTGCGAACTGCATTTTTATGGTAGTTACTTTAATGTGTGACATTAAAAATGGAAAAGTATTAAAATGTTAATGATTTAGTAATAGTGTCAGGAAGTGTCAGCTAGACATTTTACTTCATTACATTGATGACAGTCATCTAACTTGCAGAATGTTTACACACATATAGGTGCAAAACTCATTTCTTGATTTTTTTTGTAGAGTTTTTTATTGATGGTCTCGGCTCCCTGCATGTTGGGTCATGCGACGATGTCATCGTGAACCACGCCACCAAGATCAAACTCCCGTGGGGCCAGTCGGAAAGCGACAAAACTTACGCAAAGTTCCGTTATCCTCCTGCTTCGTCTGATGCGACACACACCAAAAATGGCCTCTTGTACTTCAAAAATCGCTTCCAGTGTTTAACGCACAACTAAACTATACCTTTTTTCCTTTCCTCTTATTTCAAACAAACTCTCTCCCTGAGTAGCTAAAAGGACCCATGAAGATACCAGAGGTGTGATGTGTACGTACTGTATATGGTCCCGTGTGTGCTTGAGAGTTCAGATACAGCTCTTCTTTCGGAAGGGATCCTCATTTGATCAAACGTGACGAGATGCGCAGTGATTGGCTGATTAATATTTTTTTGATAGCTAAAAAAGTGATGTCGTATTTTTGTGTCTTCTTTCTTTAGCTTTATTTTTGTTCAGAAAAAAACCTTTAGATACAAATCAAACCATTCCGTAAATTATGCATATCAGTTTTCTTCTCAGCCAATCATTTTTAAATATCACATTTCAATGACGGATATACAGAAGAAACTTTTCTTTTGATACAGAAGAACTCCGAAGACTGCGGAGGTACGGTGGACACATACGAACTATTACTTAGAATTTTAAAATCTGGTTAAAGGGAGACATTCGGTAGAGATGTCACTTCAGCTCCCTGTCTGGCATTAATTGTACGCGTACCTGTGTGTCTGTGCGTGTTTTATTGAGGGTCATCTCTCTGTACGTTTGCACTAAAACAACAAATGGACTTCAAATAGGAGAGACCAGACCCTTAGTATCACTAGAAGAAGAAACAGATTAAATATCATTAGCAACCACTGACAATTCAACATATTACACTCTCCTTAAGTCTCTCATCCTCCCTCTCTCACTTACTCATGGTGCGTTCAAGTCATGTCGAATAAATTGTATTTACAAGCTGAACACGCATTAATGCCACCACAAAGTCATGATCACCAGTGTGAAGTTCAAGATTTGTCAGAAAGAAACATTGCAGAATAAACAGTTGTGATGTAAGTAGTTGATTTTTAGTGATTTTTTTTTAATTGAATGTTTAGTCATCCTGGACAAGATATGATACCACTGTAATATGACAACTTAAACATAACAATACAGTTTACAGTGTCTTACCAATTAGAAGCATAAGCAAAGCACATCTTTTGTTCTTTATTTTCTTATTATAGTTAACAAATAGTAAACAAAACTTGCTGTATTTTCAAGTAATTTATTTAAAGAAGGTACACCTTGCACCACGTAAATGACTGCACCAGCTTGTAAATACGAACAAGCCAGGAGGACTTGTACGCACCATCACTCCAAATGATTTCTCAGCGGATGATTATTTGTATATCGATTAACAATTGTTGAGTTGAATTGTTTATTTCAAGAGTGACTGTGCCAAAGTTTTAATCACTGTCATGACATATTTGTATGTTTTTGTTTACTAGTTGCTGGGTCCCTATCAACCTGTACTAAAGCATGCAGTATGACAATGAGATGTCTAAATCCACCTCTAATACATCTAAACTATGTTTGCAAAGACACTTTTAGTACATTTATTACCAGTCGCTTATCATGGATGTCAACTTAGTATAGTCCTCTGGGGCATTTTTGTGTTTTGTTCAAAGCCAGTTTTGGAAAATGAAAAGTCAGTGATTTTGGTTATGAAGAATGGCTGTGACAACGAACTAACCTTAAAAAAAAAAAAACATTACTACACTCTTCAGGGTAAATAGCAAAGATAGTCAAATAGTAATTTATTCAAATATCAAATGATCAGATATTTTTGGGGTGAGTTCTACTGTACCAGTGAAAGATTTTGACACACTTATTTATATTTATTTATATTTACACACTTATTTATATTTATATTTATTAAGTATTTATTATTGCTGTTGTCCACATTTTAAAGTAACAGTAAAGACTTTTATATGTACAAATATGCTTCAATAATGACAGTTTTTATCAGTATATGAGTAAAGTCACCATAATTAAATAAAAAATGACAAATAAAATATAGAAATATAAGAATTGGTTAGTAGCAACCTATCAGCTTCTCACATATAATAGCCACTTTTTCTGAAATGGTTAAGCTCCTCCAACAATTTACATCTTTCATTTGTTTGCAAAAGCAATTTAAGCCATTTAAACATTAGCCTTTAGATCTAAATGTTTTTCAATATTATGCAAATTCTGCCAATTGTGTCAAAATATCTGATTGGAACAGTAGCCTAAATGATAGCTGTAATAATGATTTTAAGAGATAATCATTTAAAATGATCTTCATAGACAAAAAGCAGCTGCATTCTGAAGAGTAAACGCATGTAATAAGCAGGTTTGATCACTTCCTATTCCAATGCACTGCATACTTTTAGTTGTATCATGTAATGTTTGTTTGCTTATTGCTTACAGTATGTTCTGTGTTTTTTAACCATGTGAATTGGGCTTTACATCGTCTCTCCTGAAAAACTGTGTGCTGCGTTACACACTGAAGCACATATTCTTCTAATAATGTTGAGCATTATTGCCTTGTCAAAGAATTTTCTTTTGTGCAAATGTTTTTGTGTATTTGTGTGCATGGTCATTTCATGGTCAAAAATGGTGCCATAGAGGAGTAGGTTATTGCATGGCTATCCACAAAGCCTTAAAAGAGGATCAGTTGGAACAAAGGTGTTTAATGTTTATGCCGTCAGGTAAATAGAAAGTAAACCATGCACTTCTTTAAAGAAAATGCAAAACTAACAGGTGCACTTGTTTTTTGTCTTAAACGCCATGTGGCTCCCTTGAAACAAAAAATTATTTTAATTGGTACTTGGCCGTAACTGATTGCATTTCAGTCCATATCAAATGTTATTAATCGAGAATAAAATTTGCAGGACTAAGTAAATAGTTGCTAATATAGTTTATATTAATAGAATTCTCACCTGCATATTCAGGTCTCAAAGGGAGCATGAAACAGTAAGCAAGGTTACTTGAATCATATGTTTAAATTATACTTAAGGTGATACTTAAGGCGAGGGGTTACAAATGTGCTATGTATTAAAATGACAAGATTGACTGATATTTGTGTTGCTCAAATGCCTCTCTCATCTTCCTCTCAGTTCATTGCACTTTTCAGTCTCATCTCTGGGTTTCTTACTGTGTCTGCATGAAAATCCTATTTTCTGTTGGTATTTTGTATCTCTACCAGTAGGTAGTTCCTCTGTCCCAAAAATAAGAGAAAATACAAGTGTGTTTGCCTTTAAAAAAACTAAAGTAGTATGCAAAAGCCCCCGAAATATAAAAGTGAAAAAGAAAAATGTTTTGATTTTTTTGTAAATGTAAGAAACAAAAGCATTTGTTGTGGTATGCAATGAGATAAACGCTTTGATGATAAAAGTTGTGTTGTCTTCTGTGTTCTTCATGGCTAAAAATGTTATAAAAATTTTATATATTTTATTTATTACATCACCCAGCAGTCGTGGAGAGTGAAAGATAATAATAAGATTATCTTTAGATAAGATAAGAAAATAATAACTCAGTCCTGTCACTTTAGACCCATGTTGTGCATCAAAGAGTTAACTGACAGTTTTAGCAAAGAAAACCATTGACTGAATTCTCAGAATCATATTTTGAATGAATCATAGACTGCTCAAGATAAGGAGTTTACTTTAAAAAAAGAAAGATACAAGTAACACATAAAAACAAACATGCTTTTTACAAAAGAATCAAGTACACATCCTAAAGTTACAGTACCTGACAAGTCAAATACCAATAATTTCACTTTATATCACATTATATCACAACAACAATTGCACTGAAAGGTTCACCAACACATTCAAAATTCATACGCAAGTCCACTAAATCTCAGTATGTCGCTTTTATTGTAGACGTAACTGTCAACAACTCAGCACCTAATCTTTTTATTTATTCTCAACAATGATTAAACGATACAAATATAAAACCAATTTGTTCAGGTAAGAAGGTAGACACAGACATGAGGGATAGAGTAAAATCACATGCTGGAAAACCATCAAACTTTACAGTGTTTAGAAAGAAACACAATCACAAAAGTATCTTTATATCATAACTTCATCATTATATTCTAGCAAACACCAACCATTTAAAGAAGCAGAAAGGAATGTTATGAATTCCAGGAGTGCAGACACGGCATACGCTGATGGTCAATGGAAGCCGAGCTGTAAAGTCGCAGGCCGGAGTCCAGTGATTGCGCTGCTGTCATTTTCTTTCCCAGGCTAAGAGATTTGATTGTTTTCCTCTGATATTCAATAGGAGACTGCAGGGCTGTGGATATAAAAAGTAGGGGTTATTCAGAGTTATGATAGACCGATCAATGACAATGTCATGGGAGTGTCACGGAAGGTACGGTATGATGATAATAATACCATTTAAGAAGTTTCGTTGTGATTCCAGAATCTGTTTGATGTCATTTGCCCAGGATAATCGGATTTCTGGGGACGATGCATGAAGGACAAATCGATGCACGCTTCCATCAACATTACGAGACGTTAACACCATCCGAAATGGGTCTTCAAGGCAATGATCCTCGATTCCCAAACAACTGACCTGTAAGAGGACAGTACAACATGTAGTGTGGCACATTTGTTATTAGCTATTAGTGTCCATTTTTGGGTAATGTTGTGTTGTAAATCCTTTAGGATTCAAATCGTTAACAAGCAGAATTACACTTCTACACTCTCTCTCACCTTGATGCTGTTTTTATAGATGTATCCTGGCAGGGAAAACCCTGTTTTGCGGTCAGTTGGTTCACTAAGGATGACAAGCTGCTCAAAGAGGAAGACCCGTCTCTCTTTAGGACGGGAGAGAATGCTGTTCTCATTCTCAATGAAGGTGAAGGTGTCCTGCTTCAAGAGCTTCCCTTGTGCGCTCAACTGACCCTGGAGAACCAATGAAAATATCTGAACATAAATCTTAAAATAAAAACATAAATCAAAAATCTTAGTCTCATATATACAAGAGTAAGAAAACTACACTTTCAGGAAAAGAGCACAATACAGAACAGGACAGGCAAACTTAATGAAAAAAAAAAATGTTCTTAACCTCTTAAAGATCTAAGTAAAAAAAATGTACATATTTATTTATTATTTATATATACAATTTATTACATTTATAATAATTTTTTATATAACGGTTGCAAATTTTATATCTAAATTCAGCTTGATTTTGCAATTTTTCATAAATAATCAGTAAAATTAAAACATTAGTTATTAATAAACATTAAATTTTCGATCATGATGGGAATAACAAATATCATTATGAAACATATCCACTGTAATACTTTTTACTATTTCCATTTTTGCAGTGTATGTGTATCTCATCTTACCTCAAAACCTTGAAGTCTTCCAACATTCATCATGTCGTTACACCGCTTTGGAACAAAACACATCACCTCCACTGCCCTCTTGAATAAAAAATATTATTTCAATTATTTCACTCTTACTGAAAAACTATGCCTACTGTAAAAAAGACTGCTCTTACATCAAGCTCTTCTGTTTGTCTGCCTGCTTTCGTGTAGTACTTTAAGAAGTCCTGCAAAAACACATATTTGGATTTACGTTTATACAATAAGGATTATTACTATATATTTCAAAATAAATTTACATATAATATATGTAGTGAATAATTCGTAAAAATGTTATCTCATTTTTTTTAAATCCAAGGCCATAATATGACCTTTTTTTAACATAAACACACCTTCAGCAGTAGCTGGTATTTCATGATTCTCTGAACGGGTTTGATGAGCAGGTCATTTAACTGCAGTCTGTGACCCAGCTGTTGTCTCATTTCCTGCATAAGTATAAGAATAGGATAGTCATCCCCTTACCTCATACACTAAGTAGTAAACCACAGGATCGCAACAAAAATTACCTCAAAATAGGTCTCAATATACTCTGAAACGATATGCTCCGACTTTGGCTTGTTCTGGCAGTAGATCACATACATGTTAAGCCTCCGCTCCTGTGAAACACACAGATGAATTTGTTGCTTAGTAAGCGACTGCTTGTTCTGCTTGCTTTTGGAAAGCTGAAAATATTGGAAACATATCTGAATGTAACTGAATACAGACTTACATGTTTGATAAAGAGTTGTGCCAACAGATCAGGCTCAGACACACATTTCTCCAACTCGCCAAGGAAATAGCTGTTCAGTGCCACAAAAATGCAGAAGCAAGGGTCAGATATTTATAAAATACATACAGAGGTATTTAAAAATAAACACACACAATTGCTTTCTAATGTTATTCCCCATCTCACAGCCTACAAAGCCACACACATCACATTGAGCAAAGACAGATGATATCTTTAGATGACCTACTCTTTATGCCAGTCATAGATTTGATGAATATTCCCGAATACAATTTTATCCTTTCCCTCCAAATACTCAGGCACCCCAACAGTGTTCATTGTTGCCATATAACCCTGAAGAAGTAGATTAACAATTTTATTTTTGCATTTGGCAGATGCTTTACGTGACTTAATACGATATAAATACGTCACCTCCACTACAAGCCCCAGATCTTCCACATACAGCTTCTCTGTCTCGACCAGCTCATTTAACACATATCTACATGAGAGATACATTACAATGAGGTATGTCAGATCTGGAGTTGGATTATTAACAATATTTTAGACCAGAGGATCTATAAGCTTGAGGTCAATGCTGGTTTAACACCTACATGCTTTTCTCCAAGGCAGTTCTTCTCCCTTCCTCATCACCCTCCTGACCCTGTGATTCTACATGTTCCTAAAATTTTCAGTATGGATTCAAATATTCAAAAAACAGCATGAATACAGAAAAACAGAATGTGAATTTGAACCACATGGTCAGTCACATCCACGCTGTAGCTCTAGATCCAGTAATACCGCTAATCAAAACATTCAAACACAATATTGCATAATAAGCATCTTCATTGAAATGACCATGTCCTACCTGCAGTAAATCATTTAGGTATCTAGGGTAATAGGGGTTGTCAGGAGAGGCTGGAACTGAAAGCTTATCGCAGTCCTGGGAAAGAAAAAATGTGAATGGTCAATAAAGACGCATCAGTATAACACATAACAAGTATAACATGTAATGCTATGAATGAAATTTAAGTAGTGAAGTAGTTTAATACACATTGTGTCCATACCAGAGATCTGTAGGAGCGGGGTAGTTTTTTGGACTTCTCTGTTGGACTCGATGGGCTTTGGCTAGGTGAGAGAGGGAGGAACGTGTAGGCTGATACATCGGGGCTCTGACAGACCTTTGAGCGCTGACCTTTGCCACTCCCTCCCAGACTGAGTCGTCGAACTGGGCTGCTCAGCCATCTCTTGAGGGCCTTAACTGAGCGCTGGGGAGCCGGGGAGGACCGTCCGGGGGAGAGAGGTTGATGGTTGCTGGCTGAGTTTGGAGAGAGGTCATTAATGGAGACGGTCGTTGAAGGTGTATCAGGAGGCAAGGAGACATCACTGAGTTCAGTCAATGTGTATGAGTCTAGAGAGAGAGAGAGAGAGAGAGAGAGAGAGAGAGAGAGAGAGAGAGAGAGAGAGAGAGAGAGAGAGAGAGAGAATAGTAAAGTATAAAATTGTTGGTTCCAATGCTTGATTCTGTGAAGTGAGAAGTGTCTCTCTCGGTAACTACAGTATAGCCAATAGTAAACAGTTAAGTTTGCAAAACTTAAAAAAAGCAAAACGAAACACATAGAGAGCAACACCGCAGTAAAACGTATTTAGTAGAACTGTATAATTTTCTTACTGTAGATTTTTAATTGTTTTATGTAAAATTATCTTTTTTAGCATTTTTAGCATTTTTTATTAGCATTTTTATTTTTATATATATTGTCAATGTACATAATGTCACTCTATACGTCTAAACAGATTTTTCTCTTTCTCTTCCACAACAATGAATATCCCAGACATTATAATCTCTGATGACACGATATATTTCCTACACTTCAATACCATCCTTAAAATAACCACAACCCTTCAAAATGTCAACGGCATCACTAAGAATTGCATCCAGAATTGTGATTCATCACAATGAACTGTGTGGTATTCCATTCTAGGAGACATGCTTCAAACCTGTTGGAAGAAAACATAACTCAGCTATCCTACTGACAAATCTGAACTCACGCACATTATTATGTTGTTTAACAATTTAACAGTCGGAGGAGAGAATTAGCAGAGACGGAGAGTAATAAGGTGAATGTGTCGCAAGGGAATTTAAGAAAGTTTCCAGCTGCACCACAGTAATTCATCTTGGAGTTATTTTTGCTGAATTTTCCACACAGCCATGAAAGGTGGAATATAAATAAAACTGGAAGCACACAAAGGAGATTCTGCCTTATAAGCAGATGATGCAGATGATACAGACGAAAAAACTGAAATGATGACATCATGAGGGACACATTTTCTGCACAGGATACGGATTAGCTGTTTTTGAAGAACACACAACCATAATCCTGCACTAACCTACAAAACAGTCATTCTCTCACACATACACACTGTACTAGCAACAGAACATTTCTATTCATAATCTGTTGAAAATGATAAATAAGAAATGACAAAAATTGGTAATTGACAAAGATAACACGTTACATTCTTTGCATGGTGCAGATTTTTTACAATGAACAAAATAAAAACTTTCAGTTAACATGCAGGCATGCAAGTTCCTGCATACTGCATCTATTGCTTTGAATATTTTAGATTAATATTTTCGATATGACCTTGTTTATTCCAATAATTTAATTCGATTTGATTAGACTTTCACCAGTCTTCTGCTAACATTCAAATATTTCATCCTGTAAGGACAGCGAAATGCACTTATGCAAATACACAACAGTCAAATTTAACAGCATCCAAAGTAGATAAATCTCTTACCTTGCTGTCTGACGACACAGCACTCACACCTGATCAGAACCTTCTGACAGAGGTGTGCACAGCCACACCTCCCTGGTTCCCCCTTCATACCAGCGGAGTAAACACTGTCATACCAACCTGCAGCATCATGGTACGGCTATATTTAAAGGCAGATAAATACACTCACACGATCAGTCTAGAAGTAATCCCTGAGCTCTGAATTCAGGCACATCGGTATAATCCTCTAGCTGTTATACACATATTTCCCACATCACCAATACTCAGAATTCAGATCTTCTCTTTGCCTTTAGGAGGAAATGAGCAAGGATGAGAGAGGGTGAAGATATATATATATATATATATATAGAATGTAAAAAAGTGATCTTGCTTATATTAATCTCACTGGTTCTGTACTGACTGTCAGAGCATGTGGGAGGGAAGCAGAGAGAAAGGGGGTGTGGTTATCATGTGTGTTCTCTATTACCAGTGCACAGAATGAAGCCAGAATGAAGTCAACTATGTAACTGTCAGCCTTTAATGTTGAAACATGCAAATAAAGTAATTTCATGCATTTATAAGTCAATATCTGCTGGGATCCTCTGGAAAAAAGACACGTATATAAAACTCACAAATAAAACACACACTTAATTCTTAAGAAACACACTGAAATAAACAAGACTTTGTGATTACTTATATGAAAATGTTACTAGTAAATCTAATAAAATATATAGTTAGTGGAGGTGAAGGTGAGTACCTACTTGACAGTCTTCTTAGGTTTTGTATTATTTTCTTTAAAACTAAAATTACAAAGTATGTTTAAAAAAACTAATTTCTCAAACCTCTTTCAGGAAATCTATTTCTATTCTGAAGCAGAATAGTTACCCAATGAGATTTAAGTTTACTGTTGTGACACCAGATGTGCCCGTTTTGGTAACATTCCTAAACACTTTAAAAATGTACTTGTTTTTTCCCCATTTCCACAAACCTTGTTTCCATATAAGACATTTGTTAACCCAATCAAGTCTAAGTTTAAGTTTGAATTTAAATTACTTTAATGATGGATGATGTACAGATGTATGTGCTTCAAATACCAGGATGCCATTTAATATAAAGTGTTTGGTTGTGTTCAGCTGATCAAAGAAAATCATATATAGGCTAGTTGGGATGACATGAAGGATTTAAAAAAAATCAATTATAGTTGTCTGTGCGCATTCAACTTGTATAAAAGAAAGAATTTTCCACTGAAACATTTTTACACATACTCTAGTATGTTCGCATGTGATTAGTGTGTTGAGGAGACAGAAACTTGGTATTGGCAAACACAACCACATACTGCCATCTAATGGAGTACAATCATGTCACACAAACACTGCCAAGAAAACAAAATGCAAGCAAGATTCACAGAATTCTTCGCTCTTACTTAAAGACTTATGAGAACAAAACGAACATTACAAGTGCTGACATTGTCCTGTGGGGAAACAGACGAATTAACACCATTTAAAAGTGGTACAGCCTGCAGGGCGCATTTAAATTCTTGTGACACAGAATTTCTGTGCTCACTACAAACAATCAGAGGTGTCTGAACATTATGAGAGAGTATGTTGTTTGACCCCTCACCTTTGCCCTCAGGTATGTGTTTTGAGTTTGAGTTCCTGCTTTGTACTCCGTTCTCCCATTCGGCATTCTTCTTTAAAGAAGTCCGTTTGTCTTCCAGTAAAAGATGCCCTTCACTGCTCTCTTCAATCTGAAACAGGTCATAAATTTAGAGTTTCCCTCCGGCTTAAAGCGGGAAGGTGTAACTAACTTCACTATCACACCTGCAATGAAACGCAAGTCCATACCTGAGTAATTCAAATGACCCTGAAACACATATCACCTTCACAACTACACTAAACAAAGCACCTATGAAAATCTCCTCCTCTAGCTTGTGTAAAGCACTACTTCACACGTTCTGTTAAATACATATTGTACAAAAAAAGTTGCAGGGTTAAGGAAATGTATAATACTGCTTAGTATTGCACAATTACTCTAACACACGAATATGGGTAGTCAACACAAGATATAGATTTTTACATTTATTTTAAATATGTAAGAGACGTTTTTGTCCTAGCTGTGGTTAATGTCTTCAAATAAAACATTTGTCAAGTTGGTCCATTTGGAGGCATCTCAAGATTGTACTAACTACATGTTGTGACAAGTCTGACAAATTATGTCGGCATTTTAAAGAGACAGCAACCAAAAAGAGTCACTTGAAAATATTTGTAGAAATTTGTGTGTCTTTTATGTGGTCTTTAAAAGCATTTTGGTGTGTTGATAACAGATACAGAGAATAGGCATCCCTAAGGCATAAAGAGTAAAGAGACACACAGGTCTGCTTTCAATCACCCCAGTTTTGACAGGCATTCTGTGTGTATGGGTGTCTGTCTCTCAGGGTTGACAAAAAACATTGTTGGCATGATTGTAAACTATTACAGTATTGCTAAAGCATTCTAGCTACTTGCACAGCATACGCATAACATATCGACTAATTAGAACTTGTAGAAATAAAAAGTTTACTGAATGGAATCAAATAGGTAAGATACACAAATCCTACAGTAAGGTAATGTTACAGTCCTTTTGTGAACTTACCAATGCCTGTTAATACACTCCCATTAAATGTGTAGCAATAACGAACTCTTTTAGAATTTTGTCAAATTAATTTGCATTGGATAGATTTATACTATATACTGTATATAAATAATTTCACTTAAAGAAAGTATACCACCAACAATAAAATACTGCAGCAACAAGGAAACAACAGTCTCCACCATGATATAAAAATAACTGTGTGTGCGTGCTTACCCAATGCTGTTTATTCAAAGTGAGGGATGGAAGAGTGTTCGATAAAGATGTCAGCAACTGTTCTGTGTTGCTGTGAAGTTTGCCCAAACTCTTCATTTTTCTCTTTCCGTTTCACCTGGTGGATAAACCTAGTGTTTGGCTGTATATCTTTTGTTGTATCTTCTCTACTGGTCCAGTACTGTCCAGCTTACATGTGATGAGCTCATCTTCACTCGGCTTTCACTTACTCACTGACACACATTCTTATCTTTTCTGCTGTCTGTTGTCCACCTCCCCCATTCCCTCCCTGTTCTTCAACACCCTATTGCTCTATGTTGCCCCCCATGAGCCAGAGAATGAGCGAGAAAGAGAGAGAGAGAGCAACAGCTGGTAAGAGGATGGCGATAGCAACGGCAAGGTCATGGGTTCGATCCTAGGGTTTGCACATACTTGTTAAATGTACAGTATGTACAGTACCTTTTGGAAACTAGAGGAAAGGGCTCCACACATTGCGCCATACTGCACTTCCAATGATTTTTTAATAATGCATAAGAAGTAAATAATGCATTATTTCACATGTTCAAATGGCAAGTGTCATAATAATTATAGGGTTAGTCTTTAGTAATTAAAATTGGTATGATTAGTCAATTGAAATAATGATAAAAACAAACATGTGTATATGTTTGCATGTAAAATACCACAATATAACTAAGAAATCCACCAAATTACTGCCTTATATACGTGGAAGGTTACAGTATATACAAGAATACCTGTAAATTACTCAGCGTGTGTCCAAAGAGTGATGTAGGCATTTGGCCTAGTGAACTCTTGATGTTAAAAGAAAGCTCAACCAATCATTACACGCAATAACTTGCAATTCTGTTCTATTCCCAGAATTATTTTTACATAACCAAATAAGAATAAATACTTTTTTTTACAATTTAAAAATGTTATTATTTTAATAAACAATATTTAAATAACTTTTTTGTCTTTAATAAATAAACTTACATTCCCACTGCAATCATTTCACTATAAGCAACATTTACAAAAAAAGATTTTTTTTTTACATATTTTAACAATAGATAAATCTTTATTTGCACTTTTCTGACACACATGAATTTAACCTCTTCTCACATTCCATTACAAACAGTTTAGTACTCTTCCCTAAAGTCAGGTTCCTTGTAACATAAAACAAAGATGATACAAAAAACATACAAATACATTTTTACATAAATAACAATATTGTATGATAACATCATCTATTTTTAGAACACTGATGACACCATGACCACATATTCCAGTATAGGCTGTATATCGCATAATCAAACAAATATGTGTCCTGAAAAATGGCTGTTGTATGTTATATTTCATTACATCACTGGATATGTGAAGAGAAAATTGTCTGCTTGATGAAAAGTATGTGTGCATGTGTGTGTGTGTGCATGTGTGTTTGTGCATGTGTGTGTGTGTGTAAAAGGTGATTATACTTACAGTACAAGAACCTACAGGGTCCTTTCTGATCCTGAAGGCATTAGTCAGGCTAATGACTTGAGCTGTTAGACAGTGTTCCCGAACATGAATACACCCTTCACATACTGTCATTCTGGCGGTTGAAGTTTCTGAAAAGAGTGTGAATATTTGTTGAAACTGATTTAAGGTATACCAGCACTGATGGCTTCTGCAAGGTGAACACGGGTAAGTTGAAATTACACAATAATTATTTTAACTTTAATCAATAATTCATGCTTATGCTTTTTTCCAAACAATTCAAACACTAATTACAAACCATACAGATAAAAGCATGTTTTGCTTGGTATTTTTGTTTATTTTAAGAATTATATGGCTTTGTTAAATGAATCAATACATTTAATTTAAATTAATTTGTATTTCTCCAGCATACACAACATGATAAATGCAATTTTTCATGAAATGTCATATTGAGATTTTATTTGGATTCTTTATAGTTAAATGAGATGACATGTGTTTGTCATGTGTTGTAAGCCTGTTTACAGGTGTATTTTAAGCCTGTGCATGGCAGATTTAGCTCTGAGTGCTATCTCATGCCACATCCACAGCTACAAAAACCCACAACCTTCAAGATATATCAAGATAAAAGAGCAATTAAAGTAAAATTACTTTGAAAGTATCTTGTCTTTTGCAAAGAACCATCACTATAGTGACTTGTTTGAAGGTCCTTGTGTTTTTTTTAGGTCTTATTGACAGTTTGCTTCAAGATAGGAACCATTAAACTTGGATTTTATTTCTCTCCCAAGTTGCTGACCTGTTGCATCTGTGTTGGAACACTTTTAACAAATGCCAACTAAGATAATGTAGGAAGGACCTGCTTCTAAAGACTCTGCAGACATGACAGCGGTCCGTGACTCTGACTTTGAGGATCCAGACCTCGGGTTAGGGCCAGATGAGTATGCCTCAGAAATCTCATTGTTAGGGGAAGAGTCTGACTCGGGAAGCCTGTTATCTGATGATTCTGTTCTCCCTGATTACGAGATAGAGGATGTTAAAACTGGAACTGCCAACACATTGTATGAGGCTTGTGTCCAAAATGATGCACAGGCTCTGAAGAGAGTGTTGGAGCGGGGTGTGACCCATGATGAGGTCATAGAAGTGGACATAAATGGATGGGTAAGACCGCAGATTAGTATTAGAGAGCATGAGAAACACTGACCAATCACAGAGCCGAGCATTCAAATGTTTTAAAATGTTCTTAAAACTGTGCTTTCATTATATTATATTTTTCCATTTCCCAGAAAATACAAAACTGTAAGTTTTAAATTTAAATGTGTATTTCTGCTAGTTAACTTTGTCAACTTTTAGAAGTATAATAATATATACATCTAAGGCTATTATTTCAGCTAACAAAACATGTAGAACATTTTGTTTCCATTACTATTAAGTTATAAAAGGTTATTGTTCTATTCACAATGTTTTTATACCAACATTTTTATTTATTATTTATTTTCATTTAACTTTTCAGAATGTTTAGCAATGACATAATGTTGATAAAACGTTCTTTAAACATTACTGCAAGAATTTTTTAGCAAAACTCTGAGAGAACATTAGCCAAAGTTCTGATAATGTTCCTGTTAACCGATATATACAGTATGGAATAAAAATCAGGCATATTTGCAGTATTATTTCAATAGTCATTGTAACTTCTCTCCTTTAGAATGGGATGATGTTTGCTTCATATAAAGGCTATCTTTCGATTGTGTATGGCCTTCACGGCTGTCCACATCTGGATATTAATCACCAAGACAATGATGGCAACACTGCTCTCATGATCGCAGCTCAAGCTGGTCAGTTGTTGTATATGCAATTCATAATTTTGATGATAATTAAAAGAGTTGCTTTCTATGTTACAACTTACTTCAATGTTTTTGTTCACAGGCCATGTGTCCATTTGCAATTACATCATGAATTACTTTCCTGGAGCAGACACAGAGATCAGAGACAACAGAGGGTTTACTGCGCTCATTAAAGCTGCCATACAGGGCAGGAATGATGTCGTGGCATCTCTTATAATGCACGGTGAGTGATTGTGGCCTGAACATACACACATACACAAGGAATCTCGTTCTTTTAAAGGCTTTATAATGACACAAACAAATCGGGGACCATCTGACCCACATCACCAATCAACTATTTAATAGGTAGCATTAACACAGTTTACCTCAATAGCACTTACAAACTCTATAAAATGAGTTAACCTGTTAACTGTCACCGTTCCTTAGGAGGGACACCTATGTTATTTCCCTATTATCTTTCATATATTTTTATTGTTGAATTTTATTTTAATTATGACAACCTAAAAATTGATGGATTGACTCAAGATGAAATATTTGACAAAGTTTCATAACAATAAACATTTGTTAAAAAATACTTTTAAACAATGTTAACGTTACTGGAATTTATAAAAATAAATGACTGTAATTTATAAAAATAAATGACTGTAATTTATAAAAATAAAAGACTTAAAATGACCTAAAATAAAGATGTTTGAAAAAATATCTAATATCTAAAAATGAAAAAATTTAGTTCGGCAGTGCATTTTCATGTGTATACTAAATTTCTGCTGTGACAGTTATCAGGTTAAATATGTTCAGAACACACAATTTTTGCTATAAATAACCTAAATGTTGTTGTTTTTTAAACCCATGTTGTTTTAACAACCCAGCATAGGTTAATTTATAACCCATTTTTATGTTCTGTCCCTATTTTACTGGGTTTTGGATTGAAAATGACCCAGCATTTGTGGATAAGCTTTAGTGGGACTATTCACAGACATCCTTTAAATTGCTTTATTTCTCTAATCTTTCGCCACACTCCTTATAACATACCCAACTACTTGGATTTAATACCCAACTACTTGGATTTTAAATGAATGGACAAAGCTTTCATTTTAATCACCATCTTTGAACAGTCACCCTGTTAGGGATTTTGGATAATTGATTTAAAGATTCCCTTTAAAGACTCTCCTTTTTCCTCTCAGGTGCTGATGTAGATGCTGTAGACTCAAATCGTGGTAAATGTGCCCGAGACTGGGCGTTAAAAACAGGCCGATTCGACACGCTGCAACGTCTGCGTCGCCTTGCACTACGCCCAACTGCAGAACAGTTCTGCGAGTCCTACATCCCAGAGTGGCCCAACCTTAAGGTGCTGGTTGCCAAAGCAACAGCCAATAAGAGTGCAAGCCAGAAACTGACTCATCATCTAAAAAGCACATTTGGTTTTAGCTTCCCACGGGATCCGCAGGACAACGGTGTCATGGATCACATGGTGCGAATGACCACCAGTTTTCGCAGCCCATTCATAGCCACGGCCACACGCCCGCTGTGCCCAAGCAGCCCTCCAGAGGCGGGCAAACGGCAGTTGGCTGTGGTTGAGCTGGTGCAGAAGCACTCAGAGGATGGTTCGCTTTGCCATCGAAACAACTCCATCACATCTATTTCTCCGTCTATCCATTCATCCAAATCCGTCTCTGTGTCCTGTTGCGTTGATACGCAGAGACGAGGCAGCGTGCTGTCCATTGCTCAGTCCGGTATGCGCACCTTCATACCTCGTAGTGTAGCAACAAGACGCAACAGCGTGTTCCCCTCAGGCTGCGTTCCACAGATCAGAGTCACAAAGTCTTCCGGGCCCACGCCTAAAAAAGAAAAGAAACACAAACGACAGAAGGGTTACTTGGAGCCTCCGAAGTGGAAGTACAAAGAAGCCAAGAATGAGAAGAAGAAGGAAAAGAAAGCAATAAAAGAAAAGGAAGAGAAAGAAAAGAAACACAAAGACAAGGAAAAAAGAAAAAAGTTTGAGGACTGAGGTGGTTCTAATACTCTCTACTCCTTGGTCTTCCTTGGGGGAAATCCTTGCTGATGGAAATAAGCAATGCAAACAATGAAGCAATGCAGTAAATAACGCAGGCAATCTTAAATAAAGGAGGAAGCACATTTTGAAACCTCAGTAGTGCATTCCTGTCTCAAGCAACTGCATCCTGTTATTACAAATCTGTCCCTCATTGGTTTAAACCAGAACAAAAAATAAGAATGTTTTCAGAATGTGAATAATATTGATCTATAAACATTACAAATCATAATTACCACCCACAGTTGATTATCCATAGTCCAAGAATATCTAATAAAAAGCATAGCATCTCTATTAACATATTTTTTCTGAATGTTGTGGGTTTCACAACAGGATTTTGATGTAACTGTATGTGTTGTGTCCCAGAACAGATACTCAAATGGTAATCCCATCATTTACAAAGGGTATTCAGGAAATGTATGTCCTCTGAATCTAATGTTTTTCTTCCAAACCTGAAAAAAATACTGTATATCCAGTTGGTTGAGATTGGTTCTGATACACTTTTGCATGGTATGCACATTTGTGTATTTTGGAGAAATGCTTGCATTTATGAATTGGCATAAAGTTACATCACCGTACCACCATGCATGGAGCGCTGTTAAAAAAGATGAAACAGAGTGGAATTGCATGACTGTTTATGTAAATATCCAAGATCTATTGTAAAATACTTTAAATATAATTTGATAAATGATGTGTTCTCTACAGTAGTACATAGTGGTTGTGTTAGTCTGTTTCTCATACTCTATCACCTGTAATAGCATTGCAGTGACACATGACATGTCTATAATCTGCTCTTTCACAGTTATGCAACAGGAAAGGGGCAGTTAAGCCATGCTGGATTAAAGGTCCGGTAGGGTCACTCAGGTCAAACACAGACCTCTGACTAAATCTGTGATCATCTAGCTTCTAAGAATACTTTTTTAGAATAGCTGACTGATAAACATGGATAGAGAAGTCAACTAAAAAACAATTAAAACATTTTATCTGCATTGGAATTACACAAGATATACCATATACAGTGTTTAGATTGTACAGTTTTATAATGTTTAAACATTGTTTACCAGTATTACAGCAAAAATGATTACTTCTTGTGGGAAAACGAACTTCGTGTTAGTTGCTTAACACCCTAACAAGAAGTGTTTCATCACTGGGGTATTTTAGTTCTGCATTTTAGTTCTAGTTTTAATCTGAACGTGCCACAGTCTCATGTACTTTTACTTGTCAAGATGATTCCTTCTAGCAGAAGAGGTATGTGGTTATTTTAATTTTTATTCTTTTAAGATTTCCAGCTTTGTGCTGTAAATTGTGTTCTGAAACCATTAGCTTGCAATAGACTGATGATCCATTAAATTGCAGCTCAATACACTGCAAACCTTAACATTTTAAATGTGTTAAAAGAATGTTAATACATTTATTTTTGTACATATCCATAAATTAAACTAACCACAGGAAGATGCAATTCAGATTTTCAAATAAAAAAATCAACAATCAATATATTTGTAATTACATATCCAGTTGTGGATATGTAATTACAGTATATTACATGTACCGATCAAACGATATTGATTAGAGTTATCCATTAAACACACTTTGTTCTTTATAGAGCAACAAATTGTTGTTTTGTTGTTGTTTCCATTTACCAGGCGATAATGCATTGAAACTTTAAAAATGACTAAAATATATACACAGACCTAGTTCCCATGGAAATGAGTAGTAGATTTAGACAAAATGTGTTCGTAAAAAGTCTGTTGCTTACTCTTAAAGTTAGTTTGTAAACTACAAAAATATTCACTAAATACAACTAACATACAGTATTAGGATTTAGACTTCTTGTATGTTTTGTGTGTTTTCCTGTGTATAAGAAACATGCACATTTCATGTACTTTAATTTGAGAAAATACTGTGTTTCACAGTATATATGACCCAGTCTGTTAAAACCCAGCTAGTCATTTTTTGTTTTTTCTGTTTTCTACACAAAATCGTTCTACATAATGTAAAGAATATTCTGTGAGAATTTAACATCGATATCTTTAATATTGTCTGAGTAATGTCATGTCACAGATTGAAATCATAGTGAAATTAATAGGTGAATTCAAACTTTGAGGCTCGTTATCTCAGAATTAGATTTTTAGACTTTAGCCAGGTTTTCACAGACTGGATCACATATTGCAATCACTTTTCTTTTCTCACAGCATTAGCTGTTGTGTGCTGGATGATGTGTGTGAGACTCACAGTATCTCAAGGTAACTTTTTTACCTGAATATCCTACAGCTATACATTTGCAAAATCCTAATCATGGGCAATGGGAATAAGCAAGTGCGGTTATCTGACATCATCATTAATGGCAGTTATTTACTGTCTCAGTAAACACAAAAATGCATTATTTTATTTAAACAAAGATAGTTGTTTGGGAGAATATGTTTAGATGACGTTGTTTAGATGAATGTTTTTACATGTAAAATTGGTGCATGTTCATGTAATGTTGTCAACAAGTTGCCAAAATCAATGGGATACCAAATCTGTTTATTGATAATTCAGGGAATTATCAGGGAGTTTGGTAACTGATTAGCAACAAACATTGTAGGTTTAAAAGAATTACCGGTTTTGTTTTTAATTGTTGGTCTCTCTACTTGTCTCTCACCTCCAGATTCTCCTCCAGTTCCTAAACTCAGTTTTGGGTTCAGTGTAAATGAAAGTAACATTCAGCTCTACACTGAGGTCACTTTTGAATGTGTCGCATCTCGTGCTCCATTTCCCATAACTATGTTCATTGGCAGGATTAAAAGCCCATCACAGACCTCAGCGAACACAGAACCTTGGGCAATCTCTGAGGTCATCAGATATTCAAAAACAATTCATTTTACTGTCACTGCCCAGCCTCTTACAGAGGGGGATGTAGTGTGCTGGTACAAATCCACTCGCGATGAACAGATGTCTGGATTCAGTAACCCTGTTAAATTAGTCATATGTAAGCAATATTGTTTATGTGCATTACAACTGTTTGTTTCTTTCTTTCTCATAAGGAAAGTTTTTTTCTGTCCTTGTTTTCCCTTTAATAGCATCCCTCCCTCCTCCCAAAATGACTCTGGTTCCCAGACTTTTTCCTGTGGATGGGAACTACTCTGTGAACTGTGATTCAACTGCCGGCCCAGCAACTAACTTCTCAATGAGTTTGTATTACCGCACACTCCCTGTAAACCCAAACACTACCTTGATCCACCTGGGTTCACTCAATCTTACAGGTAGCAACAATCGGATCTTTTTGAAACAGATGAAGGTTAACATCCAAGTAGAATATGTCTGCAGTATGGAGATGCTGTACAACGGAAAAGTCATACATTCACCGCTGTCTAATTTTGAGCCAGCTATCCCAGGTACAGGACAGCAATGTATTCTGTGAATTGTATGTGTGCTTTCCCTAATTTCTTAAATTTAACCTCCCAAACGAGTAATAAAGTTTAAGGATTATTGCGCAAAAGGAATAAAAACTTGGGAGAAATAAAAATAGAGAACAAATAGAATAGAAACAAAGTGATAAATTAGTTTTATAAACAGAGCAAACTACGTTTATAATCAACGAGAACATTCAGTACCAGTTAAAAGTTCGAAAACACTGTTGTTTAGATTTTTTCCACATTTTAGAATAGATGTAAACTCATAAAACCATGAAATAATACAATTAAAACTGTGGGAATTATGTTGACTAAAAGCATCCAAAATAAATGAACACTGTGTTATATTTTGGCATCTTTAAAAGTAGTCACCCTTTTATAGAATTTGCAAAATCATACTCATGGTATTTTATCATCCAGCTTCTTTTAGTCTCAACACTGAAGAAATTTCTGAAAAATGCTGGACTCTTATTTGCCATTATTTATATTTGGTACAAATTAATTCGTTTTCTAATTAAAGAAATGAATATGCTGGTATAATTATATTTTGTATACAAAAGTAATTTCAAACATTGAAATGTACACTTTCAGATTAAAAGATTTTTAAGATTATGAGAAACATTTTTGGAAATTGTGTCTTAACTTTTAACTGGTACTATAGTTCAGATAATTTGGTCTTAAATTAATTTGGTGAGAATTTTTTTATGTTCATATTACAACTTTTGTTTGCAGACTTTAGTAAATAGAGTAAAAGTAAATCATAATATTTTTATGAGAAAACCCAGAGAAGCTCATTTAAAAAAAAGGGAAATATTAAGGATCATTTTAAAGTACTTTCCTTTAGATTTCAGCATGCATACATTTTCTAAAGCAATTGTGTGTCATTTTAACTTTTTTAGAAGAACTTCCAATTCAGCTCTGGAGAAATGGCCGCGGAGGTGGTTGTGTAGGAAATGTAAATATTAAGCTGAGGGACAAATGGAAACCTGTTTGTCAGGAACTCATTACCACAACATCTTCATCTGCTGCTGCAGCTACTGCAGAAGTGGCATGCAGGGAGCTGGGATGTGGGCATGCAGTGGGCTGGCAGAGGGTTGTGGACAGAAGTATGAGCAGCACCACAACTGGTGGGGTTAGATGCAGTGGAAGCGAAAAAAAGATTAGAGATTGCCCAATGGACGATCTTCAGTACTGTGGACATATAAATACTCTTCAAATAGTTTGCTCAGGTGAGAAAGTAAATTTATTACAAAGTTACTTACCTTTAACAATACTGTGCGTCAGGAAATTGTAGTATTTTGTCTAACACTTCCTTTACCTCTAAATTTGCCAGATGCGTTGCCTCCTCCTAAACTATCCGTGCATACCTATGGTCCTGTCTCCAAATTGTATGTCACTGACAAACAGCCTGTGAAAATCTCCTGTTCATTCACCTCACCATATTTGACACGAGATGACACTGTAACTCACTGCAGTCATACACCTATTAATAACAAATGTTGAAAATCATTATATCATAGTTGTCATTTTAACGTTCCTTTGACTGTTTCTTTAGACGGACATGCTCTTTAGGCACAATGGCCGTATTTTGAGTGATCCATCAACGAGAACAAACAGCAGCAGTGATTACACGATATATGACCCAGTGCCTGAAGGAGAGTATGATTGCGTGTACCAACTAGATCAGAAGGTCCGGTCTTGGCCCAGCAATGCAGTCCTCATATACAGTGAGTGTTTAATAGCTACCAACCTTTCAATGCATTACACCAAAAAATATATGAGGGACCAAAGAAGTCCAATAAAAGAATCAAATTATTATTTTATTTAACAATTCAAAAATTTTATATTTACTTAAATGAATATTTATAATACATAAAAAACCTAGTTTATTTTGCCAATTTTGTGAAAATACAACATCTACAGTATTGTTTTAAATATCCACTGTTCCAAATTTCAAACTGTTATCTGAGGGAACTATTATAAAAGTGCATTTTCAAAGGCCACATCAAGTTTTTAGAAGAGTCGTATACTAAATACATGACAAATAAACCCTTTTGAAATGTTATCATATGTGCTGTCCCTTACTAATACAAACTGATTATACTGATGATACATTTTCCAACAAACACGTGACTCCACTTTCTATTTTTGACGTGCTAATTTTAACAAATTATGGCAGACCAGCAGTGAACTGAATACCTATACTGTACTGCTTTAATCTACTGGCTTTCATTTGTATTGCATTACGTTATTCGTTTTAACCAAAATCAAATCAAATTTAAAAGATATAACATCGAGCAAAAACGCACATCGCCAGGTGGGCAAGCAGTTTCCCCTCTCGACAGTGTGATGCTGAAATTACGGCAAACACCAGGGGGCAGTGCTGAACTACTACAATGTATTTGTCCAAAACCGTAAATAAGCCTACTAACAAACAAAACTGATGTTTTAACATTGTATGTAAAGTATTTGGTTTACTTAAAATTCTAAGTTTCAGATAAGTTGTGTCAGGATTTTTTTCCGGGGGGAACAAAGCCATGACAAGCAGGGCCGTAATATCACTCTATATAAAACCTTGCAACAGACAGATAAACCATATCTAATTTAATTCTTTTAAAGCCATCCAAAACTTTCAAAAATCTACTATAATATATATTAATTTATTGTTTAATTAGTCCTGCCCCATACTTAAAATCACCTGAAAGGAAAGTCTCCCCAGCATATGACCAAGCTACTTCAGTCATACAAGGCAATTTGAATAAGGAAATACCTTAAAATATTTAAAAATAAAGTAGCTTGTTAAGATCAAAATATAACAACATTTTACTTTTGATTTAAACCTGACATTAACTGTTGCAAATGTGTTTTTTAAGCTCAGATTATGCTGAAAAAACTGTTTCCTGGTTGCATGCACAAAGGTTCACACTCTGTATAAACTAAACTATACAAAGAAGTAAGAGTCTTTGGCTCTTTTTACCTGCAGGGCGGGTCTTCCATCGCTAAAGCGTTGTACTTTTCCCTATTCATAGCAATACAATTGCAGAATCTTCTTAAAATTCATATTCTTGGCCCACACTTACGCCAATGGTTATGGTTGTCAGATAATCACTTCAAGCTTTCTGATTGGCTAACATTCTTGGGGCTGTTGTGTTCATTTTTTTCTTAGGGCAGTTTTCAATTTCTGTGATATTTGTCAGGTTTAAGCCAGGATATTTTATACATGGTACTAAAAAGCATTTAGGCCTAGCATTTTACAGTGTACACCACTTTTTTTATCTGTTTCCTATAATCACTGCTGGTCCATGATAGTAACATAAAATTTGTCTGTATATATTGTACTGATGTTTAATCCTCTTCAACTCAGGATACAATCCTCCGGATCCAGTGCCAATTGTCGCAGGTGTTTTCACGACTGTAGTCGGTGCAGCAATTATGATATATATTTGTGTATTTAAAAAAGCAGAAGAGATTCAGTGCAATGAAATTCCAACAAACTCCTGTGACCCGGAGGCAACCAACGCCCATACTGCACAGCCAGAAAACAACGTGAACTACTTACCTCAGCAACTGTAATCCAAAGGAATTTAATTTATGGTTTGCAAGCTTTGTAACTAAAGCTTAGAAATAGATCATCTTGACATCTCTTCCTCATGAAATACTATGTTAAATGAATTGGGATGTGAATGTTTGTTTTTAAATAAATTTATTTTGCAATACAATTTTACAAAGACTTTCTACAAGAGAATACTGTATAAAAAGGATTTTGTTTTTACAATAAAGTTCTTTTAAAGTATGGCAATGTTTTTTTAATTCATGTTATTTTTTATGAATTTTAAAGGAATTTAAAAAAAATAAGAAATACATCATCTTGACATCTCTTCCTCGTGAAATACTATGTTAAATGAATTGGGATGTAAATGTTTGGCTAAATTTATTTTGCAATACAATTTTACAAAGACTTTCTACAAGAGAATACTGTATAAAAGGATTTTGTTTTTACAATAAAGTTTTTTTTAAGTATGGAAATGTTTTTTTGCTATTTATTTTTTAATAAATTTTAAAGGAATTTTAAAAGTGCTACCTTGCAAGATATTAATAAATAATTATTTATTATATTTGAAATGACCAGTATCAGCAATCTCCAGATTAGATCAGTACAACATACATGTATACCAATGAACCTTTAATGTACTGGCCTTAATTAGATTTATTGTTTTTAATACAATTTTATTTTTAATAAAATTAACTTGTACTTAAATATTGTTTAATTTAGTGTTTATTGCTAGTTCTCATGTGTGCTGTATCTAGACAATGTTAAAACAGCTGTTTAAAGGAAAAACATTTAAAGGGACCCAAGCAATAAAAAACAAGGTAGGCAAAACATGTGGTCTCAGATTTATTGTATTCAGATTTCAAGATGTTACAAAGTCAATCAATACAAAATAAATCTGGTTGAACATGGTTTCAGTTTTGTTTTGTTCTCACAAGTGGGCCATATGTTCTGAAAGCCATTAATTACAGGGGAAAGTCTAGCGTATTACAGTGATAGATACCACACAGTAAATGGAGCATTCAGCATCCAGCTCAGCAAGTACAAGGTTTAGGAGAGATGGTCCATAGAAATGCCATTGTGTCTGTTTTTTGCTGTAACACCTCCTCTGCCTTGTACGGGAGTGGCTGAGAATCATATTTGTTAACAAATATGTAAACTATTGCTGACAGCCATTGCATAATGACCTAAGTTATATTAGTCAAAATATCAAGGAGCATGTAACAGCACAAAACATCCAGTCAGGACTTTCAGGACCTGTATAGCAAATCCCTGATTCAGTGAAACCATTGTACTGCGTGTGGTCATAATGAGACTTGAAATCATACTCTTGTGAGAGCCAGATTAGCTACAGTGGTTTCTGTGTGTATATCTAATAAAGTCTCTCTTTCCCCATTCATTTCAGTGCAGAAACAAAACAATTCAGTGGCTGGGAGCAGAAATGTCCCATTACATTCTTCCTGGTGTCATTTTAGTGAAGGCTTGATTTAAAAATGGCAGTGAAACCACCAGACAAAAGATGCACATTAACTACCATCAATGCACAGAACAACCTAAAACTTATTTTGTGTTTACGAAATTCTTGTCCTCATCTGCTCATTAACAGGGGTTAGCTGTCTGGCTAGAATATAGCACCATAGTTGGTTTGAGTTGTAAGAAGGTTGAGAGTGATCTAGTTGCAGGTAAGGAAGGTAAGGAACTGGATAGGGTTGGGAAGCTTCTCCTTAATAGCGTTTACTGCTGACAGAGGTGACGCTGGTTTTGGTGATGGAGCCACCTCCATATCCGCTTCCGCTACCGAATCCGCCACCGAATCCGCTTCCACCGCCGAATCCGCTTCCACCTCCGAATCCGCTTCCACCTCCGAATCCGCTTCCACCTCCATATCCGAATCCAGATCCGCCACCAGCAGAATAACCTGCAGGACAAAGAGAATAGGTTCAAACACTCATCCAAGAGAAAGGTGGGCAGAAAATGTGGGCATTAAGAACATTGACTTACTGCCTCCAGAGGACTGCTGCACGTGAATGGTGGCCTGAGCTCCGCCGCTTGACAGTCTGAGCAAAGAAGAGAAAAGATCAGAGTTGTTTCAACACCCATAAATGGCTTGCAAAAGCAGAGATACATCTTCTAACTATTCTTACCTGCTCTCCTCTCCTTCCAGCAGCTTCCTGTAAGTGGCAATCTCAATGTCCAGGGCGAGTTTGACGTTCATGAGCTCCTGGTACTCGCGCACCTGGCGGGCCATGTCTTGCTTGGCTCTCTGGAGGGCTTCCTCGAGCTCCTTGATACGGAGTTTGCCTTGTGCTACTGCCTGCTCTCCACGTTCCTCAGCCTCAGCGATCTGGGCCTCGAGGTTGGCGCGCTAAAGAATAAGTGCCATACAGAGTCAGCTTCGAGAAATAAAATATAGTGCAATTTATTCACTTTTAAACATTTGATCATCAATACCTGTCCTTTGACGTTATCGATTTCGTTCTGCAGACGGGCAATCATGCGGTTCAGCTCAGCAATCTCAGCCTTGGTTGTGCGAAGATCATCACCATACTGACCAGCAGAGGCTGACATCTCCTCAAACTGTAACACATTGAGACAAATTAATATCCACGTAGCCACAGATAAGATGTGCTTTAATTATGAATTATTAGTAGTAAATTTTGAGTTACGGCCCACCTTCTGTTTGTACCAGCTCTCTGCCTCGGCACGGCTGCGGTTGGCGATGTCTTCATACTGAGCGCGAACTTCAGCCACAATGGAGTCCATGTCCAGGTTTCTGCTGTTGTCCATCTCCACAACAACTGATGTGTCTTTGATCTGACTCTGAAGCTCACGCAGCTCCTGCAAATACAGATCAAGTAATCTGTAAGTTATATACCCTTACAAAGCATTGGTACTCCATTCTTACAAATCTTGGTCGGCCAAATGCAACAGATGTCAACTTACAGCCTCGTAGACGGCCCTGAGGAAGTTGATCTCATCCTGAAGAGCATCAACCTTGGCCTCCAGCTCAACCTTGTTCATGTATGCGGCATCAACATCCTAAAATAATGAGAAGGAACAGGAGGAGGAAATGTTAAAAACATTGTGTGTCAAAAAAATACAATGTTAAAATAAAATGAAATGTTTGCACGGTCATTACCTTCTTAAGCAGGACAAACTCATTCTCTACTGCTGCGCGCTTATTGATTTCATCCTCATACCTATTAAACAGACAGGAGATGTTTAATTGAATAAGCTCAGCACAATTTATTTATTCGCAGTTTATATTACAACTTTACTCACTTGTTCTTGAAGTCCTCAACCAGGCCCTGCATGTTCTTCAGCTCTCCCTCCAGCTTAAGCTTCTCATTTCCAAGGCCATCGAGCTGTCTGCGCAGATTAGCAATGTAGGCCTCAAACATGGCGTCGATGTTGGAGCGGGTAGTGGTCTGTTCCTGGAGAAGACTCCATTTGGTCTCCAGCATTTTGTTTTGCTGTTCCAGGAAGCGCACCTGAGGGAAGACAAAAAGCAGTTAGCATGGTTTTGTCCATAGCTCTTGAACATAAAACAATGAGATGAGAAACACTGCATTAAAAATCCCTTTTGTAAAAAACAAGTGGATGACTAATGTGTAACTGAGCGAATCAATGAAGTGGTTTGGTGGATTTGTGTGAACTTGTATGACGCTTTTGTAATTATGGCTCTTTAAGTCTCTTTGTGCCTGCTCTCTGGCACCATTGTTTAAGTGAATACAAATGGGTATGAGTCATTTTACCAGGCATTTTTCGGCAGGGTGGAGAGGGAGGATGGGGGAGGGTAAGGTGAAAGTGGACTGACTGGGTGTGGCAGAGCGCCACACAAGCTATGAACTCCTAGACTGAAAAAACTGTCTTCCAAGAATGGCCTCGCCCAAACCTGCATTGCTTCACAGATGAAACAGTACATCAGAGAATAAAGCCAAACCTGCCACACCCTAATGCAGGTTTTGTGTTTGGCCACTGGAGATCAGACAGACTTTATAAAACTTGATGTAAACTATCTATATACATGCAAATATTTATTCTGCACTTCAGAAGGGCATTCATAGTCATACTCTAGTCTATCACCTGTAACCTGCTGACTGTAAAAAGTTATAAAATGGACTTAGTAAGTAAGTGTCTACAATACAGATGAGTCATACGGGTCACGCAGTGTTTACTGCACATTCTCCCACAGGCACTAAAAAATAAAGGTGTGTGTATGCTGCCCTGTAGGGTGTGTCCTCTGTCCACATTTGCTCAGAAAGTTGTGAAGTATTTGTTTGTTGCCAAATATGGGTGTATCTGACTCCCACATTACTTTGATGAGAGAGAAAGAATGAAAAGAATCTGCACTTGCAAAAAAAGTTTGATAGCACATTGTCTAATGGGAATAGGGTGTAATAATGTAATTCATGTTAATTTCAAATAAGCTCTGCAATTTTATGTGATACTATAAAGTCTAGACTTTGGACTACGCAAACAGCCTTTCTGCTGCACTGTCTGAATGTGTGTGTATCTATGACTCACATAGTTGCTAGGTTATTACCTAAGCTCCACCCATATTTGGATGGCCTCAGTCATGAGAGCATTTTTCCAAGGCAAAGGAACATGCAGAAATGAAGTGGGAATGGCTTAACATGCGCAGAATTTAGATGAAGGCTAAATGGCGTATGATTGACAGCCTTACGCTTCCCAGTCAGTAAACTCATCTCAACTTTTACAACTTTCAAATACGCGTAGGAAACAAATATGCAAATATACAACACTGTAGCTGTCAATCCTATCTTACAGCTACACTCGATGTTAAGAGTCACTGTTTCAAAGTTCATACTTGGTGTAATAAAAGACAAATTCTGCGTGTGCGCTCGAGCACGTGAATGCACAAAACTTACCAGTGTTACACCAACACATGCAGAGCAATATCAATCACATATATTTATATTTTTTGCATAACATCCGTGATTTTAAAAGAGACTGAATGCAAGAAATACTCACTTTGTCAATGAAGGAGGCGAAGCGGTTGTTGAGGGTTTTGATCTGCTCTTTCTCCTGAGTGCGGACTGCCTGAATATTGGGGTCAATTTCCAAGTTGAGGGGGGCCAACAGGCTCTGATTCACGGTAACAGCGGTGATGGGTGCCGGGCAGAATCCCATACCTCCACCCATGCCTCCACCCATGCCGCCACCCATGCCTCCACCGAAACCTCCACCGAAACCTCCACCGTAGCTGCTGCTGCTGCTGAAGCCATAGCCGCCTCCAGCTCCAGCTCCACCTCCGAACCCTGCACCGAAGCCAGACCCGACACCGGACCGCCTGACGCTGCTGACGCTGACCCTGCTGGATCCAGCTGGAGCGGCATAGGCTGACTGACTGGAGTAGCCCTTCTTGATGGAGCCACCGCTGCCGCCGCCGATGCTGTAGCTGAATTGCCTGGTGCTTGACATGGTGTCTGTGTGAGGGTCTTGTCTTGAAGTTGACGAGAAGAAGGTTAGAGAAGTCTCTCTGAGCGAAGAGTGGAGTGGAGGAGGTTACTCACAAAAGGAGAGTCAATGTCCCTCTGTGTGCCTCTGTGTCGCTGGCTGATCGCTTTTATACGCGGAGAGGAGGGCGGAGCTTTCCGAACTTGCACACACACACACACACACACACGCTTGCGTACGAATACACTCTCACACACACCCTACCTGTTAGACAGGTACAGAAAGAAAGTGGTAAGATAAATGGTGGCACGCCCAGCTCGAGGCTTGGCCTCAGGCAGAGCGAGAAAAGCAGAACAGGAGAGGCAGAGACTTAAGCACAGACATTCCAGCCGAAATTCAACAAGTCAAAAAAGACAGCGTAACTCTCACAGTCTGCCAATGGGTGTGTTTTTGCCTCTGTATCTGGTTGGCTGGGCAGGCTCCGAGTATGAGTTAACCTCTGCTCTTTTCAGCAGGGTGGGGCTCGCAGTAACTTTCACATTCATGAATGATTTTTTTCCAGCTGCTTTTGCCAGTGTCTTAAACTGAGCGCAGGCTTTCCCCCAAGAGCTGAACAGTTGCATTGTTGAGATTTACAAGGGAAAGAGCAGAGTGCACAATTTCCCGTATTCCGTTTCAAATCGCAATCTGACTTCTGCCTGTAGTGGCCATAACAGCTACTTTATGTATTTCATGCCTTTAAACTATACTACTTGTGTGTGTGTGTGTGTGTGTGCATGCGTGCTTCTGCACACACTTTTGTGTGCGTTTGAGGTGGAGCAGTGTAAGGGCATAACATGTGAACACCACAAACAACGGTGAGAAAAGTTGATCAAACTGTAACTGTTAGACTTCTTTAGCAACAAATGTCAATCAGGACACACGAAACATGCAATGTTCCCAAGCGTCATTCGTTCTGCATAGTCAGACCATTGCTCAGTTCTAGTACGGTTGGGTGTTACGACTGTCAAGGATGAGTATTACATAGTCTGACACAATTCTTTACAACTATAGTATATCATGACGCCATGATAGTATAATACAGGTGTGAGCGGTATGAGCTCATCAATTTATTGTATGTGTGTTTGTAATGAGCAATAAGGTTTTGCCATGTCTCCTATGGTATACTGAACCACCTATAAAGACGTCTGGTGAAAGGAAAGGCAGGAACATGCATGTCCGGGCTGGATCCTCGGGACATTGCGGAGAAGGTTGAATATGGCAAGCTATTACTGTACACCAGACGTGTTTAACACAGGGGTTAGGCCAGGGTTTGGCCAGAAAGCGTAGGCTGTACACTGGATGGTTTGCACACTCAGCCATGACTTTTTGGACATTATTCATTTGCACGTATTTGCCTGCATTAGTGTGAATGCATGTTTGTGCGTGTATGTCTGAACATTAGGTGATCTTGAGATTAGGGTGTGTTCACCATAAATTGCAGTGTGCGCCTTATTTGATCTTGGTAACCCAGGAAGGTTTGGCACCTCAGTATTAATGCATTGCAATAAGCAAAAGAAGGGTGTGGCATCTGATCATTAATGCAACGCAGTAACCCTAAAGACGTGCATGGACGTGCACGCTGAATTAGAAAAAAAATATTTGTATATAGTTATAGCTGATGACCATAGTATTATAATGTTGCTAACTAGTCATTTACATACGCACATGCACACAGAGAAAGAGAGAGAGAAAGTAGAGAGAGAAATTGTTATTAATAGATTTGGTTATACCTATCATGCATTTGGTTTTTGCATTAAAGAAATAACTTTAAAGATAAAGATAGAGATAAGGATCTGGAGCAGGTTGCACATTCGGACAAGAACTGGCTAGGTGACAAGATGGGACACACCCTTGGATTATTGACTTGAAGTATTGCACAATACCTGCATAGCCCCTAAAACTCATTTTTTAAAATTCTCAGATATAGACAGTATATACATGTACTGTCTTTGACAAAACCCACACTTGTAAAAGTTTTATTTTATTTAAATACAGACCGTGCAGATGTGCTCTGCCACGTTCGTCACGAAAGAAACGTAAAGCATGCGGCCGGGCCACCTGTCAGTCATGAGGAGGAGGAATCTTTGTCAGATGAGCACCATATATGGAGGTCACAAATATCTCAAGACTAACACTGAATATCTTCAGGTACTTTAATGGCACACCCAGTAGTCTAAATCTGATAAGATGAGATCTTTTTTATTTTATCTTGTTTTAAATGCGAGTCCAGTCACATTGGTTTCTCCAATTTCATTGCATTTTGAATAAGTGCAAAACATACTGTGCATCAATAGAAATGAACAAGAAGTGGATCTTATCCAAAGATTTAATAATAGATGGAGGAGGGGTGGTTGTTATTTTTTCAATGTGTATTCATGTACATATTTTTATTCCATAGAATTTTGTAATGTCAAGCTTTTTTTGAGTTACAGCATCAATGAACAATAGCTCAAATTAATATTCATTGGAATATTAAGAAAAGAATTTTGAGGTTTTCTAGAGTAAAATGTTGCATTATGTGTTACGTGTTTTCTGTAGACCTGCACATTCGCCTGGGGGACCCTACTGTGGTATGTGTGCTTTGCATATTAGTTTAAGTGCCTTAAGCCACCAATGAGACAAGAGAGAGAAAGTTTTGTTTTTAGGAATGGAAAGGGTCACTGGAAAAACAAACAATTTTAATAAAAGTTTATGCAGGCATAACATCTGAACAATGAATGATATACACTGAAAAATAAGCTGAAATATGAATGGTGGTTATAGTGTCATGCTGTAAGAAACAGTATCTGCAAAGGCATGTTGAGGACTTGTAAAATGCCGCTATAAATCTCACTCTCCCATTGGAAAGTGTTTTCTTATGGTATAAAAACTAATTGTGTTTGTACGCAAACTTCGTACCTAATATAAAGCAAAAGTTACATTACAGATTTAGATCTTATGTTTTAAGAGCAATTTCCTAAAGAAGTCATAAAAAATGTGTCAGTAAAATGAAACCAGTTGGGTTTGTATTTCCTGAATATTCAGGACGGACTGAAGCCCACCCCCACATGAAACTACACCATTCCCAGCTAAACAAGTTTGGCCTTTCTAGGCCTTGCTTTTTCAAATTTGTTCATTGCTGGACATCCATTAGTAAACAACATGTTTCCACATACTATTTATTTTCTATCTATCAAAGATAAATCAAAAATACATTTAGATACTAGAGTTTATCTAAAAATAGGGAATAGAGAAAAAAATCTAGAAATAGATACTTTTTTTCTAAAATATTAATGACAAACACTAGATACCATCATGAAGACATGTAAGTTTTAAAGAAAAATTAAGGCAATATTAAGGAAATAAATGCAACATTCAACCACAACGGATACTTTTATGCATGCAAATTGTTCATACTACTACAATACTATTATGACTGGAGACTAATAGGTGAATGTAAAAAATATCGAACACAAATTAAATTCATTTCTATGAATGAAATTAAAACGTGTACATTGTCGTGACAAAACTTTAGCATACTTAATATTTTTCTTTTCTCATTTATTAGATTTTTGTTACAGAAAATTAGTAATAGAAAAGTGAAGGCGTTTCTGTCTGTACATGCCCCCTCTCCTACTTCATGACATGAGTATGCCTTCTTTTGGCTTAGTTGATGGGTGTTGGCCTAAAGAACTGAGAGAACCTACTTTCTCGGATTACTCACTGTCAGTAAGAGCTGCCAACTAGAAACTTTGTGAACCAACACAGAATACCTTTAAACAAAAAAAGGTGCTCATATACTGTAAACATCTACAATCATACCTCTTAGCTTGCCAATTCACAGAGATGGTTTTATCAGACACACCCATATGTCTTCTTGTTGTATTTCTTGCAAAGTGATAAAAAATATGTACAGAGATATGGGAAATCAGGAACAATCATTTTATTAGGGTACATTTTATTTAACAAGTTAGGGGTTCGGCATAAATATCAGTAGTATTTTTATATTTATTATATTATTAATAGTATAATAGTGCAGACCTCTCTAAATCACAATTTTAGTGACTTGTTCTATCTGAATATTTCAACTGGCGCAAGTGTCATTTGTGTCAATAGTCTGTTTCATAAATTTACAGAACTTTAATTGAGCCAATTGAAAAATCTAGATGTAACAAGTAGTAGTGTTTCCAACACTATGAACATACAGTTTACATACAGTTTCCTGTTATAGCATCAGATTTATTTCAAGCAATGACCCTTCCCTCAGAATTTAAATTCTTTATTTTATGAGCATTTATGACTTTTATACATAATTTCAACAGGGCACTTAACTAAAAACATCTGTAATGATTAGGCAATACAATTTGACCGAAGACATTACATGAAAAGGCTAAATTTTTTCACAATATGTGGCTTTCTCCATAAAAAAGTTCTCCTGCTCCACAGCAAGAACGTCAGGGTCAAGCAATCTATGAGGAGACTTTATCCCTGGGGACGGAAATAAGAAATAAGAGAAATAAGGGTCTTAAAAATTGTAAAAAAAAGACCCCTAAAAAGTATTTGCATACTTAAGATACACATAAAAATATACCAATAATAAAATCTTTAACCAAGCATCTTAAATATACAAACAAATTCACAAAAGAAGTTTTAAGGTATTTGCCCTTAAAAAATGTCCCGTGTGATAAAATGTTCCATGTGATATAACAAAATTGGTTTAATTGGTAGTAATTGGAGTGGTATTGTGTTGTTTTTAGGAGGCTATACCACAGGATTTTGTACAGTATGTAGTATTTCTGTAATATTTTTGTGGACAGGATTTGCCACAGGATTATGTGTTGTACAGTACGTAATATTACTATAATATACCTGCAGTACTATATTCCTGTCATATTTCTGCAGTATTTATCACATGATTTTGTGTTGTACGTATGTAATATTATTGTGGTACATTTATAATATTTACTATTTTATATTCTGATATTCAAATATAATAAAATATATGGTTTTATATATTATTTTATAAATAAATTCCTGTGTGTGCAGATATTTTTCTACTGTGAGAAAGTGCTAAAGACAGAATAGAGAACGAACAGGATAAAAAAGCAAGATTCTTTTATTATGTTTGTGGCTTTACTGTGACAGATACAGAAGATCGTTGTCAATAGCTCATAGCAAATCCCACTTCACTGGAATATCATTACCATAGAAAGCAATTAAATACTTGTTCAGCATGATATTAAGCAATTACTCAATCATATACTTTTTTTATTAATTTATACAGGTCCCTTACAACAACTATTTCCATAATGAACGCTAAATAATACCAGACGAACTTTAATGTTCACAGGTAATAAATAATGCATAAATAAAGCATACAAACAACATGACAAACCTTTTTTGGACAAAAACAAATGGGCTTTTGTAGTGTATTTGACCGCAGGTATGGTACACAGTGCTCACAAATACAGGCACACAGACAATCAGTGTTAGGTAAGAACAAGAGTTCTCAACATATTTTGTCAGTTTAACTTCTATGACATGAACAGTTTTACTGAAGTATCCCACTTTATAAGAACTTCTTATTTTTTAAAACACAAATCTTTTTATGTTGCTGTTTGGCAGTAATTCAAAACAATATTATCCATTTAGGGATTATGTAAGCTTTTCATTTTTTAAAGATTAAATTTTACGCATCAATATTTTAACTTCATGCATATTTTAATTTGTATGTATTGTATTTGTGATTTTTACCCCAACCTCATGAACCCCCTGCAATTCTAACACAATCCTCTAGGGACTTGCAAAGCCAGGTAGGGAAACTGTTTTACACTGTGGGAAATTTGTCAAACCGAAGATTATGCTGTGATGAAGTTATGGAAGTGTGGTTAGGTGGGTGGTCTTATATGCAGTGATGAATTCTAGGGAATGAGGTGGTGGTTTCTGTTTATTTCTGCACCAGATAAAGTCCAATTTTCCTTCACACAGTATGTGCTAGCCTAGCGTTTTTCACAAGATTACCATCGAATGTTTATTTTTCTCATGGAATTGTTTAAAGTAGTTTTTTAAAAATAGTTTTTCTTGAGCAGATAACAATAGAAACAAGTGTTGGCAAATAACAGTCAGTTCAAGTTTCTTTCCAAAGGATAAAATATTTTACATCAGACAGTAAGAAGAGGATACTCCTGTAACGCTATTGTTGATGTTTTTATTATGTATTTTTGTGGTGCTTAGCAACAAGTGAGTTGTGACGTAGGCTTCCTGTCCACAGTAACAGAGTGAGCTTTGATCCAGTCCTACTCTCACTTTAATCAATGACATACGCTCCATTTATAGTCAGGACAGAAAGACTCAGATTCTATTTGTTTCTGCTGTAGCTCTACCACTGTATGTCTCATTGCATAAATTCAACTTTGCACATATATCGTAGTCATGTTTACAAGTAATAGAGAAGTTTAGGAAACTATGTTCAGTCTAGTTATGTAATTTCAGCCTGTGATTTATTCAAGCTCCACCTTTTTCTGTCGAAGGGGTCGGATTTATGTCACGACTACGAAACATCTAAAAAATCCGGCTGTAGTTCATGTAAAGGTATTTTCGCTGTGGCTTTCACAGTGATGTGGAAAAAAGTCGTTTAAATCAAGAAGCACGTATTCTGAAAACAAACATTTCCATGGCAACATACAGTCACAACTGAAAGAAGAAAAACTCTGTCTCATGGCAATACATGCCAACCCCAACCAAGCTCTTTTACCATAGTAACCTGACAGCAGAACATACAGTACAAACCATTGCTTTTCTTGCCTAATGCCTTCCTACCATCTGCTGTTTATCTGCTTCACTCTGTTGCACTTCCATTTGTGCGAACACATGTATCATATTAGTTTCTGAAGTACTCCATTGTTTATTTAATGTGGCTGGGTGTCAATTGCTATGATAAAGGTTAAAACATGATGGGCAACACAATAGATCCTTCACTCAACAAACAAACACAAGAATTTTAAATATGGGTGCATGTAATCCTGTGCAGAATTCATGTGTCAGGTATGAGATAAACTTTTACAAATGTTACAACCTTTTAATCCCCACGCTGACTGACTTTATTTCATTCAATTGTGGTTATTACAAAAAGATATACACAAAAATAATTACAATACTTAACAGAAAATTACAGGTACTTTTTCAGATATTTTGACACACAGTGTGGTCTGATTTATTTTACAATAATTCCATAATGAAAATAGATAATTGGGTTAATGACATGTGATTGTAAGAGCACTGGCCTTTTACATGTGTAATTACAATGGCATTTGTAGTAAAAGTGTTATCAGTAGCAACCCACATTAATTCCAACCATTCCCCATGTAATGCTTTTGTAATCTTTCAAAGTTGGTGAACCTAACATTGGAAAAAAATCATTTCATCTTTCCGTGAGTTTATACTTTATATTATACTTTATAGTATTATTATTGTTGTTGTAAAAATGTCTATGTAAATGTTTGCGTTGTATTAATATGTTAGCATGTGTGCATACAATCTGCTTGACACATTGACACACAGTTGTTACCTAGAGACACAGGTTAGTCAATGTTTAACCCACATGGGCCATGAGGGTGTGGCTCATGCCAGGTTGAGGCGTTATCTCTGTCTCTTTGTGAGTGTTCTACTTCACTCACACAAATTGTAGGCAGGGTGGAGTGTTGACTGGTTTCGTTGTTAAAGTTTGCAGTTTTAGAGTTTTATAAATCTTCTTGCTGAATCATTAGCTTTTGTTCACAGATTACTTTGGTTTATAAGGCAATCTAAGATAATATACCAAGCTAATGCGTGCAACTTGGTCCAAAACTGTTCTATTTTTGAACAGTTTGAACAGCTCCTATTTTGTATTTTTCTAATCTAATGTTAATTTTTATTACAAATCAAAGACAATTCTAGTAAAAAGTAGTCGTACTGCAGCTGGCATGTAACTTGATGATTCATGTTAGAAATTATTAGATGTTTTACAAAGAGCATCTTGTTTGCTTCAAATGACGCAACAAAAATCTGACCTTTTGTTAAAACAAATTCAAATTTTGCCTGTTTCAAGCTAGTTCAGCTAGTGCTTTTCAGGTTTTAATGTAAAATTTAACAAGACATTTTTTTCCTCCCTTAAGGAGTTTTTTTAACCCCCTAACCACTGACTGTTGTTTTCAATGCCTTGTAAAGCTGCTTTGATACAATGAACCTCGTGAAAATGCACTATACAAATAAAATTGAATTGAATTTTCAGTGTGGTTGCAGCCCCGAAACTATCATCCTTATGTTGAGAATATGTGTTTGGGTGGACATTCCCTCACACATCTAAACCAATGAGGGTTACACACACCTTCTTGGGACAGTGAATGTTATATTGGCTAACAGGCACTGAACAAAGCCCACACTGTCTGAAAATAGAGCAGAGCAAGGATTTATCACTTTTCACAGGCTGAGGAAACTATCACAGAATAACGTCCTTTAAAGTGCAGCATGAGAACATTTGACAGCCAAGAAAAAAAAATGCAAGTCTATGCATGCATTATTTCTAGAAGCAGTCATGAGGTGCTCAGAGTAATGTTCAGAGCACAGAATAGAGGTACATGAAGTGTGACCTTGTTGTTTTAAAAGAAGCAATGAAACTGAGAAACTTTTGACATGCTTGTACAGCTGAGCTAATGATCAAAGTATGGACTGTTACACTGTAAAAAGAACACTTCCACATCCTAACCTTATAAAACAAAAGAAAAAATAAATTAAATATATCTATATGACGAGTGTAGTATTGATAAGTGAGCTCTTTAAAACTGCAGGTGCCCACACACCTGTATGCACACACATACAACCACGCACATTCATGACATTTATGTGGCAGCAGTTTTGTGTTGTAAACATGGCGACATCATAAACACCAGTTTGAATATCCCATTTACCCTTCACAACAGAGTAAACACACACCAGTAGCCATATTTCTGATAAATAAAATTATATAAAAAAAAATGTTTAGCTGGACCTAAAAATACTCCTTTCAGTGCATCTGAAAGCAATATTAAACTGACAACATAAGTCATGAATTAAGAGATTGTTTGCATGTTTCAAACCATGGGAGTTTTTAAAGGGCCCCACCCAGTTTTTGCAACTTCACATTAAAATCTGCAACTCAACAATTTAGAGTTTTACAGTTTAAATGTTTACCATTTTGTGTTATTTATAATCATGTAAGAAAAATGTCAATGCAACATTTTTGATTTTCTTGATTAACATAATCAGGTTTTGCAAAAACAACAGAGAAAAAACTAAAAGTACATTAGTCAATGCATCTTTTTATTCAAATAAATATCATCTTAATCTTAATATCATTATGCTTATAGGCTATACTTAGTAAGTAAAATGTATCAAATTAGAACAAATGCATGTAAGAAAAAATACTATAAAAAGTATTTGCAATCAACATTTCTAAATATATGGATATCTGTGGCTAATATATAAGGAAATGTTTTAAATATTTTAGAAAAACTAATTATATCATATCATATCAGTGAATGTATCAATGCATGTTTGCTGTAATTAACTAGTATTTTTGCAAATACATGATCAGAAGAATTAACTGAATAAAATGATTCTAATACAATTTAAAATGTTAGTTTAAATACAGTGCAGAATCGGTCTTTAAAGCTCTTGTGTGTTGTTGGTTTCTATAGTTTCATTCCAGTATCGTGAAGACCTTTAACATCTCATGAGCAATTGACTGTGAGAATTGGATCAGAATAGCTGAAATAGCTGCTTGCATTGTTAACCACAGCTTAAAAATGAGACACACCTGTAAAAAATATCCATCAGCTAATGCAAATAAAGAGAGAGAGAGAGAGAGAGAGAGAGAGAGAGAGAGAGAGAGAGAGAGAGAGAGAGAGAGAGAGAGAGAGAGAGAGAGAGAGAAAGAGAGAGAGAGAGAGAGAGAGAGAGAGAGAGAGAGTGGGCATCAGGGGGGTGTCTGGTGAAGCTCTACTCTCATACATCTTAAGGAATGCTTGCAAACCAAACCTTGCAAACCTGTTTCTCAAGACCCTTGACAAACATGGTGTAAGAGAGCATAATGGAGATTTATTCACAGAGTTTCTCTAAGAAATGTAAATGAATGCATTGTTTGCATAACAGAAGAACCCCTGTATTTTTTTTGTCTCTGATACATCTCTAAATATTTTGGATTACATTTAGCAGATTCATTGGTATAAATAGGAAAATGATAGAAATTTAAAGGAGAAATCTTCCAATTACTGCATGTTGTTTACTGACCTCAAATTAATTGACTGCATGGAATATTTGCAGCTTTAAAAAATGACATTGTCACATCAAAGGACCACTTTAAAATGGTAAAAACATGATATCTAGAAACGTATATAGCTTTAATTAAAATAGGCCAAAACTAAATGCATTTCTAACAGAACAGTAAAAAAGTGTATTAAAGAGGGGCTTTATGCTTACTGCTTACTTTTTTTACGTCATGAAGCAAAAGAAATTAAATACCACCATGTCATAGAACATTATATGATTTATGATCTAATGAAGTGGGGTAATTTTCTTAGGGGTAGGGGAAAGAAATAAGATTTATGAGCGTGTTTGCTATAAACTAAGCAACAGGTTCTGTCAAAACCTCGTTGACACTGAATACTGTACCACACCTTTTTGCTCTCTCTCTCTCTCTCTCTCTCACACACACACACACACACACACACACACACACACACACACACACACACACACACACACACACACACACACACTTTCTATGCACTATTCTATGCAGTATGATGTAAAAGTAAACAAATCATATAAACAGTAAATAGAATAAGGAAGTTTTGCACAGTTTTGTTGTGCCTGTGTTTGTTCTATCCATTGTATATTTTACAGGTCCACAGAGAATGTGTACGGGTGACAGGAAAGAGGAAACAGGTTTGGCTTGCTGTCCAAAATAAAATGACTCCAACATGGGATTTGAATCAAGATCCCACCTGGATATAATGACGCACTGTAAAATCTCCAGGATTTTCTGAAGATTATTCAGAATTTTACTGTGAATTAATGCATTAACGTTTCTTTTGTAACACAGCAGATTTCTGAAACTGTAGAAATGACTAAATTATTACATCCTAATAGTGGAATTAACTGCACAATTAATTTGACATCAATATTATAGTGAGTAATGTTAAGGTGGCTGGAAACTTAGATCTTATATAATCTTAATTTAATATTGTTCAAGTAGGTGATATAATTTTTCAACCAAGTAGCATAGTTTTATTAAATGAATGCAACCAGGCCTGCAAAGATTTAAGTAATTAAAATATCTCTGATCTTTACAGCACCTTAAGTAACTAAAGTAAAATAACAGTATGCGTTCATTATTTGTAAGTTAAAAGTTCCACTATTGTAACTACTGTAAATTACTGTGGAAACAGAGAAAGTACACAGGAATCGATCAATGAAGGACAGACATTAACAGAACTGTCAAAGGAATGAGGAAAGGCGTAAGGCTTGTTCTTTTTTGTGATTGGTTGAGAACAAAACGTGTCACTACAAAACAGAAATGCATGCAATCACTTCATTCTTGTGTTTCATAATATATATTGGTACGATTCAGCATGCATCCACAGCGTAACTACTATGTTACAATTACAGAGATAGCATATGTAAATCACAGCACGCATGTACACACATGCAAAAAAAAACCATATTGTTAAACAAACGTCTATAAACATAAATCCACTATTGTTTGCAAAATTGTTGTTTGGAATAAGGACTCGTTCTATTAAAATCATGTAAGAAAAAAGAAAAAGCCTATGACCAGGATGAGTGGATAAGGAGTACTATAAAGAAACCTGACTAGTGTCTTAAATGCAAAAATTAATCCCTCAGGTTTCTACTCGTATCACCAATTACCAAAAGTACCAGCTTGTTTAGGCCTGCCCAGAAAGAGAGATTGAGAGAGAGAGAACGAGAGGGGGGTTTCGAACTCTATGACAGGAGATTATTAAAACATTATTTGCATAAATCAATAACAGGGAGGAGTATAGGGTCAAACAAGGAGACGCAAGTAAACTAACATTGCAGAAAGTCAAAGAAAATACTGGTGTGTGCTGCAAGCTAAGAAGGGAAGATATGAATCTTAGGGCATGGGTTGTTTAGGTGTGTTTAGGGTGTGGTCAGAAGGCAATAGGGCTAAACACCTGAGGCGAACATGTGTCAACGTTTGTCATTAAATCACGCATCAAACAGCTGTTGCTATGTGTGGTATTTTCTATAAAGCTATATTGCTTTACTGTACTTTCCTGTACGCTGTACTATTTGTACAACATAACTGACATAACTGTTGTTCAGCTTCACTTTTTTGTTAATTACTACAAAACTGCACAACAGCTGGAGTCAATGGGAGGAGGGCACACAAAGTAATACATAATAGCTCTGTGCAAGTTGTGGCAAGACCTTACATGGGAGAAATTCCAGGGCACTTACCTATTATAACTTGCCTACACCGCTGTTTGTCCCCGCAACGACAGGATTTACCATTGTGTCCTTGGTTAGAAATGTTACATGTCATGTCACATGCAACATATGATAAAGAAAATGATCTTTAAATAAAATCATAGTAGTAATTCTGAAATTATTCTATGAGAATTAATAATGGATTGGCTTAATCAGGTCTGAGCAGGTTGTGTTTTATTGTAGTTCATACAGTAGGTGTGGAGTCTGGATAACTTAAGAACTGTAATCCTTACAGGACTGTGTTTGCTAATGGGGGAGGAGACACTGTTATAAATGTGTCATATTACTATTACTATTACTATTCTGCGTTACGATATGTTACATCTATATACTTAGCAGGATATGTATCTTTGGCTTATTTATTTAGGAACCACTTACAGACATCACACTCTCTTTAAGACCTTTGTTAATATGCTTACGTGTGTGTGCAAGAACATGTGATTTTTAAAAAACTGGTTTGAGATGCAAATAAAAAAATGCTTTAATTGTTCTCATTCATATTTGTGTCATTTTCATTTAAAAAAATATTTTTGTCATTTTGTGTTACCAAAATTCCCCATAGAGCATATGTAAAATAAAATAATTAATTAATGAGTGTTCTATACATTTACAATAATTTAATACTTTGGTTTCCAAATGTCCGAAATACTAATAAATAACATTTTAAATGTAAAAGGGAATCATTTAATTTTGAGTTGTGCTTGAAATCCCTCTCCCCCTGCTGTTTACAAATGGCAGTGCAACAGTACGGGGTTTACATTCAGTCATTAAAAGTGAAAAGCAGAACACTAAGGCCTCAAAAGACAGTTGGGTTTGTTATGTCATCATTTGTAAATGGATGTAACCTCATTCATCGAAGAATGTCAGTTCGTTTCTAAATCATCACTGATTGCCAAAAGGAAACTTAACTGTAAAGTGACATACTATATCCTTATGAATACTGAATCTATTTCTGTCGCATTTGTATGATGTCTTCCAGATCAGTATTTAACATTTATTTCTGTATAACTAAACAGACTTGCATTGTATGGGGGAATTTAAATATGATAGAAACCCAGCATATTTAAAATTCCTGCCTACGGCTGGTATAAATAATCTGTCATTTGCTCGTATTTAAATAAATTAAGCCCTGGGGTATACTTACTTAATGAAAATCCCTGTTTTTTTAAAAAAAAAAAAAGGCTTTAAGGCATAAAATTGAGAAAATTCTAATTTAATGCAAATCAATCATTTTTTATTTCACTTTATTTGAATATACTCTACTTGCAGGAAAACCATAGAAATCAGCTAAGCATATAAAGAAATGTATTGTGCATAGCTATACACTTTTTAAAATAAAGAATTTTTGTTCCCTTCTTGTCACAGGTTCTTATGCAAACAAAGTACAAAGAACATTTGTGATGTGAAAACCAAATTAATGCTCAAAATCAAATTATACAATTTGATTTCCCCTATAAACATCACAACAAGTTCAATCTGTGATGTGGCATTACTCAGTCAATATTAAAGATATCAAGGTATATATTTCACAGACAGGCATGGTCACATTAAATGCAACAGAAAGGTTCTGTACATGTTCTTAAAGAACCATGCAGCTTGACATAGAACATTTCAGGAACCTTTAATTTAAAGAGTATACAGCAAAAAATACAATTAAGGAAATGCAGTATACTGTATGAGATAATTGTCTGAGCACAGTTCTGTCTGAGCGCATCACATCCGGCTCTGAGAGATGGGGCAGAAGCACAACCAAAATGTGTTGATCTACCCGGTGAATTCACAGATCTGTGACATCACAACACATCACTGGATCTGTTCATTATTTAAAAGCTCTCTCCTCATGCACACTTGCAGACTTTTTTATTACTTCCATATGTGCCTCTGAAGCTACAAGTTTCTTCTCCGTCTCGCTGGTGATGATGGTGGTCTTTGTGCTTTTGCTAACAGTGGCAGAGCTGCTTGTCAAGCTACTGTCGCCCTTAGCAACCACGATCTCCGGCTTAACCAGACCTTTGTCAGGCACATCTTTCCCAGTACTTAGAGATGAGACTTTTGTAAGGCGGCTGCCTTCAAGGTCATAGTTTAAGGCTAAGATAAAAGAGTATTGTCAGTATAGTTCAAACACAACTTATCAGATAAGAGGAAACTGCTCTCTTGTAAGTGTGTAAAGAAACTTACAGTTCTGTTTAGAGAGAGAGAATGACTGGAAGCTACTATAAAGTCTGTGAAGGAACAAAAGCACATAGCAGCTACTTTAACTCACTAGTACTAATATTTACACACAAATACACATATGCCACTCACACATAGACTTTCAGACTAATCCATCTTGTTTCTCTCTTGTGTTGAATATTCCTAACACTTATGAAATAATGCACAATACAGAAAATGACTTATACAATAGAAACTGCTAAAGTGCTAGACCCACCTGCTCTCCTCTCCTTCCAGGAGTTTCCTATAGGTGGCAATCTCAATGTCCAGGGCCAGTTTGATGTTCATTAATGACTGGTACTCTCGCACCTGACGCGCCATGTCATGCTTCGCTCTCAGTAGAGCCGTCTCAAGCTCCTGCACACGAAGCTTCGCATCTCTCACAGCTTGTTCTCCACGCTCCTCTGCCTCAGTGAACTGGGACTGATGGTTTAATTGCTGAACGCAAATGAGGACACAAAAAATGAACTGGTCCAAATCTGAAATGTTTCTCAAAATTAAATACAGTAGATGAACTAAGGTACTCTTTACATTTACTACATTTTTCTTCACATTTATGCATTTGGTAGATGCTTTTATTCAAAGCAATAGGAAAGTCAAGGTGTTTTTAATGTTTACCATGGGACTCGGTAAACATATATATTAAAAATAATTGATTTATTTGACACATTAGACATTTAATTATTATTTAATGTGACACAATACCATAATACCTGGACCCATTAATTTTATTCTTACCTGCCCTTTAATAATTTCCATCTCAGACTGTATGCGAGCAATATTACGCTTGTACTCGGCAATCTCAGTCTTTGAGCTTTTTAAATCTTCTCCATGTTTGGTAGCTGACAACTGCATTTCTTCAAACTAAAATCATAGTAAGCATCATTAGGGAAGCCAAAATGACACGCAATGCAATAAAACGATCATGTCAACCTCACTTATCACCAGCAACTTTTACGTTACATACACATGCAAGCCCACACACGTTTTGCCACACACAAGTTAAGGCAAGAAAAAAGCAAATAAAAACAAAAGTTGACACCTTCTGCTTGTACCAGCTCTCCGCCTCGGCGCGGTTACGGTTGGCAACCTCCTCGTACTGGGCACGAACTTCAGCCACAATCGCATCCATGTCCAAATCTCTCCTGTTGTCCATCTCCACAACAACTGATGTGTCTCTGATCTGACACTGGAGCTCATGAAGTTCCTATGCACAAAATAGTCCAGAGAACTGTTCATATTAGCTTTCTGCTTTAAATATGTTTTCTTAAATGTTTAGCACAGGAACATATGTTTTTACATTTGGTGTAAGTATTACCATCAGTAAGGGTGTTGCGTGAGTAACAATGAAAAAAAGGGTTATTTGAAGGGAGTAAAATGTACCTCTTCATAAATCTGCCCGAGAAAGTTGAGCTCATCTGTTAAGGTATCCACTTTACATTCCAGCTCCACTTTATTCAAGTACGCACTGTCAGCATCCTAACACACACACACATGCCAACGCACACAATTATCATAATCGCATTAGTTAGTTGTAATTTGTTGTAATTGCAACTGTGATCGTTTAACATGCTGACCTTTTTAAGGAGCACAAAGCCATTCTCGCTATCATTCCGTTTGTTGATTTCCTCTTCATACCTGCAGAAATGCAGAGGTTTTTTTTGGAATGCGTGTGTGGAATGTCCTCCGACACTTTATTGTGAAAATATGCACATAAGTTTTACTAAGACACTAGCCAGAGGCTCTTAGTTTTCTCACTTGCCCTTGAAGTCCTCAACCACACTGGTCATATCACATAAGCCAGACTCCAGGCGCTGCTTCTCATGACCCAGACCGTCCAGATGTCCGCGCAGGTTAGCAATGTAGTTCTCAAACATAACTTCAACACTGGATCGGCTGTTGGTCTGTTCCTGTAGAATAGACCATTTGGTCTCCAACATTTTGTTCTGTTGTTCTAAATAACGCACCTGTAAAAAACAAATGAACAACAAGAATGAAGCCAAAATTGAGTATATTGTCTATCAGTTAAAATAAAGACAACTGCTTTCTAAACTTATATCTGATTATGTGTTTTATTGCATGGCAATCTGGAAATCTGCAAAGGAACTCTTGTGATATTTGTTATTTTGATTTTCTCCACATAAGCAGGTTAATGTGAATGAATTCCATCTCTTTTTCTAAATGTGTAAGGATAAAGTTCTCTCATTATCCTGCATTAAAAAGCTGAGTTCAATTGTGTCTCTATGTGCTTCTACAGAATCTGTATTGCCCACAAACAGTCAAAGGTGTGATTGTGACAATGAACATTGCACCTGAGGGGTGTCATGAAAGACTTTCAAAAGAATTGCCAAATCATTGCCAATCAGAATTAAAGAAAACAAACTGTAAAGCAGATTTACAGATTTACTCTTACCACTATTACTCAATAACTAGTGCATAGCAGTCAAATAAAATATAGATATAATTAAAACGCTTCTTATAAAAATGATGCATCAAATACCTTCAAACCTTAATACTGTAAATGTCAAATCTCTACACAATCACACAAAAGTTAACGTTCACGCCAAAAATGCTGGATTGTTTTAACTCACAACGACCCAGCATTTTGGGTTGACAAAACCCAGCATAACTTCATTTGGACCAATCGCTGGGTTGATTCATACTGAAACAACCCAGCATTTTTATTAATTAAAATTAAAATTATATATTTATAAAATATACATTTTATATTATAGTATAAAAATATACTTTTATATATAAATGATTATTTTATAATTAATTAATATAAAGTAAATTTAGAGATGTGTGAGATTATAATTCTACTGGAACGCCATGCTGCAATCTTGGATTCTAACAAAACAGACATATGGCTGGATATACTGTAACTTACTTGTTATTCTATTATCACATTCACATCACATGCTTATACAAGCAGATGAAATAAAGCACAAGAACTAAAAACAACTATAATGAAAATAAGAGTCACCTACTTTGTCAATGAATACAGCAAAACGGTTATTGAGGGTCTTGATCTGTTCTTTTTCTTGCGTCCTGACGGCTTGGATGCTAGGATCAATCTCGATTTTCAGAGGCGCAAGAAGACTTTCATTGACCGTTACAGATGTGATTGGAGCAGAACCCCAGCCTTCTCTTGACCCCATCCCTACCCCATATCCAAACTCCAGACCACCTCCATATATCCCCGAACCTGATTTGTACCCAACAACCTTGAACCCCCCAACCGCACCTGCCACTCCACCGGAGACGGTGCGAGAGGAGAAGCTCTTGCTGCTTACACCCACTGAAGACTGACTGCTGTAGGACTTCACGTTTTTTTTCATGTTTAGCACCTCGAATTTGGATCCGACAGAAAGAATTGAGAGTCAGGAAAAGCGATGTGATGGAAATCGGTCTCTCGAACTCTTATATGAAAGACAAGGAGTGGCTCAAGTCTTGTTTATTGGACAAGAAACAATGTTTAAGATATGAATAGGTGGGCAAAGGGTTATATGGTAAGTGTACAATCAAGCTGTTATACATTAACTGTTTCTCTGACCTTAGGGCACATGCTTGAATTATTCTATAAAACATACAGAAAATGCAAAGAAAAACATGAAAAGTGGAAACAAATATGGAAAACACATCAAATACATCATCACTACGCAATAAAGATTACATTAATTGTAAAGTAAAGACATGCTGTGATACTGGAAGGCAAGTCTGCATATACTCTGGAGGCTTAATTCATAAATTAGCATAGAGACAGATCCAGATGAAGATCTGTTATAATCAAACAAATAACAAAATTTAAAATGAGAGTTTATTAAAGCTGCCCTGTATATGGTGTAGGACTTCTTATTGTTGCGAGGTTTCGCAACACCCTTATATCCACCCCTTTCAAGATGACCCCTTCATAGCTGACATGAACCTGGGCCTTTGCATTGATTGACATTCCCCTGCTATCTACACTGTAAAAACAATCAGCCTTTAAACTCATTAAAACACCATCTCTTTCTGCATTCAAACACACCATTGGTTAGTGTTCAACAAGGCAAGCATATATTGTTAAAAGTACTACAGGCTAATCCCAACTCCCACGTTGCTGTAAAGATAACAGTCCAAGACTTAACTGCTTATTTCTGATTGAGTTTCAATCTTTGCATTGCAGCTTATACTTTCTAAATGTGACACCATGGCAAACTGCAATATAATCCACACGTCCTCTCTATGCAAATATAAGACATTCATTTAACATGGACTATCTGGAAAACTAACAATTTTAATTCATTAAACATCTGTGGCAAACTGCCTAAAGAAACGTTCTATTATATAAATCAGAACTTTCATCATATTTATAATCTGAGTGGTAAAGTGAATTACAAAGAACAACAATTGCTTACAAAAAGTGGACAGATTTAAAGAGACAACATGGGCATTAAATTCATTACGTAGGTGTGTCATGTTCATTTAATGTAATTTATGGGTGGGTAGACAGTGTACTTACACAGTAAAAAGTCCTGTTTTGTTCCCTTTTTCAGGCACACTAAAGTGAACTTTCAGCAATCCCGGGTGATTACAGACCAATGCAGTTAAAAGACTTACATTTAACTGCAGCGCTACCTGGGTCATGAGTTTAAATCCCATGAGAACAAACAAACTGATTGAAAAAATGTACACACTGAATTGTAAGTCACTTAAAATAATACATAGCAGAATGATTAGGCACCAGACCAGGTGGATCGCCAGATGCCAGAAAAATGACCTGTTTGTCATTTTTAAATAATAATCTTAAAGACACTAATTAGTTTACTCAGGTGTGTTAAGGCTTGGAGGTAAACTCCATCGGACATTGGCCCTAAGAGCCTGCCTTAAAGCCTGGTTTAGGATATGTCACCAATAGGATCTCCACAATTGTTATTATAACTGTACTGTCTCATTCACCTATACAGCAATTGAATTAAATGGAGTTATAAGTTATATCGCATAAGCTATTGCTTCCCAACCCTGTTCCTGGAGACACAACAGCGCTACACACTTTGTACGTCTCCTTTATGACACACCCATTGCAGGTCTGGGTTTACTCTGCTAATAACCCGATGAGTCCAATCAGGTGTGTTCGATCAGGCAGACATTTAAAAAGGTGTAATTCTGGTGTGCCTCCAAGAACAGGGCTGGGAAACACACTAAAGTGAATCTCACATACTGTATTGCTGTTTTAGAGGATAACTGGGGTCAGCATTTCTAATGAAATTTCTAATGAAATCTAATTTTTTTTTTTTTTACTAGTGTGGGATAAATGTCAGAGACCAATCTGGATTGACTGGAATGGCAAATCAAAATTATTTTACATTCTTTCAGAATAAATGATCATAGATCATAGATACTATGTCAAAACTTAGAATATTAGATTCATGAGGGCAACTTTTTGAGGGCCAAGCTGTCTAATATTACCCAGTCAAATCATCAGAAGAGTCCGTTTGTGAATCGTGGTAATCACAATGACACTGTGCAACTCCATGCAAATGTCAACCTAACCATGAAAAAGTAGTTTTTAACCTACTGATAGCTCGGATGTCAATATTTGCTGGTTTAAATACCCATGTAAGGATTCTCTCGAAGTTTTCAAAGCACTTTTTATGCTAAAGGCATTATTCTTTTATAGTCAAGTAAAATAAAATAACTAATTATGCTTCTGATTTGTGCATTTTACAAAGTTGCCCGTTACAAACATGTGTTCTTCACATCCATAAGATGACCAAATTTAGACCAAAAAAAGTCAAATAAAAAAATACGGCCTGGTGGAAAATACAGCCAGAATTTCTAGCTTTCCTCAATAGACTGAAACTATACTACAGTTCTCCTTGAGGGCTTTTCTACATTATATGCATTCTAAATAGTAAGTCTTAATCTACATACTACACACTTTCTAGTCAGCACGTAGCACAAACATGCCCAAACCAGCAGTGAACCGATGGTGACCTATTTTGGTTGACTTGGGAATTAATTTAAAGATGAACTCTGCTTATTGTTAGGTAAGAGAGAGAGAGATAATCTTCAAACAGTGCTTGCTATGCACTCCTTATTCACATTACCTGAAATAAGATCGAGGGTGTGGTGCCCTGGAGGTATGCACAGTAGAGGTGATCAGCGTTAAAACAGGTCTTTGGAGAGCAGATATGAACCGCTTATATTAAACATGTTTCCCTTTAGGGACACCGGTGGGTAAATTTATGACAGTGATGAACAAAATAGCTTATGAGTGACAGCTTCTGCAAGCAGGCGTAATACATATGTTTGCCCTTGGATAAACTTAAGCAAGTAAGGTGCAAGTACAGACAATGGAGTTCTTTACATTTGAAAAGCAAAAACAAATCTTTACACATTTTAGAGATTAATTGATGGCTTCTTATGTTTGCGTAGATTTGCAGTTGAGAAAAGTTTGTGTTGTGCACCTTAGCCAGCCATTTAAAGCTAAATATGCATCCTCTTTTATGTTATTTTAATGTCTGCAGCTTGATCTGTGTTTGATAGCAGGGTAAAATGTAGTATAACGATACAAACGCTATGTACCCAAGAGAGAAGAAAACTAAGCGAAGGAACCGAGCAAATAAAAATGAAATACTGCCATAAACACAAACGCTGGCAAGTTGTTTTTGCGCTGTACTGATTTTGTGATGGTTGTTAGCACCCTCTAGTGACCGAGTTTAGAAGTGCACGATGTTATCAAAACCTACAGTTAACAGTCGTGGCCAAAATATTAGCACACTTGGTAATTAGGAGCAAAGAATAGTGTAAAATAAATCTTCATTATTTATTATTTTAATCTTTTATAAAAAAAATTATTTATGGGACAGCATATTTATTTGCAATACTAGAACTTCAAATGGGACTTGAACCCTTGAGAAAAACAAAAAACAAATGTTTGCTTAATGTGATTTTCCCCCACTTTCAATTATTTTACTTCAATAAAACGTTGGATATTTGTTAATTTTTTTAAATAAAAGATCAAGTAGTAACAATGCAGATTTATTTTCACAGCCTTCTTTGCTCATATTTACCAAGGGTGCCAATATTTTTGTACATGTACATGACTGTACATAGTCCTTAAAGGAGGAGGGGGATGTAGTTCCATCAAAAAAAGGTTTTTGATTTTATCCATGCAATAGCCAAACACTGTGTTGATCAAACAATAACGTGTCATACCTTTTAGCAATCATTTAAGATCATTGTGTACATTTTAAATAATTTTTGTCGTGAGAAAATCTATGCCTTCACTTTCTCATTGTACTAACGCATGTTAACTTGCAAACAAAGCTTGTTGAAAAAGAAAAAAGGGAAATATGATTCCAGTTTTCCATTGTTGAAGGATTTAAACGCTCCTTCCTTGTTCTCTGCATTATTCTTTTTATTCTCCCTTTCCCATCGTTTTTTTTTCTTCAAATAATGAGCAGGCAATGGAGAGAACCACTGGGTGGAAACACGAGTCAAAAACACAAAAGAGTCATAAAATGTGGCTGCCAGGAACATTCAACCTCACTAAAGCCTGCAGAGCCAATTTTGAAAACCGTGCAGAAAAAAATGTGCTTTTACCCTCTCGTATCATATTGTTGTTTAGAAATACAAACAGAATTTCATTAATAATGCAGTGACTATAAGTTTGAAGGAATAAAGAAAAAAGTAAGAAAGAAAGAAAGAATTTTAGGAGTGGTGTAGGGGGGTGGTGTTGTGGGGGTGGTGCAAATTCCTTCATTCTGCTGTGTGACTCACTGTCCCCTCACTTTCCTTTCCTCTCTAACTCTGTCTGTCAACTGCATTACACTACAGCACATGGACGAGCCACAACAAATGATTATCTGTTCTACATAGATCACACAGAACAGATCTTTATTTAAATATGTGAGATCCGCTATGTTATAATTACCTCTGTTATGAAGTGAGGCTGTAAACATGATTGGTTTGACTAGCCTTTCAGGGTTTTTATCAAGATATCAATGATTACCAGGCCGATTTCACAATGTACTCACAAGCAATATCTGACTTGCATTATCTTTTGAATTTTGTAAGACAGAGCTACAGATCAGAAACTCCAGTACTACGTTTCCAAATACTATAAAAATGTCTGTTGTGGGTTACAAACATGACTTTAGGCAACCACATTTACATCCAGACTTTTATTAATCATATGAAACTTACTTCAAGCCCAAAGATCTTTGTTTAGACAAAGATTTTGTTTTAGAAAGCACCGTTACCTCTTACGTCGGCACAAAAATAAACTCAGGCTGCTTTTGTGTGCAACGCAACAGGATTTAGTAACATGTACATGGGCATTTTTGACTAGCCACAATATACAGGAAGTGAAAACGTTGCTTAGAAACCAACTGTCAGATGACACACATGCGTGGTTGCCATGTGAATGATAGAAAACAAACACAAACTATTTCTCTGCTTTTGGAATAAAGCTCCAGCTGCATGAAGAACATGCAGGGGAATTCCTCAAGCATACAGAAGAGAGGTTTGATTTAATCGTATACTTTCTCCTGCAGGGTTGTTTGTGATTTTTGTACACCATTTGTATTTAGAGCTCCCGGAAATCATGGGCTGATGACTCATCTGGTAACCAAAGCTCTCTGGAATCTATGGAGAACCTCATTCAAACAAAGACAAACTGCAGTTCACACCCTGTCATGTCTGCCAGTTGGAAAGGATCCACTAAAGTCAAATAGGTTTATTATAAGAAATTATTCATGAAACTCTTTGTAAATTAGCAACCTGTTGCCTGCCACATCTGAGATCTTGTTAAATCTCTTACATACAGTGAATATTGAAAGAAAACTTTTAAATGGTTACTCAAAGTTTGATTCATTATAATTAGAACAGCAGAAAACAGAAAGAAAGAAAGGTTCAACTTTCAAAAAACGCTTTGTGCAGTCTCCTCAGGTTTCTTTTAAGTTGTGGGTGTGTAAGACCTCTAGGCATCCTGTTGTATAGATCACTGGCATTTCAAAGCAACATCATCATTGTGACAATTAGCTATGCGTTATTCTTTTCTCCTATTCTCAGATTACAAAACAGGCGACATTAAATAAAAGTTCACACTATGCTTTGTTTACTCTATTCACCCAAGTCCAAAATTAAAATGAAAACCGATGAAATGGAAACTTAATTGTAGTTTTTTTGATACAGCTGTCCTATTTTAAGCATTGAATTTTTATCAGCTTTGAGTATGTACTTCAACATAGCACATCGCATATTTGGACAGTTATGTAATTTTGAGCAGGGCACCTTAAAAGGTCAAAAGCGCGTGAGACTATTTGTAGGTTTGCAGTTAAATCAAGCATAAATCAAGAATGTTTCTTTGAAAATGTTCTCAAATGTTTAGATGCTTTGCGTTTTTGACATGAAGGATATGAAAGATAAAATCTCTCCCATTCTGTATGTTTTAAAGAACAAAAGTGACTTCTTTTGGGAAAATGTACTCATAGGTGTAGCCAATCCCTCCGGAGCTCGATCAAAATCAAAAACCATTGTTTACCTTCTCAACTTCTGTTCTCATCAGCTTAGCCTGTAATTTAAGTATTTACTAAAGCATTGTGGGATTGAAAGTATAAAATGAGCCTGATCTCAGTGCTGTATCTTGTTGCAGTTTGCATATGTGGCCTGGGCCAGATGAGCTCAGTGGTTGGAGTTCAGATAGATCGGGCAGAAAGTGAGAGAGAGGATGTGGGAAGGGCGTTAGAGAACACTGAAAAAAGGGGGGACTGGACCATGTGGGCAGGGTCTTAGCTGGTCAGCGCGCGTGCTTGTGAGTCAGACAGAGAAAAGGAGGAACAGTGAGAGTTTTGTGGGGGTATAAAAGCTTAACAGTTCTGTTTCTGTGGTTCATCAGGGTTGACATCCTCCAGCGCGCTCGCAGTTTCTCTTGCCGTTAGTACTTCCTTTCTACAGCACTATGAGTTACTACGCACCTCAGGCATCTCACATCTCATTCACGCGCTCCATGCCCGTAAACCGTGCCGCTAGCACCTATGGCGGGGCGGGAGGTCAGGGTACGAGGATCTCCTCTGCTTCTACCATGTCTCTTCGTTCTGTCCCCAGAAGTGGGGGCATTTCTGCTTCCAGCGCTTTTAAGGTGAGCTCTGCAGGCATGGGCGCTGGCTCCGGGGGTCCCTGAGAGCGAACGTGGGCTCAAAGGGGCACATCATGGGCAATGAGAAAGGTCAGATGCAGAATCTGAATGACCGCCTGGCCTCTTATCTGGACACGGTGCGCAGACTGGAACAGGAGAATGGCAAATTGGAGCGGCAAATCAGAGAGGCCCTGGAGAAAGGAGGTCCAGAAGCTCGTGACTATAGCAAGTACTACTCCATCCTGGATGATCTAAGGAACAAAGTAAGAGAGACATGCTTTGCATGAATCTGTATGAGTGCTTTTTTCTTTTGGTGGGGGTTGAAACTTTTGAGAGTTGAAGAGGACTGTGTTCATGTTGATGCCAGATGTTTGAAATTGGAGACACAGAAGTTTGTGTCTGTGTGTATTTGAACATATTTTAAATGCTCTAGAACAGTTAATGCTTATTGTTTCAGTGTATACTGATAAAGCTGGTGAATTAATGGAAGCTATGAAGATATATAAAAAGGATATGTTTTTGTCCATTAGCATGTCTTAACAATTTCATTTTTTAACATTTAGTGTCCATGATAACACCAGTCAAAAGCAAATGGCCTATCAAATATCAACATCTCAATGGAGGGTGTGGCACGCACCCTTTTCTTCTTGCTCTCTCATTCCTTTTGTGCCTGTTCTGTTTCTCTCTTTTACTACAAGGGAATTACTCAGAGGTTGTAAAATTAGTGCAACCATAGAGACATCAACACAAATAAAACACTCACAATCATTTCTAAACTCTTAGAAGAACATTTGACGAACTACTGGCAACTGAAACTTCCTATAAAGTCACACACTGCTCAGTCATAATGCAAAACAGATGTGGGCACACATACGCACTAACACTGTCACGCACACAGCCACGATTGCATACAAGAATGCAACTGCTTTAGAATTTGAACAACAGATGTGGTTGTATCATTATACATAACATTTGTTGATATCTGAGCTAATTTTAAAATCTAAAAAAGTAGAAGACTTTGGTTATTTCTGCAGGGCAGTTTTGATTAGCACAAGCTCGTGATAATGCATCATACCAGTTTCCTCTTGCAGGATGTGTCACATGAAAGAATTTTTGTGGCAATGTTTCATTCCACTTCAATTCTAAACACTGCACAAATAGATATTATACAGACATGCACAGGCACATGGATACCTGCACACATACTTCAAAATAAAAAATCCCCTTAGAAGCAAACTTTGTTTTTGTCACATTTTTAATTCAAATTAAAATTCTTGTTCATTTAGATCTTTCTATGCTCCAATGTTTCATAATGAAATTATACAAATAAAGCTATTAGAAGGTATAATTTAATATACTACAAAATCTTTTTGCAATTTATTAGATAAGAGCCTACTGCTGTAAAAATGCTATAATTCTAAACTTGCTTTTTGTTATCATTATAGGATGGAGGTTTAAATAGACACCAAAAGCAGATTTTTCTCTGAAGTCACAGTGTGGTAAAATATGTTCACTGTTTTGCCTGTAGGTTTTTGATGCCACTGTGGACAATGCTCGCTTTGTTCTACAGATTGACAATGCTCGTCTGGCTGTGGATGACTTCAGAGTAAAGTCAGTATTTAATTACTGTTACATTCCATTGGTTAAAACAAAAATCTTAGAAATGTCTTTAAACATTCTTATTACACTTTTTGATGTCAGTTTCCTTTTAGCAAAAAATCGTCTTACACATCAGATCATTTTTATATACAATGTTGAGAATGTACCAAGACATTTTAGTGCATTATTTAAAGACTATTGTGTGTGTTTCAGGTTTGAGAATGAGATGGCCATTAGGCAGTCAGTGGAAGCAGATATTGCAGGTCTGAAGAGGGTTATTGATGACACCAATGTTGGTCGCCTGAATGTGGAGGGTGAAATTGAGTCCTTGAAAGAAGAGCTTCTTTTCCTCAAAAAGAACCATGAAAATGTAAATAACCAATAATCTCTTTTTGCAGTTCTTTGTTGATTTAAAGTGTAAAAATTACAGAAATAAGCCATTAGTAGGTTTATTTCTCATCAGCACAGCAACATTGACTCAACCAATTGCATGAGATTGGGTTTGTCAGAATCTGTTTGTCTGACCAATGGCCGTTAAACTGAACTTATACACTTTAGATATAAATAAGGGCTAATCACAGTCTGTCTTTAACTATGTGTTACTGAATTACTTGAATAACTCTTAATGTCCAACTCTTTCATGCGTTTCTACATCTCAGATTTCCTCTATTTATCTTTGCAGGAAGTTGGAGAGCTACGAAACCAGATCGCCATGTCAGGTGTTCAGGTTGATGTTGATGCACCCAAAGGACAGGATATGTCTCAAGTGATGGAAGACATGAGGGCAAATTATGAAAAAATGGCTTCTAAAAATGCAGAAGAACTTAAAATGTGGCATGAAAACCAGGTACAGAAGTCATTTAGTGTAAAATCCCAGACGTCCCACAAACCTCCAACCACTAATTATGATACAAATCTTTTATTTTAAACATGATCTCAAACTAAATCATTATCTCTTTTCAGATCTCAGAAGTTCAGGTGCAGGTAGCTCAGAACACAGAAGCATTACAAGGTGCCCAAATGGAAATTAATGACCTTCGAAGACAGGTTCAGACTCTAGAGATAGAGCTTGCATCCCAGCAAAGCCTGGTAATCAAACATGTGCACATTTACACACTTTTATTAAGATTTCTGATGTCTTTGCTTAAGGTTTACTTAGATAAGAACTTGAAGACCATCTTCTGAAATGCACTTTACTTTTCTAATTGGTCCAATCTAAATCTCGATATACAGAAAGCATCGCTTGAGGACACGCTTCGAAATACTGAGTTACGCTCAAATGCTGAGATGGAGAAGTACAACAACAACATATTGCAGCTTGAAGGTGAGCTGGCACAGCTGAGGTCAAATATCACAGAGCAGGGTCAAGAATATGAAGCTCTGCTTAATATGAAGATGAAACTGGAGGCAGAAATCAGCACATACAAGAAACTGCTTGATGGAGAAGATTTCAAGTAAGGAAATCCATATATTCTGTATAAGATGATGTATATATATCTAATGTATGTTGCTACTATAGGATGGTAAAATGTTGCTGATTTTATCTTTTCTTTGTTGTTCAGGCTTCTGGATGCGATAGATGACAGAGATTAAAACTTCTGAAAGTGGAACAAACATTATCAACATTTTAAAACGCATTCAAATAAAAACCTGTGGCAAATCTTTATAATCTTTTTATCTTCTTTTAATTGTCCAGACTACAGATTTTTCAAGACATAGTGTGCTCAGATTGTTTTCTGAGCACACTTCCTCCCTTTAAGGCATAATGTCATATACACGGTAATTTCTTTCTGTCAAGACTGTTACACTTAACTCACATCAACAATGTGTGAATTACAAAACATACACATTATGGGCAATTATTCAAACATTACTGGTGTATTATAAGTCTTTAATATAGATTACAAATTCCACATCATTGTTTATTGCTTGCAGTCTTGTCAGAAAGCTTAAACATAAAAATGTGAAGAGAAATGTGAAGTTGTCTACCAGAGCAATAAAGGAAAAAGCAAAAGTAATAAAAACATGCTTTCTACAGTGAATGTCAGAATTCATTATTAAAGATGGATGCTCATCTATTGTGTGTGTGCGTGCGTGTGAGACCTTGTTTTTATATTCTGGTGGGAACTTGAATCTGAATGCACACAGGGGACTCGAGTCACCGTGACCTAAATTGAGATCCCCACTGGTAAACAAGATTATAAATCATGGAGAATTATATTTTTTAAGTTTTCTGTGATGGTTAGGTTTAGGGGTTGGCTTAGGGGAAGGTGATAAAATATATACAGTTTGTACAGTGTAAAACAATAACATCTATGGAATGTCCTCACGGAGATAATAAACCAGACGTGTGTGTGTTTTGTTACATAAGTATAACTTACTGAACCTGATTCTGTAAAAAAATCTGTAAAATCTTTAAGCGTTAAGAACATTCCTGGAGTTGGAAAATATGCATTAAGCACACCTTCACCCAGATTTTATGCAGTCAGGCATGTAAATGTCATGTAAATATTACCAAACTTTTAAAATGAACTGTTTTTAAATGTCTTTACTATCAGACATTAACCATAACCACATATTATAGGTGACATGAATTAATGTAAAATGAAAACAGAATGGATGTCGTAGTTTTGATTTACTAGACTGCCAACCAAGAGCAAGAGTGTTTGACGTACATACTTTATTTTCTTCAGTATTCCAATATCAATATTTTTAGTTGTTATCATTCACCACCGTTGTACATTTTATCTTTCTTATGTCAATACATTAAGAAAATGCAGTAACAGCATGTGTAGGCTACGTATGTTTTCTTTAATAGCATTTTTATTCTAATTTACTGTTACCTGTGAGCGAAAACAATTGTGCATGAGCCAGTAATGGCGGCCTCTGTTGGTTAAAATGTGAATTACATGTTAAATCATACGTGTTATTTCCATGTTTTATGGGGACTTTACATAGACTTAAACATTTGAATTTAAACATAATTTAAGACTTATTTATGGGGACCAAAAAATGGGAAAAATGAAATATCATACACGCCACAATGTATGTAAATATGCAAAGTTTCACCATAAAATCCACACACGTCCTCAAAAAACAATCCATCAATATTGTAACATTGTTTGGGTAGGTTTTTAAAACGATCGAAAAGGTTGCAAATTGATTCGTTATTGATTATCTGTAGGCCTTTTAGATACGGAACAGATGAGACTTCTGTATTGTTCATCCATGTGTACATCGAGCCAGCATACTATCATAGCCAACAGCACCCTCATCTGTCGTCTTGACAGTAATCATATATTCAGAGATGTTTAACCCGCACTAGTGTTCTTTAAAAACTTAGATATGCATCATAAACACAAACATTTAAACAAATAGCACAACAGCAATTGTCCCATATTGTCCCATGAGCTAATGCAAAAGCCATTTGTGTGGATGATTTAAGGAACACTGAGACACTGGCCATTTGTTGGTCTTAGATAAACAGTAACAGAAAACATTGTTATTTAACTGTAAAAGCATACTAAAGACATTCCCCTGCCCTCTCTCAACAGAAAGGGAGGGCGGGGGAGGGGCGGACACTGGTGGGGGAGGGGCCGTGCATGTGTGCTGTTGTCACAGGGACGGAGGGAGGTTACTCGGAGTTAAAGCGAAGGAAAAAAAGGACAAAAAGGAGTGCATGGGAGTCTGAATGCATGGCATCATAAGCGTGGAATACATTTATGACTGTTGCGTGCAATGGGATACACAAAAAGGTACGGGTGTGGTTTTTATTGCTTTTTGAAACACCATGACTGATTAACAATGTGTCTAAAATGATTACTCTTTACCCTTGCATTTCTGATCTGTTTAAAACCAAAGGTCGTGTGCATGTGCAAGAGAAGAGAATTTTTGAATATAATTTCATATCTTGTTGTTAGTAGGCACCCCTATTCGGCCTGCGAAAAATAAAGTAGCACGCGATGCAAGGTGGAGTAATAACTTGCGCTCTTTATCTCTGTTTCAGGCATGTGTGTTGATCAACAATGGTAAAACAAAAATTGCAAAGCAGTAACATATACAGCCACCCTACAAAATCAACCTACCGAATCGGAATTGAAGTCAAAACAGCATGGTGAGTCAATGCACAATGCACAAGAATGCACGTTAATGTGTCTGTGAATGCGTGTACACGCTGGTTCAGATTCTGCAGCAGGAAAAGTGTGCGCTTCACAGAGTAACGACTTTTACCCAGCTGCTTCTGTATTCACATCTCTTGAGCCCTTCCACTATCATGAAGAAAGTCTATTAAGTTTTTTTTACTAAGAGCCAATACATTTTGTGCTGTAGAATTGCCTCTAATTACCAGTAAAGGTCATTTGCAGTTCACAAAATAAGATTTATTATGGCTAATTGACTTCCTACTTTTGCAGATCTTCAGTAATTTGATTTGCTAAAATAAAGTCTTCTTATGAAGTCCAGTCAGAAGTTATGTGTTTATGTATGCCTGTGTGTGTGTGCAAAGGATGTGCTCTTTGTAAATAGATCCCAGGCTAAATTCTTGGCATTCCGGGTGCAGCCATATTTATGGATGGGATCCTGTCTCTTCAGTGGAAGTTCTAGGATGTGTGTGAACTGGAGGGAAGCAACATATAAATGAACTAAACTAAACCAAAAAGCCAATGAGACTTATGTTCCTGTATTAAATATTTTTTCAAATGAACAAGACTTTTTGTGTTTAGGGATTTGTTGGGATTACTGGGGAATCTGTAGGAAACTGACGAATGTGTTAGTGTTCTTCTGACTCTTCTAGAGCTTTAATCTGTCTATTCTAATCTGCCACACACACATAAACGGTGCATACACAAATTATGCTGGTTGTAATTACAACATTCAGTCAGACATTTAATTTGTCTTGCAATTAAAACGTGTGAGATTATGAACGGTGCAACCATACTGGGATTACTCCCCCAGATTAAGATGCGAAGAACAAATCACATTTTGCCCAGACAACTAAACACTTCCATATGGTGAATGCTGGTTTAAGTCCAGTTGTAAAGTTGTAAAGGTTTTTGAGATGGGACACTGCATGACATTACAATGACTTTTTATTTATGGTAGAGTAACAAGATATTTATTTTAAGGTGCACTCGGTAACCTTTCTCTACATTAAAAAAGTTGCAAAAAAATAAATAACACTTTTAAAAACGTTTAAAATCATTTACAGCCATATGTGATGAAGACTTCAGTCTTTTCATTTGCCAAAGAAAAATATACAAATTACTTGCCCGTAATTAAGGTATATGATATGAGCCACCTCTGTCTGTAGAGCTGTCTGTTCGGATCACATGATCACTTGGACCCTTTTCTTTGTGAAGTACGCTTAGCTGCATCCTAGCCACTAGATGTCAATATGTCCAAGGTCACTGTCATCAAACAGCATTAATTAAAGTTAAAATTAAAGGAATACTTCTATACTCCAAATATTATCTGATTATTTACTCTCATGCCATCCTACATCACTTATAACAAATAATGTTATTAAAATGCCATCATGTTATCTTCTTATACAGCGCTAAAAATGGTAGATTTCCAAAAACCACATACATCTATCGTTAAAGGAACCAAAAAGTGACTCTTGTGGCAAAACAATTACTATTTTGTGATTATTATTATTTTTTTTTTTTTTAAGTAAACAAGCCGATTTGAGCATTAGATTCAAATATGGCGATATGTTGATAACTGAATCTTATTGGTTCTTACTTGTCACAACACACGAGATCCAATAAGATTTGAAGTTATTAGTGTTACAATTAATATTTTTAAAGCTCAAAATATTAATTGTGTGCTTCAGAAGACACTTACTAACCCACTTAATGATGGATGTTTGTTTTTTTATGCATCTATAATGGCACAGAATTATAAAAAAAAAATTATATTTGGCTGTACTTTTATGTTTTTTGAGTGCACCTTTTAAACAAATGGCATAAAATATCCCTTTATCACATATATGTGAGTACACACAGTATATTTACCTTCTTACTTTCTTAGGTGTTGTAATGATGCAGTGGTCATCTGAGTGGGCGGAGCAACATTATGATGTCTCCTCCACCACATCATCTCCAGTTCACCCTAAGCACCTCCCATTTCCGCAGCCTAGCCGCCCCGGGTTCTCATGCTACACTGACGATATCAGCGCTCTGAGTGCCTCCAGCCTGCTGAAGCGCTATGCCGAGAGGTATTCCTTCAGCTCGGCCTTGCCGGAGCATGGGGTTTCCTGAGAAGTGAGCAGCATCAGGAGGCGTGGCCTGTCGGGTACAGTGCGGATGGGCCCCCTGGTTTAGATGCATTAAAGGGGACATTAGGGAGTGGAAGTGATCTTACAGAGCAGCAGTACAGCGGTGGCCCATCATCTCAGGAATATCCTGCGTCTTACAGTAGCCAACACCTGCTTACCAAGCCATCCTATCTCCCATCACCAGCGTTTGCTTTACCATCTGCATACCTGCCTCCCGCACCAGGGTATGCGTATCCCCAGCAGTGCAGCCTTACCGCCGGTTACCCCCATGGCACGCCTTCTTTGCTGCCCTCGGGCCTGCACACACCCACGCCTGTGAACGCCCTCCACATTCCTGGGGAACCTCCACGCAATAGGAAGTTCGGCTTTGACCAATCCAAAACAGCCAGAGTGTCCCCTTACACAATCAGGGAAAAGAGCGATCGGCAGATTGGCGATGGTGGCAACGGTAACGAAAGCTGCGGGACGGATGTCCAAGGCTACCGTCCGGAAAGACTGTCTGCTGTTAATGATACTGAGGTAGATTCTGTTGGTAAGACCAGTAATGTGCAGGCTCTGGAGTCACGGCCTTATGGAGGTCCAGGACAGTATACTTATCCTTAAATGTACTTGATTAAGTCAATCAGTTAGTTTCAATTAGTATCACTTATAGGAACACTTCAACAAAGCAGCTTATAATATAGAAAACATCAGATTGGTTACTGTTTTATACTGGTAGCAAACTGAGATGTTTCTCCTATGCACATTATTCCTCTCATTTCTAAACTGACTGAAATGTTAATCAGACGGGTAACACAGACACTATTTTGTCTTTTTGTTGTTCTGTTGCATTCCTTATGTTCTCTTTTATGTCTGTCCTTTTATTCTCTCCCTTTTTTTATACTCTCTACAATTATGTTGTCCAGTGAAGCACATTATGGTGACAAGCTTTAATCCACCATATCAATCAATCCAAGCCAAAGACTGAACGGGTAGCATGGAAACAGAAAATGAAAGAGGAATAAGGTTTTATAACAAATTTTAAGTGTATTTACTTTAAAAAATACCACACACACACACAAAACGCATTTAAATAAGAGCGCAGACATGAATGTTTTTATGTTTTTTGATACACAGTATGTCAGTGGATATTGTTCAAAACTGAATTAGTATTATAAACTGAATCAGTAATATAAAAAAAAAAAACTTCAGGAATATTAACTTCGTACCCTTTGAATGTAAATCTAGTTTCCTCAGGAATTGTGAATGAAGCCATACTTTTTTATCTTATACATTCATCTTTTATTGTTTAGATAGCTTAGATGAAGTTTATAGATGTCCTTGTAAAGTTGTCCTTAATGTCCTATAGAACTGTGTACATAAATCTTAGATAGTACACACACTGCTAATAACAAAACCAAAAGTACTTCAAATATAAAAATTGTAAAGCATTTTTACAGAACTCATAACAGTATATTCCACAACAGTATTATTTGGGGGCTGAAAAAGGCTAAAAATGTACTCAGCAGTCTATTTTACTATTCCCTTATTGAAACCCACAGAGCTGTCCCAGCCCCCTAAAGCTGATCACTGGATGTGCTTTTCTCTGACCCTTTGACCTCCACCAATTCTCTCTTTTGAAAGAGGTATGTGAAAGAATAAAGATCCTTTGTTGTAGTGAGGTAAGCAGGGCATACACTGAAATGTACAAACAAAACAGAAATAAATAACAGTGCAGTTAATATTTAAAACGTAAACTGGTATGTTTAAGATACTGTTGGTTAATGTAAAAAAACTATCTACCTCACTTTTTACAATGCTGTATGTTCAGAATATGCAATTATGTGTTACATGTGTAAATGTCTACCTCAAGAAAAGATACATGAAATAAAAACTATTGTACTGGTTCACAATTTGCCCTTGTGTTTTTTGTTTGTGTTTGACAAAAGAAAGTTAAATAGACAAGATCTGTGGATTGTTTGACTTAAAAATAAAAGGGGGAATTGATTTAATGCTATTAATAAGGAAAAGCACTCCTATAATACTTCAATCTTTTTCAAAACACTGAAGTTTTATGATTTTACATTTCTAGTATAGTTATTATCTGCTTTATCTGGCCCTTGTAATTACAGTAAACAGAATCTATACATGCATATGCTTTAGTACTGTTAGGCCAAATGCACAGCTGGTGCTGCTAGGTCACCTTGCTTGACATTCAGGTATCATGATCCTTAATTCTCAATAGCAAATATTAATGCTCTTCGATCTTCTTCCAAGAAGAAAATTCAGTTAGGTTCTATTTTCAATTTTTACTGCAACAATTGTATAACAAATAATCATTTGTATGATAACTGTAAATATGTAAGTATAACATATTTACAGTTATCATACAGATGATTATTTGTACATTTTACTTGTGGTCACTAATATAGGTCACTAACATACTACAATAAATTAGTATTTTAACCTTTTTTAAATTCACTTTCTTATGTTGCTTGTTATCTTTTGTTGTTGCTTGTATTTTCCAATGCCTGTAAATAGCTTTATAGGTATCTTTGTGAATGTCCTCAACACAAACACTGTAAAACTGTAAAACAGTGTAAAACAGTAAAACTAAACAGATGCTGACTTTTGACTCTCTTCTTCATTGTAATGCACCGCCTCACTGCAGTCAAAGTGCAGCCGAGTGTGATAGACACTCTATTCTCTCCATCCACCCCCACCCGCCTTACAGCCTCCCTCAGTACTTTGTTTGCCAGAAATTACTGTGCAACTCATTAAATCTTAAATCTTTTATCTGCCCGATCAATATCTTACATATATATATATATATATATATATATTGTTGAATAAAAGAGAAAAAATCTTATCATTATCTCTCCCTTCATACTGCATATTGTACAGTGACACATATTTAAGGCCTTTAGATCCCGTCTTCCATTGCAATGAATCCATCATGTATTAATCCACCAAAACACAAGATGACTGATAAATGGGACATACAATTATGAAGTTTTAGAGTAATGATTTGTACACATTCTCAATCATTAATGGTTTGTAGTACATTTGAAACACCGTGGCTACGGTATCTTTACACGTTTGTGTTAAATTATGTCATCATGACAGACTGTAAAGTGCATTTCGATAATGTTAAGGCAACATTTGCTCGGCTTGATCTGCATGTTTACCACCAGGTGTCAGCATACGCCCAACGACTGCAATATTGTAGCTGGCAAAGATAATCTGTTTTGTGTGTCAGATTAGTTTTTCAATTTGAGTTTTCAAAGCATGTATTGTAGAGCATGAGTTTTAAGTGTAATATAGCAACAAGACCTCTTCTTTATCATATTTTTTTGCATTTTAGTGTTTATCTTTGAATTGTGCCGTCAAAATGACACATAATATTCAGTATCACTAGTGCAAAAGTGTTAGCAATAGTAAACAAATCTCTTTTTTTTACTCACACAGAGTCCACAAATGAACATAAATAAACAAAACATAAACAAAAAGACCTTTAATGTAAATCGAATGTAATGATTCTTGTAAAAATATATATATATCTTGCAGATGTCATGTTAGATATTAAGTTGGAGTTTTAAAAAAAGAACACAATTCAGCATTAAATATGACTTTTTACAGAAATGCTTTACGCACACAATTTTGCCTCCACAAATGAAATATGTGCACGGTTTTTGAAATCCTCAACACAAGCAAGAAAAACACAAACACTCAAGCATAACTGGAAGGCTGCTTTATTGTTTGGAAAAAGGTTTCGTGCTCAAATGAAGACAATCTTTCACTGATTCTCGCTAAGTCAAGTGGTTGTGCAACACACCCTCTCCTCTCCAACAACAGTGGCAGGAGATAAAGAACAACATTATGAACCAAAAACCACTTGAAATATTGTCAGCAAATGAAGGAAATAGCATCTCAGTCATGCTACAAAAGAATAGACAGAAATCAGTATTTATAGAAAAATAAAAGAAGTGGCCGAAAATTAACAGAAGCTGAGCACAGAAGTCAAACAGTTTCTCTTTCAACATCTCAACCCTCTAGAGAGATTCATCGAGTGACCGCTGCACTCCATTTTTTCGCCCCATGCTATCGGACAATCTCTGATGATGAAGTCAGGCTGATGCCAGTTAAGTTTTCTTTTTTATCTTTTTCTTTTTTCTGTTTTTGTCATTTTTTTACATTTTGTATTTTTGTTTCTTTTTTGCTTTTTAATAGATGTCACAGACATTCTTTAGTTCAGTTCTTCTCCCAGTGCTCATTTGAAACAAGCTCCACTTGTTTAGGAGAATTTTATGCAACATCATCTACATTTTCAACAAACGAAATTCGGCAGCAAAGGCACCTTAAACAAACGTACAAAGACAAGAAAAGCATATTTTGAAGCCTAACCAAACTTAAGATTGCAAATTGCATTGCTGTGTATCTAGGAGATGAAGAACAAGCTGAGCTTAAGTCAAGCTGCATCACACACATTTAAAGTGACTGGACTGTCACACGCATTCCCCTCAACCCCGTCCCACACACTCTCTCACAGACTCTAACAGAAAGATAATGGCATTTGGTGATGAGGCCGGAAGATGAAAACAGGGTTTTTTTCATGAGGAAAGTGCACGTGTCATCTGACGCACGACGTATGTGAGTCTGAGTTCGGTGGAAGGGGTTTGAGATGATTAGATGTATTCACACAGGGTGTAAATAAATTGCTGGTAGTGCATTCCCCTCCCGCAAACGGGCGACATAAGCCATAGCGAGCAGCCAATACATCACCGTGCATTAAAAGCTGGACCTGCACACACGCGACTATACATCATCCCTTCGAACACAATCACACAGACATGCACACATTCTCAAACCCGGGCATTTCTAATTCGCACACACTAGCACACACGGTGTGGGCCAGGCCAGAGCTTTGGTCGTTCACCGAATGTATTGCACAAAAGAAAAAAGAATGTAAGCGAATGACAGCCAGTGGTGCGTCCCCTCCACACCCAGCAGAGGTCAACACAGAGGAGGACAGTGCTCTCAAATCATATATACATACATATGTATATGTGTGCATATATATACACATATGTACATATACATGTATACATAGATACATATGTAATACAGCTCTATATATGCCTTGATTTCTGTATAGATTTATATATACTTTTTGCTTTTAACATATATTGGATTTCCCTCTTTAATGTGAAAAGTGTCTCAAAAAATCTACACTTTCTAACAAATATGTCACGGTCTGCAAGTGAGACCAGGGCAATGAGTGAAGCCATTCTAATAAGGTTATAATTACTTTTCAGTATTAGATTAATAGCAGTAATTTTTTAAAGTGTTTCTGTATTTACAAAAAACTATGCATGCCGTTAAAATAAAATGATATATTACATTATTTATAGTCTCTTAAAAAGTTCATTCTTAACTTTTCAGCATTTTGTGCCACTTACAACATAGCCTATACTGTACAATATATTTTTTAAACTCATTTTTCAGTTTAAACGAATGTACGGTCTGTTATTGGTTTAGATTTGTTCTCTTTTTGTATTTGTTTTTGTGTTTATACAGCCGAGCCTGCATGAGAATGGGTTAAGCTTTGCTGAGCTTATTGTTTTGGTTCAAGTCAACGCCCTCGCATGCAGCAACTGGACCATCAGATGAAGGGTTAAGGGTAAACTGCTGACATCACTAGAAAACTGAAAATGTAGTAGCTTTGATGTGGGAGTTGCCCGGCTCACAGTAAATAAGCTGCTGTGGGACCAGTGCCTATAATGGTTATTTGGCATTAGTGAGGTGGTCTACTAATGAAAAACAAGGCAGACCAGGGGTTGAATAACTGTACATTTAAATCAAAGGCTCTGTGCTCCATACAACAGTGGATCTAATCTCATTGCTTCCAAACGGTTTACTCTTACCTAAAATAACAAGGTTTTATTACTCTGTTAAATGATAGACTCCACACAAATAGAAGCTGCGTGGGGTCGACTCTACGTCAAATAGCCCTACTCTTTTCTTTCCATGAGTTTAATGAGGTGGGAGCGCTCCTGCCTTAGCTCCGCCCCATTTTACAAACATTCTCCGGACCCGACGCGAAGGCCCTTATTGATGACATCAGAGTCACAATGATACATCTGTGTTGTATCCTGAGAATAATGGGGAAACTCAACAAGCATTAGTCTGTCTGAAAGTGTTCAACAGGAGGGGATCAGTTCACCCCCCTGAAACATTCCAGAAACTTTCAGACACACACAAAGTAATTAAACAAACATCTTTGGCTTTTCTTGAACAGCTGTGACTGCCCAACTGGCTCGCTGTCTTGATGTCCTTGCCCCGGCTACAATCAAACCATTGCTGAAGATGTGATGGCTTTATAAACAGATTAAGTCCCGTTAATCCTCGAGGGTTAAACGTGTATGAGACTGGACGTACTACACATATAACAGATACACCGCAAAACTTGTCAAAGTAATGACATGGAAAACCAAAATGAAAAAATATCATAACTCTATTTTTCAAAAATAAAAACTGCCACTTTCTCAGAAATGGTTATAGCTCATCTCATCTTTCCTCTGACGAGGATCAAAAATGCCAACCAACTTGCTACACCGCTAATAATGCCCAAACCACGCCCACCCAACCCTCCCTGGACCCACCTACCATATAACCCGCGGCGCGGGTAGTGCTGTAGGTGAGGTAAGCGATATTGCTGCATACAAATGAAATAAGAAGCATTAGGAATTACAGTGTTAATTTTAGTATCATTTGCTTTCATCTCCATACGCACACATTCCAACATTTCCCATTCATTATCTCCTGAGCAGCAAAAAATGGGATGTCCCATTTATCCCTTCTCTCCAAAATGTGCCACAATGCTAGTATTTCTTTCAATGTAAGCCACTGATTTGTCACAGGCATTTTGCACCATCCGAAGGCAATCCCAAATTCTGTCTATTTAGTGATAAGTAGAAGAGATCTTTGCGGAGGCCAATTCGGTTATATCAGTATCAAATTATGCTATATCAAATTTCTGGTAGTAAATTTAGCCAGTGGACAGCCTAAAACATTATCAAGCCACTGTGGTGGTCTGTATTAGTGTTTTGTGGACTATGAATATTCATGCAAAATTTCTGATCAAAACATGCCATCATGCAAGTCATTTCTATGCATTGAACAAGCACAATAATTTATTATTCATTTGGAGATGTGTATTGGGGGCCCCTGGTTATTGCCCCCGGTCTTATCGGTGTGAAAGCCCATGTAGAAAAAGCCTTTTGATGCAGGTATAACAAAGTTATCATGACACAAGTACTGAGGGTGACATGGGCAAAATGTTAAATGTTAATTTTTTTCTCCTGTTTCTCCTTTTTTTGCCGCTCAAATAATGTAAAGATCATGTAAAAGATATTCAATGCTAACAAACGCAAAGAGGCCGTCGGAATCAGCCAGACTCTTGGTTTTGTTCACACTCGTGTCAATCCGGCTCACTCGCAACACTTTTTGAGTTCTTACATATATTTATGAAATGAAACGATGCAGACTCCATCACCATCCGCTCCGGGAAGCTGATTCTGTCATGAACTGCAGTGTTTATTCTCTGCGTGGAAATATGCCGATGCAATTCGTAAGCATGGGATTCTAAGGGCGGAGGGTGAACACCACCCTGTCGGTCCTTGTTCTCCCTTGGATTATCACATTCCCGCTCGGTGATGAGTTCCATACTGAAGCACAATATAGCCCTCTAAAATACACTTGATCAAGTATCAGTCGTTTGAAATTAGTATTTGATTTGTTTAATTCAAGTCTTGATGCAACAGTGTCACACAGGAAGCTGATTATGTTTGGTTTAACTTTAAGAAGAGTCTTCAAGCTTTGAGGAACCCCCAACGCTTTTTTCGCATTGATACACCTGTGACGCTTGTAAACAATTTTTTTGTCGAGTTAATTTTTTATCCCGTAAATGAAGTTAATCTGTACATCTGTATAGTTTGATTCAGGGTTTCCATTCGCTTGAAATTCGCAGTTTTCGTTATTGTTATATTGTCATGATCATTAATACTGTCCATGAGTTTGACGGCAGCAGTCTTTAACACTTGGATTCCCTGACGTCTTTTTGGTTTCGGCCTTTCTCTTTGCGTCCCTTTCCTTCATTGTTGTCGTCTTGCTTTTCCTTTTCAGGCTTGGTTACACTGTCATAAGATGGCAGGGATGCAGTGGAGGGCGTTCCTTCTTTCTTCTCCTGATTGGCTCCTCCGTTCTCAAGTTTGTTGTTGGCAGGCCTACGTTTGCAGATGAAGCCACGGTGCGCCAGATGTGCGCGGTACGCTCTCTGGATCACCATGGCCGACACCTCCTCCTGCTTGCGGCGTAGCGTGGTGGTGATGGGCTCGTAGGACACTTTAGAGGGATTGGCTGCCACGAAGCGCTCCTCCATTTGCTGCCGCATCATATCCAGATCGCCGCTGTCACCCAGCACACGCTTGGTAAAGGCAAATAGAATGTCCAAGCAGTGAATGCGGTCGCCGCTCACCATGGGCAGATCCATGGCGATAAGCTCGATGATGTTTGGCTTTGGCACACGGAGAGGATGTTCTAACGTATCTGCAAAGTCTGGCAGCTTGGCAAAGGTGATGAACTGAGAAGCATCTGGGTCAAACTTTTCCCAGATCTCATAGAAGGACTCAAAGTCATCTTCACACAGTGGATCAGCGCTCTCCTCAGTGGCAACGCTGAAGTTCTCCAAGATGATGGCGATGTACATGTTCACCACGATCAGGAAGGAAACAATGATGTACATTACAAAGAAGAAGATTCCCACTGAAGGATTGCCGCAGTTACCTTTAACAGTGGTTCCTGGGTTCTCCTTCTCAGGGTCGCAGTCAGGGGGATAGTTTAAGATTGGAGCTAAGAGACCATCCCACCCAGCTGATGTGGTGATCATGAATAGACAGATCATGCTGTTGCCAAAGGTTTCAAAGTTATACATGTCATCAATTCCTACTTCTCGCTTGACATAGGCAAAGTTAGACATGCCAAAGATGGAGAAGATGAACATGACCAGGAAAAGCAGCAGACCGATGTTGAACAGAGCGGGAAGTGACATCATCAAAGCAAACAGTAATGTCCGGATGCCCTTGGCTCCTTTGATGAGACGCAGAATGCGGCCAATTCGAGCCAGACGAATCACTCTGAACAAAGTGGGTGATACAAAGTACTTCTCAATCAGGTCTGCCAGGAACATACCTGAAAACCAAAGCAAAGACAAGCTGGAAAATTGTCCCAAGCTAATAAAATGTCAAAGCAATGGCTTGTTCAGCATTTGTTCTGAACTAGAAAATTGAACTCATCTTGCTGTACCTAACAAACCTAAATGTGTAGTTCACCCAAAAATAGTCCTGTTTTTTCACACAATGACAATGAATGTTGACTGAAGATGTAAAGCTTTGAAAAGAATGAAAAATCGTTTTTTAAAGTAACATAAGCTATAGTAAACTAAGTCAAAAATAACATTTATGATTCTGATGCTTTATGAAACAGGTCATTGTATTGTCCTTTTGCGTTCTGCAGAAGAAATCAAGTCATGGGAACATGAGGGTAAATACATAATGTTAAACCTAGCTCTTTCATCACTAGTGTAAGCATCAATCTAGTAAACAAATCCCATTTGGACATAATACTCACCAACAATGGACAGAATGACAACAACGCAGTCAAAGATGTTCCAGCCATTGGTGAAATAGTAGTGTCGCAGTGCAAAGAGTTTCAGGACGAACTCGCCAGTGAATGCCACAATGAATATGAAGTTTATCCAGTACAGGATGTTCTCTGTCTCAGCTGACTGATCATCTGTTTCCACCATCATAGTTACCATGTTTAGACAGATGAGTATCATGATGGAGATGTCAAAAGCCTGCTGAGTGACAAAGTCAAATACCATCCCCTGAATTTTGTTCTGAAAAAGAAGAAATACAAAGAAAGAGAAAATGGCAATGAGAAGAAGAATCGACACTCAAATAATATTGACTTTATAGAGGTATAGGCCCTAATGCTCTTGTGCATGCATACCAGCGGTCTGGGGATGGGCTTCTGAGGCTTCTTTGAACCTAGTTTCTTCATAGCATTGTAGTACTTTTTCTGCTCTTCTGTCATGAAGATATCCTGACCTCCAAAGTATAGGAACCAAAAATACTGGTTACAACCTAGCAATCTTAATCGAAGTCTTCATCACAGACCACTTAAGCATAGCACACTATGGCTATAATTTTTTTTAGCTACTAAAGTAAAAGCATAAAACCAAAATCCTTTCCCTGTTTTTAAAATTCAGGACTGAAATGAGATACCCAAAGTAAAATAGTTGTTTTCTTAAACTAATCTGAAATTAAAGTGATGCAGGAACATAAGTTGAATATTTTAAATATTATGACCTGCAAATATTTGCACCAAATACTTTGGAGGCTTTTGGAGACACCAAAGGGTCACTTTTGGCCTCTCAAAGGCATTTTAATTTTCATGTACGAACATCACCTTTTAAAAGTCCTTTTAAAATAATAGTTGTCTATTTATTTTAAGTTTAAAATAACAATTTGCTAATTCATCATTTCGGTAAACTATAGCTTTCAAACACCAATCAACTTAATGCTCACGAAGACAACATTGTATAAAAGAAACAGAATCAACACTTATCTTTTTCTTCTGCTGGTTAAAGTTGTCGATGATGACACCAATAAAGAGATTCAGAGTGAAGAAGGAGCCGAAGATTATGAAGATGACAAAATATATGTACATGTAGATGTTGTCCTCATAGACAGGCTGGCTCTCAACCTACGAGTAGCAATAAACAACAAGTGACTCACTGAATATTTTCAATTACACATCATCACATCATCAATTACAGAACAAAAATTAGTTTTTCAAAAGCAACCGAACAAATTATAAATTTATTCCAACCTTCCTGGAATCCACAGCAGCATACATGATGTCCATCCATCCTTTGAATGTAGCCTGGGTCACAAAGAGACAATCAGAATTGCCTAAAGCTTTGAATTCTATATGCCAGGCTACAATATGCTTAAATGTTCTAACATCTCACAAAAAATGTGTAAGACGATAAGAAAGAATTTACGCACCACTTGCAGGAGTGCCAGGTAACCTGCACCCACATTGTCAAAATTGATCTTTACGTTCTTCCAACGGACTTCTGTGTGGTTTGAGTTGATGAGTGCAAAACACTCTGTTTTGTTGTCGACCACGTCGACGTCAAAGTAGGCCTCTAAAGTCTCATTGAAGCAATAGTAGTACTTCCCAGCAAACAGGTTGACGCCCATAATGCTGAAGATCAGCCAGAAGATCAGACACACCAACAGCACATTCATAATGGAGGGAATGGCACCCACCAGAGCGTTTACAACAACCTACAGACCAACACAGATCGGAGGAACGAGGATCAGGGAAGGGTTCAAAACAACACAATAAAGAAAACAATAAAGAAAAAGAAACAGTCTACAGGTGTCTGGCATTTACAGCAAAACTGTTCTGATGTTCAGACATTAAACATTCAATATTATCTCCAGGCCCTTTTACAATGAATCACATTTGACACTTCCACACATTCCATAATAGTTAAGCATGTAATAATTTTGACATTACGGTAAAGTTCTTCACCATATTAGAATGAAGCTGTTTAATAACAATGCAGAATGTTAAACATAAGTGTTTAAAATATGAGGAGGTAGAGGTGAATACAAGATTTTCTGTAGTTTCTTTTAAACCATAAATGACAGAGTACTCAAAAGAGCATGGAGATAAATATATAAATATATAAAGGTTAGGGTCAATGGAGTGAAAATCTTTGTTCTGAAGGCACATGCTTAAATATCTGAAATTAGTTTTGGAGACAAAAAAATTAAACAATATTACTTTCTTCATTACAAAACTAAAATGTCTTTTAAATGGATGTCTTTGACTTAATAATGTAGAAAAAGCAGTCCAGTAGATATAGATAGGAACTCCTTTAATATTATTGAACAAGCATTAAATAAAAATAAATTTCAATAAATCTTTGGTAAAAGATAACTATGTTTTTGGATTTTTTGTCACAACATAAATCTATGTCTGTGTTATTCCGTTTGACATGTTTACTATCATTCTAATATGTGGAAAAATGGCTCTAAACTTTTGAACAGTAGTTAAATTACAAAGTTGACAACACTAAGATTGTGAACTGGTATGGATTTATTGAAGGTATTATTAAAGTTTGTTACATTATAGAAGAATCGACGCATCCATAACTATCAACTGATCATCAAAGTAGCAATGGATATAAAGATGAAATAAAGCTCTTTCTGTTTTAGACGATTAGTATGGAATTCTGGTAAACTAGAAGGTAACATAATGTAACATAAGAAATCCAGACTAAAGTAGGATTGTAGCATTGATTTATCAGTGGCTTCTTATTTGAAAGTGTCATATTTTAAGAGAAAGCCCTTAAGTAAATTTAAAGAATCCAGCAGAAAGCAGAAAAAACAACTTTCAGAGAATTAAATTTTTAGTCCATTCCTACCTTTGATGTGTCATAAGAATCCTTCAGGTTAATCATACTAATATCAAACTAATTATTGTGTATACTATAAATTCAATATAAAAATCTGTAACATAATAGTATCTGTAAAATGAGATTACACAATTTACCCTTTTTTTCTTGACTATAGGTAAATACTCTTTCCATACCAGTACATTGCTTAGTGTTACAAAAAAAACCATATAGTATTAGAAGGAAAATGCCCACCCAGTTTGTGGTTGAAATATAAAGTAAAACACTGCAGAGAAAGTGTCTTGCCCTCCCAAATCCCTCACACTCACGTACACAAAGAAGCTGTGATGTAAGGGAGCCACACACTGGACGTTTAGCGCAGCATCACATCATTAAAAGGACGACTCACAACGGTCGCTGTGATTTCACAAAGTAAGATGTGATCCTGGCGTTTTAATCAAAGAAACCCCAAATTCCCCTTAACCCAAACCCTAACTATTTTCCCCTCAAATTAGTGTGAAATCATAGTTTGAGAATAATTTTTTAAAAGCCCCTAACCCAATCCTAAATCTAACATGCACCCTAATCCTAATCCTGCAATCTGATTGGTTAATGAAAATGTTGATCCAGGATCACTTCCTACTTGGTGAAATCACGTTCATGTCACACAATGAATGTTCAAGTCTACTCCTGATGCAAGATGAGCATTATTTTTATTGAACAATAGGTGGTTTCTAAACAGTAATAAATGAATAGGCTCTATATGTTTTCTTGTATCTGTGGTAGAATCAATGTGTTTGATTTTTGAGTTTGATGTGCGCTTTTTGTTTAGTGTGCAACGCGCTTTATAATACTGATTCTGATTAATCGATAATCAGATATTGTAATACAATAGAAGCGCATGCAGGGCATGCATGAGTCTTAGCAGAAGCCAACGCCCCTCTTTATCTAGTAACATTAACAGTTAACTATGTTACCAACCCTGCTAACTCAGGAATTAGTGATCGATAAATTAGGTTTAATCAAATAGCTTTGTTTAGATATGTCTAGTTGAAATAGACATGTAGACAACAGACAGGAAGAGGTTCTTCAACAAGAGGGGTGCATGGCTTTCTGCTTACACCGCAAACAGCATGCTTGAGCATGATCAGCAATACCAAAGAGAATGTGAAAAAGATGGACATAAAGAACACCAAATAAATTATAGAATATGTCCTATAAAACATTGAGAAATATTTTGAAACATATCATAAAAAATTATTTTCAAGTGTTAGTATATAATTAAGTATTATTTAATGCTTAAAACAGTTAAATGAATAAAACTGTGGTCACACAAAGCATTTAATGACACTGGCTAGTATTGTTGTTATTTAACCCAAGCATATTTCATCTAAACCTTTGAACTTCAAAAACCCAAAGGTTTAAGTTCTCATCAAGGGAAAGTTAAAAAAAAATTATTAAACAAAAAGGAATCTGTGACTTTTATTATTTTGTAATATTGTATGTCAGTAAGTGGAGTAGGAAGATGCAAGCTTGGTGGTTAAATGTTGTGGTGCATGGTAAAGCAGAGCATGGAAACTGGGGTTTAGGCTGGAGAAAGACTTGAGCAAATGACAGAAGTTCTTTCTTAGAAACTGTGAATCTTCATGACATATAGATGCTTGATCACAAACAGGCCTTCAACTAATACTGTTGCATGAATGGCAGTGATCTTGGCCCGATTTAAAACAAAAACAAAAGAAATGAATTCTTGTGATGAGGCAGCTTTACATAATATTCCCTGATGGTTTTATCTCGTCTTTATTCTAAAACCATAAGTTTCCCCAAAAGTTGCTATAAGATTATTTGCGGTGTCAATTAAAAAGGACAAGGAATTTCATCATTCTAACCAACAGATAAAACAAAAATAAATCATAATATTTCAGCTGCATCATGACGCAATGTTGAAAAAGTTTTCCATGCGAATTTTTTTAAACACATGCACTCGGAGAGCAAGTGTAGCCAATACAATGTCATTTGGATTTCCAGAATCCTGACAGATTTGCTTTTTCTCTGTAGCTGTGATATTACTTTCTGCACAATGGTGGTTTACAGCATGCAGTCGTGACTGGCATGCATGGGGCAGCCCTGGATCTTACCCTCATGCCCTCAAACCGGGACAAAGCTCTTAGGGGTCTGAGAGCCCTCAAAGTCCTCAGGGACTTTATGGGGCCCAAGTCTGAGTAGCCCAGCGCATTAGCTATAAGGCTGACTATAGACACCTATACAAAGAGAGAAAGAGCAAGAGAGAGAGAGAGAGAGAGAGAGAGAGAGAGAGAGAGAGAGAGAGAGAGAGAGAGAAACGAGCCAAAGCGTTAGAGGACGTCAGGGAGAGAAAGAGAAAGCCTACTGTATGTTGACACCGAGCTGGAGAGGCAGTAACGCATATATACATAAATATAAAAATGTATAGGCTCACATATGTATGCACATATGTGTATTCCAAAACAGAGAAAGAAAGAGAAGGAAAGAGATTAAGGTTAAACATTGGGGTTAACCAGTCAGAGTTATAGGTGTATGTTGGGCAACCCTTGATTTATTCTTAGTGCGCGATTTGGTTTGTTTCAGGCAGAAGACGCTTGGAAAGCAGCTTACAGCAAACCTGGAAGGAAACTTGTGGTTGAGATAGTTGCAAAAAGAGAAATACAAAAACAGAGGTGAAGGGACACATTTAGAGAAGAGGTGTGCACAACTTACAAGCACATTCACTGTACTTCATACACACAAAATACGCACGATACATACTGTACAAACACCAACTGCATACTGTACGGAACACACGAGACCATTTGAGAGTCGTTAGGGTTAAAGGGCGGTTTGGGAGAGTAAGGAGGCAGAGAGAGAGAGGAACTCCTGGAAAGGAACAAGAGAGTCCTGACAGAAACCTTACCCTGGCCCCTCACTTCTCGGCCCTCTTACGGCCCCTCAAGCCCTCTGTGTCCACCAGCACTATAGAGAGACAAGGTTACAGTGCCTGTCAGGGACAATAAACTATTCATTTGAAACACTTTTGGTTAGGATTTTCATCAATTTCAACACACATTTGCATTTCTCCGTAACATTTGCAGGGAAAAAGAGCCTATTATCTATACTTGTATACATGTAGCATTAAAATTATTTCAAAGTCTGCTAACCTGTTAGCCAATCATGTTTTTGTTTTTTACATAAGCACTCTGTTTACCGGCTGTTTTAGCTGCTGTACCTTTCATCCATGTATGTAATTAACCTCCGGTTCAATCTGGGTTAACTCACAAGGCCTGTTGTATAAAGCCGGGTTCAGTGGCTACACAAGTAGGTTTAGGTTTTATTTTTAAATCAAGAAAGTGGATTGGTTTCAAGACGTTTTCACTGACAGTTTATATAATCTTCTTTAAATTTAACTATGACCTTCTTTTTTATTTGACCATTTGTCGATATTTCCTTCTATATTCTATATTTCAGTCAATGTCGCTTTTTGAGGTTAATATGGTTTTAATCTTTTAATAATAATGCATAATAACGTCTTGTTCTTTAACCATGTTGTATGCTGTTCGCTGCAAACGTCTCATTATGTGCACATGCATAATGAGAAATCGATGTTCTGTGGTTTAAGCCTGGCATTGAGAAAGTGTCATGATATCCCAGGTTGGATTTGTTTGATTTTGTCAACTCAAACCTTACTTTATCTTATTTCTTGCAACAGGCCTCTAAAATGTGAAATAATTAACATTACCTTGTCCAAACCATAAAAGCCAATTTTTGCCAGTATTATCACATATGAAATATTGCCATTCTATCAAGCAATCCATTAGAAGATCAATATAAAAATAGCATTATCTTTATCTAAATGAAAAAAATAAATGAAAGGAAGGAACAAGGAGAGAATTAGAAAGAGACCTTTAATCTCTAAATTTAGTCACTTGAATCTTGGACATTGAAGTAATAATAATGAGCCATACTAAATGTGAATATTTTTATATGTGACTCTAACTGGCTAAATATGACAGATATAAAATAGTACACTTACAATAAATTATTAGCTGTAAATAGTGGTGTACACCAATTAGAAAGATCAAAAACATCCTTAAAATTACTTTTATGACTGCATGTAGATGAGTATAGACTCAATATGTTAAAATATCTAAGATTCAAAGTGATTTTTTGCTGATTCTCATAATATATAACTGCAGTTACACAAGATAACATAAGAACCCTTTTAATATTTGTCTGTTTTCCTGTGTCTGTTTTTCAGTTAATTTCCTTAAAATATATACCAATAGTGCTAAATGAAATTTAGCATTATTACACCAAATAATACAATGACTAATAAACACATTACACTAAATAGACTGGAGCTGCAGCAGAGCACTCTACCACCCCAACAGAATATAACACATTTCAATAACAAATTAAAATAACACAAAACTACTACACATATCTTCAGAGTGATCTCTCTATACATGTTAAAATACATTTCTCTCCACAGGTACAGTATGTTACATGTGAGGTGCTGCGAGGTATAACAATGAATGTAAATTACTTACATCCACAATGAAGAAGTCCAGCCAACACCATGCATTGGTGAAGTATTTGACGAACCCATAGGCCACCCATTTCAGTAACATTTCCAGAATAAAGATGTACGTGAAGACTCTGTCTGCATATTCTAAAATGATCTGGATGGTTTTCCTCTGTTCAATGTACACATCCTCAAATGCCTTGACAAAACAAAACAAAAAAAATTATTGTTAAAAGAATAGTTCACAAAAATGAAAATATAAATAATATTTATATTATTTATAACAATATTATAAATAATATTGTTTTTTATTCGAATACAACATATAACTAAATAAGCTAAAAATATTGTTTGTTTTCTCTCACAAACATATTGTTTCACTTCAGAAGTTTATTTAGAAATTAGCTGAAATATTTATTTCTTTTACAAATGTATACTCATCTCCTGAATAATAAATGAAATGTATATCATGACACAGTCCCTGACATCACCAAAGTGTGGCACTGCAACCCCACTAACATCAGCTTACATTTCCACATTAGTGAGAGTTTGTTGATAGTCCCTAACAGTAGCTGTGAGTGAGGCAGCAACATCTGCATGTGGGGCCTTTTCTACAGCATTTGGCTATGGTCCCTAAAAGCAGACATGAGATACTGCAGCCCTAAGACAGACTGCTGAGGTGTAGGACACAGTACAGGGCAATATAGTGATAGCCATTAGCTACCTACATAGATCATATACACCACAAAGCAAGCAATGTAGCCTCAATTGCATTACAATTTACCAACAGCACAACACCGACAGTGTTCTATTGCAATACTAATGCAGTAAAAACATTATTCAAGACGTACACCGCCTGCCCATTGTGCATATCTAAACCTGTTCCAGAATCCTCTGGCTGTCTTAGTTATCTCGGCTTCTGCATACAGTGTCACAATGTGAAACTAATGAAGAAATATTCTGGACCCTCTCCTCTGCACTAACTGTGTCAAGTTTGGTACGTTGTATCTTTGTTGCTACAATGTTGTACAATGTGTTATGTCAACATAGCGACATTTTATATCACAACTGCTATTATACCTGTATTTTTTTTACATTTTAGATTGTTTAGACATCTCACAACTACTGGCTGATGACCCGGGGGCTTGCAGAACCATGATCTATCCTAAGGGAACGTCAAATTATTCTCTGTTTATCTTTTTATTTACACACTTTTGCAGGTGAAGTATCAAATAATATTTGGCTTTAGATTGAAGATTGTATAATTGTAGAATATTCGCATGTTTTCGTGTGTGTAGTCTCACCAGAGCTCCAGAGCTGAGCAGAATCATAAAAATGATGAGCGTCTCAAACCAGTTGTGTTCAACAATGAGGTAGCAGGTTTTCCTCAGAAACCACCAGTACTTCCCCCAGCCCTCAGTGATAGGCACATCACAACACTTGTAACGTGCCACACAGCCTGAAAAACACATTACATATTAACTAAATACAACAACACATTTTACTTTTCTATAAGTGAACCGTAATGTACTGAATTCCCATACAAACACTGTAAAAACCACACATATGGATTGCTCACCATCAGTCCAGCAGGCCTCTGGGTCCAAGTATTCCTCCACCACCTCTACCATGGCCATTTCCTCCTCATCCGGCTTTATGTCTATAGTACTTCCCTCGGATGAGCTGGTGTCATCCAACTATATGGGCAAAACAAGGACATAGGAGTTTGTTTAGGCATATCCATTAACCTTACTGAGAGCTGAAAATTCAGATCACAAATTAACTCCAATCACTGCTTAACAATGTCTATGGTAACTTTCAACCTTCAAAGAGAACATTACCATTCTGTTAGCTCACAGATATGATTAACGCAATATACAATATAAATTGATATCAGCACATTAGTATAAGTAAGTCAATAATCCTACTAGTAAATTATAAACTGATGTGTCCTATAACTAACCTTTACTGTTCTTCTAGGTGTCTAGATTAATTAGCATTCACCCAAGCCATAATTAACCTCGACTCAACATTCACTGAATTAACAAGGTTGAAAACTATATGTATCATCTATATATGCAAATCAGACAGTGATGAATGAGTTATTACTGCTATTTATGCAAATAAGGAATTATTTATTGATTGACTTTTGTTGCAATATTATTGTATCACACATGTGATCATGAGATTATATTATCAATAATACCAAAGATGGCAGTTAATTAACACAACAATGTAATTATACAATTTTACAAGGAAGCAAATTTAATGTAAGATATAATTAAATGACTCATTTGAATTCAATTCAAAGCTGACACACTAATGTCTACACTAGTAGGCTTGACCCTGATCACAGCAGACCAGGATGACACAGCAGTTTCAGAAAAGCTTATCATCAATACACGCACGGCAGCAAAAGCATCAAAAGCAAAAAGCATTAAAGAACCCTCACGCACTACCACTGCAGTCCTCACTGACTCAGCCTGGCCAATCAAAAATGAACACCCACCCAGCACTGCTCTGATTGGCCATAACAGGCATGATCTACTGTGATGCCACTGGCTAGATCTTCAGCACGTGTAGTTCAGCAGTACTCAATCTGTTACGTCTAAACTGGGTCAAGGTGACCCAGTCTTGCACACAGACCAAGACATTGACAGGAAAGTCAGTATACATCTATGTATTGTATGTGGATACTTATGAGAAACGTTATAAAAACGGTATAAAAACGTTTTTGCACATCCATCATTCAGATCACATGTTTCCCTGATTGTGCCTTGGTTAATTCACACTTATGCACACGCTGTTTATTTCTATATTTAGTTTATTTTTGCAGTAATTTGTCAGTTTACTTTAGTTTTCATTCTGTGACTGTTAGTTGAATTTTTTAGTCTTTTCAGTGTTTTTTAGATTTTAATTAGTTCATTTTAGGATGGAAATATTAAAAAGTGTCAACTAAAAGTATTAAAAATATTTTATATTATTCAGTTTCTTATGGCCATTACTATACAGTGTACATAGTGTTTAATATATCATCATAACGTAAAATTATATTACACTATTTGATTGATTTCTCTTTAATTTTAGTGTAAGATTAGTGTTTTGCATATAGCTCGGGCTATGCTGGAATAGACCTGGCATAGAAAAAAGGGTAAGGTAGATTTCAAAGATTATCAAAGTGATTAAAATATAGTTTAGTTTTGATTCTTCTCATTTTTTCTTCTAACTCCTACATTTTTCCAAGTGTTTATTTTTATTTGTAATTGTTACCACTTCAGTTATATTTACTGACAACTGCAGGATTTGGGATGAAACTATACCATGTATTTTGAGTTTACTGGTATAATCTGTTTCTGGTAGTGTGACATAGTTTCAATATTTCAATTTTCGCAAATCTTTTACACACATACACATGTGCAAAGACAGACACATACAAAGAGAAAAACATTACATCATCTAGTGGACTGCATCTATTCTTTGGCTGAGTGGCTCAGCACTCAGCAGCAGCAGCAAGGTAATAAATCACAGGAATAGCACAACTCAACATTCTTATACTGCCTGCAAAGGCTTAATCCGCCCTGCTGCTGTAATCTGCAGTCTGTAATCAACTACTGACACTGTCTTTATCTACTCACACTCTATAGACGAATACTGCTATCATCTGTTCATAACCCCTGCATACTGTACAACACTAGTAAACCACTAAACAAGACACCGTTTTTACAAAAAATGTAGTAGTCTATGCAATCTTGATAATCTTCTAGTCTTGTTTGGGAGACCATACTCTACTGAGTCATGCAGACTTCTTTTATTAATGAATGACCAAGAAGCTCTAAAAAAGCTTCAAAAGCTTTGGTGTTTGTTCCTGCAAAGGAAAGTTATACAATCCTTTTACTGTGCCAGGAGCAAAAACCCTGTCTCTGCCAGCGTCCACACACACAAGCCAAGTCTTTCCGAAGTAAAATGATGCTAAAAGCATTGTGGCCTCAAAATGATGATCCTTGTAAATTCTGTACAGTAAGCAGCAGTAAGCCATTTTCAATTCCTTTAAGAATACTGAATGGGCTCCATATACTTTTCAGTGGTTTTACTTCAGCATGATATGTAAAAAAATCACTTAAGTTTTTCTTCGATTTTTAAATTTTATTTAATAAAATAATAATTTAATATTGATTCAGTAAGATTTTAGAATTCATATTTTCTTGTACAGCAAGTTAAAATGTTCACCCACTAAATAAAAAAAATCTTCACACTGCAGTCCTGTAGTCTTGCCTTCAAATTCTCTATTTTTCTGCAATGCCTCATAAAATCTGCAGCAAAATACAGGTATGCTTGCTTTAATACACCTCTTACCAGTAAAATTAAAGGTGGCACTGATGCAGCTTTTAAACAAAATTCTCTTTATCAGGAGCAACAAACACAACAAAAGTAACATTCCTCAGCACGGTTGTTTACATTTACTTATCTATCTAACCATTAAAACATGTAACTCGTAACCTGCGCCCATTTATTTCTTCATTTCCTGCTTTTTGCCCACATACTGTAACTCCTCATTTAGCCTGTGCTTAATACTTACATCTTTGCTGTTTTCCACATCCGACTCACTGCTGAAGTCCTCTGTGTTAAGGTTCTCAAAGTCCGACTCTCCCACAGCGATGGGAACCCGTACTGTTAGGTTGGGGTTATGTATGAAGGACATTGGTTCCTCATCTATCACATACTTTCCGACACTGCTCCCGATGCCACTTGTAGTGCCGTTACCGTTTTTAGGGTAGTTGAGATCGCCGCATTTAATGTCCACACCAGTGTGATTACCCATGAGGTTGAGTTTCTTGTCATACATGTCGTCAAGAGGTTTGTCTTCGTCCTCCAGAGGTTTCTTCTTCAAGACGTGGGCCACCAGGAGCCGCACGTGAATCTTTAGCCAAGCGATGCCCTTCTTGATGCGAATCACTGAGATCTGCAGGTTGTTCATCTCGCCGTCGTCATCGGTGGCTGCCAGATTATCAGCACTGAATGAGCTGAGCAGCAAGGCCAAGAACAAGTTCAGCACCTGATCATGAAAAAAATGAATTATTATTCATCTGCATTCGAGGGAGGACATTTGCACAATGGGAGAGTGGAAATAAAACATGAAAATGAGTAAATGTTCAATTTGACAAAACAAGAACTCACCACCAAGTTTCCAATGACCATAACCATCATGAAGACTGTAAGACACATTGTTTGCCCTGCCACCTCCATACAGTCCCACATGGTCTCAATCCACTCTCCGCACAGCACCCGGAACACGATGAGGAAAGAGTGAAAGAAGTCATTCATGTGCCAGCGGGGCAGTTCGCAAGTCTGTGCGATCTTACACACGCAATCTTTATAGCTCTTCCCAAACAGCTGCATGCCCACCACAGCGAAGATGAAGACAATGATGGCCAGCACCAGGGTCAGGTTTCCCAGAGCTCCCACTGAGTTACCAATGATCTTTATCAGCATGTTCAGAGTGGGCCATGATTTAGCCAACTTAAACACTCGCAGCTGTAAAAGAGAAAAAAGTTTAGGAAGAAAATAACAAAATATCATACGTACAAACTTATCCATGTCCAAATGTAATAAAACACAGGGGCATGAATACACTTAGATGGAGACAAATAAACCATCACTTAACGCACCAATCTGAAGGATCTGAGTACAGACAGCCCCTCAACGTCAGCCAGACCCAGCTCCACTAAACTCAAGCTCACAATGAAGCCATCAAAGATATTCCAGCCCTCCTGAAAGTAGTAGTATGGATCCATGGCTATCAGCTTTGCAAACATCTCAGCTGTAAAGATGCCTGTGAACACCTGAGGTAAAAACAAAGAATCGTTTAATTTTGTCACTTGTTCAAATTAGAAAATGGTACAATGTGGACGCGTTTATTAAAAAGTGTGGACGCGATATTAAAGGACAAAAATCATTTATATGTTTTTTTATTGATAGACACATGATCAAAAAAAGGAGCAGTACACTAAAATATGAAAACGGTCTCATAATTTACTCACATCGATAACTTCAAATCTCATTGGTTCTTGCATGTCTCATGATGAAACGTGCTTATGACAACTAGTCACAAGACATGAGAGAATAAATTAGATTTAAAGTTATCAATGTGCTGCCATATTTAAAATAAATGTGCTGGGTTTGATTTCGTGAATATATCAATAACTAAACAGGCTAACTAAACATCCTTTTCTCTCACAAACGTATTGTTTGGAGCATTCTATTTTGATCAACATTTGCACAGGACACCAGCAGGGGGAGCAAAGATGCGCCAATGCAACTACATTAAATGGAAAATCAACTGTTACGAGTTTGAACATTAATGTGTGTCAGCAGTTTGTCTACACAACGACCCTTTTGTGAACCCTATTGTCCCAGCGCAGGATGTAGCGTCTCGCTCCCTTCTCAGAGAACCAGGGTAACATTAGTAACCTGAGGTGTTACATAAAAAATTGATTTGTGAACACTTTTAAATGGCTTTACTCTTTCACATATCTTTAGGCATATTTATATAAAATAGTAATGATCTAGGTTACAAAAGAAAGAATGTTTATATTTTTTAAAATTGGCTTCCTAGACGAATCTCAAATAGGCACAGATATTCAGAGTTGTGAAATATTTCACAGGTCAGTTTTTGCCTGTTAACCCTTCATATCTTTGCGTCCTGCAAACAATTCCACAATAGTCGGAGTAAATGTACCTGCATTAATATAGTTGCTTTACAGCGTCTTTGCTTCCCCTGCTGGTGACCTTCACAAATCTTAATTAAAAAAATTTATATAGATATATAATATGTTCAATATTTCCTTTTTACAATTAGGTTTTAATTAACAAGAATAAGAAACTAAAATAAAAAATAAAAGACTTATTTAAGGGCATTTTAACCTAATAACTGTCACAGCAGAAATTGAATATACACATAAAAATGCATGTTTACATTTTTTCATTTTTTGGATATTTTTTCAAAAATTAAAATTATTTTAGGTATTTTTATAAATTACAGTAACGTTAACATTTTTTCTATTATTATTATGTTATGGTAATAACAATTAATAACATTTGTCAAATATTTCATCTTGACTCTTGTACCTGTGCATAAATTTTTAGATTGTCATAATTAGAATTAAATTTAAAATGAAATATTAAAGATAATAGGGAAATAACATAGGTTGAAGGAACGGTGACAGTTAACAGGTTAAAATTTAATAAAACTTACATTTTTGTTTAACGTTTAACAAAATAAAGGAAGTCATACACATCTGGGATGACAACTACTCCTTTAACTAAATTACAATTACATTAAATAAATCAACAGAAGTCCAATCTCATAAGCTCAACAAAGCCATTTTTAAAAAATAAGCCGTGGAAAGGATCTAAAATGATTTTTATTTCTTGATATACAATAGCTTGATCTGGTTCATCTGGTTGGACCGTTTCTCTTCGACACTGTATAATGTTGTATAAGTGCCTGTGTTCCAGATTTGTCTTGACTGGTTCCTCAAAAATAGGAAAACTTACACCAGATGATACCATGTTCACCAAACCTCTACAGTTTATTACTGTATTAATCCTTGAAATTACCTGAAATATTAATGTAATGCTTCCGGCACAACCATACGCACACACATCTATCTCTCAATTCCCTTATACTGTAAGGCTGAGTACTGCAGGACCACTGAATCGGATATGAGAAGGAAGGGATGGGGTGAAGGTGGAAGAAACTAGATACTCTGAGGATGATGGAAAATTGTTTTAATGCAGGCTGCATTTTTAACGTAGGCCCATCAGATACTGTGCAGCAGACATCAGTACTGCACTGCCAGAGACAGAACTGAAAATGGAAATATGGGATAGAGTCCAGTGTTGCTGCTTATTACAGAAATGAGGAGCGTTGGACTGAAAGAGGAAAGTTCTTTGAATTGTCAGTACCCTTGAAACATATCCATAAATATGACCCCACACATAGCATCATTCTATGTTAATAATAAGTGATGTATATGGCTATATAAAGAAGCAAGCAAGAAAAAAGCATTCTTACCAGGTTTCCTACAGAAAGCACTTCTTCAAAGTGAGGTGTCATGGGGTAATGCTCCATAGCCATGAAGACTGTGTTCAGCACAATACATATTGTAATGGCCAGATCTACAAATGGGTCCATTACTATCAAGTTCACTATCTCCTTTATTTTTATCCAGAGTGGACAACACTCCCATATCAGGAACGTATTGGAAAACTTATACCAACAAGGCGGACATTTTCTCTGAGACTCCTCCAGTTCTGTAGGGACACAGAGAACAAATGTTACAAAACCGTGTAAAATGAATGTGTAATTCACAAATTCAAACTTTACATGTAAACATAAATAAATTAATAAATGTAAATGTACAATTTATTAATGAGGAACAAAATGACAGATATTAGACTATACCTTCCACCAGTGTGTTGGTCACAACAGTCATGGCACTGTTGGCTCGCTCTTTCCGACTAAAGGAGGTATTGAGCTGATCTACTGACACCATGAGAGAACCTGAGTGTTTTCTCTTCCCCTCCACCTCTGTGGTCTGAAAGATGCCACGTAAAGACGATAAAGATGTGACGTGAGATGTGATTTTCAAAGAAGAAGACAAACACACACTAAATCATGCTAACAGACATGCACATGCTCAAAAAAGCACCTTGCACACAATGTCACCTGCAACACTCAGAACTGAAACTAGTTCACACTAGTTCACACAAGCGACGCAACGTCTTTTCTATGTTCATTTTTTAGAGTTTTTATCCGAACTGTATTTTATAAACGGCCACGGCAGACAGCTCCGCCTACACTGCGATCTAATTCGATGAATGCTCTGCACCTCATGAATATTAATCATCAAACATGGATGAAGAGAGACTAATTACAGAAGTTTAGATTTAGAAATTCTAGAAACTACAGCATGGTGTCCGGTGTGGCATTAACAAAAGTCATGAGGATGCGCAAACATAAAAAACTTTTCTGATTGGTCGTCTTCTGTGATTGATTGTCACGTCACGCCCCTCAGTTATCCTGTTCAGCAAAAGGTTACTTAGTTGTCTTTTATAATATCAAGCAAAGACAGATAAGAAGAAAATTCACACACTGCACAAGGCCCAGTTTTCACTCCCAAGTTCTGTTTTTACTTGGTATTGTGGGCATGGGTCTGAACATCTTTTTATGTTTGGATGTTGTGAGTTCCTTGTCAGTTTGATTCGACAGTGGTATTATTTGGTGACATGTAATTGTTGAGTTAAAGGTCTGGAACTGGATGCAGTATAGCTGTGTGGAAACTGGGCCATGCTTCCCACACAGGAGGAGAAGGCAAAGAGAGTATAAGGATGTCAATCCACCATGCTAACTAAAATGAGGCACAATGCTGTTACTGGAAAGGTTAGGATAGGTTTGTCTTGCATCACAAATTTGGGGGGAACAGAATGGTCCAAAACTTATTATAAATATTATATGTGAAATAAAATTTTCATGTTGTCTGGTTGAAATTAAAGTATGGGTTGAGTGTACTTAATGTCATTAGAAATATGTAAATATGTATGAATGTGGAAAAATAAGTAGCATGTATTAGGTTAAGGGATAAGTTAGTTAAAAGATGGACACTATTGTTTAACAGCCAGTATGTGCACAACGGGACCCTTTGAACACTCTCCCAATTTCTTATTTGATTTACTTATTTAATTATGTTTTTTTTTTTGATTGGCCATGCCATTCACATAGGGAGACTGCTGGGAGAAGTGGGGACCGGTTGATCAACACTTGCGTAAAAAGAAAAATAAGTAGAAGTAAACAAATCATCAAGGGGTGGAGAAAGAATAGACAGACCAGAAATTCAGAACAAGGAAAGGAAGTCGAGATGGGATAATAAACTGGGTATAAAAAATCTAAACTGGAATTGTAATCGGTCACTCTTGTCATGCCTATACTCTAAACCTGCCCCCTGTGGACGTCCTTACACTGTCATCAGAAGCTGCCTTATCTATTTTCACCTCAGGCAGTAGGCGGCCAGGCCCAGGCCCGATCAGAGAGACCACGCCATTGCAGTCCACCGTGCTGTTTCTCTTGCAGCCAGGGTGGGGCGCCAGCGGGTTGATGCGTGAGGAACCCTGACTGTAACCGCTGTAACTGCTGCGCCTGTAGGGGACGAAGAGGGATCCGCGGCGGTCCTCGCTCTCCTCGACCGTGCTGTGCTCATCATCTGCGAATTCGTTCTCTGAGCCCTTGAAGCTGAATATGCTGCTGCGACGGGACATGAAGGGCGAGCCAGGGATGCTCAACAAGGACTGCGAAGGAAGAACATTGACAGGCATAAAAAACGTAAGGAATCAAAAAATGTCAATGAAGCACTAAACAACATGACAATAATCAAGCGATACAAAAGATGACAAACATACTTGTGTTGCCATGTTATAAACAAACATAATAGCCCATCAGCGAATGGCTCTTTTAACAGTTGCTGACTAAAGCCATTTAGTGAATAATTTAACAGCTAATTGCAGGTCACTTCTGATATTTTGCTGTTCTTATTTCCTAACTAAGAGAGGCTGACTGATTCTTCAAATAATCTTCAAAATGAAAATATTGATGTTAATAAAAACCTATGCACTGATATGTGTTACAGGAAACACAGATAAATCCTTATAGACGGTAAAATGGAAAGTTCATCTTTGCATGTTAGCCATCTGGTACGTGTTGTCCTTTTTTGAGCTTGACAGGTGTAATTAAAAAGTGCATTAAAAAAGCTGATCAAAGAGATTCTTAAAAAGACTTTTGTTTTATATGATTTCATTATTATTACTATTATTATTATTATTATTATTATTATTATTATTATTATTATTATTATTATTATTAATAATAACAATAATAATAATAATAATAATAATAATAATAATAATGTGATAAATGTAATAACAACAATACTACTACTACTACTACTACTACTACTACTACTACTAATAATAATAATAATAATAATAATAATAATAATAATAATAATAATAAAAGTTTAACATTAGACTAAAGAATAAAAATAAATATTTTTAAAAATAAATGCAGAATGATTGCTCCTGACTAAAATTAATCATTTTCAATCTGAAATACACAGATGATCCAAGATGCTAGCTGAATGGCCATAATATTGCAGAGTTGTAACTGTTTGCTGAATTTCACTGATAATGCAGAATGCTGGTTGCTAGCGCAGGCATTTTCTCAGCGGAGTGCCAAGAGACTTCTCAGTAATGTAGCGGTTGACCACTGCAGACTATGTACAGCAGTACGAGGCCCAAATGCGTTCTCAGCAGGGACTATTTTCCTCAGATCAGTTATTGAGAAATACAGGGTTAATCTGGTAAACGGGTGTGACCGCATTGCTGCACTGACAAAGGGAAAAATTCTATTACAGTGTTATTTGAATATCCATAACAATCTCAGATAGTGGCTTTTCATGTAACCTACGAGAAAACCAGGGGACAAAACTCTGCCGGAGAAAAATGTTGTCACACTGTAATAATTAAATGATGAAATCAGCTTCCAATTAAAGGCAGTGTTTGCATAATAAGGTTTGCTTTAATCCATTATCACAGTGGGGATGGTATGAGCAAAATTTGCAAGGTGGGGCTTAAGACCCATGAGTGTAAGTTCCTGTCTAAGCACACTATATTACTGCTCTCATCAGATGAAAGATTTATAGTGGGTGGTTAAATAATTCACGGGGGCAGTGAAAGTATGGCGTTTCCCTGCCGTACTGCATATTTCTCTATAGCAACATACAGATCACAGCATTTATCTAAAACATGTGCAGACCGCATTTTGGAATGACTAAATGTTCCATGTAAACAGCCTATGTTACGTCAGAAAAAAGTAACAAACTGATTGATAAGTGAGAGATCTTTTACCAAATTCTATGACAGCATCACATGTATCGTTCCAATCCCATAATGCTTGGCGATGAGAAAAAAAAAAAATAAATCCAAAATCAGGGATGAAGTGAAAGAAATGTTAAGTAGAAATGAATACATATTATTGTTTAAAAATAAATGTTTTTATAAAAACTAATAAAATTTCAACTCCTTCAATTTCTTCGCAATAAAATAATCTAGAGCTAGGCTGGTATAACTAAAAAGGTAAATTTGTTATTAAAAATAACCAAACACCAAAAACAAAAAATATTTTGACTTGCAGTTGTGTTAGCTTATTTTAATGCTTGTTTTGTAAATAACTTCAAGCTATCTTGTGGACCCCTTGGAAGGTTGTTGTTAAGGTCCCGTAATCACGACATTAACATTAAACTCTACTGAAACCAATAGCGAATGTCCACTATTTGTGTGTCGTGTAAATATACATAGAGCATTTTAAATCGGTTACTTATTAAATTCTATAAAAATGCTGCCTTAGAAGTCAGCTGTATATGTAGGCAGTAAGGCAGCTTTTTAAGTTTTGTAACAGAGCTAATGAATGAGATATAAAGAATTACAGTGACAGATAGATGGGCAGTGGGCAACAGCACTTTCTCTTCTTCTGATCTTTGAGTGTAAGGCTAGAGCTCTCTGTCTAATCACTCTGGTGATATGGACGATGACTCAGCGAAAGTGGTGACGACTGCACAGAGCACTGAACTGGGCCATTACAGGAAGTACCGGAGGTTATAGCGGCTAGCTATTGTAACGCAATAGAGACTGCACAACAGGCACCTTATCAGAGACGTGATATAATTAGAGAGAGTGTAGAGGTTACGCTAATGCTGTTAACAAAACAAGGTTGCGGAAATCTCCTTGTATATACGCTCAGTTATTTGCCATATTTTTGATAGACTTTCACATTTTATGTTGAACTGAATGATAATGTCACATGACATGCTATTAGTTGATCATCTCCATAGAAGCACATGGTTTGCTACGTTATAACCCAACTAACAAGAAACGTTCTCATAACATTCCCTCAAAAACTTTCTTGCAGTAATGTTAAAGAACGTTTTATCAACATACCTTTTTCCATCATTGCTAAACATTCTACAACAGTGGAATAAATTACATTGTTAAAATGTTTTATAAAATTCGGAATGTTAACAGTTCCCACCCTGTTATTAGAACTTTCCAAAGCCACGCCTCTTAATGTCAGTTACCTCATGTTTCATTCACCAGGGACATAACATTACATTACAAAGCACATAACATTACAATTACACTCAACATAAACAACTTATTTATGATTATTGTTAGAACTTACAGCAGTTTTATAAGCACGACCAGGGTGCGCTGAGAATACATAAGTTGACAGGCAGGTAGGACATCTTATCACAGCATTCAGGCCAAATACAATGATTGTATGAACGTTTTACGATATATAAAATTATATCACTTAAAGTATATCACAAAAAATGCACCTACATAATATTGCCTATCTTTGCTTTAAATGTTGCCCTTAATTTTTATCTAGACACAGAATATCTCATATCTGATGTGTATTTACTAGCAACTCTCACCTGGTTCATGATAGAAGCCTTCCGCCCAAGCCTGTTGTCTCGAAAACGAAAGCGGCTCCTCTTGCTGCCGTCATCGGACTCTGACTTTACTACTTTCTCGCTGTCACCCTTCTCTTCCTGCTCTTTCCGCCACTTTTTCTTTCTATTCCTTCGCTCCTTGGCACTTTTAGAGCTCAGCTTGGACACCTCAGAAGAACTGCGGGAGAGATGCCCTCCACCGTCATCCTCCACTGCATCCTCAGATACTGTACCTGCTGAGGTTGCCATAGCATTTGCCTGGCAATGACGAAAAGAGAAAGACAGACAAAATAAGAAAGTAGAATATATTTACCACATGGACATTTGTGGAATTGTGTTCCCATTCAAGGCATCAGTGAGGATATAAATCCGGATATGTGCATTTGTGACGTGCTTGTGTACCTGTGCGTCCTCCTGTTGTTTCTTCAGCTGCTCCAGCATGGCTTTAAACTCCGCCTCCTTCTGTTCAGCTTCCTCCATGGTGGCCTGGTTCTGCTCCTCATAAGCCATGGCCACCACAGCCAAGATCAGATTCACCAGGTAGAATGAACCCACAAAGATCACCAGTACAAAAAAGATCATGTACGTTTTCCCTGCAGCTCGTAGAGTCTAAAAAAGAGGGACATTTCAAGAAGTTTAAGATTCAAAAGCTCTAAAGCTCATGATCTCAGTGTCCAGTTATTTTGTTTTAGGCACTTTTTGTCATATTATTTGACTGGACTATAAGTTAGGAACATTTTAGTTTTAAAACACATGTTTGTGAGATAATAACAGAACACAAACACTGCATTAAACAGGCAATATGATAATAAAGTCAACAATTCTGCATTCTGCTCTTAAAATGCCTATACTGTAGATACTGTAGAGACTTTAAAAATATAGAAATAAATCAGTGCGCACCAGTTGGTACAGATTTTCCCAGAAGTCTTGTGTCATGAGTCGGAAGAGAGCGAGAAAAGCCCAGCCAAATGAGTCAAAGCTAGTGTAGCCGTAGTTTGGGTTGCGTCCAGCTTTCATGCATGTGTAGCCCTCAGGACAGCGTCTACACACACAAACATACACAACATAACATATATGAAAATATATAAGATAACAAATTTACCCTTTATTAATTAAACCCTGAGCAAATTTATGGTTATTCAGTAAGTACATCAAGTGTTTATTTGATAATGTAAAAATGCAGAAAGGTTTGTATGAGGGTTAAGGTAGGGTAAGGGTTACAGGATACAATATACAGTTTGTATGAAAATCCACATAAAACATGATGGAAACCCAAAAGTGTGCGTGTGTGTGCTCTTCACCCTGAGTCTGAGCTGTTTCCACATAGCAGAGCATCCAGCATGCCTGGCAGGATGTAGAAGTTTGCTGGAACAAAAAGAGTGTCTTGTATAACCAAAGTATGTCTGATATCACTAAAGCTCTTCCTTATGTAGAGATTCAAACATCAGCTTGAACAAACTCTTCTTAACCTGTAAATTGTCACCGTTCCTCAATCTAATCTGTCACCTAATCTGTCACCTAATCTAATCATGATGAACTATAAATTGATGGAAAGGTCTAAGACTCAAGATAAAATACTTGAGACAGTAAACATAAACAAAATAAAATCATTAAAAAATGGTAATGTTACTGTAATTTATAAAAAGACTTCAAAAATGTTTAAAAATTGTAGTTTAAAAATTGCATTTTATGTGTACACTCAATTTTTGCCGTGACAGTTGTCAGGTTAAGTGATAAGCTGAATTCCAGTGGTTACTAATTAATCACAGATTCTTTGAGCGGATAAGCGTTTGCTTCCAACTACCTTTATCTGAATGAGATTTGTTAACTTACTGTCATTCATGATGTATTCACTGAAGTTAAAGCCCCTGCTGCCATTGGACAGGTAGGTTTCAGTTGAGTTTATTGGCCAGATGACACACTTATTCCGAAGATTACCCATGAACAGCTGCAGGCCAATGAGGGCAAACACACTCAGACAAAACACTGTCAGAATCATCACATCTGACAGCTTCTTCACTGACTGGATCAGAGCGCCCACAATGGTTTTCAGCCCTGTTAAAAAATAAGGAAACAAACACAACAAGAAATATACAGTCTGCCACAAATGCTTTAATGTGATAGTGCTCACACACACACGCTGGGCAATTTAAAAGTGTGTGAACACACACAGAATATACTTTATATAGCTAAATACCCACCCTTCTTTTTCACATTACACATTGTGCTGTAAATTCTCCTGAATTTCTCAAAATATAATTTTTAACTGTGTAGTATTTTAATTTTGCTACTAATAGAATTGTGTAGATTCAAGTACGGTAAATTATAAAAAAAATATTTTTTTATAATACTACTAAATGAACTTGACATACAGTAAAGTATATTATGACAGTATACACATACAGATTTAAACACACAACCACATCCCCATTCAGATTTAAAAAGCAATCACACCTTTACCATTTGTTTTCCTTAGCTTTCTTTCATACATACACATAAAATAATCAGGTTTGCTTATATAAAACCATGTGGATATTACTTTGAACAGACAGTTTAAAGATTCTCCCATCTCATCATGGCAACTGCACACAAACTGCCCCTGTCTCAATAAGTGAAATAAGGATAGTATGATTCATGTACACCACTGACTAACAATGTAAACATTATACAAAACACTATGCCAGTGCATTATGTTATTTGAATGAAGTAGGAATTCCATTCCTGTGTTATCAGTGATTTGTAAGAAAAACACGGACTACAGGGGCACAAGGAACTACTATGTGAAAGTCTTGAAGAGGAAAATAAGACAAATTATGCTAAATGTGAAATGCTTGCAGAAATGATGCTGATTTGTTTGTCTCCGGGGACACCACTATTAAACATTTCACAACTGTTACAAATTACAAGTCATAAATGTGCTGTTCTTACATATATACAGTATGCTGACATGATATTAGAAATAGTTTTTCAAAACAAAAGTGTGTTTGCTTGCATGTTCAAAACTTGCTTACACATTTTTTTGATTCACTTTAACATTTCATAGTTGAATTCTAATCTAATCATGACAAACTATATATTGATGAAAAGGTCTAAGACTCAAGAATAAATACGTAACCTGAATGAATACTTGTTAATGTTATTTATAAAAATACCTCAAATAAAAAATTGTAGTTCGGATAGTGTATTTTCATGTGTATGCTCAATATGTGCAGTGACAGTTATCAAGTCAATAACTGTTTTTTTTCTCGCACACTCTGTCATTATGCTAGGCCACTGAGAGTGTTGTAAAATTGTTAAATTTAGTATAATTTTAAGAAGCAATTATTCCAAAAAAGTGTTTTATTTTAGTAGGGACAGGTTGTGACCTTGAAGAGATAAGAGGAGAACTCTTTAAAAGATAAACACACATACAATATTGAACACATATCAGCAAAATTGACATTGCTTATAGAGAGCAGAGCCATACACAAAGAGTATGCAGAGAGCCAACACAGAGAGAAGAAGAGGAAAGGACAGGCAGGGGGAGGAAGGTCATGCAGGTCATTTAAACGCCAAGGCTGAAGGCAGCAACATCATCATTGCTTCATCATTACGGTGTCATTGTCTATTTAACCAATCATTAATTCCAGGAGAATGTGTAACCCCATCTAATGTCTTATCAGCTGGGAGAAATCAGGTGACTGAAGAAGTCATTCTCTTATCTAACTACTCGAACGTTATCTAGTGGAAAAATAATAATTGTACAATCCTAAATGTGTTTCTTTCAGTGTGTTTTATGTTGTTAAATGTCATTGTGTGCATGTTTCTCAATGTCTGTAAATAAACATCAGTTAGTATTTGCCTAATCCTTACATTTGATCTTCTTATGTAACAAACACATACTCACAAAGACTTTATCTTCTCGTCTCATTCTGATGTCGGTTTAACTTGCCACTCCGAGTTCTTCAAAATAACATTAATTTTACAAAAAAATGAAAAAATATACCTATATACGTGTAAAGGATGCAGAAATTCGAAAAGCCACTTGTCAAAAAAGTAAATACAAAAAAAGAATAAAAGACAAAATAAAAGACAAACTGAAAAAAGCAGATGTCTCCAAAAGCATCATGCAGCAGAAATGTGTCAAACTAGGCTTGGCAGTCTCAGTGAATACGCTACCCACAATCCTTTGCTTTATGACACATCACATCAGCTACTTTTAGAGAAACTCTGATGAGATGTTTATCATCAGACAGATTGTGATGTGACAGATTCTATGAATATGACAGGGTTTTGAACCACATGAAATGCACATATAAATTGCTATTGCGTGCCTTGATGACGCCATAAGGTTGAGTTTTATGTTTTCTGTCATTTCAAAACTGTATGACTTTCTTTCTGAAAGAGTGACACAGGTTTTGTTCAACATGAGGGTAAATAAATTATAAATAAATTACTTTTTAATTTTTGAGGGAAGTATCCCATTAAACTACACTGAGGCTATAAAGACACAGAGGAGCAAACTTGCATTTTCTGTGTCACGTAAAACATAGTTTATGTTTTTAATGTGGGCTTGCCCTATTATAATATGTGAATTCAAGGTTGCATATGTGCTGTACTATAACATTCAAATCTGCTTACTATGAGAATACGATCTGTCTGCTGGAACAGAACTGTGCTTTGGAATGTGATACTTGGTTTTTAATTGATCTTCAGGTAGTCAGAGGCAGTTTAGGTGGATGGTGGGGACCTGTTCATTATGTTCCAAAACCTAACTTGACCACTTTAAGTTAGCATGATCAGTCCTTTTGTCCATCAGAACATAGTGGTAAACCAGCTCAGCCAGGTCTCCATGGCAATCAAGTCTGACATCTGAACCAGTTTAGGCCTGAATGCTCCTATTAGCTTTAGATGGTTTAGCTGGATTTTAAAAATGGGATATTATCCATTTTGCAATATAAGTGGCGTAAACAAAATGTTTTTCTCAGGCTATACTGAAAAGGATAATTGATTTGTTTGACATTAATGATTTGACTGCAGACTGCAAAGCCTATCAAAAATGTATCACTACCATTTTTGATTGTTTGGATATTGAAACATAAATAGAACATAAAATAAAAGTATTCTTCCTGCAGCATCCTCTTGAAAAAATACAGCAAGTCAAGAATAAAAAAAGAGAGAAAAACAAAAAACAGTAGTAATAATACTGGTAATAATACTTTGCATCGGCGTGGGAAGCAGCTCAGCCTTCGTGTTTAAACGCATTCTCACCTGGTATGACAGAAATAGTTTTGAGAGCTCGTAGAACCCTGAAGGTTCTCAGGGCTGATACATTCCCCAGGTCCACAAACTCTGTAACATATCTGCAACAGGGAGGATCACACAAAGAACAAACACCATGACACAACACACACACAACACCACAGCACGTACGACACAACACTGTCACCAGCACCACCACTGAACTGGGAGGAAGACGTCACGCAAAAGCCCGTCTAACGGGAGAAGAAAGAGAAACGAACGGAGGAGGAAGGAGAAGACAGGAGCATGAAAAGAGAGACAGCGAACGGCGCCCTCTGTTGGCCCTGATGGATGCTGGACTTACCTGGGATCACAGCAACAGTTTTCAAAGCCCTCAGCACCCTGAATGTGCGCAGAGCTGACACATTGCCTAGGTTTACAAACTCTGTAATATACCTGCAGAATGGATCGCAACACAGTTACCAGAGAGAGAGGGAGGAGAAGATGAGAAAAAGATGAGAAGAGGTTGACGATGGAAGTGCAGTGAGGGAAGAAGAGGGTTATCCCATAGAAATAAATATAAAAAAAATTTTACTGAAATTTGTATCTCTAAATAATTTGCTTTGAAGAAATGTTACAGGTTTAAACATTGTTACATGTTAACTAAGCTTGATCCACAGCATCTGTGGCACGTTGATCGCCACAATATTTGTGACTCACAAATGTATTTATGTTTAAATGCTTATGCAGTGTTCAAAAACTGGATTATAACTATACACACTACTTTCATGTCTTTCATGTTTTCTGTGGCTTTACTTTCAGGACACTGTGCATCAAACCTGTATTCCTTGCCCCATAAAAATGCCACATTGGTCTGTCCAAAGATCTTAACCTGTATTGAGACTAGAACACTACTTTAATGCTAAAAATAGTAATGTATGAAAAAGTAAAATCTTTAACATGTGTAATGCAGAATTCATAACTTATGCATCAATTTTTTTTCTGGAAAACTAAACACATTCTCTCTGGCTTTTCTAGTCTATATAAAATGCAGGATCTTTGATCACTTTTTCAGTGTACATAACCATATTTTCATTTGAATAGTTTAACCTCTTAGTGAAAGATTGCCATAAAAGTGTATATAGGGTGAAGTCTGCACCAAACAGTGGCAAAATAATGACAGTTTTCCTATACATCTGTCCTTCAAAAACAAGTAAATGCAGATAAAGGTAAAGAAAGAGAGGAAGGGAGTTATGATAAAGAGGTGAAAACAGACATCTTTGAGCATTAAACCCCCATCCACGACCTGCAAGACTGCGTGCTGAAAAGTTCCTCTCTAATTCACACAATCACACATTTCTCTGTGCAAACATGACAAAGTTCATCCTATGTAGAGGTCATAATGCAGATTTAGCTCTCAATTTCAGACAAAAGATAAAGATGCAGTGCAACACACTAGTTCTATCTGAGTTTAATGTTTTAAGAATACTAAACTCAGACACAGTAAATTATAAAACTGTTTTGCTTTTAAATAACCTTATAAATAAACTGAATAGTAAACTGCATGCCAAGCATGGTAAATGTTTATGTCCTGGAAGCTGTTCTAAAACTCTGTATGTCCATGATACACAGTGGTAAGGACATGTAATTCCTCTGTGTAAAAACATTTGTACAACATAATTTCGTATCAACATTATCTTAACGTTCCTTTAAGGTTACAAATACAGTAGGATTATACTTACGCCATTGAGATGACCATGAAATCCAGCCAGTTCCAGGGGTCTCTGAGGAAGGTGAAGCCGTCTATACAGAAACCTCGAGCCACAATCTTTGTGAGGGACTCGAATGTGTAGATCCCCGTGAAGGTGTATCTGATAAGAGTAGTGAGATCAAATAAGAGCGTGTGTGTAAACTGTGTAAACTAAAGTGTGTAAACTGTCCACTTGTAATATCTGAGCTGATATGTCACAGACCTGTAATCACAGCTCACCTTCTGTTTGACTTTCATCATTGCTACAATCTTTATTCAATACCCTGACCAGCCATATTAAAAGCCTGATGGTTATGTCTTGGCTTTGTTTTTATGGATCTCCTTGTATCTGCAACCATCTTCTACAGTACCTACAGTAACTCATTCATGACTTCCAACTTTCAATGTTGAAGTCTTCAATTTGACTTAATGCTTAAATGAACCTCAAATGTTTAAATGAAACCTGCACACACAACTTTATCCGGTTTATGTTTTACAGTATTTCCCCTTTTTGTCTGTGCTTTGAATTGGTTGCTGATTTGGACTGCTATTTATTATGTTACATTACTGTCCTGTAATGTAACTTTCTGATTATGAACTACTGTTATGAAATATCTGCCCTTTTAAGTAACACAAAACATGAATAGAATAGAATAGAATAGAATAGAATAGAATAGAATAGAATAGAATAGAATAGAATAGAATAGAATAGAATAGAAATGAATACTTACTCCACTTGTTTGGACCATTCTGGAGGATTGCTGAATGTCATGAACACACAATTTGTCAAAATTGTACACATGATGATCATGCTGAAAACTGTAAGCAGAAGTTAAGGAAACCCTGAACACATTCACCCAGTAGGGTGAAGTCTTATGTAATGTATAAGGCAATGTTATAAAAATTTATCAGAACAATGCCACACACTGGTCTGGATTAAATAAAGAACACAAAAGCAATTACAAATTTTTTTGTAAAACTGAAATGATATATTGTGATACAGAATAACTGATAACTGGTACCTATTACATATACTAATGCGTACTGATGATCAAATGTGGAGGAGAGACAAACAAAGCACATTAGAAATCAGTTTCAAGCAGAACATCACTATAACAGTGGTAATGTTTGAAGTACTGAAAAGGATATGAGTGTATCAAAATTTTAATTGCTATTCGCCTGAATAGGTTAAAAGGGCTAATGATATATAATGAGGGTGTGGCACTGAAACGGAAGATCGTTTTCCCTTTGTTAAGCACTATAAAGGTCTGAAAAGGCAAAAAGAAACACAGAGAAAGGGAGGGATTAGCTACACATGTCAGTCTGCATGAGCAAAATCTTTCATTAAACAAAAGAGAAACATACTTATATAAGTCATATGAGAAAAGACGCATTAGACAGAAGTATAACATAACAGGAACTTTGACCGAATTGTACATAACCTTGGAATGTAAATGTAAGACAATATGCGGACATAACATGTGAATGTGAATTAAAATAAAGGTCAAAGGTCAAAGGCCATTTTCTAAATCAAGCCTGATCATTCATACCCAGCTAGGGAAGTATTTACGCGAATGGACAACCGCAGTGAGCACTGGCAAAGAGCTGGAGCTCTTACCGGAACTCTGACTGTAATACTAACGCTAATGCTAACCGCTAACACTGCGATCCATCAGAAGCAGAAGTGCTGACTCTAGTGTGTGTGGGACAGTGAAGCAGGGGTGGGGTGCGTGTGTGTGGAGGGGATGAAGGTGGGTCAAAAGACCTGCAAAGCTCCTTTGATCCCATGTAATGTGAGAAAAAATGACTTCATCCGCATCTGCACATTTATACAGCCCTGAACATCACACACATAAAACACACACGCGCAGAGTCTCTGTGTGTGTGTGTGTTTATGCAGCTCACTTACCCACTCAAGGAAACACCAGAGAGACACACAGATAAGAATCTTCCTGAAATCTAATTAGATTAAAATAGACAGCTGTCTGTAGGAGGACAAAATAAGCATCCTCACACAGGAACGCATCTACGGCTATCTCTTTATTGCCCCTGTAATTGTCTGTCGGTCTGTCTGTCTGGGGGTGCATCTTTTGTAATCATTTTCAGGTCAGATACTGTACCATGTTTAACAAAATCATAAACTAAAAGCAGCGTATGTCAGTCAGAAAACACTGTGTGCTCTAATCTAAAGACAGCTGTCATTTTGGGGCACAGAAATCCCAAAGATTGTCACACTATAGCAAAAGCTGTGAACAGTCCAGAAGGCTCCATGTGTTACTGAATACCGAGCACTGGTTTCCCCTGAGTCTCTCTCCCTCACTCACTCACTCACACACACACACACACACACACATACGCACACACACTGCGACAGACTGTGGGCTTCCTCCACTGGCGGGAGCTCCCACACTGCACTGTTTGCTAAGGACATAGCTGCGGTTCTTTATCAAACCCTGTCCTAAATATCAGCAGATCTTCGCAATCTTTTCTAAAGCTTCATAATAATTGAGCCTTTTTCATTTTGTAGGATGACGTAAGACTATTACTGTCATTAGATTGCATGGTTAAAACAAATAGTTCCCCAAAAACATTCTGTGGCAAGCCCATGCTTAATCACGGAGACTCATCTTTATAACGCCTGATCAAAACATCAACATAGTTCCAACAATGACTTTGACCCGTGTGGCTCCAGGACTCCAGGTTCAGTCCTAAAAATGTCAGAAGCATCAAGACTACTTTTAAATGAGGAGCTAAATGAGGTTGTACATCCTACAGATATATGCGGCATAAAGGTCATGTACGTATAATCTGCACACGCATACAATGTAGCCTGTTGGTCTTTCCTTCTGAAAGCATAAGTGATATGCGGCAAAGCTACTGAAAATTTCATCATCTACAGAGAAGAGATCCAGAGAGACATGAAGACATGGACAAGAGCTGAGGCAACTGCTGCGGAGGAGGAGAATAAGAGCTGGGGATGGAGGGGGGTGGTGTGGGGTTCAGTTGTGGTAAAACTGGATATAGCATCACTGTTGCACTTAACTCCAAGTACATCTGATCTACTCTACGTCATTCAATGCACTTACCGTAAGGCCTCAAATGAACACCCCTTCCAAATGCTATCTGACACTTCTCTACATTTACTCACATTTATCTTACAGTATATTCAGCCGTCCATCTAGACTCTAGACATATAGAGATATCTATTCTGTACTGTCTGTCAAAAGAAAAAAAGATAGAAATTAACTAATAGTATTAACTAATAACTAATAGTAGTATGGAATATAGAAAACGATGGGTATAATAAAACAGGCATGTACATATTTTACCTATGCATCTATCTGTCTAGACAACTGCTATCTCCAGAGGTCATACACAGTTGGGGGAAACATAAAACTCGATGGTACAGTCCGAGTCAACCTTAAATAACAACTGACACATATCTCACAAACGTACACATACAAAGACATGTGACTCCAAGGCTTTCTGCAGGTTTATATGCCCATGACATTCTGAATGGCTCTTTCATCCCACTACTCAAGAGACCAATAGAACTGCAACTCTGCACTTCTGCACTTCCTCCCATTCCTCTCGCTTTATTCACTTCAGCCCTTTTTCATGACGCATGAGCACTATTGTAAGCTGCAGCAGCCATTGCCATGTGAAATGTTGTTTGAAGATAGGCTGCAGAAATGGCCCTTATGTTTCTGGATGGGATATGAACAAGATAAGTCAGCAACAGAAGTTGAGAAAGATAGATGTTTTCTCTAATTTTCTCTCTTGCCCCCAATTTGCACCATAAAACACACGCTACACTTTGCTCAGTTATGTAACACGCACCACTAGCGAGTGTGCCAACAATGTGGCGGTGCTTTACTTATACACACACAAAATACATTGAGATTGAAGCAACTGAAAGAGAAAATTTAGGAATGTGTTTCTATCATTACTAATATTCTAATAGAAATTGTATGTTAGACTGCACACATAACCAGCCACACCTAACAGATACAGCAGAGCAAAGATATCTGCATACAGTCATATATACTCTCTTGGTCCCTTGGTTAAAGAATAGGAATGATTTAAGCACGCATTATTTCTACACATTAGCTATATTACGGCAATAAATTCAGGACAATTTTGTAAATTGGGACATTGGTACAGATTAATGGAACACAAGTAATCGGCAGTGTCTGTCAATAGAGGTTCACTAAAAAGGTTGATGGGTAGTTAACAAATAAATATGTGACCGTGTCCTATGGTGTGACAGCAAAAATGTAAAAAAATACACACAAATTGTATAAGAGATTTATCTTCTTTGCTGGAGTTACAAATAGGATAAGAATGATTTCTTACTGTAATTGTTAGGTTTTTTACATTTCTAAATTTTTTGTATGTCACACCATATGACATAAACTTTTGTCAACCACCCTGATACATCTCTGGCTGCTGATATTCGTTTTTTACAGTTATCATTGCCAATCATCAGGAGTGACTTCTGTGTTTGTGCAAACCAAATTTACTTCCACGTGTAGAAAAACATACAACTTTGGAAAAAAAATAAAAAGCCACTCCAAAATTATTTATTAGTTGTTCTGAATGTACTATTTATAGGTATGTATTTAGCTAAAATTCACATTTCAATGTTTCATTCTGTTAACTACTAACAACGTTTCTCCCAATCTGCCACAATACATGTATAAATCCAGATTAAAGGTAGATATGCAGTGGTCTCTTAATTTTTCCAGAAGATGTATATTTGTATTGTCATGTATTGTAGACATCTTTAATGTGCACCAAACTATTTGTATTGTAACCCAAAATCCAAAACTATTAACTATTAACTTTCACTGAGAAATTTAACTTTGAAGACTTAATCACGTAAAAACACATTTTAAAATAAGGAATGTATAAGACATCATGAATTAAATTAAAGCAACCTGTGAGTAAAATGCCTTTACTAACCACATCTATAAGTGAAGTTAAATAAATAAAAGCATACATTTTATTATCAATCCATAAGAGATAACTCCTTACGCGTATTTGTTACTATCCCACCTATCTAGAATTCCCGCAACTCTCTGCACTTCTCCAAACCTTTCCACTCTTCCTGTTCTCTGGTTCTCCCAGAAGCTGGAGAGCGAAGCAAAACGATCACTTTCTCTAAATTCACCATAGAGAGGACAACCATATTCCACCTGCATGAGGAATAAGTTTTATCAGGACGACATAAAACTCACTTTCTTGTTCAGATAGTAGGGGTCCAAGTCCTCCAGGGGCACGGCCAGCATGTTCGAAGGGACATCCCCATAAATATAGGGCACGCCCTTCCCAGCTTCCAGGTCAGTGTTGGGTTTGGGCTTGTTGTCATCATCATCATCGCGGTGACTGCTGTCAGATCTAGGCTTAACAGGCTTTTTGTTTTTCTCCTCAGCGATTCGCTTCTCGATGTTGGCCAATGATTCAGGGGTGAACCTCTTGAAGCTATCAGGGCCTGGAGGTGCAAGCAGCTGCGCGGCCATATTGTCATCCTGCAGCAGAGTCCTCTTTATTTAGAAGCCATTCAGGACAGCCAGCTCTAGGAAGAGGAGGGGAGGCAGGCACCCGAACAGATGTATATAGGGAACAATAAGAAAAGAAAAAGAACAGATGTTATAATTCTGTAGAGTTCACCCGGTATTAAGCAATGACTTACATTTGCACAAACACAACATACATAAAACTATTCTGGAGTATATTTATATATATTTGCATGTGTGTGTGTGTGTGTGTATTGTGGTCCTGGTAAAACCTACAGTATGGGGACCACAAAGTTCTTAACCTTGTGGAGACATTTTTTGGTCCCCATTAGGAAAACAGCTTATAAATCAAACTAAATGATATTTGAAAATGTAAAAATGCTGAAAGGTTTGTGTAAGTGTTAGGTTTAGGATTAGAGTGAAAGTTAGGAAATAGAATATACAGTTTGTACAGTAAAAAAATCATTATGTCTATGGAAAGCGTCTGTGTGTTTCTGGTAAACCCTATGGTCCCTGTGTAGGGACCAAAACACCTCTGTTATTAATCATCCTCTTTTGCCATTTTCTCTCTTGCTGTTGTCTTACTCTTCCTTGCTGTTTTTTTACTCTCTCTCTCTCTCTCTCTCTCTCTCTCTCTCTCTCTCTCTCTCTCTCTCTCTCTCTCTCTCTCTCTCTCTCTCATACACACACACACACACACACACATTCATTACGTCCATTAAGAAGTAGATGACCAAGCAGAATAATACCAAATGTGCTGCAGTACTGAAGGCTCAACCTGTACGTGTGTGTGTATGCGTAACAGAGAACGAGAGAGTGTACATTAGTGGGTAAGGTCATAAATGTATTACTGCCCTATCAACCCTTGAAGATGACCTGGATTATCTAACTAATATTACAGTCCATCATGTCATCATGACATATTCACCTGGCAATTCAGAGCTAACAACAGATAAACAGATTCATTTATGTAATTGTGCTATTATAGCTGGGTTTGTGGATCACTGATCATAGAAACTTTCAATTTAAGCATCCACACTTTTCCAGATAAAGATTTTTATTATCATCTCACTCACAAATCGCTTTCCTCAGACGTAGCACTGCTTGCCTGTTTGGTTTTATCTTCTTAGTTTATGTAAAATTTACGGCTTGTAAACAATATTTCATTTTATAATGCACATGTTTGCTTAAGCTTTACATTTGCACAATCGGTTCATGAAATTCTGGTCTTAATAAAATTAGCAAAAACCTACTTTGTTGCCAAGTCATTTTCATCATATTTTTCCTTACAGAAAAGGAAAATATTTTTATTTCACTTGAATTCATTCTGATCTGCTTCTCATAACAGAAGAAGACAGTAAGGCATAAAGCACACTTCCATTTAAAAGCCACATGTGTATTTGTGTAATCTGGCAATTTGTTTCCAAATCTGAATAATACAAAACCAAACACTTCTGCTGGTTCAAACTGTTGGTTTTTAGTGAATAAAGACAGACAATATCCCATTAAAAACACCTTAAGAAAGGAAACACTGATAACAAATAAATATACTGTGCCCCATGTCACTTATGAGAGACTTCAACAGAATGAGAGTCTAAACTTAAACTTTGGGCCCATACACAGATGCCATGAAAACAACATTAAACAATCAAACCCTTTACTTCAGTCTTCCTGAATTATTACACTGGCACTCTTTTTACCATATCAAAATGTTATCTTTTCACTTTAGCAAATTTGCCAGTTCAGAAGCTTTGTCCAAAAAGTACAATTCAATTCCATATGATTTATGTTATAGTACATAAAAACCCTTAATGACATCAAGACTGCTTTGTCATACTCCCTAGTGTTCTTGGTGTGTGTTGCAGACTCAGTGCCAGCCCTAGAGTCCCTCAGGTTCTCCAAAACTGGGCTATTCCTTTTCCAGAATGTCCCTTTACATTTCATCTTGCAAGCCCGTTCTGCATTCACAGTGAATTGACGAGGGCCAGATGCACAGTTTATTCCTTTTAATTTGATAAATTAAACAAGCAAAAATAAGAAATGCATGTGATAATAATGTCCAGAGAGAAGACCATCCTTTTCTTAATGCAGCATCACAAGAAATCGCACATAGGTGTTAAATGATTTGCTGACAGCCGAAGACCTGAAATCACATTCTTTCCAATTTAAAATTTGCATTAAAAAATCAGTAGTCTTAAAAACTTAAATAGGGATTTTTTAAATAATGTCCAATGCTGAATTCCTGTTCTCTATATCCTTAATGACACAGCCTGTTAATTATTTATACGCCAAAAACTGATTCAGTTAAGTCAGCAAGGGCCAAATCAATAGTGAAGTGCCCACGATCACGTGACATCGCTCATTATGAACGGCGACTTTATCACCCCTTAAAACACACGGCTTCCTGATCGACAGCTGAAACATCAGGAAATGAAATTTCACTTCGAAGACTGACTGTTTAGATGAACGAAATACAAAGTAAACAGTATGACGTGCGTTTCAAGTTACACGAGGGCTCTGTCCAACCTCCAAGTCTCCTTTCTGGGATACTGTAGAGACGACTAAGCTCAAGGTGATACATAATCGACACGGTGTTTAAGAGAGACAGGCCCTAACAAGTCATACAGCTACACAATGACCTTAAAATTCTTAGGCCGTAGTGTTTAGGACCAACTGTTATATGAAATTTTTCACTTAGCCTTAATCGAAGGTTAAGCATAATAAAGTCATCATAGGTATAACACGCTTTAAAAAATGACCGATGCCAGTCGACAGGTAGGCTACTTACATGCCTTAAAATCAAAGTCCTTGCATACTCTCATCCCCAGTCAGCTGTAAATTCCGGTAACCGTCGTTAAGATATTCCTACATATTTCCGTTATCGACAAGCATAATGTGTTGTTTGTATTTAGGAAGCTTCCAATAACTGACAAAAGTCCACTGCCGTTGAGACGCGCTGCCGTCGATTACTTCACTCCTTAGTGGCGCTGTTCTTTTCAGCACTGCCTCGTGCGAGCTCACGCTTGTCCTCGAGGTGATGAAAATGTCCACAAATGCCAAACATACGTCTTACTCCTATGATGTCTTTACCTAAATGATAGAGAAAGTGAATGTTCGGCCTCTGGCACTGTACATTAAGGCGGGGGGGGCACAACTGTCACGAGGACGAACCTCCTCACAGCCTGTCCCGTGTGAAGACAAAATCGTATTATAACTCTCTTTTATACCAAAACACACGAAATAAGAGTGAATACAAACCCTTTACGACCATACAAATCACACTTCTAGGTTTTGCATTCCATTGATTCCATATTTTCCCGCTAATCTATTTACCAATTTCGGTATTTACCAATTTTTATACAAGCTTTATGCATCTAATGCCACTAAAGATCATCGGGTTTACAGAGTGGTATGTCCAAGTTTGTTGGCAGTAATTATGACATCTGTATGTTCACGCGTGGGCCCCACTCTCTCGGCTGAAATACTGCAGTGAAGCTCGAGTGAAGACACGAGCCAGCGAATCAATCTGTGAAATACCCGTGAATTCTAAACCTCAACGCCAATGACGTTTCAGACAGCCATGCCTGGAACGTTCTATCATATGTCTCGAGTTTCTATTCTGGAAGGTTTGATTTTCATTTTTATTGAAACACTTCAAGAACATTTGGGACTCTTGTCCGCTTCAGCACCACACCCGTATAGTCTGGCTGTCCTCCCTCTGATTTAACCCGCAACACCTCACTCGGAGAGGCACATCATTTCGCTAGGCTTTAAGTAGGATTTTCTGTTTTAAGGACAAAACGCACCGAAATGCCCAAATAAGCATGGCGAGGGTGACTCGAAGGGAGGGGGAATGCAGGCGCATTGGGACTTAAAACTGCCACATTAGTGATTTTGACATGTTACGTTGAAAAACATGTCACAAATTACATCTCAATGCTTAAAATAGCATTATGCGTCGGTCTGTCTTTTCGCGAGCAAAAGACACCCATGCAATAAAGTTTGCGGAGGTCTCACTTGCCTGTCCCATCCTATGCGTATGTTCTACATTTCGATACAGACACACTAATGTTATGTTTTCAGTGCCAGGCCAACACCCTCATTTACCCATCTCAGACTTTTTCTTTCTTTGCATACGATCCATATGGTCAGGACTGTAACTGTAAGTAGTGTCAGGCGTGTAAATTGATATTTTCCTGCGTTTCCTGCAGCAAGACTATCTACATCTGCGAGCAGAAAAGATGCTGAGCGAGAGAGACCGCTCTGCGGCAGATGAGTCCAGGTATGAGGCACGCTCGGAATGGGCTATAAACACCTGACAAAAATAAAACACTTGCGCTGTGGACAGGAGAAAGCCTACTTACTTTTTCCGCATTAAGGGCGATCCATGTAGATATAGCGTGCCTAAGGATGTTTAAAAGACCCAGGAGAAACTGCGGATGTCGCCATATTGTTGCCGCTATCTTCCTTCCCAGTGCGTACGGCTAGCCTGCATAATTGATGACTCTCAGCAAATTGTTAGGGAGCGTCTGCAAGTACCCTACTTCCGACTTCCGTACTGACCGAGGGAACGCTGCAACGTAAGCGAAACAGCGCTTAAAGGGAATATCAATCACCTAAATACATTCTGTTTGAATTCAGTTGGCTTCACAATTGTCAAATCGTCTCAGATGTGACTTGCTGGTAAAATTGGACTCGAATTGTCCAATTTTATTTAATTAATAAAAAGCTAATTAATTCTAATTCGAGGAGAATAAGAATGGCAAATCAATTGGAATTCTGGAACTGATGCAACATACAAGACATGTTATACATAAATTTGCTTGGGGTTTTGTACAATTTGAAATGTTTTTCAAGTAGTCTAGACATTCTTGAAAACATTTTTAAGGTCAAACAAAAAGTTACCAGTTAAAATTAAAGAGAAAATTACCTCACTTAAATGTGTTGTTTAAGTAGTGGTCAGCTGCAAGAATGGCTTGGTCATTATTTGTTTCAAAACGAGGTAGCTGACGTTGTTGTGGCAGGTGCTAAATGGTCAGGGGTTGTAGGCAATTGTTAATCTTCCACTAATCCCAGTTCAAGAAAATTCAGCCTTAGACCTTTAGCCTACTGCAAACTCCCACTTCTGGGCCTCAATTGGGTGACCCTTTGTAGTACAGTGCGCCACTAGCCATGTCTAGAGTTGGGCACTGTCCTTGGTGCTGAAGTCCCACACAATTTGTGATCCAAATGGGGCATAACGGATTCTAAACACGACACAGTCTGCACAACTAATAGAAATTACCAAAGAACATTTATATTCTATTGTTCGGGGTGTCGAACTTTTTTAGTTCCTACTGTTAACTTTATATAATTAACTAAGCCTAAGTTACCACTGGGAATTTTAAGAATTAGTTCCTAATTACTTAAGACGGACGGACAAATAATTGAATTGGCTTTAATTCGCCACTGAATCGTCGGATAACAAGTACATGAAAAAGAGCCCCACTCTGATTCTTTATACACGGACGCCACCTGTAGGCACACATCATGTATTGTCCAAATATTGCATAGAGTCACATGGTGTTCGTAGCAAGTAACTCCCCCTTTTTGTTTATGAAAAGAAGCTGTTCGTGTTACAAGTTTGTTGTAAAAAAATGGCGTTCTTAATGCACGCGTGTGCATTTTTTGTGCAAATCATTACCTTACCGCTGCAAGTAGCCGAGCTAATTGGACTTTTCTCTTTCTACAAACGCGTCTTTCCTTTAATCATGTCTAGAATAGCGCCTACGTACAATAGCAAAATGAACGACAAGAAAAAGGAATTATTTCAAAACTTGTCAACATTTTGCCCCCCGAACGGCCCTTTGCGGATCTTGGAGGTTGGTTGTGGAACCGGAGCGAACTTTGAGTACTACCCGAATGGCTGCAAAATTACATGCGTCGACCCAAACCCACATTTCCGAAACTATCTGGAGAAAAGTATAGCGAAGAACGACCACCTCGTGTATAACAGCTTCATAGTCGCTTCAGGCGAGAACCTCGAGGTAGTACAGGACAACTCGGTGGATATTGTGGTGTGCACACTGGTTCTGTGCTCAGTCAAGGATGTCCCCAAGGTTCTGCAGGAGTCAAAGAGAGTTCTAAGGCCCGTAAGTTGATAACAGGCAGTTCAATTAACATGTGGATAGTAATCTGGTGAAATTGTTAATAACACTGCAGCATTAAAACACTGTGCGTGTTATTAAACACTCTGAGTCACCGATATGAGTTTTCTGACTGTAAGTCCAAAGGATTACATATAAGGATTACAAAAGCATTACATAACTATTAGTACGTGTTCAGCTACATGTAGATAGCGTAACAGATAGCATTACATACAGCATTACATACCTGTATGTAGCCTATGTATCTCGTCATATCTGATGTGCTAAATGTAATCTCATTAAATGTTGTGTGGTTTAAATTATGTCATTATACAGAGTAGTGCTGTCTTTAAATCAGAGTGTTTTAAATACTGAAACATTGAACATGTACGCACACATTTGTGTATGTGCTTCACAGAACTTTATTCTCTTTTTTTTTTTTTAGGGTGGAGCATTTTTCTTTCTTGAGCATGTGGTGTCTGACCCCTCAACCTGGATTTATTTTTTTCAGCATGTTCTACAGCCATTTTGGTAATTTACACAGAAAATACATAAATGCACAAGATAAAAAACTCTAAATTAAAATTAATTTTTGGTGCTTATCACCTACACAGAATTGTAACTTGAGGATAGAGAAATAGTAGCAAGAAAACATATTGCCAACTGAACAAAGGACTGGCAAATAGGCTGAATGCAGTAGATAGCACACAAAATGCTATCGTGCAAAATCTGTGTTTTGAAATAAAACATCCTTACTTACATTTAATTGTATGTTTGTTAGGTACTATTTTGGCGATGGTTGTGAGATAATTCGTGCCACTTGGAAGGATCTTGAGGCAGCTGGCTTCTCTGACCTGCAGTTACGTCATATTCAGCCCCCTCTGTTTTTCTTGATGAAACCACACATTGTTGGTTATGCTGTGAAATAATAAATGAAGGTTATCAGTGAGATAACCTTCATTTAGTGACATGAGTGACATGTATTCTTTAAAGGGCCAGTTTAATTTCCCACTTCTGCATTTAAAACTTTGAAATATCCCTTTGTATTAAACTGTAAAATACAGTTGTTTTATATACAGACAGGTAAAACCGAGACTGAATGAATGAATAGATGAATAGACCTACATGTATCCTGTTTGCAGAACACTAACAAGATGTACAAAAAGTAAGAATAGAAAATTATGAAACTCATCTGAATAGAACAGGTGTACTTTCAAGATGAGTATAATCCTTGAGAATAACTGTTCACCCTGTATATTAGTAGTCACCATTCAAAAGAGGCGTTAAATGTAATTAGTACAAAAAACACCACACAACAGAAACAACATATATAGTACAGAAGTAGACTATGTCAGACATATAAGGGATGTCTCATAAAAAGTCTAAAGATCAAAAGCTGCAGTGGTATTACTATAAATGGGGGAAAGTGCAATGCTCTACAGAATAGATGTGTTTGACTGCGAACCAGTCTGAGAGATTGCCACTTGCAGTTAAGAGATGATTTTAAACTTCCTGCTTCCCGTAGTGATGTTTGTGTTGTGTTTGCAAGGATCAAGTGGATTATATGTAAAATTGTCATATAAACAAACATTTTAATTGAAATGCAGCAACAAGAAGCACATTTTTTTATAATTATAAAACCAATAAATTGGGGTCTATATTCACTTTTATATCCCTTTTTTAATCATTTATTACATGACACAATATAACATGATTATATGAACTGAGCTTTTAATGTTTGTAAGCATTAAACAAACTGAATGTGTCAAAATAAACCTGAAAAGCATGTCATTTTGGTCGTCAGTGAGACTGGCCGGTTTTGAAATGCCTGTGTCCTCACCAGAGCTCATGTAGCCAATCTGGAGAAGCTGCGCTGACTATCTGCTCTCAAAATTGCTTTTGCGTTACTTTGATGCCATATATTACATATGTATAATGTGTCTGCGCTGTCTTAAGTCAGAAAATGTTTTAACCGGCACACTACTTCAAATTAGATGCCTCTTGGTTTGCTCAGTGCCACATCCAGTCGAACACTAGTTGGGAAATACTTGTCAACATTTGCTTATGCGCAACCTGGGGCAACCTGTAAAAGGTTTTTAGCATAATTTTATCTTAAGAAACTTTGAGTTTTATTGTGAGCATGTCATTGCAATTTGAGGTGGCTCAGAGGTGAGGTTGGGGTGGGACCTTATTCTTGTCTTTTTCTAATAATCAGACATGTTTGTACGATTGACATTACCATTTCATTAAATAGTTAAATTTTCCTATGAGATGGTGTTAATCTTACCTTATTCACGTAGATTGGTCTTGTATGACTGAAAAAGCTGCCTAGAGGCGTTACAAATGGGTGCAGAGTAACATGACTTTTATGGAAAAGGACTTTGGTCCTATTTATTTGAATGGTGGAAAGACAAATATGTCTAAAAAACTTGCCAAAGTTACTGTTGAACAACGTATTTTTAAACAACAATTAAACCTGACTGAACAGTTATTTTAGATTTTCATCTTAAGCTGAACTAAAAACACATTTTAGTATTCTATTACGTTTGACCTAAATGATGCTAGACTTAACAATACTGATTTCTGAATAAAGCTATACGTGTAAAATTTGGCAAAAATATACAATCACTGTTGTAGGTTGTTTCAAATGTCAAAATTAAGGATATAGAGGAATGCTGGTAAAAAGCATATTGCTAACTAAATAAAGGCCTGACAGGAAAAGAGAACGCAGAAATACCTTTAGTAAATAATACACTAATCATAGAAAATGTGTAAAGAGTTATATTTTCAAAACATTTTCATGTAGGCATTTAGCAGATGCTTTAATCCAAAGTGACTGACAAGTACCGAAGAGACAATGATGACAAAGTTTTGACTGTTAGAAAAAAAGAATTTGGAGAAACATCATAAAAACATCATAAGTAAGGCAACAGTCGTACAAGAAGCTCTTTAGCAAGTTACCAAGTTTCATAATGTTAGACAATACCTGTTGAGGAGAGAGGAGTGTTGTTTTTTCAATAGGGAAATCAGTTGGCATGTTCCTAACAGGTATTCACAGAAAAGGTTTTTAAATTGTTTCTTGAAAATTGTGAGGTTTGTGGCTAACCATACTGAGTTTGGAATAAAGAACCTAAAATGCATAGTAGTTTAAATGTATTTTCTTAATGTTATTAAAATATAATAAAACACCAAAAATAGTAGGCTACAATAAACAATACAATTCATGAGGTAATTCAGGGACTCTTTGTGCCCTTTAGACAGCAAGTACTCTAACAAGAAAATTGAATATGTGCATTTATGTCTAAAACATGACCATGAATAATAAAATAACTGAATATAAGAGTTTGTGTTGTAATATACATATTAAAATATTTAACCTGTTATTCTGATATTATCCGTTTTTCATTAAATATGGGCAATTAACTGGTTTAAAAATGTCACAGCACGCATACATACTTAGTTTTCTTAGCTCAGAAAGTGTTAATAAGCTGGTTCATTCATACTCGAACTCTAAATCGTTTGCTATTGGACGCAATAAAACGATGTATTTCAAAGATTGACAAGGGTTTTACAATCCCAAGTGGTGCTGTACACAGCCCCTCCCACTTTCTACTGTAAAGGCGAGACTTTCTTTGGTGGTTAGTGTACAGCGTTGTACAGTGACAGCATTGGCAATTGCAGCACCTTATTTTGTGTTATAAAAAAGATGAGTTTTTCATGCACGCGTGTGCTTTCTTGGTGAAAATTATTAACTTACCGCTGCAGGTTAAGGACTTTTTTGGACTTTTATCTTTATCAGCACATTGGCATAAACACGTGCTTCACAGACCGATATTTCTTTTTCTTGAGCATGTGGTGTCAGATAGGGATGGGCTATACCAATTATTTTCTTTCCGATTCGATACCAAGTACTTTCAAGATGAGTATCGTCGATATCGATACCGATACTCCTATGAAATATTTTATGTAGGTGATTTTATCATTATTAATATTAAATAAACTGCAATAGACATGACTTCTTTTTTACATTTATTAAAAAACACTGAACTCTATTCAATTAAATGAACATAACAATATATATAACAAAAATATAACGTCACACGTTTCACGAGGACATTTCTCCTCTTAAGCCTGTTTATTTTCTTTGACTTATCGTCTCTCTTGCTTTTAAATAAATAAAATGAAATGAATAAATAAACAAATACAACCCGGAATGCAATGAAAATCAAACCAGGGATGTCTGTGAGGCTAGAAACACTTCAAATTGCTTTCACTCATGACCGCAGCCATGCACTCCAATCCCTCTTTAAATCTGCGCCGAGTCTGCTTTGACAAAGTGAGCGAGCGAACGCTGTCATGATACGTGGAGATACAGCGGAAGAAGATATAGTTCCCATTGCGTTCCTATTTAAGTAAATACTTCTATACTATACAGCGTACTACTAATATTAAAACATTCTAACATCACTCGTTAAAATAAACAGATAGTATCGATACTTCTATTTGAGAATCGATCCTTTTGATACAGTGCCAGTATCGAAAATATTGATACTTTAGGATCGATCCGCCCATCCCTAGTGTCAGACCCCTCAAGCTGGATGTACTTTTTTCAACATGTCCTACAACCATTGTGGTAATATAAAAATACACAATATGCCTATAAATAATAAATGTGGATTTGCCGAAAAAGGAAACTTCTCAAGGTTATCTCAGGCATGCATTCTTCAATTAAGCCTCTTTCCTTTTTAATTTAAAACTATTAAACAGAAATATACAATTGTTTGATTCAATGCCAAGGCTGCGTTATATCTTTTGTCTGAGTGAGTGCAAAACACATTACTTAGAAGATGCAAAAAGGTAGCGTAAACTAATGAAACACATCTGGATGGAATGGGGTATTTTGAAGATGAATGTAATAATTATAATAATGTTTATCATACAAAACAGGTTCGGTGCAAGCATACAGCAAGAACAAGACCCCGCAATATAAATATTTGAATTTTGTGGTTGTGGTGAACTCATTAAAGAGCAGTAGTGCCATCTAGTGGCTTGGAGCATTGCGCTATAACACATCTAGGCCTGGTTTCAGAGCTTAGGCCAGTAAATAAGGATATTTAAGTAGGTTTTATAAACGTGCCTTAGAGGAAAAATACTAGTGTGCATCTTGAGACAAAATAATAGCATTGATATGTATTAAGAAAATTAAGCCTTGACTGTAAACCCAGGTTGTAATTTTTAATATTTGTGATCGGTTAAATAAACAGGCTATATAATAAATGATAAAAAGATTACAATGCATTATAATAGAAATGTAAAGCCAGTCCTACATTCTTGTTAACATTAAAATGCCATAAATGATAGAAGAGGAAAAAATTTCAAACGATTTAAAACAATTAATCACAGAGCAACTGTATAAATAGCTCTCTTGCCATTTAGTCGGAGAACAATGCTTTCTAAATATTAACAAAGCTCTAACCATGAGTTAACTGCTTCCATCTGATCACGTGACTGCAACTTTTCATGCACTACCTTCAGAATACATTTCTGAGAGCTTGTCATGCATGTTTTAGCTGCTTTTTGAAATCAGTCATGCAGTACATACAATCAAAACCAAAAGGAAGAAACCCACTCAAAGGCTGGAAAAATATTTATTTAGATTCAACTTACCAAAAACAAGTGACATCTTTATTGAGTTCATTGTTTATTGATGTCCCCTGCTTTGTGAAGTGCAGGTATATGCTCCCTGATTCGATTGTCTAGTAACAGCTTCACTTATAAAAAGCCGTCATTAATGAGCCTGTTAGCTAAAAAGTCTTAACTAAGGTGTGTATATGGATATGGCTTACAGACCAGTTAGATGTACTGCAAAGTCTTTGACTTAAACTGACACAATTTAAACGTTATTTACACCATCAATTCAGAATAAGGCTTATTTAGAGTCTGTAAGAAGTTTACTGCTATTTCCTGTTAGCCATAGATTTAGTAATAAAGCCCTTATCTAAACTTCTGTTTAGTCTTTGTAGGAAATGTTGCACTAAAATTCAGTAAAAACACGGAATGGGGATAGGAATACCAGAGCTTCATAAATGGGGGCAACAGCGAATAATGGCAAGAACACAACTGCATGATAATTGCATCACAATTTTCATACACACAGTTCAAGCGCATCAGAGATAAGATAAAAATATAAGTCTGTCAATTCAGCATTTGTACTGCAAGCAAAGTGTTCAGCTAACGTTTCAATAAAATTAACATTCAAGATTCCCTGGAAACCAAATGGGTCAAGAACAAAGCAAGAACTCCCAGTGTAGACGTGCCAATACTTGCACAAGATACATACACAAATATAAACATCTGCTGACTGCAAATAAAAAGTTGTAATGAAAAAGTTTATAATTCTTTCCATCTATTCTGAAAAGCGTATTTGTTGTTGTCGTTTCTGGTCAATCACTCTTAGGCTGTTAGTTAAAAATGAGTTATAAAAACAAACATTTGACAGGAGGAGGATTAAATGTATTCCCTGTGCCAAAATGTCACCGTTTCTGCATTTGTATAAGCAAGTGTGGCAGACAGGTCTGCCGGTAAAGTTCGTATAACATGATTGGAGGAACGCCCTGTTAGCCACTTTTGACACAGTACAGGTCCTTTAATGTCTTGAGCTCTTCAATAAGAGTCTTGTTCTGATTCTCCAGCACAGCCACACGGTTCTCCAAACATTTCACGTACTCCTTTTTCTTTCGCCGACACTCTCTGGCTGCCTCCCTACACACAAATTACACAGAGAAACCATGATGACAATGCTGATAAACTACATCAATTCATCTTGAACAAATAACTGCGTTTAATTTACTCAACGTTCTTATGTTTGAAAATAATCATAGCGTGATATTGTCAACCAGCTTCATCTCACTAAGCAAACTAATTCAGTTTCATTCAAATACATCCACCTGTTCTTTGCGAGCCGTATCTCTCTCTTCATTTGTGGATCATCGCTCTTGCCCTGGGAGCTGATGACGGGTGATGTCATGACAACAGTCTGAGGCAGCGATGAAGAGGAGGAGCGGATCTGATAAGCTTGCATTTCTCCCCCCGCACCTACAACACAATATTACAGCCGGTGTGTCCCACATGTGAATTAAACCAAATATATGAGCTAAGGTTTTCTGGCTTTTATAGGGACGTGATTACTGTGTGTGCTTACCTTGCAGCACCACCTGGTTGCTGGGCAGTAAAATCTGTTGCCCATCAGCAGTCTGGGCATACTGTAGGATAGTTGGCTGGCTTGGGTTCGAGTTGGTCATGGTGAGAGTCTGCAGACCTTGCATCCCTTCTGATCCAGCCAGCTGCAGAGAGCCATTGGATGAAATCGCAACTGTAAAGAAGCAGAAAATGAAATCGTGAAATCGTTACAAACTGTACATAATTAGAAATAAACTCTGTGTTAGTGTCCTTGCAAATGTGCATTAGTTTACAGTCAATTATCAGCTTTGAATGAGCACAAGACAACAGTCTATAATCTTGACATTTCAATAATTAAAAGCAGTTCATCTTGAATGGCTAAACAAACACACAGCTGGTCTTTTTGTCTCACTTTAGTTGTTAACCACTCTGAAGCTAATGCAACTTTTTCATTTTCGTTGCAAGAAATGTTGAGGAAGTTACCAAATTATTGCTTCAACATTACTGATGTTTTAATTTTCTTTAAAAAAACATTACTATACGTGTCTTACTATATTGGCCAGTGCTTGTCTGGTAAATAGGAGTGGGGAGTGAGACACTGGTTATAGCAGATGAGGTGGAGCATTCGTCATTTTCCTCATTCTGAGTTGCCACTTCCTCAGCTGATAGATCATTTAGAATCTTCCTGAAACATTAAAAGGAAGACAAAGTTTAATGCATTTCTAACCAGAAGTTTTACTAAATTTGCTTTTCACCTACAGCAGGGTTCCACAAGTAAGCACATCATTCATTATCTCCAGAGAAATTAAGTATAAACGTTTCAGGACAGGCAGGCCATTATTTGTGGTAGAAGCAAAAACTTCACAAGTCCACCATTAATAATGGTGGATTGAAAAATATTTTTTCCATTCCAGCTCATTATGAGGAAACAACTGTTAGCAAGCCATTTGTACACTACAGGACAGGTCCTTCAAAAGTATAAACAATAACATTATTGCCTGAGCATCTTAACAGCAACATCGGCTCAATGTGTGTTCTGTTCCGAACTGCTTAGTTGCCAAATTACCAAGTACTATCTACAGCAGGATCTAAGAATTAGAAAACTCACTTCTAATACGAAAATGGGAACTGCAGTAATACCTGTAAGACGGGCGGCGAGCCAAGATCTCTCTTGACTTTTGATTGGAGGATCCACTGTCAGATGACTCCTGAGAATCATCACTGTCAGATCCTGCACCCTAAAAGAAACATAAGTAAAGCAGAGGAAAACATGAATGTGGAATTATACAATCCCGGGATGAAAACAAAGAACAGTAAGCTAAATATACATGTTACCTGTGCTTGTGCTGGTGGAGACTGAATGACAGATGACTGAGCTGACTGAATCACACCTTGCACCTGGAACTGACCACTGGGCAGCTGGACCACAGCCACTTGAGACCCACCCAGAGACATCTTTTCACAACACACATGAGGATTAAATGTTAAAGCAATGCAAAAAAAAACAATGCATTTACTAGCATACAATAAAACATCCATATGAATAGTTTCTTTTTACAAACACTTGACAAATAAAGATTAAAAGGCACAATACGAAACATTTAACCAATATGCAGACTTGCCATTTATAGGTTTCACAATTATAAAAGGTGCACACAAGCGTGTATAAAACACACATGGCTTTACAATACCTGTGCTATTTGTGATATCTGAGAGGCAGTAATAGTTGTAGGGATAACAGTTTGGGACTCAGAGCCATTGGTGTTATTCTGCTGAACCTCCTCCATTGCCACTGCAAAAACATAGATAAGCATATAGATATATATATATAGTGTAAATGCAGTACTTGTTATGACAAATATAAAGTTCCTTTTAACTTGGGGGTAATTGTGTTGGCTAATCACAGGGAGACTTTAAGGCATTCATCTGCTTTCAATATACATGTGAATAGGGAGGTCTGTGTTTGTGTGGTCAGTCCAGGCTAACAGTCCAGAACTCTGATTTATTCACTCTTTCCATATTCCCCAGTACCGAGTCGGTCTGTTTAAAACCTTCAGTTTTCAATGTCCTTAAGGGTTGTTCTCTTTGCACTATTGTGTTACTTTCTCTGCTAGTTTAAGATCTGATTCCAGTAAAAGCATGTGGGTTGTGTAAAGACGGCTAGATACAGCACTGCAGATGTACAAATAAAAATAAAATGTAATACGAAATACGTTAAAACGGCTGTATGATTAAAAAAAATACTGGAGAGACAAGACAGACCCTGCAGTGGTGAATCAGTGTGTTGTGGATGGAGCTGCTTTGTCTTATTATTTACAGCACTAAAACTAAAACCGGATGCTAAAACCGCCCATCAACTATTTAAATGCTTCTAAATAGAAAAAAGGCATGGAGGTAGTTTCTTTTTTTTAAGTAAGCTAAAATAACAATATATATGCTGAATTTACCTGTTGATTGATCATTTTTAATCACATCAGCTGCTAAAATCACGCATGAAAGCTAAACAATATATGGCTATAGCAGCTAACAGGCTAATTAAAATAGCTGTCTTGGAGTTTATTTTATAAGATATGACAAAGTTTAACATGTTTGGGAGGTTTTTACAACCGGTTTTGTTTACACCACACATGAACAAAATCACAACGGAGGTAAATGGTGTATTAAGGATATAGTAAATATTTTGCGAAAGCCCAAGCCTCAAATTCTTCTTCCGCCGCGCGATGATGGTCAAAAGCGCGTATCTGAATAAACCAAGCCGTTGCATTAGTATTAACCGCTGCTGTGTGTTATGAAGCCCGTGGGCGACTTTATGCCGCGCTCTGCACAAACTTCCAAGCTAGTCACTGGCACGCAAGTGCCCGCGTCAATAGACGTCAGCGATACGGGGAGCCATTAAAACACCTTCCCGTAAGACGAGCACTACAACCGAGCAGACGGGCGCCATGACTCCAGCGACGGCTCGAGAGGAAGAGTATAAAAACAAAGGCTTACCTTTAATCCGTTCAAACTGCTCCTAGAAACAACGATGCGGTGTTTTTAGACGCCAGTATTCAAACCGTACAATGAAAAGTAAGTTAATTAATAATGCATTAAATGAACATGGGCGGTTTCCATTGAAAAAATCTAGATAGCTTGAAGGTTTTTTTTCCTAAAGGCCGCGATAAGCTCCGCCCCTTACAAGGACGTGTTACGTAATGGTGTAATAAGCTTTGCGATTGGCCAATGTAACTTCAAAGCAAGAGGTCTGGGGACATGAATGAAACCGAACGATCTTTACAAATGTCTTTAATGCGAAATAAATACTTAAAACTTAAACACAGTTGCAAAATAAAAGCCTTTTATTGTTTTTTAGTGTTTTCCATTGAAGTATAAAACAGTAACAGTAACCAATGTACAAAAAAGAAACGGATGTGAACCAAGAGGGAAAAGTTTGCTTGCATAATCACGATTCTTAATTATGTCCATGAATGACTAAAAAACTTTAAAATAACATTTTTTTGGAATATGTATTTGTCATACTGGTATTATTAATATGATAATTAAACTAGAAAAGATTTAACACAGAAAGATGTATCCAAATAGTAATATGCATTGTCCAAATAATAAAGTCATGTTACTGTTGCACCTTTCCATTCAAGTCCATACCTAGCAAGTACATTTTCCCTTAATGGTGAATGTGTGTGTATGCCTGCCAAATACTTAAAAATGTGTCTGCAGCTGGTTGCATAGTGTGCAAAACATTTTGGTTCCAGCCCTAGGCTGCCATCTCATTTCAATAATAAACAGAACGGATTGTGTTTTATTTCCTGTTCTTACCATAATTAAGATATAAATGACAACTAAATTTTCTTTTAAAGAACAAAAATCATTACAAACATTAAAGTGTATATACATAAATATATGAATTTCCTTTCTGTCCTGGAAAGCACTACAGTATTTCCCTGAATATCCTCATGTAAAAGCTCATTCACTCGCTTGTGCTTTCACATAAACTCATCTCTGAGAGTAAAAATGAAAGAATACATTTCATGACAGTGTATCAGATTTGGGAGAAGGTACTGCGGAAATGATCATGAGTCAAACGACCTCTCAGCTGTGTTCTCACAGTTCTAAACTGGTTAAACGTATGTAACTGTGAACTAAAAACATGCAAGCTTGCCACTATGCACTCTAACAATACGCACACATACGCAACCCCATTTTACAGAATGAGGTTAGGCTAACGCACTGTGAGGATCAATTGTGTGAGGCGTTTGAAAATAGTCTCTTCGAAGCCCCAGTGTCTGACCGTATCATGCTTAACATCATTAAGACTTTACACACCATAGGAGTGGTGTAAAATCTCTGAAACTGAATTTTAAATAGAAATGCATGACAAACGGAGCTGAACACAGACATCAACCCATCACATTTCTTATCGACCGTAAAAGAACAAACAAAAATGGAGCAAGCTATTTACAATAAGTCTTAAACTTTAGACCCCCGCTCAGCTGTGGAGGAATGTCAGTGACAGTAGTTAGTATTCATGTTAATCCAAAAATCTGACAGAATACAGCAACTAACGTACAGTACAGTAGAATTAATCATCTGTACACAGGCAACCATTTACAATTATTTACGGTTTACAAGAAGTCATTCCTGGTAAAAATGCCTATAGTACAGGAGACAGCACCTGTCATTTAAATAACCTTTTGCCAAACTTTGTACAGTTGGATGTTTACGAGGGGCTTGCTTGTACAGAGTCATGCTATTTTACAGTTATTTTGCTTTTTTGTACAGATGCCTGAATTTCTTTTCTTTTTGCCATTTGGAGGTTTTAATGGCTTATCCTGATGTGTAGAAGCACCTTTATATGAGAGCAAAAATAGAGCTATACCTCAGTTCGTGTTTGGTTTGTAATGAGGTTTATAGTTGAATTCATCATAAGTATATATATGAGTGTTTTTTTATTCTTACCCTATATGTGGAGGGGTAAGCTTGTGTGGAAATGTAGCAAGTGAGGTTAGACTGGACTTTAAAGCCCAACAATGCCTTTTTATGTACCTGCACTTTTCTGTCTTTTTTTTGTTAGTCATATGCTACTCCATAATGCAAGTAAACGTTACTTAGCAGAATACACATGCCCTTTTGAATATATCTGTATTTATCTGATAAAGTGCATGAAGGATATTGAAAAAAATAATAGTAGTAGTGTTGTGTCATTATGTTGAACTTTTATAAGTTGAGGGAATGAACATCAGGCAATTGCAAAGTGCCTAGCTTTCAACAAATGTTTGATTTTTTCTCAATTTAAGTCCCTCACTTGTAAGCTTTAGCCTTTGTAGTAATATGCTGTTTAAGGAAGTGTAACAGTGTAGTCTTCTTTTTGAAATCCCTTCATATTTGAAAGCATTTAAACATAACAGTATAAATTAAAAGGGCCCATATCAAATCCACGAAAGCCTATAAATAGCTAATTGTTTTAATACTTTTCTGGGTAAATGATTTAGACTCACTGAACAAATAATCTAACAAACCACGATAAAGCAGGCTGTGTAAATTGTTAAACAACCCGATACAAAATAACCAGAAAAGCTTAAAATCTCAAACATAAAAGCCCCAGTAGTAGTAAGATTGAACACATTAGTGTTCCAAAACCGACCGAACAAATGGAGCAAAATCTGTTTAATAAAATGACTGGTTACATCAGATCTCCATCCAAATTGTCATGTGCAACTGCAGTATTTGTGGCATAATCGGTTAGCAATTTCTCTGTGTTCACCGAAAGGCTCAAAGCCTAGTCAGGAATAAAGCGGCCCATTTAAGGGGTGTAGTCTTAAATGATTTTGCAGCTAAACTGTGCGTTTTAACCTGGGTAAGGGCATTCTATTATCTAGAGCATTACAGAGATGTCCTATTACCTGCAATACTACCCTTAAGCAAGGCACTTAACCCTAGGTTTTTGTTTTCTCTTTTATATAAGGACCGTCTCAGCAGCAAGAATGTCATAAGCTGCTTTAGATGGAAGCGTCCGCTAAATGACCACAGTGGAGTATCAGTACCCCCAATATTTCAACGCCATCCCATAAATATTATATTTTACAGCCCTGTAACACAGCACCATAGGTAAGCTGTTGAGTTGCTCTCATGCCAATCACGTCTATGGATGTATATTTAAAATCAATAAAAACCTACAAACTGAGGCTATAAGCTCTTTTTAAGCACCTGCCGGACAGCTAGAATAGGCATGTTTCAAGAGAAGAAAACAGCTGTGACCTAAGTGATTCAAGTACATTTAAATCTTGATTTGCTGGCCTGCGTATTTTAAGGAGGAAGTGGCCGTGGTTCTGGGGAAAAGGAAGTTAGCAAAAAGGGAACTTTGCTAAATCCCATCCCTTCTCCGTAACATCTTACCCCTTAACAAACAGGGCCAAGTCTTTCCAGACTGTGTAAGTTCTCAGGCCAGACCCCACTGCACTTCTCAGCTCACATGTTGTATGCTACGTATATGGGGTCCAACTGATCTGCCAGGAAGGAGTCTCTCAAGTGCATTCTCTGCTTCTCTCCTCTGGAGTTTATAGGGATGACCCCTGGGTCAACAATAACCACCACACCCACAATTAGATGGTGCTCCTCTAATACAACGTTGGTTACCAGTGGAACCAGGTCTAACGCATCCTGTTCTGAACCGCAGAGTTCAGCCACCACCACCAGCAGGTTTGTCCAGGTGAAAACGGCACTGTGGAAGACATAGCATAGATAAAGTTAAAAGAAATTAAAAGATAACATTGAGTTTTAATAGAAAACAGTATTTGCTTTATATATGAATCTATTTTTCCAGAATGTCACAAGCTGTGTGACACAGGTTTTACCTCTCTCCGATGCTGCGATGTGCACGTGACACACTGGTCTCGATGTCGATTGGATGATATCGCAAACCTCTCAATTCCAAAGTCTCATCCAGAGAGCCCACTACAAAAAGGGCGTCATGACGATCTAAACAGACAGCAATATTAATCACAACCATAACACTACATATACTATTTTATCTAATAAAATCTATCATGAGCATCACATCTCTCGATTTAAGTTTTTTATCTCTTACCTCCACTGGAATCTGTGAGTTCGGTTCTCTTGACAAAGCCCAGGTATCCGGTTCTGGCCCAGAGCGTCTGTGGGTCTCCAAAGCTCAGCTTAGTGTTAAAGTGATCAGCCTGAAGATTTTCCTCTCCGTATATAGTGTAGTACCCTGTTGCATTGTGTGGACTGTTCACCCAAATCTGGGTAGGAGAGGAACATTTTGTTAGGATGACACTACATGTTTCCCGGTTGCGAGTTACTAAATCGTAATAATTCTGGAACTCCATATTCCAGACTATCAACATTATGACTGACACACAAACGCACCTCTCCCAAGTGAGAATCTCCCAGTGGTCCTCTCGTTTCTGGATTGACTATGATCACCCGCACGCCAGGAAGAATCTAAAAAAGGCAGAAAGATGCATCATGAATATTTCCACAATGCATCCAATGATTCAAACCATCACAGTAACTTACCGTTCCTGACTCCATGAGAGGAAGAGACTGCGGTGCTCCTCTCTCCACTAACCTCACCCTACAAAACAAAAACATTTTCATCAACGTTATGAAACGAGTGCAGAATAAGACTTTCTGATGATGTTTTAGGCCTTGTCATACAAATTGTTATGCTGCAAAGTTGTTACGTTTTTTACTAAATATACACATGAAGCATGTTTACTAGTGTTCTCTTTATATGCGTGAATCTTACCTGTCATGTCGAAGGGACTTCATGTCCACAAATACAGTTGAGGGGTCTGGTCCAGTGGTACCCTTTAAAACACATAAAGATACAGATCAAGTGCATGGCTAATGCAGCTGATTGATACCCACATACAAACAGTATCAATCAGTTAATCTACCTGTAAGCAGATGGCAAGGTTGACTCTCGAACCAAAAGCGGTGCTGACAGCCCGTGTGGAGAGTCCGATGTCTTTAAATAGTTTGGAGAAGGAGTGTGTGAGAGCCAACCGTGGGCGCTCCTCAGCGATCACCACACAGCTCCTTACGCACGACAGGTTCACACCACGTGCCTGCAGACAGACAGATTCATGAAGAGGCTAAGCACAGCGATGGGAGTCACAGATGGAGTAGATCTGTCTGGTCATAGCAGAATAGCTATAGCTTTTGACAGCTTTATAACTTTTGACCAGTATGTGGCATTATAACCAAATTTATGTGATTTTATTAGGGCATTGTAATACATAACACCATGTTATAATACAAACAGTTGCAAAGAAACGACAAATACTGTAGTTTAACAAAATATGTCAAATTAGCTCATGCCTAACAAATAGCATTTTTTTACTTTAGATAAAGTAAAGGATAAATGTTTTGAGGTTTATCCAACTCAAATGGATTGGAATGCTTCTGCCAAAATCTGCAGATCTGCAACAAGTGTTTTAATATATACATAGTGAATTCATTTACATTCGGTTTGAAATCCACTATTTTTTAAGTTACCAACCACAGAGAATGTCTACTAGCCAAAAAAAGGAAATTAACAAAGTCACAATTTATATATAAATATATTTATTCCAAAATTTGTATTTTATGTTATTCAAAAGTATTTAGAAAAACTGTAAATTCATGAAAACTACAGAATAACACAAATGTAACGTAAATGTAATGTTCTTTTATGACTGAAAACTAAAAACGATGCTATATTCTAGCATTTGTTTTGTAAAAAATCAGTAAATATGTTAGGACAATTATTTTTATAGTGTACACATTTAATAATGCAAATAATGTTTAAGCTAATGAGAAACTTTTCACTTTTCGCTGTGTGTACCTTCAGCATCTCCGTCTGTCCACCCAGACCCTTGGTGCAAAGCTCCATTACTGAGTAAGAGCAGAAGGTGTCTCTGATACGATACTGACTCAGCGTGCTCAGCCACAGGCTCAGTGAGCTCTCCAGCTCCATAGGAGGAATCAGAATAGACTGGTGACCTGAGTACACACTGCACAACAAAGGCACACATTAGCTTTAACATATTACACATATCTACTCAAATTCTGAGATGCGTGACATGGCACGAAGCCGTGAGTCACTTTTATGCTTGCATGAGTCATTTGTAAGTGACTGTTTGCATGTATCCATCTGTTACCTTGCAAGGCACCAGAGCACAAACCCAAGTCCACAGTACGGGTCGAGGCAGATGGCGATCTGCCGTGAGGAGTAGAGCTCACACTGCAGCTTTATAGAGCGACACAGAGCGCTTACTGCTGCATGAGAGATCTGATAAAGATACAGTAAAGTGAGACATTTGATGACAATGAAAAATGGGTTAAACACCTCTGATAACTTAGTTATTCAATGACCAAGGTGTGAAGGGTCAGTCAAACCTATTGATGAAATGTGTCAAAATCTGACCCATTTATCTCACCTTCACCCCTGTCAGCATGCCTGTGGTTGAGACGCTGAAGTCCAGATAGGCGATTACTTCTGCATTTGCCGGTTTGTAGATTGTGGGTGGTCGTTTGCGAGGCAAGTCATCTGGGACAAAATAAGAATGAGTGTACTGAGCATAGGTGAGATCATCTAAAGTGACGAGTAAGTTACTTTGTTAAATTAGTTACTTTGTTTTTTTTTACTTTTAGTCAAAGCTGCAATCCACATCTTTTTGGGTAAAAAAAATATTGAGCGAGTAGATTTAAAAAATCATACCACGATTCACAATGGTAAGCTTATAATAATGATTTAGAAGTTGAGTTGTCGGGTACGTTACATGTCGGGACTTCATTTGACTCTCAACCTTGTAAATTAACCTCCAATTTTATGTTTTAAACAGGATGGCGATACAGAGGCGAAAGCTGTGGATTGCAGTTTTAAATAGCCATGTCATTTGCTAATTCTTATTGTTAGTTAAAGGGATAGTTCACCCAAAAATAAAAATGATGTCATAATTTTTCACCCTTATGTCATTCAGAAACTGTATATGATTCTTTCATTTGTGGAACACAAAAGATATTTTGCAAAATGCTGGTTACCGGCACCCATTGACTTCTATTGTACCTTGTGTCCATACTATGTGCCGGTAACCAGCGTTTTGCAAAATATCTTCTTCTGTGTTTTTTTTTTGGGGTCCCTTTAAGAGAGAGTCTGAAATGAATCATCAATATTCTTAGTTTTCACAAAAGAGACAAAGACTGTACATGTGTACGCAATTTACATGTGTGCATTTGCATATACTACACAAAGATAATGAGCGTGTGATACCTGTGTCTATTATAATGGGCCATGTTTTTATGTTGACAGAGGCTGCTGCTTCTTTAGATCTGAGAACCCGTGTTAAAACCTGAGTAGTGAGAATGCAGGCAGCCTTACTGACCTGAAAGTGAACAAAAAAGTTGCGATGTTGGAGTTGGAGAGTCACAATCAAGCAGTCACACGCAAACATATACACACACGTGAACAAAAGATATTTATCAACTACACAAACATGCGGACTTACATCGATGATCATGCGGACGGTGGGTAGTGTGGCAGAGAGGTTCTGCGGGTGTGGAGGCCTCACAGTGACGGGAATACAGCCAGCATACAAACAGCCATAAAATGCTGCGATCAGATCTATACCTGCAAACACAGAGAATTTATATGTAAAGCAATAATCTAAATATTGCATCCAAATATGACATTTTTATTATAATTTACTCACGCTTATGCCATCCCAGCTGTATATAATCATATATCTGTATATTATTATACAGTATATCTGTATATTGTTATAAGACACGCTAGAACCAATAAAAGTCAAAGTAATCATGTGCCGCCATATTTCGAATTTTACTAAGATTTGTTAGACGATTACTAAATACGCTTAAAACATTATTCATTTTCTCTCACAAACTTAAGGTTTTGCTTCAAAAGACATATATTAACCCACCGGGATTAGTTTAGTTAGTAGTGTAATGTTAGTAGTTAAATAAAAAGCATACAATAATTTAGTACAGTATCATACAGTAACTGAGGACAATTGAAATGCCACTGCATACTGTACAATTACCACACAGTACGGTTTCTACACAGGACGTTTTGTGTGTGTTACCTGGCGGATACAAAAGCACCACATTCTCTCCGATGTTAATACCACTTCTCTCCATGAGAGCAGCCGCAATCTTTTCAGCTCTTTTATGAAGCTGAACACATGTGGCTGTGCACACAGCCACTCCCTACAGAGAAAGAGAGAAGAATACAGAGTACACGTATCAGATATGAAACAGATTACAGGTTTTTTATACAAGTGTGTATTTGGTGTGTGCAAACATTATACCTTTGCATTTAACAGGACATAGAGTGTATGGTCAGGGTCTGTTTGCGCTCTCCACTGTAAAGCCTCTGTAAGGTACTGATGCTGAGAAATACAGATTTATGAGCATCAAAAGCAACATATCACAGCAGAAAAAGGTAGGTAACATAACGATAACATAACATACAACAATCAAAACTTAATAAACAATTGTGTCATATCAAAAGGCATGAGAAGATACGCTATGTGCCGGTGACTCTTACCATCATCGTAGGCCACATGCACAGCTGCATCCACACGTAAGCAATAAAATTCCACAAAATGCATTTCAAACAAACAGCTTCACAATAAACTGCATTATTTAACACGTGTCTCAGTAACTAACAATTACAAGTCTGATCTTACCTTTCTGACCAGATCTTGGTCCTCGATCAGTCCGAGGTCCCGGCCTGCAGCCTGTGCAATTCTTTTCCCAGCCACCAAATTACCCACCATGATGGACGCAGGGCCGACGCCGACTGAAAACACATTTCAGTTTGAAAGTAAAACCACACATGAATGCATAGTTGGTCTGCACAGCTGATCTGGGATTCACTCATACACACCTGGTTGTTTTTGACGTGGTTTGGGCATGTTTGTGACGCAGGTGTGTGGGCACATGAGGATGTTGCAGGGGTGCAGCGACCCCTCTAGGAAGAGTTGCTTAGTGTCTGAGATGTGAATTCCCCCCAGGGGTGTTTTGGGTAGAGTATTGGCGGGAACCAGAGCAAGACAGTACAGTCCCACCTGATGTATACTGTCAATTGCCTAAGGTCAAGAAACAATACCGGTAATTAATTCAAACACTATGCTATATGTGCAAAACTCCCTGACACGGTGCTAGTGTGTTTTTGTGTGTGTAGTGTTTTTAGCTAGTTGCTATGTGGTTGCTAGGGTGTTTTGAATGGTTGATAGTGTGTTAATAGGTAGTCGCTATAGGTTTATCCTAAAGATGCAATCATAAAATCTAAGGTATTCTTGTCCTTAAATAGAGCTCGGGTTCCTCCCGTTTTGCCTTTCATCATAAATGGATTAAGTATGACTGATTAACACAACAAGCGGTACAATCGGACAAAGCAAGCTCCACTAATTATGGATTACCAAACTTCTTGGAGGTTGATGTAAATAATTAAAAAATTGTATAATACTCATTGTTTTAAAAGGCGTACCTGCAGTACTCGACTCATCCACTGAAAGCTATCTTCCTCGCTGGCGTCAGGTCTCTGTTCTGCTACGATTACTATCCTCTCATCGAAGAACACAGTCACTGAGAACACAGCAATCCTACACAACACACACAATTCAGATTGAAAATCGACTCTCATTGAAACAAACCAAGGCACTATTTATTTATGCATTTACATTTTCTGATTCATGCTTATGGCAGGCACCAATATTTAAAGCGACTTGCAGTGCATACAAAGTATACATTTTATTAGCACATACGACTTATTATATGACATACACGTGAACATAAAAAGAAAGAAAGAAAAAAGTCAAAATGGGCTGCATTTAAAAAACCTAGACCATATTTTTTAGATGTAGAAATGAATGTTTAAACTGAATGTTGATGCCTCATAATTCTATTGTAGATGGGCAGTTTTTTAGGATTTAAAATTTTGTTGTTAAATACTAAAAAGTTGTAATACATAAAGATACCCTCACCTGCCTCTGTACACAGTCTTGACTGGTTCCACAGCGAGCGCCGTCGCTACTAGATCATCAGCATTGTGACGACGACCGCTAACCATTAGCAAGCCTTCATTCTTACCCACCACAAATAATAGACTCCCCTAAACAAGGAAGATGGAGGAATAATGAAAAGTACCCAAAAATACCACAATTAGTTACCCAAGTAAGAAATAGCTTACCCAGATGTGAAATTTAATGTCATATATGTTAATAATTAGGTGTATATTAATAAGTAAATGATTTTTAAAGTAAATTTGCACAGTACCTGTATTTAGAGCAAAATCTGAAAGTGTTGTCTAAAAGTACGTTATTCTGGAATGTTGCAACTGGCCAATCAGAATCAGTATTTCAGTACTGTGTAATGAGCTACATTAAAAGATTGGATCCCATATAAGAAGACAACATGATGGCATTTTAATTTAAAATTATTTATCTGTGTTCAAAAGAACAAAAACATTTATGATGAATAAATTGAATCTTTGGGTGAACTATTCATTTAAGTCCAGTTAAGACATGGTCTTTGCCATCTGGGCAAATATTAGTGCTTGTGCCATTGACTTTTCCAAATATCTCACAGGGATTATACGGTACAATCTGAAAAGCAACAAACGCACTGGATCAAAATCATACAGTGTGCACCTGGTTTTATTTTCAACTTACCGGTCCAACAAACCCTAATAATCCGGATCGCACAAATGGGATTTCACCAATAGGAGCACCACTAGCATTGACTGGAATCACCTGTAAAGTGTAAAACAACAATTATGTGTAATTCAGCACAAAGTTACACAACGTTTCCACTAATTGCTGTACCTCAAAAGTGTTTTTGGTAACACCAGGTAGAGCCGTAGTACATGGTTCCGCCGGCACGAGAGTTCACAACGATCTCTCCAATCTCATCCGTCTTACACAGCATGGGTGGCCCATCCGGTCTCACAATGCACATCAATGCTAAGATAAGGCATGTACATGACCACATACTTTATCATGGAAAAGTAGATTTGCATTTCATGATGAACATAATGAATAGGAAATAAAAACTATTTTTAAATAAATTATCACTGAAAACCATCACAAGTCTAGTACACACACCTCCTGGCATGACATGTCCCACATCCTGTACAGTTAGAGCAGAGTTCTTGTCTTCAGTGTTGACCCTGATGACTCCATGACTCAGACCAGTCATTGATAAGACGGCTCTCGCTGGAAGTGGAGCACCAGGTACCCCTGGCCTGCAGAAAAGTGCATCAATATTTTTAAATAAAATTATTAAGCTGCATAGTTTCTTCTGAAAAGACAAAATGTTTTCCAAAAACATTCCTGGAAAATCAATTCTATTAAAACCTTAACTGTAAATGAATCTTTAATGTGTTTGTATAGGTTTGTATGTTTGTAAAGTCCAAAAATTATACACAAAAAATATTCTGTACAGGTTAATGATGCTTTGAAAACTCTTCACCTGCGTATTGCAACGGTCATCGCCTCAGGTGATGTAGCACACGGGCAGATGACCTCCGGCTTCAGGCCATGAGCCTGGAATACGTTCAAAAATGCATCACATGATGAAACTGACCCTACATTAAAAAAAGAGAAAAATAGGAAAAAAGTCAAATCAGTGTATGAATAGCCATATAAATGACTTTTAAATAAACAGCATAATTCACAGCAGGGGGTTTATGAGAATAACTCACAGGGATTGGCTCCGTCAGCAACAATCAGCATGCGCAGGGAGGCCAGACTAGTTTCTCTCTGATCTCTATGAGCCATCATCGCCCAGTGCAGATCACGGCACTTTACCAGGGCCACCCGTGCTACAGGAGCACATATGTTTGTCAGACCAAAGCTACTGTGTGTGGTGGACAAAGAAATTCATTAAGTCACGTGTACATGTGTGCATTACCTTTGTGTATGTGAACTCGCTGAACCCAGGAGAGCGGACAGGCCTTCATTACTGCATATGGAACACTGATGGTGTGGATTCGGTTCATCACACTCTGGAACATACGCACAAACCCAGATGTTATTGCATAAAGAAAACTGAAGTTTTGCATGGTGACATTCATTTTATGACAGTTAAGCTGTCACTTCCCCCCTTACAATTCTCTAGGAGCCTATTCTACATTACTGAAATCCCCATTGTAATTACTGTAATCTCATCCTCATTATAATTAACGTAATGTGAATGTGGCAATTGTGGTGTGAAAGCTATTCAAAAAATTGTGTGACACTTTTTGTAATAAGAATCTGTGAAATGTGCTTACTTGTCTTTACAAACATGTCACAACACAATACAATATGTCAAAAACATCTTAAAATAGGCTTTAATTTGGTTATTAAATGAAATATTACCTTGATATTTCCGTAACACTTAAGATTGTACAATACAAGATTGTATTTGTTAGTATTAGTCAATGTGATAGCTAACATGTACTAAGTCAATACAATCGCACAACCCTGAGTCAAAATGTTTTAATGCTAAATTTTGTTTGCAATTTTTGGTAAAAAATAGGGCTGCACAATATATAACTTTTTTAAATATCACAATTGTACATATTGCAAACTGCACATCGCAATGGTTTGCAATAACTAAATGATTTTAATCCTTTAAAAATTAGTATAGGTAAAGTTATGGAAGATGTGGAAGATGATCAATGATCAAAAAGAATGTTTAACGCACCTATTGGTTATCTTAATCTTTAGTTTGACTTTATTTGAATTTAATCAATGTAAAAAAACTTTAAAAAGTTACCTGCAGTTTCATGTTTCAAACAGAGATGGCGATACAGAGACACTTTTTCGTTACGAATTGCAGCTTTAATTTTTAAATAAAATGTTTCAAACGGAGTTAACGATACAGAGACACTTTTAAGGCACTTTTTCGTTACAGATTGCAGCTTTAAAAAGTGTGTATTATATCAGTTATTATGTCTGAATTTTGATCTGTAGTGACTTTTCTCACTCACCGTAAGAACTCCATGCCACAAACCCATGTCCTTTTTAAAGTCCAAAACATTCACCAGCGTCTCCCCTGCATGCAGATGTATTTAGTTACAACTCTGTCTATTCAGTGCATAAAGCTAGATTGCTGGTTATTTGATTTACTGTAGTTGCAATATAAGGATGGTGTTTCCATAGCAACAAAATCACTCACCCTCGCAGTAGCTACAGGCCTGACTGAGTGCCTGGCAATGTGTTAACATGGCAACCTTTGAAACTGCAACACCCATCACAGTGCCTTCCTTACTGGCCTTATACTGCATAAGACAAATACAGACACACACACACATATATTATATATACACAACAATGAACAGTGAAGAGCCAAACTATTGAAGGATCTCAAAAAAGTCCAAATGAATTATTAATAAATTTGCCAGAATGAAGGAGCAAATTAAGTTGATCACAGTAATCATAATCTACAGATGTGACTGTATGCAATATTAAATGATTTTACCTCTATGTACGCTGTGTCTGTGTTGGCTGTTGGGATATGTGGCTGCCAGTCTTTCGACGGCTTGGTGAGGTATTTGGAGTCAGTCACCACCCACTTTAACCTGGGCCAGCCTATCAGAAAGTTATAGATCCATTATATGGTCATCGAACACTTGTGATGGATCATTAATGTATGTGAAGACTCTAACCTTTAAATTGCAATATTTCTCCTGTGGGAGTTTTCGGTAAACCCTTCAGACAGATCTCACTGGTCAGAGCGAGACCAACCCCACAGCTACCTAACAAAAATCCAACCTGACTGCTCCCTGCATCCTGTAATCACACACAAACAAATTTGAACAACAACGTGATTTGATATCACACGATTTAGGTGGCATTTACAGTATCAGTGAATTTAAATCAATGATATTTTAGTACATTATTGTTGTGTATATGTACTATTAGATGTACAAAGCTTGCTAGAAGTTTACCTTTCGTGACAGTGGAACTTCGATAGGCACGGGAATGACTTCAGCCAATAAACAGCCATAAAACGCTACCCAGAACATACCAGGGTCACTGTTAGGATAAACCAGCGCCACCTAGGGTACACATCAAGACATTGCTTGCTAATAACTGAAGAGAAACTAAAAAATGCATATTCATTTATCATAATCTTACGACAGCAATGTTAAACAAATAAATCAAATTCTTACAGAGGGATTGTTTGTGTTTGTTACCGAAATTCCACGGTTGGTCTCTCCAAGATCTTTAAAGATGCATTTTTTCTTACCCGATCTCCTGGTTTGAGGATCTGCTCATTTTTGGTTCCCAGTTTGTTGAGGAGAGTGTAGGCCAGCTTCACGCTACGACTCCACAATTTCCCTGCCAATCATACATCGATCAGTGAGCTGTAAAATCCACTACCGTCAGCTAATCGTAATACTCAGTCAAGTATCTTGTAGGTGATGTTGATCAGTCTTACCATATGTAAGTGTATAGAGTGGTTTTCCAGTGATATCAAGAGCTGTAAGGGCAGGACTTTTGCCCTGTGTGGCGCCCCACCGAGCTAATGCCGCCTGAAGGGCAGGAGGCCAATTACTGACTACACCCAAAGGCTCCCCCTTCACAGGGATTATCTGCCGACCTTCTGGTCTAGGGGTGTTAGGATCTGCTCGAGGAACTGAAGAGAGATTGTGAGGGACAATGTGATGTTACTAAAAGTTTATTCAAAAATAAAACTTCCCCTTAAGGCCCATTTACACCAATAACAACAACTATAAAGATAACTATGACGTGAAATAACACACATTACACCTATGGAGTAGGCCTGTCACTATATCAGATTATTACTACATAATTATTGAGTCTAAAAGAAATAACAAGACCAACAAGACCATTAATGCAACATCCACTGAAATGTTTTTTTTAATTAATCAATATTGCTCAAATGTATTATTATTTTGTTTGTCTTTTTTGTCCAATGAATCACACTCAAAATACGTAGTACAGATGGAGAGTTTGTAGCTGAATTATTTAAAATATTATCATATTTGTCAAATGAACACAATATCGATTATAATTTGTGATATCATGTTTTTTGCTGTGACACCCCCACAATGGACCATAATGCTATTGTTATTATAAGCCTGTGCGCTGCAGTTTTACATTTTAAATGCACAAGCCCTGTAAATTTGAAAGGATTTTCATTTGCATTTCATTTTGTAAAAAAATAAATACTTTTTTACTCTACACTCATTTTTACACAGCATATTAGCAATTTTTACTTTGTAAAATACAAGCGAGGCATAGTATATAATGGCAAAATTTTAATTTTTGAGTAAATTGCCTCTAACTAACACGTTAATGCACATTTCTATGTGTATTATGCAGGAAATAACCAGAACTGATTTTTATTATTTGTACCTTCCACAATCTCCTCCTGGTCATCCATGAAGAACTCGCTGAGTGGTGGCCGTTTAGGACGTTTCAGTGTGTTAAGCAACTGCTGGATCTTCGTGGAGACACGACTGGACACTGGGACACCTACACCAGGACCAGGGTCAGGCAGGGTGGGTTGAGACAGACGAGCAAACACACACACTCTCAACTCACCTGGGCTTTTGCAAACCATGACTACAGCTCACAATGGCCCCAAAAGTATTTTGACACCATATTATATTTTATAAAATATATAATAAATATTTTTGTAAATAATTTTTGACACTTAAGATAACAACATTTTAAATCAGGTGGCATCTGAAAAATCTCAGGATTCATTTTGTAAAAAAAAATATATATATGTCCCTAAAATTCAGCAGATGTAGCTTATTATATTACTTACACATCTGTGAAAATGCGTCATTTAGGAAGTGTTTAGAAATGAATATATCACTTCATTTTGTGACATGTCCAACTTAATATAAATGCCAGCTGGTTTAATATTTTGTTATGGGGTTAGGGTTAAATGCATACATTCATGTACACTTTCATACACTTTTAGCTTGCGTGTCCAAACACTTTTGTGGCCAGTGTGTATATACTGTACAGCATATCTTTCTCACAGTGGTATTTCTCAGTCCAGTCCAAAGATATTAAATATGAAATGGTTAGACATCAAACTAAATGTATAATGCATGTGATGAACTGTACTCTGTAAACCTAACAAAAAAATCCTGAAAATCAACTTTGCATAAATAAAATATAAACAGAGTTATATAACAGCATTGATATGTTACAAAGGACCAGGAATGAATAAACACCACATGTGAGCAAAGATGATGGATAAGTGATTTAATATTCTTATTTATTATTATCTAAGACGTGTTGGTTAACTGATGCTCACGCTACGTAACACACACACAGTATACAAACATAGGTTTAAAGTGTAACTACAGGACATGTGCGAGACTAATCATCACCTCTGCCTACTCTTCTCACTGACAGAGAAAAGCAACATGACACAAGTGGATAAAAGGCAGAAAAGAAAAAGGAAACAGGATGTGGTTAATGAAGCATTCAAGCATATCATTCATTAAGATTTATTGAGTCATCCTTATTAAGATGTCAACACAAAGTTTTGAGAGGCATGAAAGACAGTTATGAGGAGCAGTATGACATACATTTTAAAATGTATGTATGTCTAATGTACAACGTAACCTTGTTTTCTTTCCTCTTTTTATTTTCTCACTATTTTTATTTTTAAAATCTGTACGTATGTTTTGTTTGTACATGTCAACACACACGCTCAGTACCGTCTGCTGTTTCCATCATGCTGGAGCGGCTCTGTCCTCGACTCATTCCTCTCACCACAGCGTTGGTAGGAAGATCCACACGAGGGCCTCTGGCCTGGGCTTGGGATGGCACTTCAGGGGGCCCGACTCCTCCTGCTGGATCTGACGTGAAATATCACACATTACTCGCTCAAGAGTTTTGAAGATGTCTTACAATAAATCCTGTGAATATGTAGCACATGCTACCGTCAATCATTCTTTACCATACACTGGTAAAGATATTTCAAATACATTTACTATTTTAATTTTTCAATTATTACATGCTGAAATACTTGATTCTGATTGGTCAACAATCATTGTAGATCTTTTTCATGCTGTTAGAATGCTTGGTTCTGCTTTCTGCAATCAAAAACTGTAATTGTATAATCGACTGCAAATGATTCCCTACACATCTGTGCTTGTTTTATGGCTATCGTGTTATTTTAAAAACTCTTCTATCTTCTTAGTCTTAATCTCATATTAATATATCTTGTCAATTTTTTCATTTGTTTCACCATGTTAATAGTAAGATATTGTACAGCCAGATAATAAATCTTTTCAAAACATTTTTTAAAAATGACATAATATTGTATTGTGGGCAAGCCAAATATTGGGCAAAAAATAATATACTACAGTAATAATGTAGCCTAATCCCAATGGAATTATTTCCTGGTGAATACTTATTTTAATCTGAAAAACACTACATTGCAGAGGTTGCCCTTACAAAAACACAGTGTAAACAGTGTCTGCATGAGTGCAAATGGCATTTCTTGCTGTCCTTAAATAACTATCAATTAAAGGAAACCCTGCTACGCTAACAGCAGTCAACACATTGTCTCCAGTTACTGTTAACATCTCTTGACATTTTACACACACATGGTAAGTAATGTGCAGGAAGAACACACTCCCTTAATAAACACAGACTGGAATCAAGTGTATATTAAGGTAAAATAGATGATTAGTCCTTAGTTGTATGTGAACCACATCTTAAAGAGTCTTTGTTTCATCAGGTGCTGTGCACGGACCAATCATTTATAGGCTTTAAATACACATGATTGAGGGGGATGAGCTAAAAGGGGTGTGGCTTGTGGAGGGGGCGGAGGATAATCACATAAGTCACAGTAGTTCACACACGGGGCATAGTGAAAATTTGCTAACATTTGATTTTACCTTTTCCTATTCTTCTCACTGACAGTCAAAAGACATACAAATGAACAAAAACAAACAAAATAAACTGATTAAAAACTTAAAAAAGATTCAAAATGGCTGGTTACAATAAAACAAAAAAGTTAACTTGCTATTAAAAAAAGCATCTGGGATAACGTATGGCGCACTCACCAATATGTGTTGCAGCGAAGGCCTCAGCCAGGGCGGAGGGCTGGGAGTGAGAATGGGGCGGCTGAGCAAATGCAGGTGGGGGCGGGGCCTGATGAGACTGTAAGGCCTGGGCGGGACGAGACTCTCCGTGAGAGAGAGTGGAGGAGGCAGAGGAGGAGGTGGAGGAGCCGTTATGAGAACTATTAATCCAGGTGTCTGGAGACTGCTGTGGCCCTGCACTTTCACTCGACACGGCCTCATCGTCAGAGGAAGAGGAGGTGTCTGAAAAAAAGAGAGAGAGAATGAGAGAGAAAGAGTGTTGTAGTTCTATCTAGTTGTGTGTGTTTATTTGATATATTTATATATTGAATCATACCTGGTGGGGTGCAGTTGTCGATTGGTGACTGTACGTAAGTGGAGCGACGTTTGGTTGGCATGGGCAGTGCCATCTTTTCCTCTTTATGCTTTGCCAATGCCGCTTGAACTGCCTCAGTATGAATATCTGAGAAAGAAATTTTAAAGCATGTCTTCATAACAACACAACACAACTTCCATGTGCATGTGTACAACTATAGCTGTTCTGCTTTAGAGGGGATGTTCTGCAAAGGGTTTTGCCGTGCAAACTACGTAACAGTGCTGGCACTAAAAACGGCAAAACAATAAATAAAATAAATAAAAAGTATATTGTAATAAATCTAAAGCTAGTCAACCTTACTATTCACTCAAGTGGAACCAAAAAAGATGACAAGATGTCACAGTTCTACTTCTATGGATGGAAATTTTAACATTATTTTATATTAATTGTCTGTAAAGTGTAATAAATATGCTGTAGTGAAATAAAAAGTAAAGAGACTACTAAAATTAGGAGGCGTGGTTATTCCATAAGGAAGTGTATGAGGATTTAAAGAATGATTCAGTGAAAGGCCTCCTCTCTGCCAATCGAGGTGTAAGCAGATGCTTTAGCAGATGGTTTTTATCTAATGTGACAGGGACAGTCAACCTTGAACATCCTAAGGTTAAATTCTTTGCTCAAGGGCACAACAGTGATTGGAATCTCACTAACTTTCCACTTCATGGGTTGCTTCTAAAGAATTGAAATCAGCACAGCTCCTTAACCAGCATGCTATGACCCTTAAGATAGAGAAATTTGGTTGTGCTTACATAACAAGGGCATAAACAAATTACGTTTTGAATGCAACGGAACACTGAAATAATGAGTAGTGAATTGCAATAATAATGAAAATTTCCCCAACACATTGCTTATCTCCCATTGGTCAGTCAAACAAATAGTCCCGCCTCTACTAACCTTATGCGGCTCGGCGTATGACATGAAAATACCACAAGATTGGTCATCTGTCACCCTGCTCTTTAGATTTCAGCATCAGTCATTGACATAAAAAAACATATCGTTTTACTGTTACAATTATGTACTGATGAAAGTGTTCTTTGACAACAGATGAAGAGTTTTATATGTAATGTCTGTTGTATGCAGTTAAAATAAACAACATACAATCAGATATGTGTCTTCCTCCTATAGCCACAAAGGAACAGAAATCCCCAATGACTCATTTTACTTAGGCAACCATTTTGTCGACTACTATAGCAGATGACTAAATGGTTTATACAAGGATGTGGTCAAAGAACAGGCAAATATTACCATATGCAGAAAATTACATTTGCAGGAACTCTGTAAACACTCTATAAATTTCAAGAAAGGCCAGTCTTTATACAGCTGCTGTATAGTACTTCAAAGAGCCTTGAGAGCTGTATTTTATATTTATTTAATGTTAAAATACCTTCTCCTCTGTCTTAGTTTATTGTACACAGACAATTAAAAGTAAGCACAGTTAACTTCTAGCTCGACCAATAATGTGAGTTTGGGGCGGGTCAAACTATTAGTTTGTCTGGCCAATGACAGTAACACACCAGGACACAAGGCTTGGACAGAAGGGACCTTTGGTGCCATTGGTGGTGCAAAAATGACACGCTTCAACTTTACATCTTGCACCAAAATGTTTTGATTAGAATGAGATGCATACGCAACTGCTTTACATGTTACTATGCAGTTTTTACCGGATCTGTAACGTTCATCTCTAGTTCCACCGCTCCGGTGTCGCCGTGTGCGCCGGTGGCGAGAAGATGAGGAGGAAGAGGAGTTTGAGATGCCAGGTTCAGGTGCAGGGGCGGAGCTTGGACCAGGGGACTGCCCATCATATGCCGGGGGCGGAGCCAAATCTGCAGTAATAGCAAAGACCATTTCAGCCAAATTTACATACACAGAGAATTATTTCACTGGATGTAAATTTTAAAATGTATGGATTATTATTACTATCTCCACAACTATATTTCTTGCAACCAGCAAATAAAGTCAGTTTTACAATAACACATGACCTGTAGAGGGCGATGGAGAGGGGTTCTTAAAACCCTCAAGAGAAACAGCCTGGAGATATTTCATAACCACATTAACATATGAGTCAGTGGATAAATGAGAAAAACATGGAGACAGAGTGAAATTACAGAAAATGAGATGAAAGGATGAGTATAAAAATAAGTAGGAATATTACTGTCATTCTTACTTTGTGTTTGTGTCAAGTATGGTGCTAAAAGTTTGGCCCTCTTCTTCTCATATCCCTTTTGCGTGATGTCACCTTTAAGAGAAAGATAATGTAATTACCATTTAAAATATGAATATTTTATTATTACAAACATTAATAAGTAATAATAACCAACACAAACCCTGATGGAGGGTATTGTATCATGAAGGGGGTTTATTTTGCTATAATTACAGTGTATTATCCTGTGTATTACATATATACCAATTAACAGACATTAAATATTGAAGTTGAAAGAAAATAATCACAACACTACATAGAATATCAGATATTGGGGGGATGGTCAGTTCTAGAATTTAGCAGAAATACTTGACCGCATGCTTTTGGAGAAACTATGAATGGAAGGACATAATTGCTTTTCTGGGCATTCAAAAGGTGACATTTGTTTTAAAGAAAGACTGAACACTGTTCAAGAATTATTTCCAAACATTTTATACACTATATTTAGTAGATAATCTACTAGATAGTATAATTCAGTGTTGTTCAAATTATTTCTCACATTTTAGAATAGTAGTAAACTCATCAAAACCATTAAATAACACAATTGTAACAGTGGGAATTATGTTGTTAATAAAAGCAACCAAAATAAATTAACACTATGTTATATTTTAGCATCCTCAAAAGTAGTCATCCTAAACAGCATTAAAGGAATTTTGATCTATGCTGGACTCTTATTGGCTGCTTTATATTCATTATTTGGTATATATTTAGGTATATATTTTTAAATATTTTAGTTTCCTAATTAAAGAAATTAATCTGTTTGCACAATTATATTTTTTGTTTTTAAACACTGAAATATACAGCTCTAAATTAAAAAATTAAGATCATAAAAACGATATATCAACCCCATACACATCATACATCATTAACAATATCACACATTGTGGCAAAAGAAAACTACTAAAATATCATCACATTATTTGTCATCCATTGGTGCGAGTTAATACTGCATCTGTGTGCTTGTGAGTGTGAAAGAGAGCAGAATGTGTAATCTAGTGGGATTATGTGGGATCTAGCTAGCTTTGGTGATGATACGTTTGCAGCGTAAGCAGCACAAAGCTCATTCCAACATGTTATCCGAAGGGTAAAGATTTTAGGACAGATAACACAAATATACTCATTCTAATCCCATTTAAATCAAATCGGCCTTTACACTTAAGCTTCATGATTGCTGCAAAACACACACTGTTGACAGTAAACAGTACAGTTAGAGTTATTCAAGAAACCAAGTGTTCTGTCATTTTCTGCATTTAAAAAAAGGAAACACAGAAAGAAGAGTCAACTGCCATAAGTAATGCATGAGGATGGAACCCAGCTGCACTATGGGATATTTTTAGCTTTAGTGGACTGTTCTATGATGTGTAACTATATAGGGGTATTTGTAGATGTACTCAAGTTCATTTGCTTCACTGTGAGTGTCTGGAGAGAAGCAGTTTTGCAATAAGTGAAGCAACAACATACTGTAGATTAAGCCTTAACTTCTTACTCGCATGAAGTGAGATAACATCACACTGTAAACCAATGCAGAGCATGTTCTTTAACCTGTGTTGCTAACATAAATGTCATAATCATAACATCACTCTGTGTCATTTTTTATTTTACTGGGGTGTAATGATACACTCAGCTCGTGATTCACAATAGGATTGTTTTGTGATATTTGGAACAAACAATTAATTTTAGTAAAAGATTTATTAACAAAACATTCATCAACTTAACTTACATGCAACATTTCGTTGTACATAAAAATCTAATTCTGAGATAACGAGCATCAAATTTTGATTTCACCTATTAATTTCACTATGATTTTAATCTTTGACGTGACATTACTCAGACAATATTTAGGATTTCAATGATAAATTCGCCCAGAATATTCTTTACATTATGTAGAATTTTTTTGTGTAGAAAACAGAAAAATCACAAAAAATCACTTTATTCACAGAGTGGTCACAATTAGTAACAGTACCGACAGCATTGAAGGTTTCAACAGAGATTAACCAGTGTATTTCTGTGCAACATTTATACACACCAGCTGCTCTGACTGTGGGAAAGTTGGACATGAAGCAGGAATGTTTACTATAGAGAAAGAGAGAAAACTAAAGATAGAAATATCTTGCAGTTTTCCAAATTTATTGTTTTCTTTTTAAAAGCGTATTTACCCATGACCACATTGTTTCCATATACTCATACACACACACACACACATACACACAGTTTACTGCATCACTGGTCCTGAAACACTATGACACAACAGAACTCTCACAATAACTTTCACTCAAGACACAATACGTCTTTCTCTCCATTGTGTTCTTTTTCACAAACACACACACACGCACAGTCTCGGCTACCCACCACCAGATGGTGACTCACCATTAGGCAACTGTCAACACTGTATCACACTGTACTGAAGTTTAATTTCATTACCCCCCTTCACTGTTCTTTTGTACACACCCCGACTTCTGTCTCTCTTCGTGCACACACATTTCCTTTTTACCCTCTGGATGATGTAATGTTCTCCAGCACTAAATCTTTGACACTATGACACGGTTTCCTGTTCCGCGGAGAGGATAAAAACAGGCTCGTGTGAGAGAAGAAACACAGACAGAAAGTGGCATAGGAAAAGACACAACATGAAGTTCAATTAATTCTCATCTTATTGTGTCTTCCTAGACTACACAACCAGTTCTGCAAACCTACTGGTGGAAACAGTAATGTCAGAGTTACCAGGGTGTGTGCAAACAGGTGACAACAAGACTCAAATTACTGCCTCACACACCTGAGAACATGCCTAGTCAGGTGCAACCCTCTGTATTCACTTTGTAATACAGTACTAATACAGTCGTCTCTGCTTTTATGTTCAATTTATGAGTAACATGCTAAAGTGTGTCATTTTTGTTGTTGTTTTTAGAATACAATCTACTATCCCTGTTTACTGTAAAGTAAAGGAAGAACTTCTTCCTGAGGCAACCGCTTAAAAATCACATTAGCAACCTCCTAGCAACTCTCTGCACTACAAACAACACCTTAGCAACTGCGTAGCAACACCTCACCAACCACCCAGAACACCTAAACAGACAACACATGCATTTAATTTTATATTAACATGCCATCATGTTCACATATATAAGGTTCAAACTGGTAAAACTATTTAAAAAACCTTTCTTTTTCCAGAAAGGTTAATGTCTTCTGAAGCGAAATGATATGTCTGTGAAAGAAAACAATAATTTTTTATAATTTTTTGAGCTGGTTTAGCAATCTGTGTGTCGTATAACCATGGAAATATGGAAAGCAACACAGTAAATTCAAATATGGTGGCAACTATATTGCAACCAACTTATAGCTGTATAGCTTTTTATTATAAAATGATTTGTTTGGGTTCATATCCATCATCATCCCAGATGGACATCTGTCATATCCATCTGGGATGGAATGAGATAATTATTGGGTGAACAATTTCTATAAGCATCCTGTTAATAAAGGTCACACGTATATGTTCATGTATCATGTTGCTGGTTTTTAGTTGGTCTGATGGCATATGGGCTTTTTAATGCTTTTAGCCGTTTCTGTTATGAATGAGATCAGCCTAAGGGAAGCTCTACTGTTACCATAGCAACTGTGACCTTAAATACAACCCATTCAAATACGTACCCACACATACCACAACAACATAAATGGCCCTTAAAAATAACTGTGTGATTTTTAACTGTGCGATTTAAAGGGATAGTTCACCCAAAAATAAAAATGATGTAATCATTTGTCCCCCTTATGTCATTCAAACCCTGTATATGATTCTTTCTTTTGTGGAACACAAAAGAAGATATTTTGCAAAACGCTTGTTACCGGCACCCATTGACTTCCATTGTACCTTGTGTCCATACTATGAAAGTGAATGGGTGCCGGTCACCAGTGTTTTGCAAAATATCTTCTTCTGTGTTCTTCTGAAGCAAGAAAGTCATACAGGTTTGACATGTATGTTGTGTTACATAGTAACACAATAAAATACAATGATAATACCATCATACCTTTCGGTACTCTTTTGTAAGTGAGGACTTGCATTAAGAGCTGAATTATTTACATCATCCGCACCTGTTAACTGAGTGGGAGGAGAAAGCAATTCAGAGAGAGCAATTCAGAAGTCAAAAAAATAGTGATAGCAGTTTAAAGAAGCTTTGCTCAAAGACTGAGTTTGTGTGTGTGTGTGTGTGGTAAGTAGGGTGTGTGTTCCTATGTCCATCACACACCAGTGAATAATTCAGTTACTGTGGAACCCATATCACAAGCACTTCACACAGCGAGTAATATAAACTCCTAAAATGTCTCTCTACACCTCCCCTATTTCTTTGTTCTCTCATCTACTCTTTATTTCTTTAAACAATCATTTGAAGTTTGTTTTTATCACTTCTTGTGCTGTTGTAATTATCTTGTGGTACTTTTTATTTCGTAAGTCGCTTTAAATAAAAGCATCTACTAAATGAATAAATGTAGTCATTTAGGGAACACATACTGGTGTGAGAGAAAAGAGAGATGAGATAGAGAAAGCTTGCTGTAAAACATGGGTAAAACACTGCGTTGCTTCCTGGCGCTTTGTGACCTAGATTAAAGTAATCTCTTTCTGTTGTGAATCTGTATATCCTTTTCTTTACGACTCAGAAAACCAGCTTGTCCTCCCACAGCCACACTGGGAGAATAAGCTACTGAGGATACAGTACGTGAACACTTTCACGTGCCTTTTTGGTTAAAGTATATGCTGACAATCTATGGAAGAGGATTTCCACACACACAGCTCATTTGATCAGCTTAAGTGTATAAAAGCGTCTGGGTATGTGCTAGGAATTCCTGCAGAGATCACTACAGCTCAGCCCTGATGCCTTCAATGGTGTCCATTGTGTGTGAGTCTGTCAGAACCTCAGATCTCCGCCTCTTAATGGTCTGTCATGGAGACACACGCATACAGACACATTCTTTCTTTCATAACACACATACAAATAACAAATATGTGCTGATAGTGCAGTGTCTGCCTCTCCTCTTTAGGACAGGATGACTTCCAACATAGACAAAGGGATGATAAAACAATAGGAGGACCTTGATAATTGTACCCTCTGTCTGATATTTTAAAACCCTTCACAACCTTAGCTAGTGTAAACAAAGAAATCAGCTTCTCGCTGAGTTTTTTTTAAAGGCTCCAAACATAATGTGTATGTCAAGTGTAGGGCTGCACGATATTAAAGAAAAATGCGATAGCATGCTAAATAATGCAATATTCTATATGCGATACAATATTTATTTTTCTTAAATCCATTAAAATTATATATTGTAAAAAATTATATAACCAACATACGTTTCATATTTCACGGAAAAGAAAGCATCAGCTGGCTATGAAAGCTTTGCGGCTTGTTGACTGTCTTGCATCAGAGCATGCGCACGGCACACTATTATACACAAGCACGCATATCACACCTAACATCCATGTGCAGGATACTATATTATACACTTCGACCTAAAACTTTGACCATACATTACATACATGAAGCATTAAAATTAAATCACTCATTCATTGCAAACCATTGCGATATGCATATTGCGATATGCACATTTGCGATATTTCGATATATTGTGCAGCCCTAGTCAACAGTTTCTATTTCTTCCAAGTAATTTTAGGAGAAACATCCAGATAAGATTGAAGACTAGGGAGTGAGAAGACTGTGTTTCAGAAGTTTATTTTCTGAATGGCTGAATCGGCAACGGCTGTTATTGTTCCACTTTGTACTTTATGTACCTTCCTACGTACATAGGAAGTGGAACTGCTTCTAAAAGGTGTGAGAATGAGATTGGAACTGAACCCAGATATGTGCTCCTATTGTTTTCATATTGCAACACTATTGTGCTATTAAAAATGCTTATGCCAGTCAGCAAGAAATAGCAAAAGAATATATAATTCTTTGGCTATATCTATAAACAAGTGTCCAATCCCTCACCCGTCCCCTTGATTGTTCTGAAAGACTGAAAGAAAGAGCATTTCATTATTACATTTTCTTTGTTTACTGTCACCTATACCAGTCATCAAAGAAAGGGAAATAGGATATGAGTGCCCTCCAAACAATTACACAAGACCCATACATTGGAAATGCTTCTCGAAAGCTTTGCGAGACTGAAGAATCTCAGTACTTACTGAATAAGTATGTTTTGGCTGCACATTATGGGCTGCAGTAGGCATTTTCTGTACAAGAGCCAAAATGTGAGGTCTGTAGGTGGGGATTGTGAATTGAGCCAGAACTGCATTGTAGGCTTTGACAAACAGTCCTAGCTGATGCATAAACACATACATAATACGTACAACATGGTTCAGGTGAGCCAAACCTTCCGGATATTTAAAAATATATATATATATATATATATATATAATCTAAGATCAAACAATAGCAAATGAGGCCAAAAGCAAACTACTCCAGTATGAAATCTGCCTCTAGCTGCTCTCTGATTAGTTGTGTGGGAGATCTACACTGTTCTCAGATCAGCTGTTATACCAAGAGATTCTCTGGTACAGAGATAAATGAGGATCCTTCCCTACAATTGGGAAAATTTCTGCTTAAGGTTTTGTTATGCTCCATCTTTCATACACGATTGCTGAAAAGCCTATTATGTAACACAGTGGAAACGCACATACAACCTTCTGTTGTCTTTCTGTCATTGGTCACAATCCTAATAATGACACACTTAATGTAAACAACTATACACATGTTTATTAGCACTTCTGTGTTATAATGTTTTGTTGTAACAGAGGTTTAGACTTATTTTAGAGTTTTTTAGAATACATAAATTATATAATTTATGGCCATAATATTGTTGATATAGCCTACATTATTGTCCCAAAAAGTTTCAGAAGGGACAACAGGCTGTATAGTTTAGGATTTTGATGATTTTTAAATCTATGTGACACATCACTGCATTTTATAAGAGTGCTGATTGTTTATGGAGGACAACCTGCTCGTCTATTTATTGCTCTGTGATAACAATATACAACCCTTATGAAAATAAACCATCGTTTATCTATAGAAACCATAGTTGTTTTGTTTTATTTGTAGTAAAAACCATAGCAGCCACAAATGTATTATTGCCACACCACAATAACCTTAGTTTAACCATGATATTTGTAATAAAACAATAGTAATACAAGTCATCAATCATTCTGTCAAAGCCTGTTATTACACTTTTACTATAACACAACCATGAATAATTTAAGAGAAAACTGCTCAATACATGCACTTATTGATAAACAAACAACCCTTGAAATAAATATTACCTATACACGAATGCCTATGATAATAACAACAATGTGCTTTATAATAAATTTGTCCAAGCTAGAAATTTCTTATTTTGCTTATTTCTCCTATTATGAGATCTAATTCCAATTGTCTTTGTATTTTGATTCAGTCTGTAGAGTCTGCAAGTATGCAGAGGACACATGCAGAATAAACTGTGGCCTGTAAATAATGACATGAATAAACGCGCACGTCCTGTTCGCTTCACAGACCCATGTTTGTGCTTAGCACAACGTTAAGAGTAAACGAGGACACAAACAAGAGCGTTGTCAAGAGCACTGAAAGGCCAAAGCCCTGTAAACGTGTGGAAAAACGCGTCGCTAAACCAGTGTGATGCAGAAAAGGAGGTCAGTGTGTTTCCGCGAGCGGCGGCGACATTGAAGCATCATCGTGATCACGATAATCACGGAACCTGATGTGTGTTGATGCTCTTATGAAAGATGCGCGACCGAGCCTTCAAAATCAACACATATTCATCCAGTCACATGCATTTACAACATCCATCATCGCTGAGGATTATTCTCTTGTTGTAAAGGCTTACCCTCCGACAGCTCCAGGTCCAGCTCTGCGAGCTGCTCCCGGACCTCTGGGGGGAGAGCGGACACATCCACTCCGCGTTCAGCCATTACTTCCTTAAACCGGGGGGAAAGAACGGCACAGAACTGTTTAACGACAGTCAAAACCCCGTCTCCTCCTCACAGCGAAAAATAAGTGTTACTTGACATAAAACCGAGCTCCATCATCTCCGCCATGCCGAGAGAAATCCCGACCGATGGGAAGAGTCACATGACCACGGCTCTGGATGAGGAGTCTGAGCTGATCGTCTGAATCTGTGGCGATTTTGCTCCCTCTGGCGTGGTGTCTGGGAGCATCTTTAGTTTTTATTTTTAACAAAACACTGTCAGAATTACAATAATACATATAAAAGAAAAGTAATGGTTTTATTTTACATAAGAATACTGCATATAGTGTTAATAATATATTTTAATATTTGATTATTTCAAATATATGTAGGCATAAAAGCGGAGACACGCGTAACTTTATTAACGTAAACTATTATTAAATTATCATAAAAAAAATAATATTTTAGAATTTAAAATAATTAAAAACATATTTGATATAAGGTTATTTAAAATGAATTTATCAAATAGTTTTTATTTAAATGGGAAATGCTACAGTCGTATTCCATTCTTTGTGATGTTCAGGACATTCCAGCTAACAAATTATGTTCCAGGAACGTTTTGCTAACATTCCCATGAAAACGTTCAAAAACGTTGTAACATGTTGTAACAAAACAATGTAAATGTAATGTTTTCAGAACGTTTGCCAATAACATAAGAAATATTTGAGAAAGTTAGCCAAAGTTCTGATAATGTTTTGAACAATATTAACATTAATTTCTGCCCTTGAATGTGAATGTCATGAATGTCTGCCCATGAATCGAACAATTACTCAATCAATCACCTACTGTAACCCACATGCTGTTTTAAGCTGTGTGTTAAGCTTTGATAGTGTTTGCGTGTAGTCACACCACTTCAATATACACCAAGACAACACCTTCAAAATAAGATGGTAAAAATTGCACAAAACCAGCACAATCCATCCAAGAGTCTAGAGTTCCATCAATGTTTAATTATATCTTAAGGACCATTTCAGTTAGCCATACAGTAAGCAATTTTACAGCTCTAGTTTGAGGGCTTGACTGACACGTTACACAGTTTGGGATCAGTGAGTTATACACACTGTAGAAAGTAGTAAGTCTATTTCCAGATATGATAAGTCCAGAAGCAGGGCAGGTTAATGACACAAACTGATATGACAGGATGGACAAACAAAAAATAGTCTGCACACCATTCAATCAAAACACATTATGAGAGGAATAAAGAAGCGAAGATCACAACTTTGTCAAATATAAAAGTTAAATGGAAAGCAATGATTCTGATGAGGTTAGAATAAAAAAGATCAGGTTTACCATTTGATCAGGTGTTCTTAGCAACTAAACAGGACAACCGTTTAATGACATGCAATTTAATAAATTATGTGTCATGTATGTGGGCAGGACGAGATTCACTCAGGTTACCAAGTGTGAGCCTTTTAGACCCAAAAAAATAAAAAATAACATTTTATTTGAATAACACTTCACATTCATAGCCGGGTTAGTTAACTACTGTACATTCACGAAATGCAAGCACGAGAGTCATTATGCATAAGAGTGTATGCACGTTCCCTGCGACGAGACCAGATACAATTCAATTTTGGGGTCTAACCTCTAATGTAAAAGGACTGGTGTATTTAGCTTAAAGATAACTATATTTCAGCTGAGCATATTATAATCATACTGATCTAAAACACATCCACGTGGTTACGCTAACCGATACATCCATATATAGACTGCCAAATGCAGACAAACCGATAACGATATTTAAATACAAAAATATATTGCTCTTATTTTCTCTCCATTCTTAAGCTTTGCGAGTCCATTCTGTGGTGCCAGATAGATTACGCAAAAGTGAGACAAAATCTTCACTAGAACAGCCACAGAAGCACGGACCTGAGAGAAATTACTTTAAATACGACAATAAAATTAAGACAGAGAGTAAGAGAGAGAGGGACATTACAGGAAGCCGGAGAGACGGTCAGAGCGAGTGTGGCGATATAGCGATAGCTAGAAAGAGTGAGAAATAAGGTGTTACCACGTATCTGCATAGTAATCTTTCCAATGTGGTCAGAATCATGCAATGAATCATTCTTTCTGAAAAACAATTAAGTAGGATGCAAAACGAAAAACTATTTGCAAACGAGACAAAATATCACCTGAATGCATTAGTGAGAGATACTGTATATACAAGTATATCTAAATGAGTATTTAATTGATTGTGTTAAGAGACTTCATTTCCACTGCAGTGCTTCCTAGCATGTGCGGTCGGAGATCTTCTCCTAAGGGGTAGAGCTGTTTCAACACTTAGCCCAGGGAAAGTCTATGATGCGGGTGAGTGGGGTGTGGTCAGAGCGTGGCAACATTGGTTCCCATTTGTCACATGAGAGGCATTTACAAATACATTGTGAGTGACAGTTTTGAGGGGAAATGTTTGGGAATTCAATCCTTAGAACGACTCATTGACAGTATATTGAGTTCCTATTGGCTGAACGACATGCTCATCATCTGGATGTGGGCTGTGATTGGGAGGAAGCATCTCCAGCTGCGTTGCTCCATTGGCCAGAGCCCATTCCCGCTAAAACCGCCACAGCCTCGGCTGCACGCACACTCAGACCGTTGACGCACACCGGAGCTGGTACAGAAACGGGCATCACCAGAGCTGATGCAGAACTCTCATCCACTCCTGCAGCTAAAGAGAAAGAAATGGTAAATCAATGATACGGTTGAGTTTAGAATAATTAAAATGTCTGGAGTGTATGGAAGGATTATGAAAAGATGGCTTACCAAGATATGCTTTTTTCTGCATGGCAGTAACAGGACAGTCTTTATGGGCCAACAGCAGCTCTTTTAGACGTGTAACCTCAGTTCTCAAAAGGGACACTTCATTCTGGCAAACACATATCAATGGGATTTAAAGGCAAACATTTCAAACACAGTACAAAAACACAGTACAGAAGGAGTAATGAAACACTGTTTTGTCACACTTACGGTAAGCGTGACGTTAGAAGTGGCTAACTCCTCAGCGCGTTTCTCTAGCGCACTGACCCACACTTTCCGTTTCTGTCGACAGCGGGACGCAGCAGCTCGATTTCGTTCAAGGAAACGGCGTCTGCGCTCATCTGGCTCTATGTCTGCACCCCGCCGTCTGCGACCACCTTTCGGTGGAGCAGGGGATACCTGCAAGATATAGCACGGGTTGTCAGATCTGAAGGAAAGTCAATATACAGTATGTATATGCAGTATTTAAGCAATTTTTTAAAGATTTTTGTTATTAAATTACTCATTTAAACCCATTAAATTAAACGGTTTTAACATGAACAATTTTTCGTTACATTTTACATGGGATGTTGTCTCATCATGGGATATTTAACAAAAGTAAATTAATTTGTGCACTTTGTATTAATTAGCATGCATGAAACACACTGACATTACTGAAAACAACATTTGTGCATATAATTTTCCTTCCTTTCAATTAAACGTTTTTTTCAGATTCAAAGATTTTAAATGATTGACATCCCTTATTGTTATGCTTTTAAAAACAAAAGAAAAAGGCAACGAATTCAACACTAGTAAACATGTAACACAGGAATGAGGTGTTACGTGAGAACCTGTGGTTGAGCAGGTGATGGAGTCTCAGTGTGATCTGTTTTTTGTATTGGTGCCGGTCCACTAGGACTCTGCTGAGACAGTGCTGCCTTTAGCCTCTAGATGGAGACACATCCCATACACAAACACCAGGAAAATACCACGACGGAAATTAATGCCCAAAGCTTTGTTGTCACATGTGACATAGTAAGTTATTTGTTATCTAATTGTCTGAATGTTGTAAACTTATTTAAACACTGCATGTGCTAGCGTGGGTGTACGTGCAAACACTCTCACCGTCTTGGCTTCAGAGTGTGTACTGTATCCAGACGGAGAGGAGGAGCCACTGCTGCTTCCACCAATAGGAGGGCCTGGAATCCCTGGGATATTGGGCACTGTGCTTGATGATCTGGCAAGCTATATATATACAAACACACACATAGCAACACAAACTTAACATATTACAGAAACAAAGCATAGAAAAATGTCATCACAAATCCTGCAAAACCTTTTAAACCACATCAAACGTCAAAAAAAGTCAAAACATGTATAGAGTAGGGTTAGGAACTACAGGTTTTTTCATATGTGTAAGCAATCGTCAAAATGACCAAACTGTCAAATGCATGTAACTGTGAGAAAATAAAACTAATGCTAATAATCATTTGGTCTAAACTGAATGAATGATGCTTTGACCCTCCTTGATGTAAGTGAAATAAGTGTGCAATTAAAAGTGTGCAAAGTTTTTTAAGGCTAGTCAATTTTAGGCTACTCAATTTGCAGGTGTGACAGGTTATTTTGGACTCTGTGTTTGTTTACGTGTGTCCGAATGAAAAATGAATACCGATATGACTGATGTCTGCCCTGGACTAGGTAGCAGAGGAACAGTTTGACCATTTGGAAGCTGCATCAGCATAGGAAAAGAGCCAGACGGAGAGCTGAAAAAGAGTGAGAGAGGTGCTATTTTAGGACATTTCTTTTAGTGTGAAAGGAGAGGTGTGAACAACACTGAAATGACTCATGCAATTAAAAAACTCAGGAGTGTATCTGCTCCAATACTGGGGATATACACATTTAAGTATTCCAAAATCATTTACAAATCCTCATGTCATTCCAACCATTATGACTTCTGCAGAATACATGGAATATTATGCCTTATTGACTTCCAATGCAAGGAATAAAAACAAGCACAGATGTTCTTTAAAAGACCTTCTTTTGTCTTAAAAGTTATGAGTCTGCAATGACACAAGGGTGTATAAATCATGACCATTGCTGTCAAGCTTTCAAAAACATCCATTGATATGCTACAGTTTCATCCAAATCTGACAGCTCTAATCACTGTGCCCTTTAAATTTGTGAGTTTGTACCTGAGTCTGTTTGAGGGAGGCGTTCTAGTGATGACAGAGGTGGGGGAAGGTTGAGTTGGGTTCATGGAATCGAATCCCTGGTGAAGTGGAAGTGAGCCTGGGCGCACTATGGTTGGTGTAGGAGTAGAACTAACTGCAGTCCTTGGAGGAACATCCTACAAAATAGAGGTCAAAGAATATTCGTTTTTCTATAGAGAAAACGATTAACCATTGCTCTTATTTGGCCTAAAATACGAGACACTTAATCTTACCATGCCCTTCCTCATAGCAACAGATTCCTTGGCCATGGCAACAGCATCTTTGCTGTTTGTCATGCTGGAGGCGGAGTCAGGGCTGTCAGGGGGAGAGGAGTCAATCTCAAGAGGCCCCCCTCTTTCTTTATTCTCTGTAGGCGTCTGTAGAGCTGGAAGCTTATTGGATGAGATCATCAATCACAATTAAATGAATGGAATACACATCTTGGCAAACACAGTATGAGTATCCAAGATTGCACCTGCTATGTAACTAAAGAAGCATTTCTCATACTACAGGCTTGCTGCAATTTTTCTTACCGTGCCTTTAATTCTCCTCTCTTCCTCCTCCTGTGTTTTGCGAAGATCTTGTTCAAAGGAGCCAGCTAGCTCACTAAACAAACCCACTTCCTCACAATTCTTAAGAAAACGGGTGGGAGTGGGTGTCTGATCTACGCACATAAACACATGGTGTCAGCGCCAAATACCAACACCGGCAAGGAATGCTAATTATACACCACTTTTAAGGGAAATCTATTTGTATAAAAAATGAAGTCAGACTCATAATCATCAGATAACCATCAGTCGCTTTTAGTGTAGACAAAATAATGCTCTACAATCAATATCATGTGGGAAGTAATCTAAATCATAATTAGAACAGCAATACACACATGCATCTGTATGCATGTATATGTGGGGGATACAAACCTGCTATGATAACCGTGTCTGTTCTGGCTTGTCCGAACTTCAGCGTCATCTCATGTTTATGTTTATGCACAGCCAAATGATCCTCATTGGTGAACCTCTGATGTATGAGAAACAGTAACAGAAAACATGCATTAACCTGCTGATGAGCTGATAATGTTTCAGGCAATTTGTGTCTCATTTTTGCTTCCCGATCTTAATCAGACAGAGACAGAGATGCTGTGGGTGATATCAAGCCATCTGTTGTTTTGATGACGGCTTATGTTATTCAGTTATGCAGTGCTATGGGAGCCTCTTACAGTTGCTCGGTGAAAGCTGGGATTAAACAGCTGGTATGTTGTCAGAATAAAACCTCTGGTCATACTAGGGTTGGACAGTATGAGCTTATATACCACTGCGACAGAATAAAATGACAACCGCAAAAAGATTTGTTTATGCCGTGTATAACGCTCTTGGATGTAACACCAATTGAGATGCACAAGAATGACTATGATGAAGAAACATGGGATCAGATAAACACTAGTCAAAAGGACTCACAAACAAAGAGATTATTAAAAGAGGTGCGACATCTGTGTTGTGGACATGGTTTGGGTTTCTTTATAAACACATAAACAGTGTTTTGTGGAATGTACTGTTTCTAAGAAAATAAAAGTACTTTTACCCTAAAATAGATTTTTGGTCATACCGCCACACTTCTGTCTCCAAGAATAGGTAGTGCACTACAGCCATAACCATTATAACCGCAATAGTAATTCAGGTTAAAGTTTAGATTAGTGGTTAATAAATGTGGTTTTTCAAAGCCAGGTTCTCCATCTTTTATATTTGGTACCCCACAATCTTGTAATCCAGATCTGGTTATATTTTGGACAAAAGACCCAAAAGAGCATAGGGGTTAATGGTTATGGGTTTTATTAGTGACTAATCCTTATACTAATATTTACAAAAAAAAACGGTCAGAGGGACAATGGCTGATATAAGACACAATTTAATCACAGAATATAAGATGAACAAATTCATAACATAAAATAAGCAAAACATAAATCTCAAACTTTTATTTCTTTTGCAGAACACAGAAGAAAACAGCAAGACGAATTATAAAAATAGAAAACATGAGAGACTATCAGCAGGTTTTTGAACTGACATAACAGATAATTGCCCAATTGGCATACCCAAAAAAACAACACAAACACACGTCAGCCTATTTGTAACTGGACCAATATCACTGTATATGTCTTTTGTATTCCTTACAGAGACAAGGTATGAATTCTGCATATAATGAATAACAATATAGAAAGAGCAGAAAGTCATAGAATAAAACAACGTCTCCTACCTGTCCACAGCCTGGGGCGGTGCAGACAAAAGGTCGATCGTCTCCCATTTTAGATCAACTACTTCCTGTGTCACTTCTAAAGACCATACAGAGAAGATAGATAAGATACTATTATGGTGCCTTTTTTTTCAAATGTATAGCTTCTTTTCATTTCAATGACATTCAGCTCAATTCATCATCTGATCATTACACCTCACTACGTCAAATGTCAATCCTTTTCAAACTTGACATTTGAATTGTTGTAGAGTGGCATTCCTGTCACATTTGCCAGGAGACTCTACATGACTAAACTACAGCACAGAGGCCTACTGAGTTCAGACAATTACATAATCAGCATGGTAAAACGCTTTCATTTGACTGTTGTCTCGTTTCCGCCACATAAAGCAACACTTACACCTTGAACACACTAACACATACTAGCATGCTAGCATGCGTTTCCCTCTACACCATTCCAGAAATATCTAAACAATAAAAACCCTCGCAGTGGTGCGCAATAAAGCGACTACAGTCATTTTTTAGAAAGGTAATAACACGTCGCAGGGTTTGTCGTAACTCCAAGTGTACTGGGTCTCGTTTCAATGGTTGTGGTGTAAGCTAACTGGCTAATGCTAACCACACATGAGCCAACGGGCTGTAACACCCCATTTACGCCGCAAACAAGCCACTCGACGCGACAAGACGAAAGCGCTCCCATTATAATCCGCGAATGCCATACAAACGCGCCGCGACGTTGATTATAATGGGAGTGTTTTAATTATCGCGTCTCGTGCGGTGGTACATGGTGTAATGACACTTCTGCCACTCGTGCGACCAGTACGGTTACATTTGAAATGACTAATTGTAATGACTTAGATAATCCGAATATGTTGCGTGTCACCTGTTCCTTAGCCAAGGGTTTCAGTGTTTACAAACTTACCCCGCTCCTCCCTCTCTCGCTCGTTCCCTCTCTCAGCGTTTCCACCTTTGGAACTCCTTCATCCAGCTAGCTCACGAAATGCTAATCTCGCGAGATGTTGAGGTAATACTCGAACCGGATTGAAGTAGTTACGTAAGAGATTTGAAAGCGTGATGAAATACATGCAGTGACGTACACCCAAAACGTCACATGACACAAATAGTACGCAACTTAGAGAACCAGCTATAAAAGAATATTTCATATCATAAAGTTCAAGTTAATAAACTATTCCTTTAAGCAAGAAGTACCTCTAATTGCAAATTAATCTAACAATTGCATTACACACATGACTATTTTCCAAAACGATTTATGAAATTAGAATTTTTACTGACAAAGGAAAACAAATTCATTTTGCTGGAAGCTCGACATTTAAGCACCTAAATAAAACCACTAACAATTCAAATAATGAGATCTTTTTTACATTAAAATCAGTACACCAAGTGTACAGTAAACTCAGAATACAGCAAATTTTATCATTTGCATCTACAAAAGCTCTGTTGGGAACTCGGTGTTCTTAAATGGCAATTTTATTTTGTGGAAACTTTGTGAAGTAAAATGTCTTTGAATGTGAAACTCGTACAGAAGTCCTTCTGCTTTAAATAAAGGCATGTAAGGGACATACAGAAAAATGCAGATTTAAATCATTTTTATTTTTTCATCAATTTCCTTTAGAATTTTTCCATTAAACATCTACAATATTGTCCAAACACTTCACTCAGCATATACTATACCCACTCTCTCCTGGATCAAAGTCTCTCCCTATAGGATTAAACAAAGTGTGAATACTTTTTTGGCTAAAGTCCTGCTACTTATAATCGCACCATCTCATTTCTTAAAAGCTTACAGACTACAAGTGGTATAAGATAACAACAAAACGTAATACATTTCATTTCAACAGCCAGTTATGATCTAAATCCATCAATTCTGATTAAAGAATAAAAAAATAAAACCAGATCCACTGATTTTTCTCATTTTAGTGGCACTACCTCTACACATTTTGTGCCCAAAGACAATATTGCCAAATATGGAAAATAAAAATTTGAAATAACATCCCACACATTTAACACACATTAGGACAAGAAAGCCACACTAATGAAAGTTACAGAAACAGCATTTAGAACTCAATAAATTAATAAATGCTGCATTAACTATCCCTCCATGTTTACATCAAACTGTCAAATAAAAGTAGAGAAATCATTAGGACATTTGGTAAATGTCATTACCTTTTGAAGGTTTTAAACAAAAGATGTTTCATAAAACTAAATCATAAGACACACACACACACACACAATACATCAAAACCATGATATAACCAGTCACACAATAAACTGCGGTCTTGCCTATGGCATAATAATGAGAGGAGTGAGGAAGGAGTTACTGTACTGAAACAGCACTTCCTGAGATTGTCTCTCTGCTGATTTAACTTTGGTCTGGATCTGTGGACAACCTTATTCATATATGTGAATGACATATGATGGGGGACATTAAAAGACAAAAAAAAACTGCAAAAAAAAATTACAATGTCACATTAATAAAACATTTAAATAAACGTTTTATCAACTAGAACTTCAGACTTCTAAACAAAATAGTGTGACTACTCAATTAAAAAACAAGCCAAAAATGAATTTAAGACAAAACTAGCAGCCCCACAAATCTCAGATTTCCTCCAAGGTCCAGAGTTCCCTCTTATTTTACCAAAAAAAAAACAGGTAAATTATGAGTAGTTCAGCAGATCTCTCACACAAATCTGCAAACAGGTAATCATACCTGAAATGTACAGGCCTAAAGATTACCAGACTAGACACAAATGGTGACTAGCTCAAAGCATTTGAAATCCAACATGATTATTAGGATCTACAGCAGAGCAAAACAAAAAAGAAATTCAGGTCAAAAGCAAACTGTACAAACACCAACATCAAGACTTTCACACGGAAGGAAGACAAACTGTGGCTCATCTATACACATCATTCTTTCAGAAAAGCAACCTTTTAACTTTTTCAGTTAATGACAGACCTGGTCATCAAAAACACATGACCACCACAGAGACCTTACGACACATAATACAACACAACACACTTCAACATAAACCCCTATTTTTGTCCACATTTTTATATCCTGTCTATGGAGGTCTAGGACTATTCCAACATTCTTTATAACTTCCATGTTCAGTCTTACTCTGCATCTCTTTAGCTTTGTGAACACCATTTCATAAACACAAGTTTGTCTTGCAGTTTTGTACTGGGGTGGGGATCTTTAAAAAAACCTGACGATTCGATTTCATGGAAATTCACACATTCATAATACAATGACTCAATTCTCTATGCATCTTAATTTAGTTTATGGTGTAATAGTGCAAAAAAAAAAAAACTTGCAATTCATCACAACTTTTAAATTAGGCCCAGTGCACAATTTTGTTAGACAATTTTAGAAATCATAAGCTTTTCTTTCAAGTATGCAGCATTGACATGCTTGCTATCAACTTGATTGTACCCTTAGGAACAACCATAACTCACTCTGAAGAGCAATCCACAAACTTAATTTAGCTTACCTATGGTCACGAGTTTTACAGGCAAAACCAACACTCGTTCCAACAGTAGCACAAGTGCTTGCTTGGGTTTGTGCCGTACTGTGTCAACAAAGATAAGAGCATGACAGGGTTGCCAACAGTCAGCGCTATCATTTGTAACCCAAAGATTGTTGATTGCACACAATATGCCTTTGATACGCATCTATTCAAATAGATAACCACAGAGCAAAAGGACAATTGTCCCACCAGTTTTTCAAACATTGTAAAGTCACCAAGTTAAATCTACTATGAATTTTGCCATCTGTACCGGTTTCCCATGTTGATCACCTTTCATACAACCAAACTGGTAAAAATTAAAAAAAAAAAATCTTAATTGTGCACCAATGTGCAACAATAGGATTGGTGAAGAAAATTTTCTTCAGCCCTATTTTGGACACAAATGCAAGACATATGTGATGCGTATGGACCAGTGAAGAACAGTGCCATGCTGTCTTGTGATTTGTTGCATATGGACATATTTTCATTTATAGACCAAAATGCACAGAATTGTAGACTTGTGCCACAACCGTAAACACTAGGTACAACCAGTGAACTCATTCACAAACTAATTAATTGCTGTAAAATCACAAACACCACACAGGAAGCATGGCCTCCATTTCTCCTTTCAAGTGTAAGAGGTTTGTTGTCTTGAATTCCTACTCTCTTGTAATTTTAAGGATCAAGTTCCCAGGTGTCGTGTTTATTTGGGACACAGAGTTCCTCAACACCACAGTGTGACAGTCCAGTTCTCATGTAAATTTATATAGATTTATATACTCTTTGTTTTTTGTGTATAACAATACACACACACACACACACAAACATATAGAGGGCTTATGAGGTATTACTTTGGCGATCTGGGTGGGATGTTTTGTTCTTTTCCGCTGCGTCGGTTGTATCCCGACTGCGGGGAAGAGCGTCGACCCTGAGGGGGCCGTCTCTGTTGCTCTCTGAGCTTAAAGCCTGACCCTCTGGGTCCGTTACCACGCTGGTAGCCAGTCTGATCTCTGGATGTCCGACCTTCACTTCCTTTTTCTAGCCTGTCGCTGGGGCTACAGCGGGAAGAGGCCAGACCTTCTGTTTTGTTGACGCGAAGCTCACGAAGTGGTTGATTAGTGGTTGGAGAAGGGGTGGGGCTGGGTGAGGCTACTGGTGCAGGAGGAGGATCCTTGGGTGGCCTCTGACAAACTTCTGCATAGCTCAGCTTCCGAGGCTCCTGGGAAAGACAGGCAATTAAACATTTTAAATGAATTAAATTACAGCATTTAGGATAATGAACAAAATAAAATAAGAGGCTTACCTGTGCAGCTGTGCTTGTGGGAACAGGTGGGGTAGACGCAGTGTTTGAAGACGACTGGCTGCGTGAAGGTTTGGGAACAGGAACGGGCTGGACAGGGCTTGCTGGTGCAGTGTTGGGATGCGTGTCAGATGCCGGAACCTCATTCTCTTGTATCTTCACTTGATGTGATGCACTGTAGAGAGACAAGGTTTTACTTACCACGCATCTTATACAACAACACCAAGCTTCCTATTATTATGACAAGTCTATCCATACAAATCCAATGGTATGCATACACAAGTTTGTACCTTATGGCAGGTGTGTCCTGTTTTGTGGCAGGGAGCTTTGGTGTTTGAGAGGAAGGTGCAGTCAACTGCACATCCACTTGACAAGTTCCAGGATCTTGACTAGCATCTGGCTTATTTACATCCGGCTAAAAACAAACAAAGATAGCATTTAAGAACCAAAGTGAAATATGCCTGTCTCTAAAATAATCTGACTAAGTGACTAATCAAAATAAAACAAGGACATTAACAAATACTTCACAACACAAAAACTGTAATATATTACTGCAATTATCAATGCTCAACATGGACATAAGCAAATCTTCATACCTTGTCCCTGTTGATGCCCTTAACTATATCTGCCATGCAATTCTCCAACACTGATTCCGTTGGTATTGTCACACCAGGCATGTGGCATGGCACACCCCCTGGCAATGGTGGGAAGTTAGTGGCTGCAAGGTCAAACTTAGGGGGCGGAGCTTTCACATCCATATCAGGATGCTGCCTCTGCAGGTAAGAAGATCAAGTAATTAGAGAAGCAAAGATTTTTAAAAATAAAAGAAAATGTTTCTGGACGTACCGCTCTTTCATCTTCTCTTCGCCTCCTCATGCCACGGTAACTTCCTCTCCTGCACACATGAGAAGTTGTTAAACATCTCATCCTCAAGGTACCACCACTCGGCATACATGCTCTACATACGACCCTCAGATCTCATAATCTTAACGCTCACTGGGACAGGAGTGACAGACTTCGAGACGGAGATAAAGCAAGAGATCGAGAAAGAAGTTACAAGATCAGAGGAGGAAAGTCCAGAGAGAAGAATTTCTCGAAGTCTTCCCATCACTCCTTGCTTCCCTCTATGCGCATAGTCTTTCATCACAGGGTCAAAAACAATCACATTTCAGACATCAAGTACAGTTTGGAGCAACAAAGAGATTTACGGTCAAAACAAGGAGTATGGTGATTTGTGCAATACACCAATAAAATTCTAAAGCATGATAACCAAATACTATGGCAAAAATGCCACTGTATATGGAAAAAGGTAACACAATACAACTTTTCAGAACAGACACATACGGTTTACTAACAGACCTGGCACGGCCGCTAAAGTCCGAGTAGTGATTCTCTCTGGGGGAAGTTGGAGGTTCGGAAAGGGGTGTGAGGGTGGAAGCCGTGGTGTCGGAGTTGGGTGTGCAGGGGGGCTGAGGACTGCCGGTACCAGACAAAGTCTCGGAGTCAGCACGAGGCTGCGGCTTCACATGGTTTCTGCATAGAATAAAAAGGGGACAAAATAAATAAAAATCAGAGCTTTCTCAGAAAGGACAGCATGTAACTACAGCCTGGGCTTCACAGCCAGAGTAAACAAGTGTACAACAGTTTGTCCAGCTGGGTTTTAAGAACAGTATATCTGGCTGTGTAGAACAGGATTCACAGATGGAAGCGTTATACAAGAGATGTGACTTGCTGAGAAATTACTTAAATAATTTTCAGGGTTTGGCCAATTTATCTGCTGAAATTGAGATCAATCATTTACCTTTATATGAAATGAAAAAGATTAAACTTATGCTCTAATATAATCTTTCTTTTATTGTGACTGGCACTTTCAGCCCACATATGCTTCTCATACCAAGTAGCCAGTGTAATGAGAGGAAGAGACAGAACTAAAGTAGGTATATAATCTACACATGCAACATCAGGAACATCTCATACAAACAAACAAAGGGATGAGGCAGGCCAGGGCAATATCTGAAGAGAAACTACGATGATAAGGCACTGACATCCACAAAAAAACTGAAGGCATCAAGCCGGTTTAAATGATGATAGACATTCATTATAAAACCGCTGTGGCTTATATGCAAACTTCTTGTATTCAGTTGTTGTTCAGGTGGATTGGTCATTTTAAAGATGCAATGAAATGAATCCGAAAAAGACATTTACATGTTTGTAAATCACAACAATGCAGTTCTGGCATGTGCAATTTAAGAGCACCAAGATGAAAATGCATGAGATGACATTTCAGATAAAGAAACGCTTAAGTAAATAATCTACCTGAAGGCACTGATTACATTCTTTCTGGAATAAAGTGGAAGTCTAGAAAATGAAAGTAACAGTCAGTTAGGAGAGTCAGACCACCTCTAGTCCAGCCTCACTTCCTGTATCCAAATCACCACATGACAGCAAACCACTGAATACAGGTCATGCTTATGAGACACTAAAGTACAGAAATGAAGTTCTAAATGTAGGCACAGGAGGAGCTTATACATTCAGTTCTGTCAATCATTATTACGAAGGTATAAAAACGGCAGTCTTTGCGCCTCCCCAGCGACAATTCTTCTGGCATCAATGCCCCCCCCATCCCCTTCTTTGCTCGCATTAACCTTCGTGCAATTCTACCAATTAACTAATAAGACTGAATGGGCAAGCAAACTTGTGAAATATTACTGAATTATTGAGAGTTTCTCAAAAAAGGGCCTGTATTTAATGTCATTTTTAGTCTTCTCAATCTTCTACAATAATTTTATCATCATCATTATTATTACTACATCTCTTATTGTCATCATCAATTATTATTATTATTATTATTATTATTATTATTATTATTATTATTATACAGACACTATTAAAATTCACTTTGGTGTTCAACTTCAGCAATTAAATTAGTTTGAAATGTTTTTATAAAGAACTTTCATATTTCAAGATAGAAAGCTTTTGGCTGAAGGGAGGTCAAAAATTTGCATAAAGGATATTTAAAGAGTAGCAAGAAACAAAATGAATGAATGCATAGTAACAAGTTTCTGAGAGACATTCATACAACAATAAATCTGTCATACTTCAATTAACAGGGCAATGGGAAATGTAAGAGCATGTTGTTAAAGAAACAGCTTGTTTTTTGGCATTTTGGCAAAGAGGGAACTTTTCAAAGAGGCGCAAGATTGAAAAGAGAAAAAAGAAAGAAAGCTGTGCTTACCGGTTTCGAGGGTAGCTGCGTGTAAGGCTGATTGGAGATGAGCCAGTTTTGTAGGTTCCTGTTGTACCAAACCCATTAACAAATGTGCTGTTGGGAAATGGAGCCTGCAGGATGCATTAGATACCAAGATCAGCCTACAGGTCATAATCGTCAATTCCCATTTTTGTGACCCAAACTTCAAGCACCTTACATTAATGGAATGTGCTAAATGAACCAAATAAACACTGACATGGTGACCATTAACAAGCCTTTCCATACCGTTTTGACCAACTCATCATACTACAAGCCACTGCAGTATCCCTGCATGCAGTCACAACCCTTTACTACAAAATCCAAAGCCCCCAATGGGACACAATCTACCAAGTCAAAACTCGCACAAAAATAAATTAGTCAATTGATAACATGACTAAAGTAAAACAGTCAACATTGTATAGTAGACCCTCAGATCTCATAATCTTTACGCTCATTAGGAAAGGAGTCACAGAGATTCTGGGTAAGACAGAAAGATAAGAGAGAGATGGAGGAAAAGAAATGAGAGAAGAAATCCCAAAATCGCCTGCTCACTCCTTGTTTCCCTCTATGCGCTTAGTGTATCATCACTGGGTCAATCTGCTGCTCATATACAGCTAACAAATCAGGTTATTTGTCAATATTATCATAACCACCAGTTTCCATAAAACACCTCTAAAACAACTTTACAAAGGCAAAATTCTCACCAGAGGGGTTTCAAAGTAAGGGGTGGGTGAGGGGGTCCACGTTTGAGGCAGCAGGCTGTAGAGGGGGTACTGCTGGGGCGGCTGGTACACCTGCTGCAGGTAAACTGGAGATGAGTATTGTGATGTAGGAGTGGAGTAGACAGCCGAGTCAACAGCCCCATAAGGGTTCTTAGCAAAGAACGTGTTGATGGCCTTGATGCGTGCCTGCATGAAAAACATACACAAAACTTAAAAGGACAAATTTTTTTGTAATGCAATTGGTAGTAAAACTCACATTTAGGAATGGACACTCTTGTATTTTGTGATATTAGTACAACTGAATGAAAGTATAGATATGTTTACCCGATATACAAACATTCACAAAGATATTGGATTGTAATTATTTATAAATTGATCAAAATAATGAATAAAGCACAACATTGTCGTTATAAAAAAATATGTTGTAGGCTGGTACAGGCGTATCTTATTTTACTGAAGATGTGGCATCACTTACTGAAAATATTTCAATAAGACATTTTTACACGTATTTTATTACAGCATGATTTGGGACATGCGCTTTGAAGTACGAAACTTCACACCACCAAACTACAGCACACTATCCCAAACACATGCTTGTACAAAAACTCAGCAGCTGCTGGCATGAATCACCATCTTATCAAACTACAAGTCACTGACTGACCGCCTGGTCATGAACTCAAGGTGACTTTGGCTGTATGTAAAGTGCAGGCCAGGCACGTACACACACATGGCGCTTAAATTACAACTGACCTAGCAACAGACATGGCAACATGTTGAATGCACACTCACCATAATTGGCTTGCCCTGAAAGGTTTTGACTTCCTCACGCAAGTATCTGTGAGCCTGTCAGGTAAAACAAAGCAAGTTCATTCAAAAATCAACCATCTGTACTAGAAAAAAGCAAGCTAAAATGAAATTTGTCATTAGTTAAACAGGCATACGAAGAATTATTATGCGTGTATCTTACTTGCTGTGCATCGGTGTCAGACTGGAATGTGATATACCAGTTGTTATTGTGTGCAAACTCCACGCTGATGACCTGCGGACACTTTTCACTTTTAAACAGGGCCTCCACCTCCTACAAGAAAGACAGAGGCATCAGTCACACATGACAAGGCAAACTAATTACCGAAAAACGAAGTCAGTTATCCCTCAGATCTCATAATCTCACGGTCATTAGGGCAAAATCCACTGTACTGAGAAAGAATAAGAATAGTGATAGATATGAGTCTAAGTGATAGATGCAGAAGAGAGAGATGGGTGGGGAGGGAGAGAGGGAGGGAGTGTTACAGTAGCAATGGTTTTGGATCCTTCCAAAGCGATACTGATCATCATTGGGGTAAACACAGTAAAAGACAACCAATCCTGGCTAAACAATTACTTCTTGACCCATTATTGACCTAAAATCAGTTAACTTTAGATATGAAACACATGGAGCAAAATCATGCCTAACGCTTAAACATCTACTATATAATAAATCTATAAAAGTTTTTTTTTTTTTAAAGTTAAGTTTGTGGACTCACTTCAACAGGCGTGCTCTCAGGTATTTCTCTGAGGATGATAATGCAACGTTTGTGGTTGGGCCGTACCTTCTCGCCTTTTTCATCCACTTGCACCATGGGAGAAGCTAAACAAGAACAGAAAACGTCATTTACATAGTAGTAGTAAAAACAAGACAAAATTCTGAGTATGTTTTTATGTTTTACCTCGTAGCACCTCAAGTATCAGGTCCATATCAGAAGTCAGCAGTTTGACCCCCTCCATGCTTGCAATAGTCCAGATAGGGACAAACTGATCACTGTCCATCTGAGACATCAGATAAAGGTCCTTAGAGAGATTCTCCCTACAAAACACATTTGACATGCATTAACAAACGTTAACCAATCAAACAGCCCGTTCATATCAGAGTCGGATAGAAAAACGGCACCAGTTTTGTATAATGGACCTATAATGCTGATTGGTCAACAGAAATAGTATATTTATGATAAAGCACGCCTATGACATTTACCAAGCTCCTTTTTACATCATTGCACAGCACATACAGCTGATTGTGTGGTATAGCAACAGACGGTTCTATAAGGCACATATGTAAAATACACCACAGCATCCCTATTCTACACACTAATAATGCTAAATAACAGGACCAGAACTCCAGCTGAATCATTTCCACTGCAGTGGGTCCATCATTACATTGCATTAAATTACAAAGCGAGAAACTCACTTAAGTAAATAAGCACAGAGTCATTGTACAGGTGATTATGAATTTCCATCCGTTCCTTAGATGCTTATGTAAAAAGCCATTACGTAATCTGGGAGAGCAGGTGTGAGCGCGTTTAGACAAGCTGTGGGCGTTACCTGGAGAAGCAGAACTCCAGCTGTTTCTTCAGCGACTCCTTCAGGCTTTCCTCAGAGAGTGGCTGCTCCTCAATCACCTCACCCTCAACTGCATTTACAGAAACACAGACACAGACACGCAATGACAGTCGGTCACTAAGCAACGCTGATGTAATTAAAGTGACAGTGGGTGTGTGACGCTGTCAGACCTGGTTCATAGAGTGGGTAATCCAGTTCTGCAGACTCCAAGCCGTTCAGCATGCTGCTCTCTAAAGGAGGGGCTGAATCTAAGTCACCATAGCCAACAGTGAACTCCTTAAAACCTTGTAATAGAAAAAGCAGAGAAGGCTTGGTAAGTTTGGAGGTTGCCTTCCAAGTAATCCTTATAGCAAGTTAAAAGCGATACATAATTCATCCCTCAGATCTCATAATCTCACGGTCATTAGGGCAGACCCACTCCACTGCGAGCAGCAAGTAAGAGCAAGAAAGTTAGAAGAACCAGAGTAGGACAGAGGAACAGAACGAAGGAAATGGGATAGAGAGGAGAAATGAGAATGAAAGAGCTCCACAGCAAGAGTGGTTCTGGGTCCTTCCAAGCGCGATACTGATCATCATTGGGCATTTACAAATTTGAGCTAACATCACACCCTGACATAAAGTTGAAGAATCCATAGGCAATTCCAACTCTCATCAGTTCCTTTACTATATAACAAAAGTCCATTTGAACACATTCACTGTACAATTACAGTGCTACGTCCCTGGCAAACAATATACATACCCTCGGACTCCTCGACTGAGTTAGCATCTGCTTGTGGCCATTGGAAAGTCTCAGTGACAGCCTCTGGAGCCTGGGTGCTCGGGACAGATACTTCCTGCCACACTTTAGCATTGGGATTCAGACCGGCCCCCTTGGTGGTCACCTTGAAAACAAGGTTAAAACAAATCAGCAAGGTTAACACACTACTAAATAAAGCAGCAGACAACAGGACATATACAACTGTAGCTTTTGTAATCCGAATTGTGCAATTTAAAACACCACTTCTGGTCTTTTTGTAACCCGTTTTCAAGTCGTCTGAAATGGACTGTTCTGACCGATCTTTTTTAAAGATCTTATCAAATTGGGCGTCAGTGTAGTAGGTAAATAATTAGCCATCCAGGTTAAAAATAGTGTGTGAGAGACATCAAAAACAGTGTAGTGGTGGGGGGGCGTGTGAAAAACATGAACTAAACGCATTTTAAACCAACATCTAATGTATCTTGCACTTTGTGTGTGCATAGACAACAGCATTTTAATGCATCAGACGCGACGCTATCAGTGTTTCACAAGACACGAGGCACGCCGAGGTAATAACTACAGTACTACTTCACCTTGCTGTAATGTATTTGCATTCACTACACAATCTGTGCCACAACCTTGGCGAAGGACATCTGAAGAGCAAGGTGGAAGCACACAAAACTGATCACATTTCACGTACAGTACAGAAACTGCAAACTAAACTCCGCTAAAGATGAAAGATTTGACACGGAACAAGTTTTGCTGTACTACAGCGCTCGATAAAAGATAAATCTCATTCACAAAATCTTCATTTACCCAAGGCAGCACTCAACGCACGCAGGCAGGAGGTTTTAAATAGTCGGCCTTTCACCCATTTAATCTGATTAGTAATCCACGTCTACTCTAATAAACCACAGCGAGAGTTCAGGGCAAAGAGCTACAAACCTTCATCTGAAAGGCAGCCAGGTTAACCAGACTAGAGCTTTATTGGATTTGAATGGGCTAATGTTATTTTTGGACGAGACGTTAAATTAAAAGCAAAGGTATTTCGTGGTTACTGTAACTCTATATTGCTGCCACCGAAAATTTTTGAATCGTTTCCAAAAAATTGCATTTTAAACGGATAGCGAAGTTGGCTAAATAGCTAGCAATTGTTGCGCGCACGTGGAACTTTCAGTGTCGACGGTTAATTTAAAACCACAAACACTTTATCTAAACTCTTTATTGCTAGCTGTTTTTTAAGAAACATATATAAAGCACCATCAGTGCGTTACAGAACTGCATTAAAGTCTTCACTTATTCAACTCATGGCTGACGCCATCAAACTCCATGCGGCAGCTGGAAGAACATTCGCGGTCGCAAAAATGACCTCGTTAACTCACCTCCACAAACAACAGCATGGTCTTCCTCCGACAACGTTATCACTCGCTTGACACCCTGCAGATGAATAAATCGAGCTCCCGATAACGTGACAGCAGGTACGAATTTTCTCTGCTTAAACCAAAAGCGCAATTTCACTGCCAAACAGTTTCGCGGCCACTCATCTGCAACAATCCCTTTCGCTCTGCGTAAGCATCGAGACGGCGCTTATGGAGTCTGCCTGATTGGCCATGAGCTCGACTTTTCCCTCGCCTCTTTTGTGATCACATGCGGCAGCACGCTTTAAATATCTCCCACCCTCTATTATCGGATTGGTGCATACCAAAATACGTCATAAAAAAACTCCCTATTATTGGTGTAGATCTATGTCTGTCAAACTTATGTTACAGATACCGGAACTGTAACCTCTGCCGCTAAGATCACTGCTAAGCACGTGGCGAGAGATGAGACAGACCTTATAAAATGAATGAAAGTAGTTATACAATTAAAAAAAAAAGTAAAAATAATTTAAAACAGCATTCATTTCGAAACATTCAAGTGGCCGTTAAAGCTATAATTTGTGTATAATGGAATTATAAAGTGTAATATCGTTATGTCACGAGCCACCTGAACAGAACAGAAAAACTTCATTCAAATAGACAGGCTAGTGGTGGGAAGATGTCATTGCATTTACGTCATTTGTAAGTGTAATTGACTAACATTACAGTTCAAAAGTTAAGGTCACGAACTTAAGAAAATGTTCTTCACATTCTGGAATAATATTCAACGCATCAAACTATGGTAATTATGTTGTACCTAAAAAGTCACAACTTACTATATTTTAGCTTACTCAGTACAGTCACTCTTTTATTATTTTTGTAATTAAAGAATATGTTTGCATAATTATTTTTTGTCTACAAAACATGCCTTAAGATCAAATTTTTGTAAGATCAAGAGAAACATTCCAATCAAGTGACCCTAAACTTTTTAAACATGTTTTAAACAAGTGACCCTAAACAGTAGTAGGTCTCTTAAAAACAGTAGTGTGTGTTTATATGACAGTGATTTTATTCTACAAACATGCATCTGGAGAATGTGATCTAGTTTAGTTTAGTTTACCTAAATGGTAATCATTGTTTATTATTACAGAAAAATGTATGTGCCAGGTTAGATCTTATGTCAATTAAAGTATCATATCAAGTACCATACTTTATTTGATATGTAGCATAAGAGTACCATGGATCATATTAATGCCATGACGCATGAATAAGATTCAGTTAGAACCACAGCACTTTTCATGTGAAATAAATATGATTCTAGTGTTCAAGCTGACCTTCTTCTTTTTAAAACATTCAATCTAGACACCAAACCCAGATACATGGAACGTGTATTGTGAATTGACGTGAATAGACGTGAACTGTTTAATTTAAACTGAAATAATATCTTGAAATTTAGTTAATTTTAACCCGATTCGCTTACTTTACTGCTTCATCTCCGCTTACCAGGATATAAACACGTGCTTTGTAATGTATCTGCACATGTCTTTGATTAGAAATTGTCTGTTGCCTAGCAATGTAGTCTTACCTATGTCCGACTTACAGCCGGCTAGACATACGTGGCTAATTCGCAGTTCTAACCAAACGCTCATCAATCTCTACAATTTTAGTGGATCGATAACTTTAGTTTATGAACTTGTTACCTATTGTAATGATCTAAATACGTTCATTTTAAATGTTACACGTATAAACCACAGATTAACGATACCTTACCTGCATATAACACAGGCATGATAACATCGCGTTTACTCTGGAGTGTGAAGTGGGTTGTGCCGATTCAGCACCACGGGCCTGAGCTTACCATGCCGCCTTGGTCCTCGCCGGTTTTCTCCTCTTGATCGCGTACGGCTGATCCCAGCTCTACCTTCTCCTTCTGTTGCAGTTGACTGCTGCTCTCCGAAGTCATCGGCCGCCTTTCGACCCAATCCGCGATCAAGCGCCGCGCACCTCCTCACCGCTCCGCCGCCACTCCTCACGCCGGCTGAATGCAACAAGCACTTGCTCTAGCTAGTTAGGGTTGGTTTGTCTTACCTACGAGACGAAAAAGAACAAGGAGCTGTGCTAACACTTAAACCTGCGAATCTATCTTTAGTATTTGTCTACTTCATTCCCTAATAAGCTGCGATGTTGAGAACACAGACCAGGGGATCGGTGACCGTTTCTGACAGACGGCAGAAATTCACACACCGCCACCGTCCCGACAGACAATGCGACCACCCCCTCCATCGCGCTCGCTCGCTCTTCCCTAGCAACAGTGTGCAACACGCGCTGCGCCGCATAGCAACCAGCGAGCGCTCTCGCCGCATAGCGACAGACGCTTTACCGAAACAGCCTGCGAATCATGACGCAGCGAATAATCAATGTGTAATTACCGCAGCCTTTACACCTGGACTCACGTGTACTTCTAATTAAAGAAAAGCCTTCGTGTAATTTGGAAAATGGTTAATGTTTATATTTTGTATATATATATATATATATATATATACACACACACACACACACAGACGTGTGTGTATTTAATTTTAAAGAACGAAACACATGATGTAAAGTTTAAATAAAAAAAACATTGATTGACACACATTGTTCTTACCGAAACAGCCTGCGAATCATGACACAGCGAATAACCAATGTTTATATTTTGTGTGTGTGTAAAAACGTGACATCACGTGATTTATTACGTATTTAATTTCAATGAACGAAACACATGATGTAAAGTTTAATTAAAATAAAAAACACATTGACACACATTGTTCTTTTTGTAAACAACACCCATAGAGCCCATAGTGCATTTTCTGCCCGTGCCATTAGTCCTTTTTACTGTGAAAATAATTTATTACTAAGAATATTGATAGACTTTTCTTACACTTGAAAAAATATTTCGATTTACCAAAAGTAGACAAAAAAAGTTTACAAGATAACATTTATTTTACTTCATGTAATAAGAAATCTTTAAAAACAATGAATATATGTAAATCATTTTATCTTTTATTTTAATGTGTAATTTATTTTGTCTAATCTACAACAGTGCTTTCTATTTTAAAATCTTTTATCCTTTCGTATTTGTTGTAAATGCAATTCGATTGTGGGTATATTGTGCTCAATAAAAAACATAGTGCTATAAGGTCTGAAATGTCAATTTTTATTTTGCTCAACATGGAAGGATAATTTTACATAAACATTTGCAGTACATACTGCAGTAGTTTGCAGTAGTTCCTGCTGTATCTAACAGTAACTTATGTTTTGAGGATAACTCTTCAAGTGCACGTCACTGCTTTGAGTCACATGAAAATATCAGTAATTAAATGCTGATAAAAGAACACTAGAAAGAAGGTTTAGCTGAGCAAGAACATTTTCTTTAGCCAATTTCCTGTGATGTATTACCTGCATTAACACAATGATCTGTTAAAATGTAAGATTTTGCCACATCGATACAAAAAAGAAAATCTCAAGAAACAATATTAGTCTATTAGTGGATATTAGAAAAATATTAGTCTATGCATAAAGCCACAGGACAGGCTAAGGTTTGTTTGTTCACCAAGAAATGTGAAACAAATGTGAAACAGAATAAGTTAATTGTTGTTTTATGCAGATAACTACTGTACATTCTTCCAAGTGAACATGACATCAACGCAGCAATTCCCTGTCTTTAAATAGACTGGACTGCTTGTAACTGGTTTTAGGCTTTAGTGGTTCCAGACTGTGATGCTTGTTGGCTGTGCAGTTGTTGGAGCTTCATGTTCATGACTTCTACCACAGCTGCAAGAGAGCAACACAGAGAAAAGACATGAGTAAATGAGGATATTACTTAAACATTACACATAATACAATATATATGGATGGATTGACCAGAATAAAACACACAAAAACAATTCTAAACAATAGGAGTAAATATAGATCTAATCACCTTGTTTCATGGCATGTTTTTCTTGAAGGGCTGGCTGAATTTTCTCAATTTGTTTTGTAAGGAAGTCAATTTTGCGTTTAAAGAACTCTTTTCCATCATCTACGCTCTGAAGAGAGAGAATACAAATCTTTAATTTACTTGATGATTTACTTCTGGAAAACGTTATATACCCCGAATATAAATATTCATATTGTGCATGAGATTTTGGCTCACCTTCTCTACAAAGTAACCTGTTCCAACATCCACTAAGACATGATCTACATCGTGCAACTTTCCAGGTACATACATCTGCAATAAGGCAGTTAGTTAAGGGAACACCTTTTTGTAGAAGTACATTCTGTAACACATTTAGTACATTAATGGTGAAATTATACTTTCTGGTATCGCGATTGTTAAGAGGATACAGAACTGGTGAGGGGAACAAGTAGTTCTTTTCCTGAGAGACACAAAAGTACAGGAAAAATTGATTATTAGTGAACAGATTATGAGATTCTGTCAGGATTTAAAAGAATAATGCCACAAAGCTCACCTTTATTGCTCTTGGCAAGGACATTTAAACTGTCTTTGGCCTCCACGTATTTTGTCTGAACTACTTTCAGCTGACCAATAGATGATGACAGGAACTCTGTTTCCTAAAAAAACATTATGCCATATGACTTGTTAACATAGCACTGATGAACGTATCGAAGTACAGCAGGTACATGAATGTATAACCTGTACATGAATGAGAATAAACAACGCTAATGTTTGTAAATCCATTCTGTCCTAAAAAGAGAAGTTTCAAAACAAATTTAGAATTAAGCTCGCATGTGGTCGCTTAATGGTCGTTTTAAGAGGGTTACTTGCAGCACTAATACAGATGTAGCAGCACGCGTAGAGGCAGCATGACAACCGCTGCACGTAAGCAGTAAACCACTGACAGAAAAACATAAGAGCCTGTTGACGTTTAAAGTTAAATCAGCCATGATTCTATTCACAGCACAAATTACCTGATCAAGCTGTGTTTTCAAGCCCTCTAATTGTGGAAGAGACAATTCAGTGAGATTCACCGCCATGTTGATACTAGAATAAAGCAAGAAAAGCTTCCGTGTCGACCGGAAGTAAACGAAAGGACTTTTAACAACGACCTGATTTTCAATTGTGTAGACATTCGATTTTTAAAGGATGTGCAAGCAGCACACAAGTGTTATACCGGTAAGTTAGAATTAAAAAATGAGTGCCGTTGAGCAATTTCACGATTTATTAAACGATATATCAACAGGGATAGCATATCATACGAGACAGTACTAATAGTGACATCTGGTGGTCAAAGTTGGCACTAAATATGCTAGTAAGCAAAATAGAATTTCTTGTGTGGACTCTTGAAGACAAAAAATTAAAAAAAAAAAAAAAATTGAAGAGGACATTTTTTAAGAGATTTTTTTGAAGAAAATTATTTTGACGATAAAAAATATTATGACTTAAGCTCCAGGAAGAAATAAAGAAAATGTTTCAGGTGTAGGGCTTTCATAGTAGTGTCTTCTTTTAATCTGGCTGTTCTCAGAATGTAAATGAATGTAAAATCAGTATTTTGATTTCTTTAGTAATGTAGATTTTAAAAATGTAGTAATTTTTTGAGCCTCTCTTATGATGTTGGCCTGTCAAACGTGAAATTTACATTTAGCAGACACTATTATCCAAAATGGCTTACAACAGTGAGGAAAACAATAAAGCATTAAATAATAATTATTAAAAATTAAGTTAATAAAAATTTAAGTGTTACATAAAATGATTGAGGGTGCAGCAATAAACTAGCTGCTATTTTATAAAGCATGTGGTTTTGAACTTTGTTATTTTTATGACAAACATTTAAATAAGATCAAAATTGACATTCTCAAGTATTACTTGATTGTTTTAGGTATATATTCTATTAATTTTATTTTTAAATAAGATGAGAAAGTGTACAGCCTCTACAAATACAGTTTAACCTATAGATTGCAAACTACCTATTAAGTTGAAATAATTGCAAAGAATTGTGTCATAAACACGTTTTATTTGAAAGCAGTCTGGGATTTTATATAACTTAAAAACGCAGAAATTATTAAAATGTAATACACAAAAGCAAGAGATCTTATACACCAAAACCAAATGTAAATTAAGCAAATTTGGCAAAATAGCTAAGAATGAAAACCATAAATATGAGAAAACTTTTGCTAATTTGACAAGCTGTATGACAGCATGTAACATTTAAAATAGTAAACATTCGTGTTGATTTTCTAGATACAATTTAGTCCTAGATTTCAGTCACAGCTTTCAATAAAATTTATTTTCCTAAATTAGTAAATGGAAACAAGCCTTGTAATGTTTTATATCAAAGTTTCAACAAGATAAATTTTATTAAAATGCATTAAATTGGTTACAATTAATAAAAACTGTATTTTAATATCCTGGGGCTAGTGAATGTACACAGGCAAACCATATGCAATCGGTGCAGCACCGATGATATGTTTAAGGTGTGTGGCGCTACGTGACTGGGCTAAATGCTGAAGAAGAGAGGATCCAGGGCCAGCAGAAAGCCAGGACTGAAGGAGAGCTGATGTGAAGCGATCCAAATCACGATCCGTTACATCCCACAGATTACCAAGCACTAATGGGCTGGTGCAGACAAAAAAGCCAACTTTAAGCATATTTAACGATACAGCAATTTATTTATGAATTGTGACATTGCTCCACAATGGGCTCTAAATTAATATTTTTTTAATGTGTACATTACCATCCTGCAGTCAGGAAGCTGAGAATGATCCCTGTTCCCTCCTGGTTGCCAAGTACACTGAGAGCTGCACTGCTGCAGCCAAACAGCAGAGCCGCTGCCCGCACAGGTCCTTTCAAGACCCTCTGAGCATCCAGAAATCTGGCTCCCGCTCCGTGACCTATATAACTGCGCAAATAAGGTACAGATACATATTGTCAAGCACATTTATTTTCATTTTGTATATTGTTTATTTAATAATGTCAAACTTTCCATCAGTTTCACTCACATATAAAGATCTTTGGTGGTGACAGCCTCTTGTAATTTATCTGGATCAGGAGCAGCTCCACAAACCCCTTGCCATGCCCGCTCACTGGTCAATCACAGACAGGAGAGATGACAAACTGTACATTGGATCAATTACACAATTGTAGCTGCGTGAGTGTTCAAGCTTACCCGGTAAACCAGTCTTTAAAGCGCTTCTCTGTGTCAGGCAGGTTTCCATCTGGGTTCAGCACATAATAAACTTGCTTTGGGTTTACACCAGAAGACAGCACACAGCTTGAATCCATCTGTTGAAAGGCAGTGCAACAGAATCCACATTTAAGGATTAAAAAAAAATGGATGCAGTGATTTATGCAGTAATGAGTAATTGCAATGGGTAACGGATACCTCTTTTAGATGACTGTGTCCAAGTACCGCATGTAAAGACGGCATGCGAGTGACAGAGCGAGATTTCAGACAAGCAATGTTCTCCCATGGCAACCTTTGCAAATACTGAGGAAAACATTTTTATTTTTATTTTCTGATTTACCAAATACGGTAAATATCTTTTCAAATGCAATAACTGACCAGTGAATATTAAACAGGAGTAACATCATGACAGTTACCTTGTCTAAAATAAGAACTGTATGTCCTTGTGGCTCCGCCCTCCCCCTCAAATCAGCCACACACCCCTGAAGAAGCCTCAGGAAGTCCCTGTCTTGCAGACCCGCCCCCTCCACAAGAGACTGCAGGTCAGGGAGGGAGAGGAGTGGGGATGCTGAGAGAACCACCTAAGATTAAAAAAAATCATGATTGTACAACTCATCTAAGGCACAAACTTAATTTAACTCGATTTAAATCTTAACATAACCGAATTAATGTTCCGTAACATGAAGGTCACCACATACCTCGAGTATCTCCTTCGTGATCTTTGTTTCTTTCAGTGTCTGTTGGAAGTGTTTAATCTGAACTTCAAGCTCAGGGTCAGTGGTCAAGGGAAGGAGTAAAGTTCGCCACACTCCCAAAGCTTCTTCCATATTCTCTAGCAATTTCTGACAGGTAGGAATGGCGTATGAATACATAAACCCTGCAAGATTGCTTTCCACACCAATGCATATCTGTCTCACCTCCACACGAGCATCCAAAGCCTTCCGTCCCTCCCACCACTGGGCTTTTTCTGCCACTGCGCTCACCTCTTTCTGGCCCTTCAAAACGCTGTCCATTTCTTCCAAAAGAACAGCAATCGAGCACTAAAGAATGACAAAAACTAAAGCTTACGCAAAGCAGATGGCTTTAAAATGTTAATGTTGAGTTACATTAAAACATTAAAAAATTTACCACACACACTTGCAATCCTAATACATTTACCTCTATGTCTGTAGTAGGAATTCGCACAGTAATTGGTGCTGTGTCTCGCTGCAGTCGAGTCAGAAGAATAGTGTTGCCAATTTCATCAGGATAAACACCCGTAAGAGACAGCATGCACACTGTTATTCCTATGGGAAATAATATCAATAATTACAATAATAAAGTGTGCATAAGTCTTTCAGCACAAACGCCATTAAAATACTTACCTCTGACTGACAAAATGTAAAAAACAGATACCAACACAAACTGTTGTACTGTGCACCTTGTCTGTTTATTGTTTTATTATGGTCTGTCCATTTCTTTAGTTGTGTGTTTTGGAAAACTAAAGACAAGTCCCCCAAGATCTATTCTATTCTGTATTTCTATTCTCTATTGTCATTCTATTCTATATTCCATTCTACTTAAGAATTTGTCCATATTGAGTAGATTCCATATTCTATTGTACTTTCTATTCCACATTCTACACTCCACATTTATTTTATATTATATTCTACATTCTATTCTATTTTTATTCTGTTCTCTATTCCATTCTAGATTTTGTATTCCATTCTAGATTACAAATCCTATTTTACATTCCATTTTGCAATCCATATTCCATTCTATATTGTCCATTTTATTCTTTATTCCATTCTGCAATCCATATTACATTCTGTATTCTATATTGCATTCCACAATTAATTCCATTCTATATTTTGTTCTATTCTATTCTGTTGCATTCTATATTTTATTCTACATTTTATATTTCGCATTCTACATTCTATATATTACTCTACATTTAATTTTATTCCCTATTCCATTCTATTCTATTCTAAATTATATTCTATTAATCTATTATACATTCTATTTTATTCTCTATTCCATTCTATTCTCTATACCATTCCATTCTATTCTCTATTACTTTCTACATCACATTCTATCATATGTGGTATTGATAGATGCTAGGGTACTTGGAGTATTTTATATCTAGGGTATATCACCGATTACAAAAGTACAACTACAAGGGGGAAAACTCAAAAACATGTGGGAAAAAAATGGAACATATTGAACAAGCATTAAAGCAGCAAAGCATGTTACCTGCTGGCAGATCTTTCAGTTGCTGCTTGAACTGTTGGCAGTGTGTATGTGGAAACTGTGTTGGGTGTGATGAGGTAAAGGAAAAGATCTTCTCCAGCGTTGAAAGTTTCTGAGACTGTGTTGCTCCAGATGATTCTTCCAGACTCAGACCACCAAGACTTTCTGCTACATCATTACAAGATTTCTTAAGCTTCCTATTGAGAACGAGAATGTTATTACACCAAGTAAACATTCTCCAAATTATTCAGCATAGTGTTCCACTGACAAACCTTAACTGCTTAACCACGTGACGGGTCATGTGATGGCGAGTGGACACCCCCAGCGACTGTGCGTGTAGCATTGCTGTGGTGTTGGGATCGGCCTGACCGAGTGACTGAGCAAGCAGCGAGCAGATGTGAGGATAAAAAGATGGAAGCGGGAAGTGATGGAAGAGAAGCCATGAGGAGCGCAGGTACGCCTTGACTGCCTCCACCGATAGGTCGGCTAAACACATGCAAATGCACAAAAACAGAGATATTTTATTATGATGTTAATGAACATGAATCCCACACAAAATCTGTATTTTAAACAATTACCTCATGTGTACATTTATAAAACATTTTGCCATGTAAAAAACCCTTTCACTTTTCTTACAAGTCGGCTTGTAGTCAGTTTGTTACCTAAAGCAGTATGTGCATGTGGTAATGGTGTGTGAGCTCCAGTGCCGTTCTGTCCAGCTCTCCTAAGCTCACTGAAACACTCCCGCCCTACATCAGCGGCCAGATCTCTTCTTAGAACCTCACAATCAGCATCCGGGCTGCCTAGAATCACAAACACAATCAACCCAATCAGAATCTGAGCCATGCAATTCCATCATTTCTGTTCTACAAACACATACCCGTGTCTTTCATCTCAGTATCAGAGCCTCTGAGCTCCTCCAGGCTAATATTTAAAAGAACTTCATCTTCGCCCTCTCTAATCATCCGCATCCTCTCCGGCTCCTCTGTGACCTCTGAACTCTTTTTGGACCGCCCTCTGCGTGGGCGTGTCTGTTGGGAGGACTCTTCCTCAGAAGAGAGACAGCCAGTAGAGGGAAGGGCTGTGCTCTTCTTAGTGGTTCGTGCTCTTCTCGGTGGATCTGGTTCTATAGGAACTTTGGTGCCACTTGGTGCTGATTTAAGGGTGCGAGAGGTTTTTACGTTGGAAGCATTTCGCTTTTTCTCAGACTTTTCCACTATGGCGGGAGCTGCAGTTTCAGTGTCACTCTCATCACTGAAGTCAACCTGAGATGGATGACATGCATTCAATTGATAAAGCATATATGAAGATGAATGCCATAACAATCAAGCCTTCGGAATAACTCTTATAGCCAAAAATGAAATTTCTTTTATCTTTACACACCCTCATATCATTCCAAACCTGTATTACTTTTGACTTTAATAAACACTGGTAACCAAACAACATTGGCACCCAAAGGCTTTTATTGTATGGACACAAGAGAGACATTTCTGACAATACGAGTTCTACATGACGACATGAGGGTGAATAATTTTTTTTAGTATCAATATTTTTATTTTTGGGTGAACTAGGCACCACTAAAAATAAGCACTTATCATAACAGCAATTCAGTATAATCTAAGGTATCAAACCTTAAAGCGAGAGCGTTTGGTCCGTTTAGGTGCAGCGGGCACGACCACAGGTTTCACTTCTACAGGAGAAGAATCTTTGTAAACTTCAAATGATCCCTTTGGGGCGACTTTAGACTTTGTAATCCCACGATGGCCCGCAGGCGTTAGCGATGGTGTAAAGTTGACAGAAATCTCAGGAACCTCATTTGTGAAGTCAAATGCTCGCAGATCACCAACACCAGTGCTAGTGGAAACAGATTTGGATCGGGAAGTTCTTGTTGATTTGGGTGTTTTGAAAACCATGGAGGATTTTGAGATGGTAATTTTAGGCACAGAGTCTTTAGTTTTTTTAGAGGATTCTTTGGTTTTCCTGATCTCATGTTCCACCGACGTGTCCTTCTTACTGTCAGGCTGGCCTTTAACACTTGCTTCTGTAGAAGGTTTGTCAGAAAAAACCTTCTGGCTTTTGGCACTATGCTTTGATTCTGTTTTGGGTTTTAGTTGTGTTTTGGTCTTTGAGGGGTTCCAGCCCCAGGCAGAAGAGAAAAGTTCTTCAGGTGTACACTGTTTTTTTATGGCCAGGGCTATACAGCAGGCTACAGCTTTAGCTCCTAGTAAAGCAGCCCTGATTGGCCCAAATTCTGGTGTCATTGCCCCTTTAGGCTTCACTGCTTCCAATCCTGCATCAATCTCCTCCCACAAGGCTGCAGCTTTTCCTTTGTCTCCTGTTCTGAGGAGTTGAAGCACAGTGCCCAAATGCGCTCTTCCAAGTTCTGCCCGGAGCACAGTCAGACATTGTCTAGTTGACTTTTTTGAGGGCATAATAGCTGCCAGACTGCTTTGGAGCTTAGCTATCACACTACAGCAACGCTTTCTAGCAGAGTGGCGTAGTCGACGGGAGAGCTCTTGATCGGACTGAAGGTCCGCCTGTATCAGGGCCCAATGGATACTGACCCGAACCACACCGAGCTCGCTGCAGCAGGGACTGGAACAGGTCTCAGGATGGGTCAGACAGGAAAGCCAACGCTGGCGTTTGGGCTTTAGAGGGGGAGATGCTCCTTGGCTTCCTAATCTAGACACAGATTCGACAGGCTCCTTAAGAAGGGCACGAGAGCTGAGGATTCCATTCAGATCTTCATCTTCCTCAAGGACGTCACCAGAGGAAGTAGGGGCAGCTGGCCGACCTTTGCGTGGTTTTATCTTCACGTCACACTTCGGTTGTTGCCCTTGACCAAAATCTACATGCAGAGGAGATGATGTGTTAATAGCAATATCTCAAAAAAAACAGGAGAAGTGTGGTCTGAATGGCTCTGACTACATCTGTACCTGTGCACAAATCCAGTAGGTTTCGGACTTGCTCCAGATCTAATCCACTTGCTTCAGTAGCTCCTTTCATCAGCTCCAGCTCTGCTTTCAATACTAACAGCTCAGCACAGCTACAGATACAGACATGTTATTTTAAAACTTACAATATCAGTTAAAAGTTTGGAAACACTACTGTATAATTAGATTTTTTCCCCACATTTTAGAATAGTTGTAAACTCATCAATACAATGTAATAACACAATTGTGGTAATTATGTTGTGACTAAAAGCATCCAAAATAAATGAACACTTTTATATTTTTGCATCTTCAAAAGTAGTCAGCCATCAGTTTATAAATTGCAAAAATCATATTCTTGGCTTTTATCATCCATCTTGTGCTGGACTCTTATTGGCTGCTTTTTATTCATTTTTTGGTCTATTTCAAAAATATTTTATTAAAGAAATTAAACATGTTTATTTTTGTTATTTATTTATTATTTATTTGTTATTTATTTAACAATTATATTTTTGTCTACAAAAATAATTTTAAACACTGAAATACACACCTTTAGATTAAAAAGATGGTTCACCCAAAAAAGAAAATTCTTTCATTATCTACTACAGTACAGTAACTTACAGTACATAATTTCAAACCTGTATTCATTTCTTTCTTCTGCCAGACACAAACAAAGATATTTTGAAAAATTTTGGTAACCAAACAACATTGGTACCTATTTGGTTCCATTTCTCAAAATATCTTTTGTGTTTTTTTAAAGAAAGAGTCAAATGCATATGTTTTGAATGACATGATGGTGAATAAATGAAGAGAGGATTTTTATTTTGGGTGAACTACTCCTTTAAAAGATTTTTAACATCATAAGAAACATTTTTGTCAATTGTGTCACTTTTAACTGGTACTGTTCATCCCACACAAATCTTCAAGCCTACATATGAACTACAAATAAATTTTATGTAAAGTTATGCATTTACAGTGTGGTTTGGTGCTGCATTGTGTGTTTGGAAAGTGTCTGAGTGTCTCAGCTCATGTGTAAACTTTCATTTCAAACCCAAATTCCTGCCTATGGGTTATGTACTCACTGGCTGAGGGTTTGCAGTTTGATGGACAGTTTGAGAGCTTCTAGACACTGAGCTTTAGCTTCATGAACGGCCCCACTACTGCTCCTCACGGCCACCATCCTCTCAGAACACACCAGTACCTCGCTCAACAACAGCCATTTAAACACAACGCTGTCTCCTAGAAAGAAACATATGAACATGGAATAGTTCACCCAAAATAAAAACACTCTCACAATTCACTCGCCATGTCAACCTTACCATGAAAAATGTGTTTTTACCAAAGGTTTTCACCATACTGATAGCTCAGATGCCAATATTTGGTGGTTTAAATCTCTATGCGAGATCCCTCTTAAAGTTTTTAAAGCCTTTTTTAACGTGATTTTTCATAGTCGGGTAAAGTGCTGTTTTAGAACTGTCACAGTCATAACTGCAGTTAACAATCGCCATATTGCAATTTAATCAACAAATATAATTTGTGTTGCTTGATGTTTAGCTAAAGAAAGGAAGTAATATACATCTGGTATGGCATGAGAGCGAGTAAATGATGAGAGAATTTTCATTTTTGGTTGATTTTTGGTTAACTATTCTGTTAAAAAAACATGCCTGTTACCATGATAACAGCTTATTATCTATGCAAAATGAATATCTAATCTTTCTAGTCACATCATTAATGGTAAAAAAGTAAACCCAGTCGCTTTGGTTTGGTATCTCTGCAAAAATCCCAGGGAAAAGTGCATGGAAGGGCAAAGCTACCCAAGAAACTAAAATCTGCATACTTCAAAACAATGAGACATTTGCGCTTTTAATCCCTCCAACACACTTTCTTGCTATCCTTACTTTCTAAGTATATTTCTGAAAAATAGTTTTTTGTTTCGTTTATTTTTTTTGTTCTGTGGTAAGCAGCCTGTACCTTGATCAACAAAGCGAGTGTCCGTGTTTGGTCCAGGAGCTCCATAAAACCCGTTGCCCAGCAACATCATCACTAAGCTGCACAACAATTTCAGTCCTTCATACTGGGCTGTATCTGGGGTTTTCAAACCTATAACACAGTTCACTACATTATCACACACATGTGTAGATGTGAACACTTTCTTTAAATGTGGCAAAGCAAGGTGGTTTTCTCTTTGCTTTAATGAAAGTTAGAAAGCATCTACCAACACATTAACTGACCATTCTGGCTGATGTTCTGTCGCAACTGTGAGTCTAAAGTCTGGGAGTCCAGACTCAAGTATTCGCTGGCGGTCTGCAGTGCCCGTGCCCTGAGTAAGTACCAGCTTTTAGAATGATGCTGAGCGGATTCCTTTATCACCTCTATCAAGCAATCAACACCACATTCCATCTGGGAAAAACAGACAGATGGAAGGTCTCTAAATTGCATTTTAGATGTTTCACATTTGCAGTACCGAAACAGAATGCTTCTGTAAATGAGCTTACAAATGAAATTTAAGTTTCAAAACACACACACACCAGTTCTCTATGGATTTAGATCATTGGTAGAGGACATCAACTGGTCTTCTGTCAAACACTTCGCATTGGAAAGAAAGAATATGAGACAGACACAGATTTGTAAACTTACCTGTCCTAAAGCATAGCAGATCTGTGCTTTCTGCAGCGTAGCAGTCATGGATATAACAGACATGCTCTCTGAGCTTGGGGCAGAGATCAAACTCTGCTCTGCTTTTTCTAACTCCACCTGAATAGATCAACACACAGACAACATCTTATGTTTAGTATAAAGTACTGTCAAATGAAGGTCATCAAATATTGCTTTAGTATCTTTCACAGCAAAAGTAAGGTCACCTGTGCGAGCTGAGGAGATCCTAAAAACAACAAGATCCTGGCGGAATGGCAAGACGCACTAGCGCTGTTCTGAGCGTCGCCAAGAATATGAAACAGAGCAGCAGCAAGCTGATATCCCTCCAGAGCTTGCAGGTGCTAAAAGATCAATTACAAAGGTTTAAACCTCAAAGACCAGGGGATTGATTTTAGAGAGATTGCAGGGATTGATGTGTAAACACCTACTTTGCCCATGAGTGTGTAGAGAGCGGCCATCAGTGTGATTGAGGATGCTGTGAGTTTAAGGTCTTTAACCGCAGGTGAGGATCCCTTGAGTAGACTCCGCCATAGAGATAAACTTTTATCCAATGGTTCACTCAGCTCTGAACAGATCAACACAAATCAATATCATGTCACATTCCAATAAAAATATGTTTGGATTTTGTGCTAAATTCAACACCACAGATGGTTGCTGAAAAAAAGTCCACTTCCTTGTCTTAATATAATCATGCCACTCCTTTTTTAGTATTAGTAAAGTAATAGCACAACAGTGCAAATGGTCTGGTACAAACGTACACACCGTATCACTTACTGCTATGGGCTAATAGATTGAAGCGTAGTCCATCATAGACTAGCTGGCTCTCTTGTGATTTCTGTTTGTCCTCGTACTCCAGATCATTAGTGGGAACAGGATCCACATTCACTTCCATTTTACTTTCTTCCTGCACAGCACGCAGTCGCTTCTCTGTGTCCACAGCCTGCAGCATTTCATACGACATATATGTATAATAACTTTTAAAGATTATAAATTAATTAATTATGAATACATCTGTGAAGTTCACACTAGTGTACATTGTCGGGGCACTGACCTCCTGCAGGTTGATTTCAAGGGTGCAGATGAAGAGCCACAGAGAAGCATGTGCCTTCTCGTCCTTCAGCCTATCAGCATTCTCTGCCGTCTCGGGCTCCTCCTCCAACAATCGCAAAGCCTCGTGGGTAAAGTCGATCGCCGAGCTAATTGGCATAAACGAAGAAACTTTCCATGTCGAGGATGCTACTTTCAATAATAAGAAAGCAGATACAAGCATTAATGTTAACCTACCACTCAGTCTGTTGGCTAAAGTCTTGGTAGCACACAACCTGTGACATCTCGCACAGGTAGGAAGCCCGTTTCAGTTTGTGCGGGGAGTCTTCGTGACAGATATCCAAGAGGTCGCAGAGTGTGTTGTAGCGCTCCTGAGCTGTGTCTCCTGTCTGCTCCTTATACACACGTAACTCCTCTTCTAACAAACATATCAGTACCTCCTCGTCCATTGACACGTCTGCCAACCCGTCCCTCAGAGTTCTAACCAAAAGGAAAGTGTGTTATTCAGCAAACTCTATCTTGCTGGATCGACCGCCTCATTTATGCTGGCTAATTGAGAGTTACCTCAGTCGTGTGTCCTCCTCTCCTGCTCGAGCTGCGTCACACTTGGTTTTGACCCACAGTGCCACAGGTTCTGCCAGATGATCCAAAACTTGCTTTCCCAAAACTTGAATCCAGCGCACAATCCAATCTAAAGACCGCTCCAGCTGACCAGCACGTCTGCTGCACTGCACAGTTAGCACGAAGCAGCGATTGATCTGAACAAATAATTGAATTTCTTATATTACCGTTCATACACTTTCTTTTAATCTTACAGTCTGAAAGAATTGAAATATTCAAAACAGATAAATGATGACAAAGTCAGACAGACGTCATCTCAAATCGTGCAATCTGGTATATGTTGACCATTGAAAGATGTTTGTTTAATATTTGAACTCTTAATTGAGAAGAATATGACGACAAAGTCTTACCCTGTCCACAGGAAGAGAGGATGGACAGTCCTTACACAGCTCCTGACAGATAATCACAGCTATACCAAATGCTCCATCATACAGCTTCCTGTTATACAACTCGTACACCACGTTGTTCACCGCGCACACTGCAGAGGATGACAAAACAGTAAAAAGAAACTGTTTCTATAGTCTATTTAATTATTAAAACATGCAAACCAAGTGTAAATTACAAAAAATGTGAATGAAGTAAAAGCAACAAAAGACTATTATGATTTTATCACATAAAGCTTGTGTTAGGCATAATGCAAAACACAACTTTTACCTATGATGAATATCATGAAAAACACCAACATTCAGAAAGTAATAAATTACCATTAACAATGTTAACACTGAGTAATGAAATTCACTAGCAAGTAGTTTATAATGCAGATGCAGATATGGCACATTAATAAAAAACTAAAGTGCAATCACAGCTGTATCTATATGGGTTAACTTTAATATGACATCCAATCAGACATCAGAGTAGGGCTGCACAATATATCAAAATGATCGAAATATCGATATCGGTTTGCAATAAATGAGTGATTTAATTTTAATACTTCAAAAAGTAACGTATGGTCAAAGTTTTAGGTTGAAGCGGATAATATAGTATCTGGCACATGGATGTTAGTTTGGATATGGGTGCATGTGCATAATAGTGTGCCGTGCACATGCTCTGATGCAAAACAGTCAACAAGCCGCAAAGCTTTCATAGCCAGTTGATGCTTTCTTTTCTGTGAAATATGAAACAAATGTTGGTTATATAATTTTTCAAAAATCTATTTTAATATCATTTAAATGGGCTTTACAAAAATAAATATCGTATCGCATTATTTAGCATGCTATCACATTTTTTTCAATATCGTGCAGCCCTACATCAGAGTATTTGTCACATAACAATAAACAGACTTTAGGCAAACAAACCGGCTTTAAGTAAAAAGTTGTCATTGTTGAGTGTCCGTAATTCAGTCAGCATGCGTCCCGCTGTTGCCTGGCAGTACAAAAGCACTCTGTCCAGAGAATCGCCCACAGACACCTGATAAAACACAACATATATGTATAACAAACTAGATGGATAGTAAACAATGAAAAAAAAAAAAAAAACAGAATGTGCCTCAATCACATTCATTCAAACATCATGGACCACTGAGTGATTTTAGTGGATTACCTGAGATGTGTGAAGACTATCGTATGTGCTGATAAACCCCTGGTAGAAACTGAAACAAAGTGAGTACTGTACTTGTTGTGAAAATGATTCCTGGAACACAAAAACACACAAGTTTCATTCCAGTGTAATGCTAGACCAGTGTCATGGTTTCATTTCCCAGTGAATTACATAAAGGTAATGCAGGAATGCACTGATTACTGATGTTAAACTATTGGCCAATTTTGATATTTGTCAAATGCTTACTGATTTAAACATGTCATTAAAATAGATAACCGCTTTGAAGATTTGAATTCAAGTGAACAAGGATTGGATGCATCTAACATTTAAAGAGAGATATGAGGCAGTTTCAAATTCATCGAAAATCTGCCTACAAATATCAGCGGCCACTACATTGGTGCAACTTTAATGCCATATAAACATATCAGTGAGTTCTGATTAATTATTTTACAGTTTACCTTTTGCTGTGTGAGCAGAAGTTCCTGATATTCCTCCAAGAAGGAGAAACAAGCCAGCAATGTGGCCATGTTCATCCCTTTACTCTGACCAGCCTCCACAGCCCAAATTACTAGCTGACAAGCCTCTAACAGCGCATGACACTCTGGGCCAGATTTGACACTAGGCAGTCCCCTTAGGATGCGTGCACAGTCAGTGAAAGCCTTACTGCATTCTCCTTCTGAACCAAAGGCACAATGCAGCTGCACTGCACGATCCGCAACACTCAAGGCTGATCGCAGAACACCGTGACCTTTGACCCCCTCCAGAGCTCCTCGCAACAGCCCACCAGCCTCTGCTGAAAACCGACTTTTACAAAGCAGCTTGCAGACTTTAAACAAGACCTCACACTTAACAGAGGATTGTAAGGAGTCTTGCTCTAAGCCGGGGTTGATTAAGCGGACGAGTTCTTGTAATTCAGAGGTCAAAAAAGTCACATCGTTGTGAGTCAAACTCCTACACGATCGCTGATATTCCCCAACTGCATCCTCCACAAACAGTGGCACTTTGGATGCAGAGCTGAAGTCCTGTTCCAGAAGCCTGAAAGTCAGTGCTTGTAGCTGACATTGAAGTCGGTCCTTTGGAGAGAGAGAAGAACTGTGCGTTGTTAGACTGAAGACTGTTCCACAACACTGCGAAGCAGTTCCGCACCAGAACCCGGAAGTCGTCGGTCTGTCATTAAAAAAAAAAAAAAAAAACATTTAAAAACTGTCAACCGTTCCACAAGTAGAACACTTTAGGTAATCTAATCGTGACAAACTAAATATTGATGGAAAGGTCTAAGACTCTGGAACACAAAAGACACAAATGTTCAACAATAAACATAAACTCGTAAAAAAGTTATGTTAATGTTAAAATATAACTAAAATTTATTTAAAAAAAATAAAAATATTTTATTATTAGTGCAGTTTTATGTATATGCTCAATATGTGCAGTGACAATTATCAGATTAAAGGGATAGTTCACCCTAAAAATGAAACTTTTGTCATTATTTAGTTACGTTGTTCCAAACCTGTATAAATTTTTTCATTACAGTGAACAAAAAGGACAACATTTCAAAGAAATTTTGTAACAAAACAGTTTTAGGGCACTATTGACTTCCATAGTATTTTTGCTTCCTACTATGGAACTCAATGGTTCCCAAAACAGCACAGTTATAAACTTTATTCAAAATATCTCCCTTTATTTTCGGCATAACAAAGAAATTTATGCAGGTCTGGAGTGTGATTAAGTGATGACAGAATTTTCATCTTGGGGTGAACTATCTAACTATATTTAATATGTCAGTAATATAATAGCAAACCGTACCTCTGCAGACAAACGCTTCAGTCTTCTGTACATGAGTCGTCCCAATCGACTAGCAGGGCCATGAGCTCTCACGGAGGCGACTTTTTGTAAGATGTGGAATACTATTTTCTCGAGGTAAAACAGATTGCTCTGTATTCCTGACTCTTCGACCAATTCATACCCCTGGACAGCCAGCTCAACCAACTCCACCAATCGCTCCTGATGATCAGTGTCCAGCGTGCCACTGCCCAGCTGCTGGTTGCACGCACGGATGATACGATCACATATTGTGCGGCCATACGGACCGAGACCATCAACCACATGTTTCTAGCAAAAGAACAAACACAATCCCTATTAAACTTAGACCTACACAGCGTGCATCATACTTGAAATCTAAAATACAAAACTCAAATAAAACATACAGTCGTATTTACATATAAAAGTGTCTATACCCTCAGGTTGTCGTGAAGATCTATGATGTTCTTCACAGAAGACAGCTGTTGGACGTACTCCTCTGTTCTCAAGCACTTCATTTTGTTTTCAATGTTGTCTCTGCCAAGCAAAATTCTGATCATTTTAGCCACTAGAACTTTATTTTAGGAAAACATCAGCAAGTTTTATCAAGCAAGACATTAAAAACAAATGTGTTAGGTTTGTAATTGTAAAATAACATGTTGATCAAAATTAAAACGTATAAAAATGTAACGATTTCTGGCTCCCTAAAGCTAATCTAAAGAAACGTCATATGTTGTTATCTATAACGCATGTATATTTGAATTTCTTTAAATAGACAACTCGTGCATAAACTGATATTCTGACTCTATCAACACAGCTTAAGTAAAATATAAAAAGATGGTTCAATATATTGATAATAAATACATTTATGTTTCAAGTTTAGACTGAAAATATAACATCCACAATGCTGAAAATGCCTAATGGCTGAAACTGTGCGAAACGTTAGTTGCGAAAAATGTTACTTTTGTGTCCAATGTATACACAACCACTAGCTATATTATTTTGTATTTTGAAATAAGGCTGCCGTTACATCTTGTTCACTTTCAATCACAGACGTATTTATATTACGGCTAATGCCTTCAATGACAAACTAGCATGCTAACTAGCTAACCCCGTTCATTAAGAATCTATGTAAACAAACGTGTCAGCGTGCCACTTACCATGCTCAGCAAACGGACAAAAATGAGGGAACAGTCTATTCGAGTTGTATGAATTGTAGCATGCATATGTGGTAGCAAACAAAAATGTTAACTGTTCGGTCAGCTAAAACCTTCACTTTCTTGTCGACGTAATTTTGTTGACAGCAGTGATACGCGGAATGAAGTCGCGCACTTGTTTAAAATACCGCAAAGCGTATCGGGAAACACCGGCGACGTCAGGAGACGTTCAGGAAATGAATTTCGGGTAATGTAGTTTGAGGGGCGATTTGCCAACTAGTAGTAACAAATTAGTAGTTTCAAAGTCAGCTAAATGGGTCTACTGTCAGGTTAATCGTCAAAATAAGTTGTTTTGTTATGTCAAGCCTATATACAAGCCTATTTTCCCCTGAAAGGCAACAACACTATTATCATCCAAACTGGCCCCGGACCACTTCATTAGCTAAAATGGGCCTGTAAAAATCAACCTAACAAGCCAATGAATCCAAAAGAAGCCAAAAGAATTTTGTTAAAAAAAAAAAAATTGCATAAAAAAACTGGCATATTGTAGGCCTATATACAGTATGTATCTTTAACTCATACATGTTAAAAGTGTATTATATTATATTATTAACTGCACCCTGCATATAATCTGCTTACAGAACTTATTAAATAAGAGTACTTAAAGAGATAGTTTACCCAAAAAAAAATTATGTCATCATTTTTCACCCTAGTGTCATTCAAACCCTGTATATGATTCTTTCTTTTGTGGAACACAAAAAACCAACAAAACGCTGGTTACTGGTTACCACTGACTTACATTGTACCTTGTGTCCATACTATGAAAGTGAATGGGTGCCGACAGCGTTGTGCAAAATATCTTCTTCTGTGTTCTGCTGCAAGCAGGAAAGTTATACAGGTTTGACATGACATGAGGGTAAGTAAATAATAAAATAATTTTGATTTAAATTGTTGCACCCTTTAAATATTTAAAGACAGTTTCACTTTGAAGTCCTGTTACATCCACTTGGCAGACACATACAAAAGAAATCACTTGTATGTAAGCCCACTTAGAACGTGTTTAAAAAGGACGATTTAAAGTAGGTAACAGATAATTCCACTGAATGAATTGACATTAAAAGATGAAAGAGAACATACAATTTGTTTTCTCAAATTTAGTAGTAAAATGTATAATGTATATTTAAAGTTCCGCAACAATGTGTGACTATTTGATTTTTGAGTTACTTTGCTAGTTAGAAAATGCATTTCACTCTTTTACATAAATTTGCACAGTACCAGTACAAGTTTATAATTAAAGCTATGCAAAAAAAAAAAAAATTGCAACAAAAAACTTCTGGGTTTTTGAATTAAATATTTTTCTTAGAATGTTATGTGATCTAATGTCACTCATTTTGTGTATGCATAGGGTTGAGCACTGTTGTTGTGGCACCTTGGAAAAGAGGATTCTCAACCTGGAAAGAACAGAGACAGTTGACTTAAATAAATAAATTTACAGAATCTGCACAAAGAATTGAAACTCTTAAACATCATTGTGCATCATATTTCTAGCCTAAATAGCAAAAACCTAAGTGAAAAAACGTAAACATTTGAATGTCATGTAAAGTGCATCTCCACAGAATGTGCTTGTATGTGTTTGTCACCTCCTTCCATTCAGTCTGCTTCTGTGCTTTGAGGAAGTTTTGATATTCTCTAATATCGTACAGCTCCAGCAGGGCTCGGTAAATAATAATTATTACAATCCCAATAACAATGATGCTTATCACAGAGCTCCAAATTATTATTGTGGTCTTATCAATGGAACCTACAGACAAAAAAACATTACAATTCATTAGTCGTGTATTGTGATGTATAGGTTAAAGTTGACATGAGATGAAAATATACAACTTATTTTAATTCTGTAAAGACAAGACAAAATACACAACATGTCAATTAAATAACATTTTAAATGACTGTTGGGACATACGAGGGAGGTCTGCATATCGAAGAAGAATTTTGCCATTATGACCAAGTTTCACATCATAGGCAACTCTGTCTTTATATGTGCACTCCAGATCATAAGTACCATCAAGACGAGATATTTCCCCATTCAAACACTTCTCCGTACACGTTCTGGTGTCAGTCTCCTCCACGTGACATTCCACACAGTTTCTATAGATGAGAGACAGTCGAAGTTAAAAGAATGCCAGTCAAATGCATAATACTTGTAGACATTCATGATTCTTGTAGCAGTGGGTTTAAAATATTAACATGCAGAGGGTACAAACATCTACAAATTCATAAATGACTAAAACGAATTGCATGCAGAGACATACAGTTTAACATACTCACTTAAATTGTGTGCAATGATCGATGAATTTAGAGCAATGATCTCCCATTAAACCGTCTTTACACTGACAACGATTGCAAATGCAGGTGCCTTGGCCGCTGCATAGCCCATTCTCATGCCGACAACTGTCCATGCTAGGAGAGCACTCACACGCTGTGCCAGTAAAGTTTCCCATACAGTCACACACACCGCATTTACATTCTCCTTTGCCTATGACAAATATAAAGACAAGTGAGTTTTAAAGCAAAAACATTACAACTAAAACATGCATTTTTCTTTATTTAGAAGATGTCTTTTATCTTTTATAAGTAACAAATGAGAAGCAATTGTAGCAGCAATTAATGAAAGAATAACACCAAATTAGTACATTGATAAAGTGTGCGTATAAAAGGTTTATTAGACTGTTAGTGTTCCCATAACAGTGATTTCATGTCTTGTTAAAACAAAATGTGACGTCTAAAAATCTAATTCTGAGATAACGAGCCTCAAAGTTTGAATTCTTAGACAATATTAAAGAAATCAATGTTAAATTCTCACATTACATAGAATGATGTTATGTAGAAAACAGATAAATCACAAAAAATGACTTTAGCTGGGTTTTCACAGTCTGGGTCACAAATATTTTTACTACTTTGCACTTACCATTACAGAGCACGCCCTGATGCTGTTCGCAACTTTTGTCATCACATTCACAAAATTTTCCACTGTAGCCACTGCGACATACACACTTGCCACACTCGCATGTGCCGCGCTCATTGCATTCACGTGAGCTGTTGTCAGGGCGACAGGATGCCAGCATGCTGAGGGTGGAGTCCATATCATTCTGCTGCAGACACTCGCAGCGCTGACCCAAATAACCTTTATCACAGCTAACACACAAACAATTTGAAAGCTTTCAATAAATTAAAACTTTATACCACAAATGCATTTCCCTGCAGACACCACTAGAGGGATCTACCTGCATACGCCACACGAAAGAGTTCCTGTTTCATTACAGTACTGAGAAACCTTCACCTCCATGCCACAATCACATTCACACTCTGTATCCACCGTGACCTTCACCTCCTCACTGATGCCTTGGAGTTTGATCCGAAATTCCTGAGGCCCCGTCAGGCACTCGGACACATTCAAACGTACCTGGAACGTAACCTAGAAAAACGCACAAGAACCTCCTCGTTTAAAAAGGACTCTTTCCCTAAGTGCTGATATTGCTAATGAGGTCCTAATGATGAAAAAACTGATGGTGGACCTCACCTTCTCATGCTTAATGTCTTTACATTCTCCTTTCTCCTTCCATTCAGTCGCTGCCTGACTCCCTTTACAGTTGGACCTATAGGATACTTTCAGTTCATTTGGTGCTCCTTCTTCTTCCAACACCAGAGTTGATGACAAGTTCTATTCCACAAATGAAAACAAAGGCATTTGTATATATCCAGTGGTGAAAATGGCTGTTGGGGATATTTTATATTTTTAAACCATAAGTGCATAACATTTCACTATATTTATGTATGAAATGAACATAGCATTTTGAGTCTATTACATGGAGTTGTTCAGTCTCACTTTGCCTGATTATCTGATTATTTGTATCAGTCTCTTACGTAAAGACACACATGGTTTCAGTTCGGTTAGAATATCATCTAACCATTTAAAGCAGAAGTGGTTTGCGTGACTCGTACTTGTATTCCTACATTGGGTCAATTTTGTGCAGAAAAACACAAAACAGTATTAACCTGATAACTGTGTCACTGCACATATTTAACATACACATGAAAATATTTTTTTTTACATTTTAGATATTTTGTTTTTTTAATTGAAAATATAAAAAAAATAACATTAACTGCACATATTTATTACATGACCATTTATCAAATATTTATTCTTAAGTCTTTTATCAATTTTAGATAGATTAAAATTGAACTATTTTTAATTGAACTTACTTCCTAAAGCCAGAATATATGCTTCAGAGAAGATCAACAACATTACTGGAGTCGATCTTTAATACACCAACCACAGACTGAGGAATTTTAGTGCCTATACATTTTTTTGCGAGATTATTATATTTATTATCATGACCCAATAATAATATGTTTCATTGTTATTATTTTATTGCTTAACCTTAGTCTGGATAGATGTCCTCAGTTACAGCAATTTCATGATTTGTTATTAGAACTTTTGATAGATGACCCACTGATGGGTAATCCTTCAATTAAATCATAAATATTAATTCTTATTTTCATCATATAAAAGACAATCTTTATAAAATGTGCTTCCCATACTCACATAAGAGATCAACAACATTAGGTGGACTGTCCATCATTTGAAACACACCAGCCAGTCGTCCACAGACTGGAGGAGGTGTAAACCAGAATTCGTGTCACATTCCCCCATTTGATCTCATCCTGTTGTGAGAAATAATAAAAATAAGCCTTCTAAACTTAGCTACAAGGAAATTAGTAACACCTACAGATAGGGCTGTGCCGATAAACGATATCATATCGAATCGCGATAAAATATATGTCGATAACGATGATAAGCTCTAGGCATTTTTACCCATTAAATAAGTGTAAAATGTGGTCCCCTTTAACATTATTATCATTTCCAGTATCAAATGGGCTAGTTCTAAACTTTTCCATCGGAGTTCTGGAAAGTATATGCTGGATGATAATGTCCTCAGGATTACAGAAATAAATAGTTCAGCTGAATATTGTTATCCAAATGGAGGAGTTTTAACGTTTGTGCGTTTGCATAGATGACTGAGTATTCCTGTAATTGATGGGTAATCCTTCAATTAAATGATACAAGTGTTTCATAAATATCATAGGAGATCTACTTTTAGTTTTTCATTTAATATTGATAAAAAGGATGCGCTGTCGCATCTCAGATTTGTTGTTTCTTTTATAAGGGGTGCGCACGTGAACAGCTCGTGCAGAGTTAACGCACACTCACATGTATGGGTACCGATTACATATTTCAATTTCCATTATAAAACATTACCTGTTATATTTATTCCTATTGAACAGTTAGTTCCATCATTGTGATTTGTATTTATTATATTTATACTTATGTTTGTATTTTATATTTCAGAACCACAGTTTATGCACAATCTCCTGCCATGTGGAAAGTATCATCAGTCATCATTGTTAAACCAGACAAACTGTGTCACATAAACCCCCCAGTTTTTATTGATTTTCTCATCCAATGTGGTGAGAAATATGCGACAACAATAAGCCTTTTAACGTTCGTCAAAGAACAAAGTCCATTTCCTACGGCACTTTAACTCGACTACAAGGATGACAAAATAAGTAACGACCAAAGTGAAACTAACCCAGTTTTACAAAAATGATGAAATTGTCGACACTGGCTTTAAAAGCAGTCTGAAATTTTAAGCTTATGTAAGTTAGATAATTAAAGCTGGCAGCAAGAATCGATCAATATGGGAAAAAAATCGAGATTAAACTGCAAAATTTAATGTTTGAAGTCTTCACATTTAAACTGCAAAATTTAATGTTTGAAGTCTTCACATTCCCTTAATTTACAAAGTTCTTACCTTACAGACTGCAGCTTGCATTATAGCATCCAAACCCGCTTCAGGGGAGTCCAGGTTGCCAGAGATTTTCTGTTTGCTAACCTCCCGTTCAAAATCTTTTGCTTTGTCAGTCAATGGCAAGACATTCTGAAAACTGAAAGCTGGTTGGCAGTTGATGTTTCTGGGGCAGGGGTTTCTACGCCTATCCTTTATCATGCTGACATACGGCAACATCTCCTTATCGACAAATGAGCCGAACCCTGAGAAATTACAATTAGAAAGAAAGAGATTAAAATGAATAAAAAAAAATCATACAATGCTAATAGAATAGAAAAAATTTCTTTCAATTTCAAAAACAATTAATCAATAAGACAATTATTGGATAATATTTGCTACACCACTATTCACTGAAGATCCATTACCAAAAAAGTTCAAATTTCCATAAATGTATCAAAGTACTTTAAAGTGCAGTCTTACCGATCCTGACAGTCTCTGTAATTTCCTTTAGCTTCTTGAGGATCTTCTGACCCAAAGTTTTAATTTGCTCCAGATCATCTTCCATTGAATAGCTGAGATCCATCAGGTAGTACAGGTCTATAGGATAACCCTGAGCTCTTTTAAACTCAATATTGAACACATATGGGACACCTGCACATTAAAATAACATTTTTTTTATATAGACTTACAACGCTAATCAATCAGCATGAAGAGATGAATCAATGTTTTTAGGCAGGCAGGATGTGTTTGATTAGGGCTGTGTAGGGCCCTTTAGAGTCAGAAAGACCTTTGATGATAAAAGTTTTATAATATTATGCATATGGATTTTTTACAGTCTTTCTTACATTACATAACACCATGTTACTCAAATATGACAACTTCATATGTAATAAGAAGTCTTACCAACTCTCAACTTAATGTTGACATTCTGAGGTTTGAGTTGAACCACATTTTCAATGTCATTGCTGAGATCACTGTCCTTTTTAGGGGTAAAAGTAGCATTTTTGGGATTGATCACATGATTCTTATAACAATTCCTGGCCTCCAGAGAGTTAGGGGAATCACAGCGGCGTTCATTACCCTCACCTGCTTTCAAGAAGTTCTGCAGTACAGTAAGTTTTTTCGGGTCACATAAAGCATTAAATTATATGTAACATTGATCAATATTTACACTACTACTACATTGGAAAAAATGAAAAAAAATATGTGGTAACATTATTTAACTGGTTAACTGTTTTCTGCAGTTGCTAAGAAAGCAAATTGAGTAATTAATTTGCAAAGCTCTCTAACTGGAATTCTTACCAATAACAATTCAATTGTAAAGGTCTGTAAATAAAAAATAATTGAAGCTAAATGAGCAAATATGACAAGTAATCAATTGTAAAGCTCTGTTATTGTAATTTTATGTGTGGAAATTAAAAGCCTTAGATTTAGATGTGCATTGCTGAAGAAGCAGCAAGATAGTATTACATACTCAACCACACATACCACAGCAGGAAAAGGCCTCCACAAGTGCGCAAAAAAAGCTAGCTTAAATATCTATGCTGTATATAAACTATTTCTCATGCTGCATTAATGTAATGTCACCTAACCTAAACTTAATTTATGGTACCCACAATTAAACAAATTTACACAAACATATAAACATACAGATGTGCATTGATAAAATATTCTGACTGTTAGCTGACAAAAAGGAATAAAATGGTGAAAATTGCAAGACAGAGATCATTTATACCCACGCCATATTATAGGCAATATGGCAGGCGCGTTGATGTATCGCACCAACGGACAGAAGCGGCCAATGTTGCGTTTAGGTATGTAACATTTCCGTCACACGCGCGGTATTCGGGCCAATCACAGTGCACTGGATCACTGGCCAATCAGAGCACCCTGCGCTTTTCAGAACAATGAGCTTTGTAAAAATCGACGTGTTGGGCGGGACAGAGAGGAGCAACAATAATCTTGTGTGTGTGTAAAATAATGACTTTTTTAACCCTAAAGCCACGTAAACAAATTTCATCAAACCAAATATACAAAATATTGTTCTTTGTAGAACCATCATATGACCCCTTTAAGCCAATTATTATGGTAAACTAAAAACCACACTGTCCTCTGTCTTGTTTACATAGTATAACCTACTGTTAGTGTGCACCACGCACATCCAGGTCTTCTTATACATTCAGAACATGAAGGCTGAGATTGACACTGCCCTAAAATGCACAGATACACGCAATATTAGATATCAAAAGCACTTGCAAAAGCAAAACTGTTGTATTTATGCAAAAAGGCATGTATTACAATGTCTAATTGCATTACCTAGTGTATACCTCTGTCCCACACAGTGAAGGAGAATTGTCACTATCACAACAGCCCTCATAACCTTTGTAGAGAAATGATAATTGGTTAAAAAAAATGATTGGACAGCAAAACTTATTTCATAAAGTAAAGTAACTGTTTCTGTGTTGGGCTATCCTGACTACAGAGATGTGATTAAGTAACTCTCCAAGAGCATGTTGAAAAAATGTGTTAATGTGTTTGTGAATGTCATAAGAGTGGAAAGTTATAAATATACATTTTATTTATTTAAAAGAATTACTTTGATCCACTTTAAACCTTCAAATGTACAGATAATATAAACTCAAACGTCAGATGGCAATAACTTCAGGTATCAAAACTCACATTTAAGTTTAATCACATTTTAGTCCTTTATTTAATTTTTATTACAGGTATTTTATTAGCAAGTTTACTGTATTTTCAACATCCTGTTTTTCTTTTTGTTTTTAAACTAAATATGTTTTTGGTATGTAACAGGGTTTCTATCTCTCTTGTGCTCAGTTATCTGTAATAAAAATATGACAAACCATATGATACCATCTGACAGGCACATGAATAAAAAGCACCGCTATAAACTTTCAATGCGTGAGAACAGACACATACACTCAACACTGAGTCAGACTTCACATGCAAACGTCTGCATGTATCTGGAAATGAGACCACAGTGGCAGACAGTCACACAAAACCACAGCATTTCATTCTTCCTCCTTATAAATGTAAGCATTACATCAATTCAGAAATGCTAAGAGATTTAAGGTGAAAATTCACGTTCTAGTGTTTTTTTTTAGTAGGACACACACTAGACTTGCAGTAGAGATTCAACCGTCAGCTTTTAATGGCAAAAATGTCACTGTGGGTTGACCCAGTTGCAGTAACGGAAACATTTAGAGAAGAAATTGACAGTATGAGTCTGTCGCCTGCACCTGTAAGTGTTCCATTGTAAAGGAAGCTGTAACATCATACTAGTAGAGAAACATGACAAAAGAAATCAAATATATATATAAAATATGATTGTTTTTACCTTTAAAGTTAAAACCATTAAAGTATATATCTTAAAATACGGAAGAACGAAAAGAGAAGGAGGAACGAAAAAGTGTATTACAATATACACTATGTTGTTTTGTAATAAAAATTCAGACTAAAGCTATTCGATTTACTTAAATTAAGCTAAATTTGGAGCAAAAAAGGAACAGGAAGAGACCAATGAATAACATATGTCACATCAGTTTACAATAATAAAAGATGTGGAAAAGCATGAAATGATAAGGTCAGCAATACAAATATTTAACCTTTTGAAAACATGATGTTTTGTACAGTCAACCCCCCAACACCACTAGCACTCCATCTCCAAATATATGATAAACTTTGTAATTATGTAATTGATAGCCATAAACTGCCACTTATATTGAGTTCTCATTAAACACAGTGAAAGTGAGTAAAATATTGGCATTTTAATTGAGTCTCCTACCAGAAATCTATGAGATCCCGTGAAGCGTGACGAAGTGCGTTCAGAGCTTCAAAATCTAGGGCGTCATCATCGCTATGTCGATGGCTGTGTCTCAAAATCTAGTGAGCTTTCTCACTATACAGCATTTTTTTGCACAATAAAATCGCGTGTAGCATTTTGGCCATCACCACCTGCTGTGGTATATGATTTGCAAAAATGCATAACGCGTATGTTTCTACGCACACGTCTGTGGAGCACACTGCACACGTATGTGAATACGCACTCTAGGTAGATAGCACACTATTTGGGACACAGTCTGTCGCGCACGTCACTGAGTTTGATATTAAAATTAAAATAATGAGAATCGACCTTTAACATTTTTGTTAACTGAAGCTGTAACATTTGTTATAGGAGAATTGATATGTATGGAGAAAATGTTTATTAAATTTATGAATGCATCACCACAAAACTATCTCACTGTAATTGAACTTTTAGCCACATGGCGGCGATTGTGCACAGCATCAGTAACACTTGATCTCACGTTTAATGGTAATCTGAAAATTATGTTTTTAATCAGTGTTATAAATGATTATAAAAACAACAATTTTCCACCTGGAAGCAACTGTGATGGAAGTTGCTTGTTGCTTATATGTCAAAAAATCAAGAGAAAAAAGAACAGAGGCAATCCACTCTTGTTTTATATTTTTACCACACTAGAATTAAATGTACAGATTTTTCATAGTCTGGCTACTTTATTTCTTTATATTCAAGCAGTAGTATAATTTAGACCAGTGGTGAATACAGTAAAAATCCAGTTGGCAATGCTTTTTCACACTAAGATTAAATAGGTTATAAAGCTCTTTACTTCACTGTCAATGTGTGTGTGTGTGTGTGTGTGTGCGCGTGTAGGCTAGACTGCTCCAGTCTTCTTGATAATATGCTCCATCGTTGCTGTCTCCGAGGTGTCCAAACTGATCTTGTATTTAGCCAGAATCTTTAGAATGGGCCTAAGCTTTAGCCACCACTGAGTCTTTGGTATACGATGCCTACAAAAGAAACAGATAGATACAGAGAAGATGTAGTGAAGAACATGATAATGTCTTGATAGGTTAGAATTCTGTGAACGATAATGTGGAAAATAAATTGGTAAAATTAAGAAGTGTAACACTAACTGGTCTAGAATATGATAAAAATCTGATTCACTGGGTGTTTAGAAGTTCAATTACTTCAATAATAAAGTGTTAATACATTTTTATATAAATGTTAAATGTTCCTATATATAATGTTATATATTACATCATAATTTAAACCCGCCTTCTCTTGAACGCTTGAAAAAATCTTTACCTCTAGCGGTACTTAGTATTTAGTAGTAGTTTAGTTTCTTTTTTCTTAGGTCATGTAAAAAACAGATGCATGACGCCTATTCGGGATCACTTACTCAAAGTCAGTGTCGTGTTTAAATCCGGAGAGAGGCTGGAATAGCAAAGATCTTTTCTTCATTCCCAGAACACAGGCAGAGTCAGGTGTATTAGCAAAGATACGACCTGCTCATACAAGAGACAAAGACAATTTTTTGGACATACAGACAGAAGAACGTTATTTGCACGATTAAAGTCAGGTTTATTAAGATTAAAAAAAATTATAATAACCTGTTACCTGTCACCATTCCACAGGTGGAACATTAAGGTTATTTTACTATTTAATATTTCGTAGTTGAATTCTAATCTAACTATATATTGATGGAAAGGTCTAAGACTTAAGAATAAATATTTGACTCATTTTCATAACAATAAACAATGGAAAATTTTAATGTTATTTTTTAAAAAAACCTAAAATTTACAAAAAGATTTTTTTTTAAATTCAAAAATCATTCAATTCAAAACATTTCTAACATTTAAAATAGTGTAGTTTGGATTGCATTTTTATGTGAATGCTTAAAGTGACTGGCTGGCTTAAAAATAACATACATTCCAAGTTCTAAAAGTTCTGTTGAAATTAGTTTTCACTCACCATGTCTATAGCACTCCTTAAGCTTATCGGTCAACCACAACACTGATTTAGCACCCATCTTTGTGCCAAAGGTTCTGTCAAATGGTGTTGGAGTTCCTCCCTGAAAATGAAAGTTAAATCTAAATTTGTACATTTTTAAAGTAAATCTGCCCTGAGCACAAAGAGAATAATAATCTAAATAATCTATAATGCTAAAACACACAAAATAATGTCTATTTTGTATACACAGACCTGCTGCATGTGACCAAGCACGTTCTTGCGGCAGTCGAAAACTCCTTTGCCTTCTTCCGAGTATAAGTTAAAGATGAAATCTGTGGTGTAGTTTGCATTGCATTTCTCATTCCTGAGGGAACACAGTTTGATGTTATTATATGAGCGCTGGTATAAAAATCAAATAAGACCAGAGTCATTTATCTAGATTACTGCTGTAGACGTTGACTGAATAAATTGTGAGGTTTACAGTAAAAAGTCACAGGAAAAATGGATGAAGAATGACAGAAAGGCCAACCTGAGAATGAGGCCTCTTTTCACTGTGGTCTTCATCTTTTCCAGTAAGTGTTCCACGTTTGTCTGTCTCCCATGCAGAAATTAACCAGTTATAAATACTAATATAATTACATCTAGTGGTACACATATGCACCTGTCCAGCCACGCTCAAACCCACCTCCAAGTCACGGATGCCAAATGAATCTTCATATATATAAGCAGCGTCTGCTCCTGCAGCTAGTCCTGCCATAGTTGCCAGATATCCACAATATCCCCCCATAGTTTCAATGATGAAGACTCTGCGCTTTGTTCCTGCAGCAGATTGCTTTATCCTGTCACATGTCTTAAAACAAACACACAAGGAGGTTTTTTATTTACAAAATCATGTTTAATTTACGGGATGTTTAATTATATTATATATGTGTCATTCGAGTGCATGTGTCTTACTGTTGTGATAGTATTGAGGGCAGTATCAGCTCCAATACTGAAATCTGATCCAGGAACATTATTAGACACAGTAGCTGGAATGACGACTAGAGGAATACACAACTCCTCATATGTTTCTCTGGCATTCACTAATTCTAAACCTCCAACAAAGGCCTAAACAAGAGAGAAAGGGATCAGGCTAGCATATGAAAAGTTTTAAATGTTAATTTACTATTAATAAACTTTTATATTCTCACTTCAAACCCTCCAATGATCACCAAGGCATGTATGTTAAACTTGGCTATATTCAGACTAATCTCTTCGATCATAGTAGATGGAAGTGCCCTTTAATGAGAAAGGGAGAAATATGTTTTTTTTCAAAATAATTTCACAAAAACAGTCACTTTATCAAATTAATTATGACATGGTTTTACTCTAAATATTATTAACCATACATAAAGCATAATATTTTGACAATAGTATGGTCACCTATGAAGAACCGAAGTGAGTATAATTGGTACAAAGAAAAACAAGTTAGGAATTTTAAATTATTAATAATGAATGATTCTCTTGTAGATTAAAACATCAATTAAATTAGCTTTGTGGTACCTCTTGGTTCCTAAATTAGAACCACCTTTGCCTGTCCATCCTCCCACATAGGACCATGTCATTGGTTCGATCTGAAAACAGGAAAACGGAGAGAAAGCACATGTTAAGTGTTTCTTCACATGGAATTTTTCATTTAAAGTGTGTGGAATACGTTACATTGCCGTGCGCAAGTCCCTCGAATCCATCATGTACAGCCAACATGCTATGTCCTTGAAGGATTCCGATCCTGACGGCTGAACGAACAGCCGCATTCATTCCTGCACACGGAGCCCCCACATTCAGTATAGCTATGTTTATGTTACTCTAATAGAAAAAAGGTAAAAAATATAATAAATAATCATTTTCTAAAACTGTTACTGTGTTGCCTGATGCTTTGGTATCTTATGAATAATTTTAATCTAATTAATAATTTTCATTGCTGGAAAAAATATATGATACAACTTGCCAACTTCTTTGTCTAAAAGTAATGACACTAAAGTAATGCTGTTACACACCTTCACGTCTGGGGCGGTTACATGAGCCAGAAGTTTATATGTCTTCCAGTTGTTCTCAAAACTCCTGCAGGACAGCAACAATAAAACAATCATAAGCTTAGTTTTGCACATACTATAATAGAAGCAAAAGAGATGAAAAAAAGAAAGAACTCACTTCCCCCTGAGCTTAATAGCTTCATCAAACTTCCCTTCTGCCATTGCTTTGGTCACATCTTTAGTCTTAAAACAGAGAATGGTTGGATTATGCAGTTTGCTATGTTTTCTAATTGCAGGAATTTCCAACTTAATGAAAAAATACACTTATTACACAGTATGTTAAATTATAAACACACAGTATCTGAATTGACAAAACAGCGGTTAAAGGGAAATATTTACACAGCCCTAAACAGTTCCGTAATATTGTCAAGAAATGTTCAAGGTTTAAAGGAACATGTCTATGCCACCTCACCACTTGCACACACTCCATGAGGGGCAGTCGGACAGCCTGGTTTCCAGACAGACTGACCACACAGGCCGGAGTTTCAGGTGTTGCCTCTAACAATGCCATCACGGCCTCCACCCCCATCCTACTGCCCTGAGAACAACAAAATAATATAGTTTTCAGCAGGTTAAAAAAGAATCTATATATTTTTACAACCTAAAAACATTTCAGATTATAAGATATAGTCGCATACAGATAGTCCCACCTTTACGATAGATCAAATGACCAGCTGAATATTGCCGTGGTGACTTTATGGCCCCAACCCCAATGCAGGTGATTTTGTGATGTAAAACCACATAAACAGTTGGAGTAAAAGGGTCATTGCTCAACTTTATTGTCACTCACCCAATACCACCAAGGGTGTAAATTAAATTTTACCAGGATTCTGTCGAAGGCTGAAGGTGTTCCTCCTCTCTGCACATGACCCAGAACAGTGGCACGTGTGTCAAAGCCAAGCTTCTTAGTGATCAGCTAAACAGAAACACACAAGCATGGGCCATGTCAAGTATCAGCTAAAAATCATTCACTGGTTTCATAGTTAGCTGCTCTTACATTCTTGATCATATCGCAGGTGATGGGTTTGCCATGGCGATCTAAAGCTCCTTCTGCCACAATGAGGACGTTCAAACGATTGCCAATGCTTCTTTGCTAGACACATAATAAATAATAGAGATACAAGTGGGCTGGAGGGATACAGTAATGTAAGACAATATATATATATATATTAATAATGATGTTAATGATGATGAGTAAATTTGAAATAAATCTGTTCAGTCGTGACGTAAATTTTTGGGCCAAACTAAGTTTTAAGTAAAACTTAGTTAAATCAAAGGTTTTATTCTACTACATAAACTACACACAGTCCAACTTCAAAAGTGAACTGCTGTGCACTTTAAACATAAGTTGCATATTGCTGCCTCAAAAAGACATTTACATAAATATTATACATCTTAAAATTCTCTTTCCACGTTTTAGGAGTGCAAACCGAAAAGCTCTATAAAGTCAAGTAAATAAAACGTGTATAGATGGTACATATGTAAGTCTTCTGCAGAGATGGTCTTCCCAGCCTTCATCTGGAGGCATCTCAGGAATAAAAACCCAGTCTGCACCGCATGCCAGGGCAGTAACCAAAGCCAAATACCTACATATTCAAACCAAAACATTAATATTGACCAGAACAGAAAACAAACACTGCATTGTAGTGTTTTCATAATTATCTGCCATCTAAATACAGTAAATAATTCAATACAGTCATATTACAGAATCATATTACTGGTGTAAGAATAGGATTGCAGCCTTTGGTTGTAAAAACGCAGAGATTTTCACAAGTGAAAATGTGTTGATGTGTTTTTATATGTATTACCTCAATATTATGTTTATAATTTTATATAAGTTTATAATAATTATAAAAAGTTATATAAGTTTTTTTAACTATACAAATTAGCTAACGCCTTGGCCTTATTGTATTGTGTTAATTTAGCAATTATAATCTTTAGGTCTACACAACAGCATGTAACATTTGACATTCACACAGGCATAAAACCATGGTTGCAGACACACAGTCAACTTGCTGTCTTTGACCCTTCCAAAATGACAGATAACATTTGTATAGTGACCAAGAGAAACAGCTGCTAATGAGGCATCTATGTATATATACCTATGGTAGAATAGTTAAAAGAGCTATGATAAAACATAGAATAATAAAGTAATATAATAAAGCATACTTTCTATAACACAATTGGTAGATTGTGATTAAATAGAGTAATGTAAATGTATATTGCAACATACCCACAATGCCTCCCCATCACTTCCAGAATGAACGCTCTTTGATGACTGCAATGATGGGATATGAAAGCTCAAATCAATGTGTTGTTAGACTCAAAACAGACTGGAATGAGAATTAAATACCCACATGTGTGTGCAGTAGTGTGTCTATATACCTCTGAGCTGTTGTTGTGATGGCATCTACAACTTCCATGATTCTGTGAAGGGCTGAATCTGTGCCAATGGTCATATCTGTGCCACAGAAATCATTGTCTATGGATCCAACCATCCCGACAATGCTCAGATGAGATGAATGCCTGATCTCCTCTGCTGTGATCTTACCTATAAGCACAGACAGACATTTGGTTTCCACATTATTTTTATCATTCCTGCTGGTTAAAATATTCTTCATCTTGGAAGTTCCTTAGTAAATTAAGGGTATGTAATGGTACATAAATTCCGATGTAACAGAAACCAATGCTAATATAGACCATTTCACAATATATAAACAGCTCTGGTACTTCCTGTCTCAGTTTTTTAACACTACACAATGTCAGAACGAAATATAACCAACAGAAAGAACATTTACAATGGAATCAAAATGTTTCTTTAAGGTTCAGTTACATATGTGAAATACAGAAAAACTGAAACAGGAAGTGCTTCTGGACCAGTGTTGTTTACATCTTGTGAAATGGTCTATATGTGATTCAACGATGTGAATTCTGGGTAATGTAGTTCTGTGTGTTGGTTGGTGTAGTCTTACCTGCTTTCAGCAGCATTTGGAGATGATCACTCCACTCATTGCGGAACTCGTTGGCACCTGTCAGACTGCCGTCTCCACCAATAACACAAAGATTAGTGATTCCCAACTTCACAAGGTTGCATGCTGCTTTAGCTCTGCCCTCCTTAGTGCGAAAGTCCTGGCAGCGGGCACTGCCAATAACTGTGCCACCCTGTCAACACAAAAAATATGAAAGAAGAAAATTAGATATTTGATTATTTCATTATAGAATAAAAGTAGACTGTTGAAGAAAAACACTTATTGTGGAGACAGATAAAACATAAAAAATAGATGCTTAGACTTTTTCTGAAATTAACTTGCTAATGGGCAATTCTAGAGTTATGGATGTAATCAACTTAAGTAAAAAATATTTATTCTCACAGAATGTTTTATTACCAACATACTGAAACATCTGTTTATACTTCACTAAACCCCTGTTGATAAAAATGCAAAAGTCTATGCAAAAGTTATAGACTGTTATTAAATATTAAATATAATGCGGTATAGATGTGACAAAAAAAATTCACATTTTTGAGAGGCAACATACTTTGTACAATGTCCCTGTACCTCCTTCCTCCTACATTCTCACCCTTCATCCTTTTTGTTTGACTTACACGAACTTTCCCAGCAAAGTGAGTGAACCTCTATGAAAAACATCATGTCAAATGCTACAGAAAATATTTTCAACTCCATATTATGCTCATTATCAAGTTCACAATTCTTTTGGGGAGGGGCCGGTAAGAATACATTTACATTATTAAAATTTTTAAAACCACACTGTTGATCTCATACTATACTTCATTTCACCTTCTGCTTTGAACACTTTATTTGAGCTTTTTTCTCTTTAAATCCTTCGTTTGGAAACACCTAGTCTGCTCTGATTGGTCATCTGGGCCATTCAGATTGGTCAAACCGAAATAGCATGATTCCTGCCAGGCAGTTCAGAAACATGTTTTCAGTTGGAGAGAATAACTCGGTTTGGCATGAACATCCACCAACAGCTATTACTTACTAAAGAATTAAAAATAAGAATCTTAGATGCTTTTTAATCACTACAGTAAAGCACTTGCTATTAATCGATAGTGCGACTATACAGGAGAGTTTGCGAGAAGAGTTGTGAAGCTTCTATTTTTGTTAAAGCCCTTGTGCATGAGTGTATGTAAAGACGTGTGACTGCATACTGTAAGTGAGTAAGTCAAAAGGGCTGTCTGAATGAACTCTGGCATTTTGTCCTACATCACAGATGACACTGTGCAACACGATCTGTAAGAGCAATACACACAAAAGTTGTTGCACACATTTCTACTCTGTTCATCACTAGTCACTGTATTGTTGTTATTAATTATGTTAAACATGAAAGCATGACGTGTAGGCAAGTCAATGAATACATTTTCATTACCAGCTGTAGCATCATTGACACACTCTCCCAGGTTGCTAGTCGGATGTTATCTCCTCCATCGACCAGACCCTGATAACCCTAGACACGTGTACAGTACAAAAATACATAAAACTTCATAATATCATCTCATAATAAAACTTCATGATTTGATAAGTGAGCAAGAAATTGACTATTCTATTACTTTCAGGCTAATTTCTTTTACATGTGGAGAGCGTACAAACCTCATGCACAAAATAGACTTTAGCCCCGGTGTAGATCCCAACTCTGACCGTGGCTCGGACAGCAGCATTCATACCTGACAAATCATAAATATTGTATCATCGCTTCTCAAACGCTTTTATTTCTTAGTCACAGTGGTAAAATAGTAGTTTTGATGTCACTGTGTGTAGTCTGATTTATACTGTGTCAGAAACACAGCAATCACCAAGATTATTACACCCTTTAATTGACCATATCTGACAAAACGTTAGATTTAATTAAGTTTTAGTGTCTGCTTGTGGAACATGTTCAGCTAACCACTTATTAATAAAGTGTGTGAGAAGAAGCTGATTTTGGTCTTAATACAAACTTGTTATCTTGTCATGTGGTGTCACACACACACACACACACACACATACACACAGTGGGTAAAGTCTCACTGAAAAGGGCAATCTAAGTGGCTTGAGTTTCATTTAAGATTGAACCAGAGAAGAGAACCGGCAAGCCTCATTGCCCAGCTCTATAGAGCAGCCACATTTCCCCAAAGGTCACCAGCTAAATATAACACCCCCCAGGCAGACAGAGGGAGTGAGAGAAAGCGAGAGAGGGAGGGAATGATGGTTAAGGTTTTTCTAGGACTAGTTGACATTACACAGTTATTTGACTTGATCTCCAGCTGGTACCAGATAAGGTTAAAGGTGAGATCTCTTTCCAACTGCTAAAGGTTGGCTAAAAGGTCAGTGTAAAAGCTTTATGACCTCTCATGACCTCACTGATACACGACTCCTTTGGCTTATTCAACATGGCTGCTATAGCAAATGAGTTGGTGAGAGTTCAATAACCTAATCAAGGATTCTAGAGCCAATCTAACAAAACCACTTAAAATCATCATCTATCAGGTCGTTGTAAAATCTAGTAGCATGCACATTTGACTTTATAGCTTGCATTCTAATGCTAGAGAAAGATTATGCACCAGCATCTGTTGATGGATGTGGACAGTAAAAAAATGCATATCTCCTGCTTGTCTGGTAAGAAATGTATTGGTATTTCTCTCATGTCACAAGCTTAAAACAACTTTTTAAAAGAATAGTTCATCCAAACTCACACTATTGTACAGTTAACAGTGACTTGTACTGTTTTTGCAATCAATTTAAAGGTTTTTATAAAGGGGTTTTAATGGTTAAGAAATTGTACGATATTTTGTTCCTCAAGCAAAACTATAATATGGACTTCAGGCATGGATTATAGTGCAATTGTATGGATATGTATTAATGGTGCTTTTTTGTTTGGACACCTTGCCTAACAAAAACATTGTAGAAAAACAAGCGTGAGTTATTTATGATGGAATTCTTGTTTTGGGGAAAACATTTCCTTTTATATCTGTTTAAAAACACACTACAAGACTGATGGCAGATGTTGCCTAAACATTGTGTACCAAAACACTGGACAATGTTGTAAAAATAGTTTGTATTTAACAGATTTTTTAACTTTAAAAAGTTAAAGAAATGCGCCAGCTCCATGACTATAAATACAGTAGTGTACACCGACATAAAAACAATAAATACACACTTCCTCACCCTGTGCATCTCCTCCAGAGGTGAGGACAGCGATGGCCCGTCCGACACCCATTTTTGTGGGGTCCACAGATTTTGCCTGCTGCATATCGACAAGATGGCCTGTGGACAACAAGAGAAAAAAAGGAAAGTAAAGCTTCCTTTCTGCTCTGGTCTCTGTAGCTTTCTATCAGACCAGTCTATCCCCGACCGATTGGAAAGAGACATCTGAGTGTGGTAGCTGTACAAACATCCTTCACCCTGGTATACAGTGTCCTGCACACCCACACAAAGTGTGTCCACCCCCTTCATAACTAAATATAAAGTAAACTGACGTGCCACCACATGCTTGTGATTAGAAGACACATACACACGCTTTCCATAGACATCATGACTTTTATACTGTACAAACTGTATATTCTATCTCCTATTCCTAAAACCTTTCTGCATTTTCACATTTTCAAAGAAGCATCATTTTAGTATGTTTAATAATCAATTTGAATTCTGGGCCACTGTACAGTCTTTTACCATCCTTGTGGGGACATTCGGTACACACACACAGAGTGCTTAATCTCATTTTATTCACATACTGAGTAATCTCCGTGCTTAAACAACCAGACAATGACACAAAAAGTATACACAGACATACAAAGCACTCATACAGCTGTGAATACATATACTGTAGCATGAGTGACCTTCATGCTATACATACTTTTGTAAATGTGTTGCAAAAAATAGCACACACGTACACAGAGACTTACAACCATTGTGCATGCTGGGGGAACTGCAGATATCACTGAAGGATCCATCAAAATACATTTTTGAAGTAGACTTTTCATCTACAACACAAAGACAATAAAAATCGTTTTGTTTATTTTTTAAGCTCAAAGTTATCACAGCTCTAGCACATATTTATTCATTGCAAACATACATACAGTAAGTTATATACAAGATAACATGATTTTTTAAAATATTACACATAGTATATTTATACTAAAACCATCTAATATTGACACATTTAATGTGTTAACAATTAAATTAATAAAACTATTGAGAATGTTTCACAGAAATCACACAGGCTGCATACAGGACAGGTGGTAGTGAATATAGGTGCATATAAATTCAGAAAGATATGATGCACTGAGGTTGATTCGTGTTGTTTGTATACAAGAAGGTTTGAATGTTAATGTTGTTTTAAATAAAAAAATTAAATTTATAACCACTGCTTCAAACAAATGTATATTTCATCCAATTCAACACTGCATATTATGTAGAATATTGATAAGGTAAATACCTATAGTAAGTTAGGTTTTGGTTAGTTTAGAAACAGTAACTATTTTACAGTACCATGATTAACCTTCTAATAAGTAGATTAGTAGAGGATTAGACTCTATATGACTCTGTTGCTGGGTGTTGGACAGGTTTGGCAGTGCTGATGTGAGTTGGGGTCACTAAACATATTACAGTTGCTGCCATGTTGCTTAAGCCCAGTCAGTTACATCTCAATTAGTTTTGGATTTGATTTACAAGGGACAAAGGACATTGATTAGGTGGATCATAAATATGAACCAACTTTATGACCCCCTTAAAGGAAATGTGCACCCAAAAATAAAAATTGTGACCCAGTCTTGTGACCCGTAATGAAAAGAATATTCTGTGAGAATTTAACATTGATATCTTGTCTGAGTAAGGTCATGTAAAAGATTGAAATCATAGTGAAATTAATAGGTGAAGTCAAACTTTGATGCTCGTTATCTCAGAATCAGATTTTTAGACTTTACCCTGGTTTTCACAGACTGGGTCACAATTATGTCAGAATTTTTTCACCCATTCTGTATATGATTCTATTCTTTTTGGAATACAAAAGAAAATATTTAGCAAAACGCTGGTTACAGGCACCCATTGACTTCTATTGTACCTTGTGTTCACTATGAAAGTGAATGGGTGCCAGTTATCAGCGTTTTGCAAAATATCTTCTTATGTCTTCTGCTGAAGCAAGAAAGTCATACAGGTTTGACATAACATGAGGGTGAGTAAATAATAAAAGAATAAAATAATTTTTATTTTGGGGTGAACTATCCCTTTAACAACAGATAATTTTCACAAGGGACATTAAATGTAGTGATATTAATTCTGAAAAACTGTTCTATATACTATATAAAAAATCCTGATCCTGTCAAAATATTTGGAGTATGTGGTACATTAACTGTATAACAAATAGTAAAAACATGGTATTTTTGTATTAACTCAAGGTATTTACCTTGAGCATGTCCAAAATACATTGGTACTTTAAAAAAACAATACAAAACAATAAAAAAATAAATATGCTAAAAATGTTTATATTTGTCATTGCTGGGGGGAAGTGGAATGTTTTGGTACCTCTCCCCTATGAACAATGTTTGTTCACTGTGACAACAGGAAATTAAAATGCTGTGTCATTTTCTGAGTGTCTGCTTGCCAGCCAAGACATCTAGTACTCATACACACCACTAAACTCACAAATAAAACCACATAAACATACTACAATAAGGAGATTACTACCACAAATGTTACAAAGCAACACTTTTAATGTACATTTAACACAACAAACACACACAACTCATACCGTAGACATGATTAGCATCAAACTGAATCTTCTTATGTGTGCACTGCCAGATTAGCACAGCCAGTCCAATATGAGGTATCCAGTGGAACAACAGTACAGACAGTTGCAAAAAACACACACATAACTCTAACAAATATTCACAAACCTGACACACACATACAAACACATCCCAAAAGCATACACACACCTGCCACACGCGCACACAGTTGTCACAAAGTGCCTCCATTCCTTCCAGTAAAATAAGGTGGCTTGGTGGCCATGACAAAGCCTTATCAGTATTATTAGAACTGACCTCACTCTCCTCCCATTCTCTCTCTCTTCCCTCACTTTCTCACATTTTGTCCTTATTCTGCACTTTTGTAACAAACCTCTTTTCAGCTAGTGTCCCATATATCAGCATCTTTAAATTAAACAGGTCTGTTTTTATAAATAAATACTTTAGTATTAAGTATTTTAGTGCTTGCTCAAAACTCAGAAATCAGCCGGAGAGCAGTAGAGGCAGTCTAATACTATAATAGGATTGCATGCAGCATAGCTCACATGTAGATTTTATTAGATCTAAGCAGGAGTTAGTACAGGTAAAGGCTATGAAAGTGCACATGAGGTGCTTGGGAGGATTTCGAATTGATTTTGAAAAACTGCTTAACATAAATTATGACTTAATAACATATATGTGCCGTCAATAGATTACTTTTGTTAAATGTCCCATTTGAATTTAATGTATAAATAAATTTCCCATGACTGCCCCTTAACTTAAAAATGTGGGATGGATGTGTTTAACTGTGTGTTTTAACTTTAAAAACTTTTAACTTAGCCTTATTGATGAGATTGTGGTAGTTCATATACATTGATCCATATGTATGTCCTTTAAAATATGTAACAATACACAAATCCTAGTTTCCCCTCTTTATTCTGTATCTTTCACTGTGTCTTCATCCAGCATTCTCATAGGCTGCAGTTCTGATTCTTACCATCGGGTGGAAACAGATATTCACATGCAACATTTTTAAAATCTGTTCAAGATGCTAAATATAAAGTTGAAAGATTCCAACCAAAAATGTTATGGGTTCTTTTATTTGCTCGATCAGTAATTTAATTTTCTGATATTTTGGAACTGGCAAATAAATTGACTATATTTGGACTGTGGCAAGTTTTATAAGAACTTTTGAGCATATTTTTTATATTCTTCTCTCTCTCTAATGTGTATGCCTTGTAAGACTGGTGCCAAGATGTCAAAAGGACATCACATCCTGGGGAACAAAGGACTCTTTCCAACATATTGAGTTCCCCCAAAGAGTTTGCATCCCCATCTCAGATAGCACACCTCAAAGGATGCTGATTGCGAACTCACATTTGTCTCCTTCTCCCCCTCTCTCCATCTACTATACCTCAGCTCCGAGAACCCTAAAACTCACATATGAACTGTATTTAAGATATACCACATTCTGTGTGGTCAAAGTATTGAAATATTCATGTCTGATATCATTTGAAATGTCTCGGTGCGACTCACACAATGGTCTTATCCCCACAACAGTAGAGCAGATCATAACAAAGGTTTAAGGAGTTTGGAGATATTCTGCTCACTGCTGTGGGTGTGTCCTTCCTGGGCTATTTCATGGAAATGGCCATTTGGGCCTGATCAGGTTCAGAGTCTTTTCAATGTAAATTACATCTCCATTTGGAGGAAGTATACTTTGGTTTGGGTATTTAAGGGAAGCAAGCAAAAGGTTCTGGGAGTCTGTAAACGGATTTCACGCACAGTTGCTGTGTGTAGTTTTGATTGTCAGGTAAACATTTCTAAATTCCTCATCTCTGCATTATTGACTGTTTTACATGAATTGAAATTGTTTGAATTAGACATTGAATCATTGCTTTTGTTTACCTGATTAATAAATTGTTATGTTTGTATCAATTCTAAATACTCTGAATTATTGTCTTAGCAGATTATGATGCATCTGTTGTTACCGCAATTCTACGACCAGGATAAGCGTATTTAAATAATTAAGTTGTTATGCAGTCGGATTCACTATATGGGACTATCATAGTGGTAGTCATAACCTCTGGTCATTGCCTGTACTTTAATTAAGTTGTTATGTAGTTATATTAATACCTATATGGGGTCAGATCAAATCCCTTACGGTGCTGGCCATAACCTCTGATTATTATCTATAGGCGATTGTATGGGGCTACATGGATACCTTTTAATAATAGTAAGCGGGAGCTACATTGTTAAATTGCTTTAGCTATAACCTCTGATTATATGGTCGAGTTGTTTGTAGATACGCTACATGGATACCTTTTAATAATAGTAAGCGGAGCTACATAAACCAGCCGGTGTGAGGACCATGTGCGACAATGAGAACCTTAGTGTACAAGTCCAATAATAATAGCGAGTTGATGGAATGATCAAACCATTATCCAAATTTAAAGATCATAACTTAACCTTTACAAGGTTTTATCTTTTGGAGTCAGATAAAATTGAGGTATCAAAAGTAACAAGTAGCGCCGGAAAAGAACGAACGTGCTAAAACCTTCGCCATTGCCACTGGACTCCAACGTTGGGCCAGTGGGTGGTTTCTCTCCATCCCTTACATGCCTCGTACTGTAATTCTTTATTTTCTTTGTCACAGTCCTGTAATCCATGTAGGTGTTTATTAGGGGTGTGAATTGGCACTGGTTTCACGATTCAATTCGAATACGATTATCATGTCAACGATTCGATTCAATTCGATTTCACGATGCATCACGATGCATTGGTAAAATTCACATGAGATCAACTCATTTCTCATTGGTAAAAATCATGGTAAAATTTGTAGGTGCATTTTTTAATATTCGCGTCTGTGTTTCGCCTCCTTCCGCCATTTTAAACTCGCATGACTGACACGCGTATATGCGAATGACGTCATAGGATATAATCGATTAAGGTCTATTACTGCATCAATGTAGAATCGTCCACGTCCGCATCGCGATGCATCGATGCAACGATTAATTTCAACACCCCTAGTGTTTATCTCCCGTGTCTTTTGTCAGAGCATGTCTGGATCCTGCTTCTTTGGTGTCAGGATCTAGACTCGTGTTCTGGGTCTTGTCTGTTGCTGGTTGTACGTGGCCCTTGATTTTCTCTAGGTGTCATGTGCATCTTGTTCTGTTGTATGTTGAATCCACTACTTCTAGTTTGGCATTGGGGACTTTTGGAAGATTTTCATAGCTCCTACTGGTGAAGGTACAAGCTTTTAGGCGTGTTCACAGGAATGACCTTTGACAGAACTAATTTAACTAACAATTATTATTATCTGCTTTTTGTTGCGTTCACACTGCAGAACCTGAGGTTTGTAGGACAGGAACGCCTTTTGGCGGGACTAAATTAGCTGCTACTCCATGCACTTAAATGACAACACTTCAGAGTTCAGGAAAATGGCCCTAGAGAAAAATGTCATTCTCTGGGAATGGCTATGGTGACTGGTTCCTGTAACTGAGTTCCTAGAACTACCTGGTGTAAAAGCCCCTGCTGTTTGACATGTGGGTGGAATTCTGGATTCTGTTGCTTAATTTTGTAGAAGTCAGAGGATTAAGGTTTTACTACAACTATTATAGTTAAACTATAGTTACTGTAGAAACACATTACCTAACACTGTTATAACCATGAAGACAAAGCATCTATGGGTTCAATAATAATATTCTAATAATGAATATTCCATTACCATTCAGCTACAGTACTTACTAAGTTTGATATCTAAATATTTATTAATATCACATTGGATAGTATTTTTCCCCTTGTGTGTTTTTGCTTTGTTCCCGTTTTGTTCACTGATGTGTTTTTCTGTTTTAATCCTAGTTTGACTTAAATAAAGATCTTTTGCTTTCATGGCTGTCTGGGTTCTCTCTGAGCATACGTGACACTTCCAGCTCTTTCATTTATTCATCATTTATGTTCACTATTCCTATTTGGTATATTAAATTTCTCTTTAGCCTTTTCATCATCTCTCTTTTCTCCCATTTATCTTCTTAATATTTGTTTTCTGTTTGTCCTCCTCCTCTCCTTGCCTTTATTTTAGTGTCCTGCCCTCTTTTTCTTGATCTTTCTCTCCTTTCCTGTTTCTTTTTTTAATTGTATGCTAAATGAAATGCTAAACCTACACACCCTTGACATTTAAAGCACACACTCTTGAGAATGCACACACACACACATTTTGTGTTGCATATCAAATGAATGCATGTTTGTGTATGTGTGGGTGACCACATAGTTAACGGAAAGGAGAATATTTGTGTTCTCAACCACTGAAACATTGTGTTTATGAATTAAGAGTGTGTACATGTGCAATATCAGTTTGTAGATTTGCTAAGGCAACCATTACAATTATCAGGGATTTTATTCAGTCCAGGACTTAATGTTTTGGATGAGATAGATATTTTGATAAGATATTTTATGTTTCCTTATAATATAATCCTTATAATATGCTGTATTTACTATATCTTCAGATATCTACAGATTCTTATAGAAATTATTAATTTTGCCAAGCTTTACAAAACATACTTTTAATTAAAATTAAACATTTGATAATGTACACAAACATGTGTCATCTCAAATTAAAGATGTAAAAATTATGTCAATAACAATTACATGGTAACCATTGTTTCTGCCAAAAAGGGATGGTAATGATGATTACATTTTACAATCAATAGAAATCTGTACACACACACACACACACACACACACACACACACACACACACACACACACACACACACACACACACACACACACACACACACACACACACACACACACACACACACACACACACACACAACACACACACACAAACACACTGTTTATCCATTTATATGTTGCCCAGTTTGACACCTACAGTAAAAACTGTGTAGTAACAAGCCAAATCTATTCAATTACAGTAACAAATCCCAGCACTGCTCCATTATTCTCCTTTCCATCTTTTCATTCTTTTATCTTGCCACTAACAAGCGTACGTTTAGCCTATACCCAAGAACATTTCTGGGGTTTCATTGTGATGGTGGCTGTTAAATTTTGTAAACTTCTTTTTGTGTTGGTTTGTACTTTTTTGGTACTCGTTACTGGTTTAAACTCAGATGACCCCTTGTACTAGCTGGTGAATGTTCCTCTCAGCATTAAAGAATTCAAATTTAGGTAGAGTATCGATTAGGTTAATGTTAGCTAATTAAGTATTAGGTTATGTTAAACTGGTTAACTGGTTAATGTTTTAACGCCCATGTCTCCCCACCCCAGTGGGCATTGCCTCCAACTTGACAGACACACACCTAAGAGAGACAATTTCAGATATAATTGATCTTACTTTAAAATAAACAAATATTAAAATGCAGTGCATAATAAAGAAAGGTGCCAAAAAACTCCTTTATGAACATTTCCAGAACGTGCCTAGTGTCCTGGGATCACTGTCAGTTTGACCACGAGAGTTTATTTAACAAAATGATTTCTATTCTGCATTGTGAATAGACAGTTTTGTAACTTTAATGTGTATATTTCTTCACATAAAGCAGTGTGTGTGGACAAAAGTGTGCGAGATGTAGTTTATTCCGGTATTTGGTGTTGTCATTGATAAAAGATGACCAAGATTATGTGCAAGAGAGTTGTAGCAGGCGATTAAACTTTTGAATTATCTGTTCGTGCATTCAGCAACTGAACCATAAATCCTTACCATCCCTTTGAGTGTTATTGGCTCGCCCCCTTCCATTGTTTTATTTTGTCTCCCTCCCTTGTAGACTATTTGTTTTCTTCTTACAAGCAATTTATGTTACAGACTAAAAACCAAAGGAAAGTAGTTTAGTAGTTGCTTTGGGTTCTTAAATGATTGTTCACAATTACCTGGTATGAATGGTATGCACACAGAATAGTGTACAATACATTTAATATATGTGACCCAGTCTGTGAAAACCAAGTCTAAAAATCTAATTCTGAGATAACGAGCATCAAAGTTTGATTTCATCTATTAATTTTGCCATAATTTCAATCTTTGACATGACCTTACTCAGACAACTTTAAAGTTATCAATGTTAAATTCTCACAGAATATTCTTTACATTGTGTAGTTAGGTAGAAAACAGAAAAACCACAAAAAATGACTTCAGCTGGGTTTTCACAGACTGGGTCACATATATTTGTTTAATCATTGTGAGTAAATGTTTTATTCACATTTATATCTTCACACACTTACAGTTTAACCTTAACAACAAGCTATGACAAATACCATGTTTGTATAATTACATTTTGCAATTATGGTTTGAAAACCATAAGGTTTTTTGCTTTAAAAAAATAAAATAATGGTATCATAAAAACAGGTCTTTAGCATTCCAAATGTGAGTTTGGATCCTTCAGAAGAACCCCTTGTGTCTTCAAAATCAATAACAGAAATGTTAAAGTATGAATTTGTCTGTTTATGTGCAAAGGGAAAAGAAAGGCGGAAAGAAAAATACAGCTAAATAATACATGCAACTGTGTGTGCATGTGTGTGTGTGTGTGTGTGGCCATGGGTCTACTGGTTCACCAAAACTATGAATGATTAAGTATGTGTTATTAAAGTATGTAAGTGTCTAACTTCTGTGTTCCATAGAAGATAAAATATTACAGGTTTTAAAAAAGATGAACTTAAAAGTAATTATTACTTAGGATATTTTTACAATGTATGTTATGGCAGTTAACTACAAACACTGCAGGTGCATTATTAGCCTATAATGCCATGCAGTGATTGTTGCTGAATAAAAAAAACATTAGCATCTGTTGCTATACATGTGTCACAGCCCTGTGTGTTCCCCAGGACTTCACTTCCCATAATCCTTTGCACTCCACTCACCTGTTTCCACTTACTCGTCTTCTGTGATCACCTGCACCTGCCCACTGTCATCAAGGACTCTATTTATACCATGCATCTTCCCTTTGTCTTTGTCTCAACGTCAACGTTAACGTTATGTTAGATGTGTATCGTGTTACTCTGTTCCTGTTTCTAAGTAAAGATTATTTTGTGTACTCCTGTCTCCGTGCTTCCTTGTGTCTTCAAGGTACACAGCATCCTGTAACAACATGTTTATTGCGGTTAAGTAAGTATATATAAGTAGTTTTCCAGTTAACTCATGATATAGCTTTAGTCAATGTTTCAATCAGGTAGACTGTAGTGGACAATATAAACGATATCGTATCTACATAACTTAATTCACAGTCTGCCATTTATAGGGGTTGTTTGTGTATGGCAGCGGGAATAGGTGCATTAGTGTCAATGTAAACACCACGTACATGTGAATGTTTTTGTGTGTGTAATTGCCGTGACGGGACAAGATGTTGGAAGTTCATTAGTGCGTGGCAGTGGAGCGCTTGAACGCACCACAGCAGGTCCACGGAGAGGAATCACACAGAGACAGATGAAGAGAAGAACGAAAAAAGAATCAAACAATAGAAGAAAACTGATGTGATTAATGGAATATTTTGCGTTTCTGTCTGTTTGCTTGGGTGTGTTTCCAATAGTGCCTCAACTATGTCTAATATTTGCTTGAGGGAATACCATATAGCAGAGCACAAGTAAGCATTGACATCAAATAGGGTTATTTGTTTACTTTTTCTTTAGTTGTAAAAAGTCTTTAGGATATTGTTTGAAACACCAAGTTTTGTGTGTCAGAGAATATGGTTTTGAATCGAAAGATCTCTTTGATGGGAAAATCTAGAGCAATGTATTGATTCTTTACAGAAAAGACCACCTCACATCCACCCCTACAACATTTTGGTTGTTTGACTAATCTGACAAACCCAGTTTAGATGATGGAGCACTATGCTGGATAAGGTGTGCAGTGCAGGGGGCATGTACTGTAGGAATGGGTTATGAACCACTGGATTGCATTAACATTTTGATTGCACTACATATCAGTAGAAATTTAATTTACTGATTGTAAAGCTGTTTGAGCCAGAGTCTCTATTATATTTAATAGACTATTTAATAGAATTGATTTCTAATACGGGAGGGAACATACCAACAAAAATGCAGGTAATTTAGCATGGGCTTTCTGTTAAACAAGGAAGTCTTGCTGGTTAGAAGCTTAGAACCCTATTGAGGACATCCACTTTCATAAATAATGAGGAATACTATGTCTCATAGATTCCAGTTAAAAAGTGTTAACATATCACAAGTGTTCATCCCAATTAAGCAAGTGGTACTCGGATTACATTATCTAAAATCGATAATTACAATTTTAGTAATTACATTATAAAATTCACATATTTTGGAAGCATTTCACTCAACACTGCACAAACAATTTATGACACACTAGCATGATCTCACGAGAATCCTTTTTTTTTTTTACGAGATGGCTAATTTGTTTTAATTCATATGATGTGAATCATCCAAAACGTATGATTCAAATGTATGACATCTCTGGCACAGAAGCAGATTGTACTAAAATATAAAAATAAATTCAATTAATATGCATTTCTCACATTAATATGTAACAAACCGGCATAATATTTTATTGGGCACACATGATGCTGACATAAAGCATGATGCTAAATGGACTGATGTGTCGTGATGGAATTCTTAAGTAATGAAGTTAAATATTTTGACAAGTTTCTTTTTTTGTTCCCCCTTTCTGTCTGATTCTATTCCTTCTTTTTTCTCTCATCTTCTTTTTTCCTTCTCTTCTGTCTCTCTCTTTTATGTTTTTTCAATGGTGTTTTTGAGATGGCTGACAGAGGGCCAGAGAGAGATGGAGGGGGTTGGGTTAGAGGTGCGAAGAGAAATGGAGAGAAAGAAAGAGAGAAACAGAGTGACAGTCAGTGACGGTGGGTACAAACCGTGACCTTAAGAGCAGAAGCAAGGGAGCATGACGGAGAAAGAGAGAGAAGGGCTTTATAGCTCTTCCTCTAAAGCACTTCTCAAAACAAACATTTTCCCCTGTGTTGCCAGAAAAGGCCACTTCAATCCACAAAATCAGCATCACTGGAAGAGTTCAACCAGCTGCTGCCAAATTAACCGATAAAGATAAAGGGCACGCACCAACTCGCTTTTTGCATTTTAAATAAATACTTGCATTTTCGACCTCTAAGATCAATGGCTAACACAGATCAGCATTACTCTCAAACTGATAGTGTTAACTGTCTAAATACAATTTCTGATTGAAGTTAATGCCTGTTAACTTACCGTGGAAATTGCGTTGGATTTTTGCATTGAATGTTATATTTTATTATATTTATATTATATTATATTAAATTCATTATATTTTTTGCGTTGTAATTCTATGGAAATAATTCAGCTTAAAAAAAATTCTTTAACATAACAGTATGTGTCATCAATTCATAATTTGTTAAATTCATAATTTTAAAGCTAACTTTACCTCAAGGTTTCGACTGGAAAATGTGCTGTTGTTCATTAAAATAAACACTTGGTTTGATATTTTAAAATCTAATGGAATAGCATTCATAAATATTTAAGTGTAGAATAAATGTCCAAATGTATTTGATCCATTTTGAGGCTAGTTTATGTATATTTAAGTTTGCAAGACGTGTTAGAATTAATGTCAAAATAATTCACTTGCTGCCCAAGAAGGCTTTAGAGCAAACTTTTGTTTCTGTTGCTGGAAAAAGACATCACATAAATCAGCCTGCATGTTTTTTAATTTCAGAGCTGCATATGGAAACAAACCTTGATGGTTTATTTTTAAAAACTTTTTTTGTGTTTTGTGTTCATGTCTAATTTGTTCAACCCTGTCCTCATTAATTAATCTTAATGTCATATACTTCTTATAATTAGTGCCCTACATGTAATAAAATGTTTTCAACTGTCATGTATATGCACACACACACACAATAATACAATCCTCAGTGATATTTGGTCTTGTCATTGTGGACAAGGGCAGACCCACGTGTTGAAATGTCTGCTGTATTATTTTCAGGCTGCGATTTCCGTCAACACCATCAGACTCTATAAGATATCCTGTCAACAACAACTCATTCTCATATCCACACATACACGAATGTAGTATGACAGATGCTTTGGTTAAAGCGAAGGGTCCTGAACACATTCACATTCAAAGGGGTAAAGCTATTTCTCTCTCTCTCTCATCTATTTTTCTCTTTCTGCCCTGATCCTTGTTTCAGTCTACAGAGACCATCTATGCAACAGAGCGTTTCACTTCTCTTTCTGTTCTCTCTACACACATTCCCACACTCCCAACCAGCATCACACCATTAGAGGGAAGAATGTACAAAATTAGTGGATAACTAGGAAAGTTTGTCTAGACAAACTTTAAATTTGGCCTCCACAAATCCCTGCCTGCACGTTTAAAGAAGCCCTTACATCTGAAGGTTAAAAGGGCCTTATGCAATTTAAACACTTTCTATACAGATCTATACAGCATGAAAATTTGTGTGGTGTTACAGGTATATAAGAATTTCAGTGAGGCGAAATTGGTGAAATCTTGGTGAAAAATAAATAATTTTATATGTGTTAAATGTAGACATAATGAATTCTTTTCGCTCCACTTTAAACAGTAAAATACATCAAGATGCAATTAAGGCTGAATCTAGATTAAGAGGTTGGATGGAAGAAAAGCTTTGCAGTCCTTCAAAGTATAAACTTAAAGTAAAAAAGCTGCCACAGTACGGTGGTGTATGTACCATTTAGGTACAGATATGTATTTTTGAGGTAACAATATGTACCTTTGAGCTACTAATACGCACTCTTAAGATAAAAAGTTGTTCTTTTTGAAAGAGTACAGTTTTATTGTGTCAGCAATGGATATAATAATACAAATGATAATATGAAATATCAATATTATGGAAATGCGTAAAGGAAAGGAAGACATACTAGGTTAGGCTATTGCTTCTGGTTTTTGTTCATGTTTGTTCATGCTGAGTAACACAAAGGAAGTGCTGTTTGGTTATTTCATTAAAATATCTTCGTTTGTGTTATACATAAGAAAGAATGTCATACAGGTTTGGAATGATATGAAGGTGAAGAATATTTTTTTCTGATAAACTGTCCCTTTAACAGGAAACTACATTAATAGGACAGTAACTTTACTGTTGATTACTTGTAACATGGAAATTCACTGTTGGTTTTAAGTTTTGGTAAGGAGTATAAATTATAAATAATTATATATATTATAAATATTAAATATATTTTTTATAAAATACATTTTATAATTTACACTACACTTTTATTTTTAACTTTAAACAGTGAAAAAACAGTGAAATTATGTTTTCGTTTTATTTATTAATTTTAAGAGTTTTAATTTACTTTTAGAGCATTATTTTAGTGTTGTGTTTATTAACTTAATGTTGTTTCATCTTTATGTACGTAACACAGTACTAAAAATTAAGCTGTCACAATATCAGATTTTCACTACATGTATATCATGACGCTGAATTATTTACAATATTGTCATATCTTTACAATTAACACAATAGCATTAATCAGTACCTGGAACTAAATAAAAACTGTAAAATATAGTTCATATGTTCATATGTTTGAAAATGATAATGTCTTTTTTTAGTCAAGTTTGGATTTTGTACTAAAATCAATTGCTCTTTGTTAACAGTTGACAAAAAATGTATTATATAAAGCATTTTAAGATACTATCTTATTGTTTTAAAAGGCTTGTGCATGTGTTACACATGCAGTGTGTTGTGGGGGAGGAAGTTAAGGGCAAGGAATCAATGTTTTGAAGTCTCTGTAATTCTTCTCTGTCCTGCTGGATGTTCCCTCATTTTCTTTCCTCTCCTGCTGTCTTTCTATCCCTTGTCATGCTTTGGAGATTCCACTTTTATCATTTTTTTACTCCTATAGTGGTGAATTTTCTTTTGTGCTAAAAATGTTCAGTATCATCATTTCCTTCAATGTGCATTATAAAACATGTCTTTAAAAGTGTATCTGTGGGTTGTCAAGGTCTTTGACAAAAAGACATACATAGGCTAAATATATACACCCATAAATATAAGTACATATTTATTTATGTACATAATTACATGTTTGTGTGTGAAGTCTAAATTGAAATATGTACAATATTTAAAAACTGAAAACCATTTAAATTTTAAAATTTTTCTCAATTTCATTTCTATAACGTTTTTGCCCTAGCTGTTACAATAAAATAGCTTTAATAGGTGACAAACCCCAACATCTCTTTGTAAATGTTAATAAATGTTGTAAAATTTCTCCAAATGAACTTGAATTAAGAAACTTGTAAACAACCCGTAATGTTTAAAACTGAGTAAGTTTCAAACTTCTGACAGCAAGCGAAATATTTTTACAATTATCTCAGTTGTGAGCTATTTAAAAATGCACAAAAAGATTCCATGATAAAGCATGTTCACTGACGTAAGCTTCCAACCATAAATATTTTTCTCTCTCTACATACCAAAATGTTAACACAATAAATGTGAAATTATGAATGTGAAGTTTGAGTACTAGTGTTGCTTAAAAGCAACCAGTCCTGGTGCAACAGTTCATCCAACCTTCATATTTCAAAAGAACATAAAAACCATAGGAACTGTGGCCTTCTCGATGTTCTAGACCACATCTTTAGGCTGAGAAGGACACAAGAGCTATGTGGAATGGATAGATTTGGAACCGGAAAAGAGGTTTGTATAACAGACATAATGCAGGAGATGATGGGGAAAGAGTGATAGTCATAGGTAAGGCTAAGGTAAGACTGAAAGGGGAGAAGAGAGAGAGAGAGAGAGAGAGAGAGAAGGGGGAGAGCAGATGACAAATTGAGATGAATAGATGTAGTCCGGTTCAACAGTGGGAAGCTCTGGCTTATTAATAGAGAGAATTAGAAAAGCAGGCTGAGTCAATCTGCAGCATGTCACCATGTATCAGCAAGCAATCAGAGACACACAAACACTCTCTCTCCTGCTCACACACACACTACAGATTCAGCCTCTCTTTTGCCCTTTTACTCGCTCTCATTCTAAAACCCCCACTTACATTGCAGAGGTGCATGTAGGGTAGGGTCTTTCTTACCTGGTAAAATGTGGCTAATTGTCAGAAGGGCTATATCGCATTATACAGGAATCAAAAGACCAATTTACACAAACGTGTGTTATATATAATTTGTAGGTTGATAAAACTCTACACTTAAAACTCTCTCAAATTAGAATTCTTTTGTGAATTATATCTTCCAAAGGATGGATATTGTTGAGTAAACAAACACAATAAAAACAACATTAATTAACAAACTAACAAACTTATTAATGTTAATGTTTATTAATTAACATTAACAAAAAAAAAATAGTGCTTGTTTTCACAAAAGGTCAGCTTGTTCAATGAATTGTGGGAATCTTTCTTTGTGTGCAATAATGGTGGAAATTACCAACATTTGGCTAAAATGGGCCCTTACAAAATAGTGACTTCGTTCAAAAGAAACGTATTTTGAGAAATGTTTGCTAGACTATGGTGACAATCAGTTTCCCCTATACATATTAATGCACAGACATTAGCAAAAATCAGCCCCTACTTTATTGATCTATCCAAAGTGGCTATATGTTACAGCAGTGACAGGTGGAAATCAGAGTTTGTACTCATTCATCACTATCACTATATCAATATAAACCTCATCTGTGCTATATCCCTGTTATTAAATTGTTCCTGACATGAAGTGCCTAACATCCGTTTGGGTAGAGTATGTACATTTAATACAACCAATTTTATATAATTACTGCCTACCTCATTCTTGTGGCATTTCAGTATCCCTCCTTCACCCCGACTTATCTGGAAATAAACCGGGCGGTGGGGGGTTTGTTGGCAAAGAGGTTTATCTCTGTTAGAGAGATAACACAAACATAATACAGAATAATAATATTTGTGTACAGCTTCGATTACACATTATTAATTGTAACAAATGTATTGGGCAAATAAGAGAACTAATATTGGCATGAACATTTGCATAACTTTTTAACTAACATGTTTATTTAAATAATATATTAACATTATTAGTTTTGTGAGTTGTCCTAGCTTTTTTAAAGAGTGTATTATGCTAATGTGACCCCAGACACATCAAGCAGTTGTCTGTGAGAGAAGTTGACAGGGTGCATCATGGGAGCTGCTCTATTGATCAAGAGGCAAAAAGGCAAAAAGGCAGCAAGTCCTTCTTGGACCTGCCCCAATAAGCTTTAAGACAGGCATTTACAAAATACAAACACACACAGTTGTCAAAAGATGTTACAACAGAAGCTCCCAATAGCCTTCCCCACATCACTTATTTGAGTAAAAAAAAAATAAGACAAAGAAGCGATCTTATGAAAGCTACAAAAAAGACCTCTATATAACACACCACTCAGCAGAGGCCTCTTTTCCAAGGCTTTAGGGTGGCCTTCTCCTTCCGTACTCTCTGTACTCGATGCAGACCATTAAATGAAAGATAAGTGAGAGGCATTTGTCTGTCAAGACTCAAAACGTATGTGTGCAAGGATGCTACTAGAATTCTGCCTTTTCTGTTTTGCATGATCAATGCAACCATGGACAATAGTACCTACTTGTAAAATAGCACCTACTGTATTTCCCCCTGTAGCTCGCATGTTCTACTGAGAAGCTTGTTTAGGGGTTGGTTGACCAAGCTTTGGTGCGGAAAATAACACTACTAAAGTTAATTTCACCTAATTCAAAACACTCATCCACCTTGTGCTCTGCCAGCATTGTGTGTATTGTGTATCATTGTGTGAATAAGCCTTAAACCACAACTGCTCTGCTGGTACAGTAATACTGTTTTCTTTTAAATATGTCAAATAAGTACACAAGACATTTCCATATACTCGTGTGCCAAATTTTTTTTCCCTAAACTGATTTCTTTCTTCTAGTGAACCCAAATATGTGTTGAAGAATGAAGCCATTCTGTTATCATTTTGTACCCCAAATCTGTTTCAACAGTACATATTATTGTTGTCATTGTCAAATAATCAGCAATCAGTATGTATAATTAATTGTTAATTTAAACTGACAATGACAAACAGACAGAATCAAATAGTGGTTGATGTTCCCAGGTGCAAGATCAGCCCCTTACGAATAAAATGAGTCTTTTGAGATAACAGTGTAAGAGACAGAACTAAAATGCATAGGTGCTTTAGTAGAATGAAACTAATAGCGCAGTGAGATGGTGATAGAGATATAAATGATGGTGAAAGTGGAATGATAGGGAAAGAGTAAGGTGAGAACTAAAGCGTGTGGGGGAGGTTGTCAGTTGCAATGTGTCTATCACTGCTAATGAGCTCTGAAGGGTAAAGCAACAGAGACACTGACAACAGACTCGAAAACACAGCTAAACTGTCTTTCACCCGACACACTGTCATGCCTCAGTCTTCTGCTTTTTCTCACCCTTTTTTCTCTCAGAGATGAATGCAGAAATATTTTCTAATTTTTTTCAGCGAAATAATTAACACATCAGTAAAAGCAGCCTAAACTAAATTACCAGTAACAGGTAGCTAACACTGGAGGATGTGTTTTCACCACGGCAAGTTGTACACAAATTGATTATCTTAGAGAAAGGCAATCAGTTATCAAAATGCCAATGGGCCTTGTTCATTCCCTTTAACTAATCTTGACTAGTTAATAATAGTTTAGGATTCGCTAATAAAACCATTTTCAATATATACAAGAGATTAGCTTGTATTAGCTTACATATTTTCTTAAGCTTGCTGCAACCATACCAGTATAACCTGATGTATTTTATAGGTACTAATTGGGTAGACAGCAACCCTATTAGGATGCACATCTTCAGCAAGTCGCCTCCTCGGGAAATCGATTTCTTGATCTGGGAAGAAGGGTGCGAGTGCGCGAGCACGAGCGCGTAACTGTATACAGGGCGGGAGGAGCGCGAGACACACATCCCGCGTGTAGAAGCGTCTTTTCCTCACAGAAGTCGAACAAGTGAGAAACTGTTGCTTCTTGGCGACATCTTAACAAAGAGACGATTCTGTTACAATATTTGACTTCAAAATTGTCGCCTTCCTTCTCTTTTCGATTAAGTGAAAGAACGAAAGTTACAAATGTGTTGATAGTAAATTTCGAGGTCTCACCTTGGAGTTTCATGACACCTCAAGAATTATACGACAAAAGCAGGCGTTAGTGAACTGCATTTAGGAAGCAGGAAAGCTGGCAAAAGCTGCAAAAGGAGAAGACGGACACAGAGGAGAGTGACCGTTAAAATAAAACGCCTGAAGGCGCGAGAATTCCCTGATATATTCTGAGCTGTTCGCTGGCACCAGGAGGGCTGCGCTGGAGCGCGGAATCTGGCGTCAATTTTCACATGATCTCTGATTACGTCAGGTAAGAAGTATTGTCTTTTATCACGATCTTTTAATCGTTGTCGTTAATTTCCCAAAATATGTTATAAATTGATTTACTAATTAGTTTATCCAAGACAGTAAATTCAATCATTTAGAAAAGTACTCTGCATGGAAAGGTTATATAAGAGTAACATATTAAATTGTACGCATTTAAGTGTAAAATCTGTAAAACTAGAAATATTTTTTTATTAGGAAATTTGTAATCATACACATATATAGTTTTGTACAGTAAGTAATAATGTTAGGTATGGGCAAAGCCTGATTAAATTAACGTTAATTGTATTATATTACTGGAAACAGGAAGTTTGTAAATCATAAGACAAGTAAAGCATTAAAACATTTGCACAGAAAGTAATTATACACTTATTTTATAATGCCCAGCATTAGGCAGAAATAATGTAATAGAAATAATGTAATGAACCTTAAAAATAATGTGTTAGAAGTTTTTCCGGTTCATCTAATTTGTTTATTTACTTTCATCTTTTAAGAAAGGGGAACATGAGAGATGTGTCAAGATCTCAGGTGGTTTGAGGATGAATGTCACTCTAAAGTTTAATGAAGACCAGCAGGGATTGCTGTGAACCTGATTCAACATTATTATATCTTTTACTTTTACCATTGGGCAAAAAGGACATTTAGAACTGGAAAGCTTAATCTTGAGAACTTGTTGGTTTAAGAGATTTAGGAGTGACACGAAAATACAAAATAATATACTGCGTGGAACAAACAGGGATCTTCTTGATCAATTTAGATCAGGAAAACTGAACACAACTCCAGCTTCTACGAGAGGAGGGGTAGAGTTTGTTTAAATGCTGCAGTGAATATGGACTCCTCTGGGAATTCTGCAGAATCACAACCGTTCTTGAACTTCTCACGGAAAAATAACACAGAGCCACACAGCTGTCAGTCCCCAAATCTATAAGGGGAAATTACGGCCACAGAGCATCTCCCGAGACGGCAATACACCTCCACATCATCTGATAGAATCTCCATCCACGGACCAAAACTTGGGGACACCAAATCCTCCATGTTGCTCATATCAGACAAGCTATATATATTTATATGACCATATAAATCCCCTGGATTACCAAGAATTGCAGTTTATATGGAGTGATAACTCGGCCCAGTGTGTCACTGAGAAGTGAGGTTATTCGGCTGGCTGTTTCGATTTTGATGTAGTCAATACAAGCAGAAGTAGGAAATACCAGAAATTGAAACTTTAAATGGAAATAGGAATAATCATCCTTTAAGCACAAAACAGACTGGGATAATTGTTCCAATTAGGATATTTAATTCTTTTTCCTGAAGGTGGATTTTTCATTTTACGAAAACGCTCTCTGGCTATATCACAGACACAAACTGCATTTCATCGTATTTTATTCTCTTTTCAACCTTTCTATCTCATCCCAGTCATTTTTCCTTCCCAGAGTTCATTCTGGCCGGGCCTGTTTCTTCAAAAGGAGAGGAGGACTTCCTCTCTATTGCTGCCTCACGCCTCAGCCGCAGGAAGCGGGTTATTGGGGCGGCAGTGGGTGTGGCCATGGTGTTAGTGCTACTGATTGCTATTCCACTACTGGTCCACAGCACAAAACTGGGTGGATCAGGGGGCGGAGGCACACATTATGAAATGCTCGGAAGCTGTAAGATGGTCTGTGACTCTCTGACACCCACCAATGAACTAACACCTGTTTCCCCTCCTCCTCATGACATACCAGGACGCAGAGGGGGAGGAAAGTCAGGTTTTCGTGGTAACCAGGGGCCACCAGGGCCACCAGGTCCACGTGGGCCCCCTGGAGAACCAGGAAAACCAGGTCCTCCTGGACCTCCAGGTCCAGGCCCAGGAGGATACATCCCATCATTCTACAGCCCCAAAATAGCTTTCTATGCTGGTCTCCGCAAGCAACACGAAGGAAGCGAGATATTAAAGTTTGATGATGTGGTCACAAATGTAGGGAATTACTATGAGCCTACCACAGGAAAGTTCACCTGCCCTCTTCCTGGAATCTACTTCTTCACTTATCACGTGCTAATGAGGGGCGGGGATGGAACTAGCATGTGGGCGGACCTCAAGAAAAATGGACAGGTAGGTTCATTGTGATTTGACTGTGTGTATCTGTTTATGTCAGAAAAACAGCATTTGAATTGAGTTTGCTAACAATGTTTTTAGATGTTTGATAGTAATAGTAATGCTGCGGTCACACTAAACTTTTCACTCATTTGACTTTTATTCATATCCATGCAAATGAACAGACCAGAAACATCAGCTTGTGTAAAATAAATTCCCTGCCTTCCAAAGTATAGGTTTGATCTGAACTCTGACCTGTGACAACATAGAAATTTGGCATGCTGAAAGTCTAGTGTGACTATAGAATAGGATTAGGAGTGAATGAAATGTATTACGTTAGGATCTGATTTGATTGAAATATTAACAACGATTTGATTTACTGAGGTAGGATTAGGAAAAACGTTTAATATTCAAATAGGATCCTATAAGGCAACTTCTCAATTATTCAGAAGTCATTTTCTCAGCCTTTCACTTGAACCCTTGCTGAAGATAGCAATGTGTCTGGCAAAATATATAAAGCCATTTAAATGTGTTCAAACGAAAACTTCTGTGATTATAGATATATCACAATATGTGTGCAGTTTTGTCAATTATTCAATTATTCAATTATTTACTCGAATGGACATAAATGTGATTTAGCTGTGTCTTATTTTAATCAGCAGATTTGGATTTGTTTTACAGAATAAACTTTATTTTAATTTGTTGAGTTTGAAATAGTAATTGGTTAAGATCTTCTAATTAACAGTTAAATTTCTAACACATAAAAACAAACACAGACACACAGTGTTTTTTTGTTTTTCTCTCTCTTTCTCTCGAGTGGAACGAAATGCAACAGCTGGAAGCAGTTCTCACAGGACTTGTGAATGCAGAATAAATAAAAAAGTAACGAGAGAAAAAAACCTCTCCATCTGCTGAAACATGCCATGGATCTGGGATTCATGCGTTCTCAACTCAACCGCTCAGTTTTGAGTTTTAATAGTGGAACAGAAAGCAGGGATTATCCAAAGAGATATAAAAAATCCCCCTGGTAGTATGTATTTGCATACACACTTCATCTCCATCTTTCTTACGCACACAGTTCCCTAGAGCAGATTTATCTGACAGGAGATGATAAGACCCCTTTAATCAGTCTGTAGTAACCTGTCAGTTTCCCTTCATTACTCTACCATTAACATAACATAACACCTGCTATTGATGCCCACGTATGCCCATTATACGGTGGATGCACAGCATTTCAATTTGAAGAGTGTTGACCTGCAAGTGAGAAAAGTGTAAATAGAAAACGCCTGTGAATACTGGAATGCTAAATTTTCATGTGCACATTTTTATGGTTAAACTGTACACAGTGCATATACAGCAATTATCAATGGATTCAAATGTTAAACTAGTGAATTTTTCCAAAATACACCAGTAAAAGTTTAGAGATCATATCAGGTAGAAATAAGACATCAACTACACATTTTCTGCTTTTACAGTCTTAGGGTGAATTTGAAAAGTGTGCAGGTTCAATCTGAACATTTACACTGTAGTTATTAAATTGTGTAAATGCTGATACAACTAATAAAACATCAGTCTGTTCAAAAAAAAAAAAAAGAAATGTCTACTGCTACTCATACACAAAAAATCTTTTAGTGCTGATTATACAGTAGCTCATGTGCTGTGGGATAAAACCAGTCCGCTCGGATATTCAACACAGTCTACATTAAGTGAAAGACGAGATGGGGAAAGTAAGAAGATGAGGAGTGTAGGCTTAGCCAGTGTATGGCATGCTGTATTGCATATATTGTCATTCCAGTGATCTTCTCTCTTGCTAAATCATTCATGTCTTTAAGATGAGATTCCCACTTTTCCACCTGTGGCACATACACAAACACACCGAGCCACACTCTGCCAAATGTCTATCTCTAACCTCATTAATTATCTCTCCCCTTAGTTAAATTATTTAACCCATCTCAAGGTCTTCTCAGAGCATTCTCATAAACACACACTCAGCCACATCCATCCCCTTTCAACATTTAGTTGAGATTTGATTTGTATACGTTTGGGTCCTATAATATTTGCAGTATTAGTTTAGCTGTTTTCACCCTTGTTTTAGGTAAAAATAATATTTATATTTATTTTAAATGTTAAAAAACAAAAGTGAGAATAGCGCTAGAGGGGAAAGATCTGAACATATAAGCCCACCCTGTGCGTGCAATGGGAGGCAGTCAAATTGTGTAGGATGATAGAGAGATGAACGGAGGAGAGGAAGATGGATGGCTAACCAGAAAAGAGCCAACAGAGAGGTCGAGAGAAAGTGTTACTGCGAGGCCAGAGACACAGACAGCATCAGATCAGCGTAAGTAAGATAGATGAGCAAAAAAGAGAAAGTGTGAGCACATGTGTAAGTGAGGGAGAAAGAGCTACTGACCTTATCACAGGTCATAGATTTTCACTAGCTGATACTTTGTACGCAATCATTATCATTTACAGTGCATTTATGCATTTGGTTTACAAGGTTTACATTTTAACAATTCATGTCTGCCCTGGGAGTTGAACCCATGAACCATGACACTGTTTGCACCTTTATACTGTAGTTGAGCTACAGAAACATTATTATCATGGTGATCTAATTTCCTTGACTTGATATGGAAAATTTGCAAACTGCACTGGGAGATTTTTATATATTTTTAGAAATCTGAATATTTATGTATTTGTGAAATGTCACTTATTAGTGTTGCTGGCAAGAAGTTTATATGACTTTTCATGGCAGGAGTCTATGCATGGGGCTGAATAAGAATGAAAATTCCATTATAGGGGGTCCAGGAGAAACCTCAACATCCCACAAATTAATGTCACTCAAACAGAATACCCAGCCAATTTGTTTCTCATTACGAGTTGAATTAATGAATTCAGTAATTGATTCTTGCCTATGTAAACACGTCTCTTTTCGTCCCACAGTACCAGTACCGTTTTACTGTCCATTTTTAAAAATGCTCTCTCTCTTTTTCTCTCTCTGTACTCTGTCATCTTCTCAGAGCAACACAACATTAATTACAGTGTGATACAGAGAACTTGTTAGAACATCCTGTCAGTTATACCACAGCTAATGAGTTTACATCCTCAAATTAATGAATGAATTAATAGAGCTGATTATGAAATCCCACAGTACGTTGACAGGCTATTTGCATCTGCTGTACCACAGGCTTACACTGTATACCCCTTTCCCCAGTTTGCACTACTTCTGCCTTGAGACTTCATCAGTTGTCTCTCTTTCATTTCCAGTGTTTTCATTGCCCTTTGAATAGCCAAACAGTTGATCTAATACAAACTCTGAAATTAACAACAATGTGTTTACATTTACGACATTTACATTGTTTTTTGTAAGTATGTCCCTGGGATTGCTCCCACGACCTTTGTTTGTAAACAGGTCCGTTCTGGAGAGGACAAACAAAACACACATATATGAACCTGTTGTGCATAAGTATATGTTTTTTTTAACAAGGACACATACTGAGAATTACCAGAGGCCTTTTGCCTTGAAGTAGCACTGGAAAAAGGTGACAAGAAAGATTTACTTTAAGTGATTGCATGAAAAGGTTGTGGATATGGTCACATTATTTTGTACTTATTTTTAGCACATTATATATATATATATATATATATATAATTTTTACTTGTAGGTATTTATGTTGATGTGCAAATGATAAATGATGAATACCTTTACACCTTTCTTCTTTTCCAGTACATAAAACCACTACAACTTGCTATGGCATGAGTGTCTCAAACCTCAATTATAGTTTTCTCAATGATAGTTTTCTATTACTCTTACATACATTTCATAACATTCCTTTGGCAAGAAAACTAAAACTGTTGCACCCCTATCAATATCCATTGCTTCTGCTGATAAAATGCCTAATATCCCTGTTTAGATTTCCTCATTTAGTCCCTGTTGCACATATATAAAGGTGTGTCTCTCTCTGTTCATATTTGTTGTGTAACAACATGGAGAAGAGAAAGAAAAAGTATAAGATCCAGATTTCAGTTAAAATGGATTCTTCCAAATTCTCTTTTTGTTTGTTTCTCTTGTTTTATTGTTGTTTTTAAACAATCCAGATTTTCTAAATGGAAAGCCATCAGATAAGTGCATGCCAGTGAATGCATAAGCAGTCATATAGGTAGAGAGCCCTGCAGTCATATAATTAATTAGCCCCTTAAATGTGGCTTGTAGATAGGATGTTTGTATGAATATAAAATTATAGGCTATTATTCATGAATTCATAAATCACAATGTTAACCTTTGCGATAGAGAACATGCGGTGGTAAAACTAAATGTATTGTATGCAAGGATAATTGAATCATTGATAATGTTATGCTCCTTAACAAAGAGACTGACATTCTTAAATGTTAAGTCTTATTATTACATATTACAAGATATCTAATGATGATTTACCCAGGACACTTCCAGATATAAATACATATAAACACGCTGCACACAAAGAAATAGGAAGAATCTAAAAATCTATAAAACGCATGCAAATATGATTACACAAAATAAATACACTTCATAACTGAACATAGCCTAAGTTTTCAGATGAATTAACATTTATTATTGCTGTTCTTGTGGTTTATTGTACTTTAACAAATTGCCAGACAAATAAAAGCCATGCAAAATGAAAAAATACACTCTGTTAGCAAACAAAATATAATAATTTAGAAAGACTTGTACCCCAGTGCCATGTATAGTTTATTTTATTGGCTTTCATAAAAGTCCAATAAAATAAATCGCAGTGGCAGTTCATACCCAGTATTTATTTGTTTGCATTACTTTTACTTTGCGACTATTTTTACTTGTATTCGGGAGGTCCTGAATTTGTTTAAAGATTGTGTTTGCGTATGATCATGTTTTTCTGTCAGAAACGGTCTGTATTGTTATATCAGAATATTTGCTATTTAATCTGATAACGGGTCGTGCAAGTCCCTGAGGGGAAACACAATGGGCATTCAATAAAATACAACATCCATGTCCTCCTTTAGACATTTGTGACCACGCTGCCTATCTCTCTCTATTTCGCACACACCCAGTTAATACTCGGTGAATCCATTTGACCGCTGCTCGGTTCCAGGCTCCGTTTATTGTGATACAGTGGAGTTATTGAGGAGTGGGCCCCATTAGGAGCAACAGCCGAGCCGCTGCGCTGGGCAATTACTGAGCAAGCGAGGACCCGACGCAGCCCTAGACCTCCCGCGGGAGCTGCCACCTCACGCCGTTAATCAATCCCATTTAGACTGGACAGGGACACGCGCCAACACGAGACACGCGCTGGAGACACGCACGTGACCTGCATTTTATTAGCGTTCCAGGAGAAAGATGGATAGATGGTGCAAGGGAACAACAGAGGGGAGAGGTGGTGGGAAAAGAAAGATGAGGGGAAGACGGGGAAAATTAATGAGGAGATGTGAGAAGAATTAAGAACAACACAACAAAACGTCGATCACTTGCTGACGAGTCTTACATACATGGTTGCATATTTGGAAAACGATTATTCACTGTCATTACACCGTAATTTTCAAGATGACATTGGCTGATAAGCAAGAACATTCAATAGAAGCTTAACTTGGATAGTTTAAATTGGACTATTCATTAAAAGCATTAATATTTTATTATTTTTTATTACTCATCGAATAATGCATTAATAATGCATTAATCAGCGTTTAGTTGACACATATATTATTTAGTGGTTTTAACCTAAATCTTCAAAAAGTAGAAAGAAATCCTTTGAGAGAGTGTATTACTTAAAATAGCATTAAATCAGTGTGTATACTAACAGGGATGTGTGTGTGTGTGTGTGTGTGTTTTTCTTTGTGTATCATTTTATTAAACATACTAATTGATGCTTATTTGAAAATGTAAAATGTGAGTGATTTCTGTGATTTTTCGGATGTGTTCAGGGATAGGGTGAGGGCATGTACTATAAAGTCATTATTGCTATATGAAAAATCTCCATAAAACATACAAACCATACGGTGTATGAATTCATATGAATTAGCTACCTTATAAAATAGTTACTAATTACCATGAGATTGTGTTGGTATGTTATGTATAATATAAGAGAGGATAATGGGCAGACTGAGATCTGAAGGAGTATAAGAATTTGTGTAAGGAGTCGGTAGAGTAGTTATAATATTGGAAAGAGAGCAGCAATAAATAAATAAGCAAATAAATAGATAATAGTAAAAGGAAGGTTTTTTTTACTGTAGTCCTAATGCTTCATCTGTAATACAGCAACCATTTTTATTAGCAACAAGGCCTACCTGCCAATGGAACATTTAGAATAGAGTAACTCGGGGAGGAAAAATGTTATGGCTTGTTTAAACGAACTGTTTATAATGTATTCATTGTCATAATATTGTTTGTACAAAACAATTCAAACTTTTTTATTATTTCCATCTCTTTTATCTTATAGGTAAGGGCCAGTGCAATCGCTCAGGATGCGGATCAGAATTATGACTACGCCTCTAACAGTGTTATTCTGCATTTAGACGTGGGGGATGAGGTCTGCGTGCAGCTGGATGGTGGAAAGGTGCACGGAGGAAACACTAACAAATACAGCACATTCAGTGGCTTTCTGATCTACCCTGATTAACACATACACATACATGCTAAAAAAAACCATAACCACACTATCACATTTGCATACCAATCTCCAGCATCAACATTAGACAGATTATACAGTAACAAAAAAAGAGTAAAAGATTGTAGCTTTGAATGACTGGTAATGGAAAAGTATTTAATTTAACATGAAAGTGTTTATAAACCTCTTTACTTCCATAATGTTGTTAGTCGTGGATTTCATAGGGAAAAGTAGGTTTGGTGACTTCAACTGGATATGTTAAACAATTAACATTCCAACACATTTGGAATAAGATTAGATTTTGCAGTAAGTAACATCTACCATTCTCACCAGTGTATTATGGAAACAAGGGTAAATTCTGATTTCATGTTGACTTAAATGAAATTGTGGGTCATATGTATTGACTCATTTTGCTTGTAATCAAGGTTTATTTGCTACTTTCACTATTATACAGGTATTTCTGGTGTTGGAAGGCCCAACACTGCTGCACAAAACGTGATATGATATTGTTAATTGGAAGTCCCTGAAACATGCCAGGCTTAAATTAATACTGCTATTTAAAGCACAGAGCTCATTCAGATTTGATGTTATCCATCTCCAATTAAGCTAAAAAATACCACTTTGAAAAAGTACCCAGAATGATCTTTTACTGTTTTATTCGTTTCTAACATTCGCCATCTGAAATCTGTATGTCGCTTTGGATAAAAGCGTCAGCTAAATGCCTAGATGTAAATGTATGTGCGTAGATTTGGGGGTAATTTGGATAACAGGGACTTACAACGGATAGATAATACAAACGTTGTATGCATTTCATGGCATGGAACCTGTATGATTTTAACTTTTATGTCCTCTGAGTATGTACACTATGTTTATACTACAGGAACTTTGCAATAGTGTCATAAAATGTGTTGTAAATGTTTTGAAGTGTATTATGAAAAGCTGTAATATGAAAAAAGTTTCTGTGTATGTGTGCGAGTGTGCATGTAACGGCAATGTGATTTATGTATTCATAACAATATAAAGTATAGGAGATTTGCTTCTAAATATTTCACTTGTAGATTGATTGCTGTTGTAAATCTTTGCAGTTGTTTAATTAATTATTATTATAGAGTTTTATTCTGGCATGTTAAAGAGTACATGCTGTAAATAAAAAATAACAACTTCTGTGTCTGTGGTTCTGAAAAACGCATAGAAAATTCCAGTTTTAATTAAAGAAGGACAGTTGATGATCTGGGTGGTTTATATCTGTTAGGAGTACATTGCCTGAAAACATTAATATCAAGCAAACCACTTACAAACAAACATAATCAATACACGCCTTTCACAATTCAAAACTGAGGTGTAAAACTGCGGCAAGGAACAAGGTGTGAGATGTAGGGTTTAAATAAAGTTACACTAGATTTACATCAGCCCATTATCAACTAAAAGAATGTTTTGTTTACAAAAACGCTGTCTTTCTTCACAAACACACCACCACTAATTAGTCAGGAAACAATTGGCAGTGTTGATTATTCATTGTTTCTCACACTCAACAACACATATATTTCCTTACTGAGGAGGTGAGATAGATGGCTAGGCACCCTTTGAAGGACAATAGTAAAAATGTCAAAGAGATGTTGGCTAGACAACAACACAAACAGTCTCTGAAATTACGAGAACTCTGACATAAGCAAAGCAAGGTTAGAAAGGAAAAACGTTTCGCTGTCTGTCAATCTGACAACCCAGATTGACAACCCCTATCTATCTATCTATCTATCTATCTATCTATCTATCTATCTATCTATCTATCTATCTATCTATCTATCCAGTATTCCGTTATGTAAACTATAGCTACAGGTTTGATGACAATGATTGAAAATGCACAAGGCTGCACTTTTTCTGTATGGCATATTTCAATTTTAACAGAACAAATGCACACATTACTTTATGTGGGATATTGACTGACAGAATTCACATTTACACTTTTATTGGTGTGTCAACAACACAGTACAGTAATTGCAATAGGCTTAAAGAAAAAACACTGATGCCAAAATGGTGTGGGTTAGACTAATAACAGAGAACCAGTAACCTACAATATATTTTCATCAACATATGTGACATAAGCAATTGATCATGTAGGGAAAAACAGACATACTTAATTGCAAAAATGTTCCAAAGCATTTGCAATTTGTTGGCGTGTAAGTCAATTATAGATAATGTGGAGATTGAACAAATGCTCGCCAACTCGACTTTACACACAATTGCGCCATCTATTGGATACTGATAAGCATCGCCACTTACTAATCAAGGTTGGTCTTTTATTCTTTTATTCACATGACTGATGATGGTGTCCTCTTCAAAAACATATTTCCATCTCTGCTCTCAGCCATTGCTGTAAAACACATAAAGGTAAGCACGTTAAAATTACGTCATTACAGTGCAACATTAAAAAAAGAAGCCTATATAGTATGTTTTGTAATTGTAACTGTAATAAAATAACGGGCGTATTATATTACAGTTACGTTGTCTAAAAGTCATGGAATTATTTCAATAATGCGTAAACATTATGTAACTTGCCTGGGACGTTGCAGTTACGTTGCCAGTTGGTAAGACATGAAATTACCAAGAAGTACCAATATGTTACGTAACATTTTTAATTTTGGGGGAAGGACTGTCCATGTGCTACAGAGTAATTTCAAGTATGAAGACTAAAACTGTTAGAAACTACTTCCTTAAGAAAGCTGACAATGGTTTAACTATATATAGACTATATAGCTTTTTGGTTTTGTTTGTAGGAAATCCAAATAGTAACAAAAATTTAGGTATCAGCAATGTATTTGTAGTAAAACTGTGGTAATACAAATATTAAGCAAACAATATACTACACCTTTTCTGTGATAAAACCACAGTAATTTTTAAAGTGATTTGATGATGAGATTTTTCTAGATGGGAAGGGAAACAGAAAAGTCACTGTTCCTCTTTATCCGCCATTTTGGCTCTTGTTGGCTCTAGTTTTTCAACAGAAACACAAGGCTGGAATTCTGATCCAGAATGGAAGTAGTTTCATGACCATGAACTACTCATCCTTTCGATTTTCTAGCAACATCAAATGAACACCAGGGGGCGGTGGGTGGTAAAACTTTCGAGCAGACAAAGATGGCGGTACGGAAGAAAGACGGCGGCCCGAATGTAAAATATTTCGAAGCGTCTGATACCGTCTCGCAGTTCGACAATGTCCGGGTTTGGCTGGGCAAGAATTATAAAAAGGTACCATTCGTTTATTTGTAACCAGCACGAACGGTCATTGGGGTATTTGTGCAGAAAAGGGCAGACTGATAAGGAGGCTCGAGGCGGGTAGGCAAAAAGCAGAGGGGAGGGCAGGAGATGGAGAGAAATCCAGCTGTTTAAAAACCACAGGCTGACGCGTCTCAAACAATAGAAGATGCTGGATGCGCGTCTTGAGAAAACTATTAAGATATAGCCAGAAATCGGTTTTACCTTTAACATTTAATGCCGTTTCCACGTCTTAGTGTATTCATTTGACTGTGTGTAGTAGGTTTTTATGAATGGCCTGAATAAGGTTTTCTTTTTATCCAAGGAAAGGCCACCTCGCATATCGAGGCTGCGGCATTGGCAAATCGCGTGCAGCGCAAGTGCGCGAATCCAGATGTGCGGCATGATCTTGTTTTGCGCGCGTTTTATATGTAAAGTAGCAATGTAATGCAGAAGATATAAATGGAATATTTTCTGTTCAACAGTTTACCCTTTAAAATGACTTCATGATTAATGAACATAGAAGAATTAAAGAACGTTCGGGCAAAAAAGTCTAATTTCCCGGTGGCTTATCAAGATATTTTACTTGAATAAAAGAATGTTATCCCCTGCCTTTAAAACGTCTCTTCATATAATGCAGCTCAATGCAAATCTACTTAGGGCTCTAAATGAACCTTTAATTTTGTGTTAATAAGTAGTGCTTATTTACCCAATTGTACAATTCATTAGTACAAGTCAGTGTGTTAACATTAAGCTCACTTTAAATAAGGACATTAAAGTATTTGTAAAGGAATTGGTATAGATAAACGCTTCTTCCTTCTACTATACAAACCCCAATCCAAAATAAAAGGTCTGGATTTTTTTAATGGCCAAGGTCAATATAGATATTTAGAGAGCAGGGTGGCAGCTATTACAATTTAGTGACAGCAAGAAAAAAAAAACAAGATCAAATGGAATAGGCATTTGTTTTTTTACAAAACATAGTGATCTGTTAATCTACGTGACCAATATATGTTCATCACTTATATTTATATATTTCCCTTGGGAATGATATAATCATAACAGTACCAAAATCTTTTGTCTGTTTTTGTGTTTTCAGTATATTCAGGCAGAGCCCCCCACCAATAAGTCTCTGTCGAGCCTGGTGGTTCAGCTTCTTCAGTTTCAGGAGGAAGTATTCGGCCGGCACGTTAGCAATCCCCCCCTCACTAAACTACCGGTACTTTTACAAGCCTTATTTCAAGCAAAAAAAAACATATAAAGGAAAGATATACATTGATATATGAATACATAAGAATACAAAAGCACCACTGTACGAAACGTGTAATGTCATCTTTTCTCAACCATAGATGAAATGTTTTCTGGATTTCAAATCTGGAGGTTCTCTCTGTCATATTCTGGCTGCTGCCTACAAGTTCAAGAGTGATCAAGGATGGTAATTTCTCCCTTTCTTCTTTTTCACATTACAAATATGTGACCCCAGTCATTTTTTGTGATTAACTTGATGTCTTTAGTATTGACTGAGTCAAAGCTGGGCAATGTCAAAGACGAGTACGAAATGTCAAAGATGGTTTCTTTAAAAAAAGATTGTTTATATTTTAAATGAAAATTAGAAATTTATCGTATAATAAACCAATTACACCTATAAAAACAAAACATTTTATAATAAATAAACATGATAAACGCACATATTTCTGTCGCTATGACTTCTACATTTTTTATGGCTATGACTTTTTTGATGCTCCCAGTGTCATAAGTAAAGTTTTAGACCTTAGCCCAGATTTCACAGACGGGGTCACATATGTTTTCCTCTGAAAGTATTTAGTTTCTTAGAATCGTTTGTACATCTATAGTTTTAACACATTACACAATAACATTATAATAATAATAACAAACAACATAAATGTCAGCCCAGTTTTGAAACCATGTAAAACTGTATATTTTTTAAGACTTATAGTATCTTATTATGTCTATTGGTCAATTAATATGAGTTTTCTAGTTGATGATATCTAGGGTGGGACAACAAACTTTTCATTTTCCTACAGATTAATAACTGCTGACAGTATTAATGGTGTTATAGTGAAATGTGGTAATTTACATTCAGACCCTTCATAGTGCATAGTGTGCAGAAATTCTTCTACCTTACCTCTCCTTTCATAGATTATACTATGAACAGCTACAGCTAGTCAACTGTGTTTGTCTCAATCATTTCTCTTACCGTTTGCTCCTTTGTGCTAGTGACTGCTTGCTCGTAATACTGGCATGTTTTTCCATTCCAAATACTTCAGAAATGTTAATTATTACATCTAATATCATATAAAAAGTTAGAGCATGTAAAGTTATTAGAGTAGCTTTATCAGTGGCGATTCTCTGACACTTGGTGTTATGACACACTAAGAAGTGAAGTGACTTGTGAGTCGTCTCCATTGTGGTGTGAATTTGTCCTTATTCTTCTGAACAATTTTTGCATGATATTTTTCTGGATCTGAACTTTCAGTCTCGGTATCAAACCTGCAGTGTCATAGTTTTTTAACATTGATATGCAAAAGTGCTAGTTCTGCCAAATGATACTTAAGGATTGTCGCTCTGTGATGTCCCTATCAGTGCTTTGGATTTATACAGCTATATTTTTGGGCCGTTTTACATGTTGATTAAAGCTGTTCATCTGTTAATTGTACACTCTGCTCTCTTTCAGGAGGAGATTTGACTTCCAGAACCCTTCAAGGATGGACCGCAATGTTGAGATGTTCATGACTATAGAAAAATCTCTGGTGCAGGTGTGTACCCAATACACACTTTCACGATGAGCCAGTCAAATGCTTTTGATATGTCAGTATCAGTTACAGTCACTCTTTGGATGTGTTAGTATTGTACATATCAGGGTTTGAAACATTAAATAACGCCAGATGTGCTCTTTCTCTGTGCAGAACAACTGTTTGTCCCGACCGGTGATTTACCTGAGTTCAGAGATAGAGCCCAAACTACTGGGAAAACTAAAGGACATTATCAAACGACACCAGGTATTTCCAAAATGTAAAAACCGAGGGAAAGAAAAAACATAGCTTTAAATAATTATAAACCCATTGGTTGCAAATGAAATTGATTAGGGTTGATTGATAAAGGTTAAATAATACATCTTTTGTATTATTTGTATGGCAATATTCATACAATATGTGTGCTCTGAAATTGTTTAAAAGGATGAAGAACAAACATGTAGAAAATGTAACTGCGCAATTTGCGCAAATAAGAAGAACATTGGAATAGTCACAAATTTACACCTGGTGTTGAATTTTGTATTGACATTGATTAAGATGATTATTGCTAGTAATTGCAAACAAATATTCAGTATATCGGCAAGGGGTGGGGTGATATTTTGCAATACACACATTTATTAAATGTTGTGTTGGGCTGGGGTGATTTTTTTATCCTTTTGGTTGAGCTGCCAACACATGACCAGCAGCAGCATGTATAATGATTTTTATAAATTATTTTGTGCTCTTACTTCTTGAAAAAGTTTTTAAAAGTTTAGTAATAAATGTTGAAATTTATTTTTGTTTTTTAGCAACAGAATTTTTAAAATAATTTACCTACAGAAGGTTCAGTTAAAACTGATTTTCAGTTTTATTTCTTAAATTCATTTCAATATACTGTTGTGTCATGAACCCAGTATTTGTGAGTCGATTGTATTGTTAAACACTAATATTGCCCACCGGTACATAAAATACCATTATCTGTAAATCAAGATTATGAAATAATACCTAGTATGACTAGATTTGTGTGTTTGTTTGTCTAGGGTTCTGTGACTGAGGATAAACTGTCCAGTTCTCATGTAGTGGTGCCTATTCCTGCTAGTTTGGAAGATGGTATGTTCTGATGTAAAGTATTGTTTTCAGTGAACAAATATGTTTGGATGTATACTTTTACTTTGTCATTTTAAAGCACATACAGTATTTACATTAATGATACAAAATGCATATTTATAAAACAATGCTTTAATCATATTGTGTTTGTAATATATGGGCTTTCCAGAGGAGTGGGTTCGTCCTGTTATGAAGAGAGACAAACAGATGCTGCTGCACTGGGGTTATTGGCCGGATAGGTAAGCACACACACACACACACACACACACACACACACACACACACACACACACACATTAGGTGTGTATGTGCCATTCTGTATTCATGTACTGTGTTTGTGATTCAGCTATGATACTTGGATCTCAGCCAATGAGGTGGAAGCTGCAGTGGAGGATCCGCCCACAGCTGAAAAACCCAGGAAGGTTAGGAACCCCCCCTCCCTCTCACCTCTCTCCATCTGTCTCGTGTTCTTTACCTCTCTTTTGGCTTTGTCTCTTTTGTTTGTGACACACATGCTCTCTCACTCTTCATCATGTTTGCAAATGACATCAGCAGTCTACACATTTCTGGGTAATTGTTAGCTCGTCTTCTGACTGTCAGTACCTGTGTGTGTTTCTAGGTCCATGCGAAGTGGATTCTTGACCTGGATCAGTTTAATGAGTGGATGAATGAAGAAGACTATGAAGTGGGAGAAGGTGGACCGAGGAGGAAGAGGATTTCAGCGAAGACCCTCACGGATGAAGTGAGCGCTCCAGATGAAAGGAGGGACAAAAAACCCAGCAGTGCCAAAAAGAGGAAACGCTCTCCTTCTCCATCTCCAACCCCTCCACCACAGGAAAACAAGAAGAAAAACACGAAAAAAGGGTATTTTTACAATTCTTAATTTGTGACATGTCAAACTTTTGAGGAAAATTGTTATTTGTGTATAAATAAACCTTTACTTAGAAGTAATAGTAATGCATAAGAACATAAAATTGGATAGTATTTTTTAAAAAAAAAATAAACATTGAAAATTTAAATAAAAGTAAGATCAAATAAAAAATTTATTTATTTTGCATTTTTAAATTAAAGACTTTTTAAAAAAAGATTGTTGGGATCACTTTCTTTTTATATCTGATAAACAACAAACATTGACAACCTGTCAAATTCACTTTGAATTTAAAGGGACATTTAAAACATGAACCTTCAACGCACTAGCTTAGAATAAACACACCATTACTATCTGTTGGTATGGATGCTATTATAGTTCATTTTAGTTATCTCTCTTAATGTGAACAGGTCTTTATACTAAATAAATAATCTGGTAAGTTTTAATAGACGCAAGATATCATGGTGTTTTTCCTGTCCTTCTTTACTGACCGTGAAACTGTATTCGTATTCCAGGCCAACTACTCCCTACACTAAGTCCAAACGAGGGCAGAGAGGAGAAGAAGAACAGGAAGATCTGACAAAAGATCTAGATGAACCTTCACCTGTACCTGCAGTGGAAGAAGCCACACTACCTAAAACAGGTACATTTATCAACACATTACAGTTTTTATCTAAATGTTTAGCCTAGATTGTGTGTAATTGGGATATTTGTGTGTGCATGTGTGTGTAGTGACTAAGAAGGACTCAGATTCTACTCCAGTGAAAGGAGGAACTATGACAGACTTAGGTACGTATCTGTACGTTAGTCTTTGTCTAGCACACCTGATGACCAGTAAAGGTGAGCGTGTAATTTCTGTGCTGCTAATAACGGCAAGTGGAATTGCAAACTATTCCATTATTCAGTTCTAATATTCCATTATCTTTAAGATCACTCTAAAAGTGATTCACTGATATCATTCCTATTTATCATGTATTAGTGTTACAGTTGTACTGGACTATTCTCTTAATGTAGAATGATAAAGCTTTGTAGTTATAGTTGTCCTTGGTGAAAACATGGTTTGATTCAACTCAATCTGATTTTTCTTTTCTTTTACATTCACACCTAGATGAGCAAGAGGATGAATCAATGGAAACAGTAGGAAAGGTATGAATGACTTCAGTTTATGTGAACCACATTTCTCCTCATGCCAGTTTATTTTTATTTCATTTCTAATTTATTGCATTTTTTGTTAGAAATTGTTAGAAATTGTGCAACAATTTGAGTGTGTGTTATTAGGAGGAAGAAGAAGGTTCCCCCAGTGTGAAGGGAGAGCCAATAAAGGGTTCGGACCTCCATGAGGATAATGTCACTGAACAGACCCATCATATCATTATCCCAAGCTATGCTGCTTGGTTTGATTACAACAGGTAGTGTAATTACTCACTGCTTTCTTTGTGTGTTATTGCCAAAATGGATTAAGGAGACTGCTGTGGCTTTTATTTCTGGGTATTGTTTAACCTCACATAACCTTTAACCTCACATTAAAGAGATAGGTCACCCAAAAATTTAAATTCTGTCATAATTTTTTCACCCTTATGTCATTCAAACTTTGTATATGACCCTTTTTTTGTGGAACACAGGAGAAGATATTTTGCAAAACGCTGGTTACCGGCATCCATTGACATCCATTGTACCTTGTGTTCATACTATGAAAGTGAATGGGTGCCGGTTACCAGCATATTGCAAATATCTTCTACTGTGTTCTGCTGAAGCAAGAAAGTCATACAGGTTTTTATTTTTGGGTGAACTATCCCTTTAACCTTACAAACTGTATTAAATTCAATGATTGGTTCTATTTCAAATCTTACGTAGATCAAGACTTTTCTGACAAACTGTTTACTACCCAAAGTTGCATAAAACTAGCCAATCAGAGTACAGCTTGCCATTTGTTCAATAGTATGCATTCTGATGGTGTGTTGGCTGATGCTGAGACAAACGTCAGATTTCTAAAAATGTCTCTTTCTGTCTTTAGCGTTCATGCTATAGAGCGCAGAGCACTGCCTGAATTTTTTAACGGGAAGAACAAGTCTAAGACTCCTGAAATGTAAGTAAACTTCACCATGTCTGTTAGTGAACACACACAAACTCCATCCTATGTTCACTATATCCATCTTTTCACTCTTCTGCTGTGTTACAGTTATCTGGCTTACCGTAACTTCATGATCGACACATATCGACTGAACCCACAGGAGTATTTGACCTCCACGGCTTGCCGTAGGAACTTGGCTGGAGATGTTTGTGCCATTATGAGGTCTGGAGAGAGAATTGCACAATGAAAATGTTGTTTTATTTTTGCCATTTTGTGGTTATTTTTATTATTTTGATGCACGCTGACTGTAACATTTTTTTTTTTTATGAGCAGGGTACATGCGTTTTTGGAACAGTGGGGATTAATTAACTATCAGGTGGATTCTGAGAGCCGACCGACTCCCATGGGACCTCCACCTACATCACACTTTCATGTGCTGGCAGACACTCCCTCAAGTTTGGTACCACTGCAGCCTAAATCGTCTCAGGTATAAAATGTTGTCTAGGTCATAGCCATAGACTCATTAGGAACTTAGTATGATGAATATGATACATATGATAAATTATAATGTGTTTTATTTACAGATGTAGGGCAACATTAGTCTGGTTTAAAAATAAAAAATTTTTTTAATTAAATGAGAAAATCTGTAATAATTATTGTATTTGAATATTAAAGTCTGAACTCACACAGAGGTCACACGGGCATTCATGCCATCCCAGAAGTATACGACTTCCTTTCCCAAACAGTTCATTTTATATTAAAATGACATCATGTTATCTTCCCATTTGGGATCCAAAATGTTGAATCTTTAAAAAGCACATAAATCCATAATTAAATCAACACTTTACACTTCATTTACTTGATTTATTTTGTCTAAACTCTCATTTGTTCTTTGCTTCCTCTAGACTTCGACCTCACAACAAATGCTCTCATTCCCAGACAAAGTGAAGGACAAACCGACCGACCTGCAGAACTTTGGACTAAGGACAGACATGTACAGCAAGAAGACCGGCCCAGCTAAAGTACGAACAACTTAACAGCTAGATAAACGCATGTCTAAGATATATGATATAGAAATATGAAGTATGGAGATGGTTTTGTGAATGTTGAGCTGTGAGAAAGATTATGGGTCATTTTCTCTCATTCTGCAGAATAAAAATGCAGCCAGTGCCACTCGGGAATGGACAGACCAGGAGACCTTACTGATGCTGGAGGTATGGTATACACATATATGTATATGTAGAAGATAATTTTATAACCACTTAACAGTCTTCTACCACGAAGTCGAAATTCAAGCAATCCCTGTAGTTTTACGTCCGGGAGAACCAAATAAGCGACACACACACAGAAATATGTCTCAGTTGATTCTCAGTTTAATATTAGCCAAACAGAGGCTTAAATTCATTAGTACAAAATGGTTGAGTTCGAAAACAGCAACGGCAGTTGTTTTCCAACAGTTATCAGAACAGAAAGTACAGACTTAAGCAGAAAACCATTCTCAATAATAAGAGCCATAAAATAATATTTTACATTAGCCACCTTAAATCATTTATGATTTAAATGTTAGGATTGTGACTACAAAAAGCTTATTCTAATAATTCTTATATGTATAACACATTTTAATTATAAACTATATATTTAACTAGCAGATATGTGACCTTGTATGTAAAAACCCAGCTAAAGTTATTTTTTGTGATTTATTGTTTTCTACATAGAATCATCCTACATAATGTAAAGAACATTCCTTGAAAATATAACCTTGATATTTTTAATGTTTATTGAATATTGGCCATGTTAAAGATTGAAAACAATCAAACATTAAAAGGATAGTTCACCCAAAAGTAAAAATTATTTTATTATTTACTCACCCTCATGTCATTTTAAACCTGTATGACTTTCTACAAAACACAGAAGAAGATATTTAGCAAATCGTTGGTTACAATAGAACTCAATGGGTGCCGGTAACCAGCGTTTTGCAAAATATCTTCTTCTGTGTTCCACTAAAGAATCATATACAGGGTTTGAATGACATATCGGTGAAAAAATTCTGACAAAATCTTTATTTTTGAGTGAACTATCCCTTTAATGCTCGTTATCTCGAAATTTTATTTTTAGACTTTAGCCTGGTTTTCACATACAGGGTCACATATATTATCAGCATCATAATTTGAGTAGAAAATAGAATTAAAAACGAATATAATATAAACAGTTTTCAGAATTCCGTAGCTTTTTGCTTTATTACTAGCAAAACTATCGTAAGTTGTTTTTTCTTTTCAAATTTAAATTAGATTTCAAATACCAGATTTCAATGCAGTGTCCTCTGTCTTGCTCATTTACACTCACACAACTATCTTTTTTCTCCTTTTCAGGGTCTTGAGATGTATAAGGACGACTGGAATAAAGTATCAGAGCACGTAGGGAGTCGCACACAGGACGAGTGCATCCTCCACTTCCTGCGTCTACCGATAGAAGACCCCTACCTGGAGGACAGCTCCTCAGCCATGGGCCCGCTCGCCCATCAGCCAGTTCCATTCAGTCAAGCTGGAAATCCTGTCATGAGCACTGTGGCATTTTTGGCATCTGTAGTCGACCCTCGTGTGGCCTCCGCTGCAGCTAAATCTGCCCTTGGTAAGGAGTCTCTCGTCATGATTTGCTGATTTATCACCATTATATAAACACTTCCAACAAAATGTTACCACGTTGCAAATGTATTAATTTCTGGAGCAGTTGTGTCAGTGTAAACATCATGTTTCTCTTCTTGTTCTCAGAGGAGTTTTCTCGGATGAAGGAGGAGGTGCCGGCTGCTTTGGTGGAGGCTCATGTGCGTCGGGTGGAGGAAGCAGCTAGAACCAGTGGCAGGCCGGACCCTCTCTATGGCCTTGAGGGAAGCGGCATCGCCGGTACGAGCCTTGAGGATTCTGACAAACCCGGTAACACACCCACACACATATTGTCACTTTGATGGACACTATTAAAAGTACAGAATAGTGAGAAAGTAGCTGTGCATGTTTGGTTTTCAGCTGAGGAGAGCACTGAGGAGACCAAGAGCAGCGACGGCCAATCCAGTCAGGATAAGCGGGACAATAAGGTAACTTAAAAATTAGCATTTCTCATTGAAATAAAAGACAAATGCATGCATTTGTAATATTGACATGTTCTATATTATGTTCTGTAGGAGAGCAAAGATGGAGTCAGTGAAGAGGAGGATAAACAAGGAGAGAATGGCAAGAAAGAGGAAGAGAGAGCGAAAGAACCAGAGACGGAGAGAGAAACAGAGAAGACAGAGCCAGAAATTGGTGTGTATAAGCAATACTTGATGCACACCTGCTTACAAAAGTCAAATACTTCATGAAAGATAAATACAATACTCTTTTTCAGCGGACGGTGAGAAGGAGAAAGAACGGAAGGAGGGATCAGAGGAGGGTCAGAGGGACGGAGAGAGCGAGGGAGAGAAGAAAGCAAAGGTGGAGAGGGATGTAGGAGAAGGAAATCTGGCCACCGCTGCTGCTTCTGCACTTGCTGCTGCTGCTGTGAAAGCGAAAGTGAGTGAATTGGTGACATCACAGCTGGCAAGTGATTGGTCTACAAACGAAACGTTGAACTCTATCTGTTCTGATTTCCTTTCTTTCAGCACCTGGCTGCAGTGGAGGAGAGGAAGATCAAGTCTTTAGTTGCTCTGCTTGTGGAGACCCAGATGAAGAAACTGGAGATCAAACTTAGACACTTTGAAGAGTTGGAGACCATCATGGATCGAGAGAGAGAAGCGGTAAGGCATCATGGGTAATCATATGTAAGTGCTTACATACAGTGGCCAGTATCCAGATCTTTGTGTTTTAAACTGTCTGTTATATGTTTTTGTGTTTATATAGTTAGAGTATCAGAGGCAGCAGCTTCTTGCTGATCGTCAGTCCTTTCATATGGAGCAGCTGAAGTATGCAGAGATGAGAGCCCGGCAGCAACATTTCCAGCAGATCCAACACCAGCATCACAGTAACCAGCCCGGCAATCAGCCAACAGCTCCAACTGTAACCCACCAGCCTGTCCCGAATGCCTCTGCCCCACCCCCAACACAAAGCCCTGCTAATGCCCACAGCGAAGCTCCGCCTCCACCAACCTCTCACAGTTCCCCCCCTACCAACGCACAGGCTGGAGGAGCACATGGTAGTGACATGCACACTTGACAGTCATGTGGTCACAGTTTATTTCCAAAAGGTTACAATAGGTACAATATCGGAACAGTAGGAATATTTTGGGTAAGGAAAAATACACGTGGCCCTGAAAGAAGCAGCCGATTTTCTGCGCTTATTTTAAGAGAAAATCTGGACTTTGTTGGTAGCTGAACATCAGGCAAGCATTCAGAGTTTTGTAGGCATACATTCTGTATGCGCTTGTAATTTAGATATTATTAGTCATTATATGACTTCCTTTCTTCAGCTGAACACAATTTTATATTTAAATGCTGCCATCATGTTAGTTTCTTATACGGGATCCAAAATGACAAAGCTCCAAAAATCATTATCACAGTGGGTTAATGTCTTCTGAAGCAAAACAAAATGTTTGTAAGAGAAAACTATTAGTGTTGTGAAGTTATTCAGCAATCGTTACATAAAGTATTAATGTGAACATAAAGTTCAGCGTGGTAAATTTAACTATGGTTATAGTTAGGGATGCACCGATACCGATATTGGTATCGGGCCCGATACTGGGCTCATGTACTCGTACTCGTAAAAACACTCCGATACTAAAGGCCGATACCCTGTGACATCATCGACAGAACTTTCAGTGCACAGAGACTTCGGCAGCAGCGACAGAATGTATTAATAAATAATATTTTAATAATGTTAACAAACCAAAAAATTTTAACAAACCAAGGGCATAATAAATAATATTTTATAATGCCCTTGGTTTGGCTATGGAAATTATTAGATACTGTGAAAATTATTTGTACATTGATAACCTTGTGACAAGCAGGAAAAAAAATGGTTTGAGTTACAGTTGTTCATAATTACAGATAAGCTGTCCTAAAATTATTAGTCTCACTGTGTCATTACTTGGAAAACTGGCAGATCCCAAAAAACAGGTATCGGTATCGTCGAGTACCAGGAAAAAAATATCGGTACTCGTACTCGGTCTTTAAAAAATGGTATCGGTGCATCCCTAGTTATAGTAATTCTTGCACATGTGGTTACTAGTTGTCTTATGCATGTTTGGACTTGAGAAATCCATAATTGGTGCATTGGATTCTCAATGGCAGATTAATGTATCAATACATTTCTACACCCCTACTCTCCACACATTCTTAATTAAACTCTTACTTTGTTTATTACTTTTTGTGGTTATTTAGTTTGTATTTTATTACATTGTGTTAAATTGTATCTCTTGTTTTTGTTTGCTTTCTTTTAGATTCAAGCACTCTATTACCAGGGGATTCTCTCTATACAAATGCCCCTGTGGGCCCAACACAGTAAAGAGAGTGTCAACAATCAAAAGGAGATGAGATAAAAAGAAATAGCGATAAAGGGAGCGATATCTTCTTTGTTTTTATCACTTTCATCATTTTTGGGAGAAAATTATATAAACAGATTTGGCCAGCATCTTGAACTTAACAGAATTCACAACAAATTGATAAAGCTAAACCAAGATAATCTTGAGACTGACTGTCAGAAAAAAATAAAAAAGATGACCTTTGGTTTGGACATCCAGAAAGGTCCTGTTAACACCCAACAAAAGCACTCCAAACCCTCAAACCGTCTGCATTTAAGTACCAGACACAAGATTTAGCCCTGGAAGGCTAAAAATACCAATTTCCAATAATGTCGGACCTTCAGACGAACTACATGATCCAGAAATCTGCACCTGTACCGAGATCCAGAAGTGGTACCTGTGATCTGCAGTCCAGAAGCACCTTGATGTAGGTACTTGAGACTCGCGCTGAAACTACAGAAAAAAGAAAATCGAGAAATTGCACTTTTAGAATGTTACTCTAACTTTACTTATTGGAGGGGTGAAGCATCAAGTCGAATTAGCCTTGACTTAATGTTTTCTTTTATCAGTGTTCTTTTTATCACTAAATCTTTGTATTTGTTTTCATAGAAGCACTCAATTTGGAAAGTCTGAAGAGAAACCTGACTTTAAAATTGTTACTGTATGCGTGTGAATGTTGGTTTTGCTTATGGGAAAATGTGAAGGCTTCAGTGGTTTGGCCTGTTTTTGTATGTACGATTAGATTTTAGCATGAGAAAAAAAAGAGGACAAGTTAGTATTAAATCTGTTTACTTTGTCTTGACAACGTACTGTAAACCGGGAAATCATGTCATCAATAATTGAAGTTTGCATGTTATTTTTTGGATATGTGTGCAGATATACACATCATCTGCCACATCATCTGTTGCTTTACATTTTTAACAGGCAAAAGTAGTGTTGTTCTTTATCTCATGGCTGTGTTAATGAGGATACGACAGAGACTGGGTTTTTTTTACCGGGACAACAAAAGCCTGATTATGTGTCATATTTTAAACAAATGCAGATCATCATACAAATTCTATAATTTTTGTGAGATCACATCACATATTTCAGTATCCAGTGTTCATTCTTGAATTCAAAGTGTTAGACAATAGTGTTGTGTGTGTAGGAGTGTTTTAGTATCAGGCCAAACCCATAGAAGTATTCACCAAATGAAGGAGAATTGTTTTATTTTGTTCCAGTTAATGGCAACTACCTGATCAGTCCAGAGAAGGGATTTTAAAGTTACATTTGCAGCTGTGGTCAATGTGTTTTGTCTTCATATTGTAACCGTCCTATTTTTGTACTTTTATACATTTCTTTACACTATTATGAATGCTGTTATCATATTATACACGTCTGTAATGTTTCTTTCTCTTTCTGATTGTGGATGTTCTGTTATGTTGATGTGAAAGTCAATCGCTTTATACAGTGAGACTGGACTGTGTGTGCGTGTGCGTGCGTGCGTGCGTTCGTCCATGCTCTGTATGCATGCTCACATTCTTTTCTTTGTGTTTTTTATTGACATTCATTCGCCTTCTTTCCAGAATACAATGTTAGCACTGATGGAATCAGAAATAGTGATAAAGTATCAGATTCAATATATACACTCCTGCTGTAATATTACTTGCCGTTTACATCATCACTCATGTGTACGCACAAGTATGCAGTAGTCGAACATGCAGTATTACTGACAGAAGGTTGACGTCAACCTCACAGATTTGCACGCATCATAACTAGTGTTACATGTCATTCGACCAATTTGCCCAGCTCTTGAATCTGTCTTTTACATTGTAGTGGTAAGTAGCTGTCATTTTTTATATTTTGTTTATACTTCTTTTTAATGGTGACTTCGGAAACTGGTGACCATTGTGTTGAGATGTGTGTGAATGCTAGACAACATTTGGTTCGTCTTTTGTGGAGAGGATAGCAACTGTTTGACTAAGAATGGATCAGTAAAAAAGGTTCTTCACAATAAAAGACATCACCAATGATTTGAGCTTTTTCTTAAGTACTTTCAGATATAAACCCATTTTTAAAACAGATTATTAAGAGGAAGATGTCATGGCTCCCATAAATGAACCACAGAAGTTATTTATTTTTCTTAAAAAACAAGACCCGTACACACAAATTTTAAAATTGTTCCCACAGTTTAACAAATCGTTGCCACGGACTAATAAACCGTACCCACGAGTTTACAGTCAGTGCTCTCAGTTTCGTTAACCGTACCCTCAATTTTTGAAATCCATGCCCAGGCTTTCGCAATCCACAGTTTTTTATATATATGTTTATTTAAATATATAATTAAATATATAAAACTTTCTTAACTCACGGTTTATAAATCCGTGGCCACGATTTGTTAAACTGTGGAAACAATTTTAGAATCTGTGTGTACGGTTTTCAAAACCGTGACGACGGAATTGCGGGTCTTGTTTTTTTTCTTCACCACCAGGTGACCTCGCGGGCTCCGTAGTAATGTGCAAACTCTTAAGGAAGAAACATAAAGTAGTCTATACTTTTATTTTTTATTCTTTTCTCCTTTTGTCACTATTTAAATTAGAAGCAATCATCTCAGGATTGACCAATGCTAAAACAACACAGAATAAACTCACAAACCACTAAATACCGACGTGCTTAAACTAGTGTTATATAAAAAAGAAGTAATGCAGACTTGGAGTGAAAGTATTTTAATCATCCCTTTCAGGTTCAGGCACGTTGTAACGTAAGCCGAAATAGCTCAGTTGGGAGAGCGTTAGACTGAAGATCTAAAGGTCCCTGGTTCGATCCCGGGTTTCGGCATTTTTGTTCGGCTGTGTTTCTGTAGGTCAGTTGGTAGAGCATTGCTGTATCAGCGCAAATGTCGTATGTTTAGACACTTGCAGACCTTTGATGAAGTGTATAGCTTGCCCTGAATGCACTGCAAGTCGATTTGGATAAAAGCGTTTAAAATGTATATAAGCTCACAATCACACACAGTACAAAGTGGAGTATTATCCAGCCACTAGTCGGCAGTATTTACAATATTGCAATTTTGTTAAACACTTCTGTGAGAGTAACAGACAGTGAATGTTTAAAATATATTTTTTATCTTGCATTTAAACGATCTAACATTGTAACGATCAAAGTGACTGACTGATGTAGAGTCATGTAATTGTATACATACTATAAACGTCTGTAGGTTGTTATCTGTTTATGTAAACACAGAACCATTTAAATGTTTCCAGTCATCGCATTCCCATACAAACACCTTCACATACTCCTAATATGGTAGTGTGTTGTAAGACACTTGCTGGGAGACAAAAGCCAGTGATACATTAATAAACAATACTGAAATGACAGCGGTCAGTCCAACAATGCCCTACAAGGTAACCCATACTATATGACCACAACTCTAAGATAAAGAGAGACCACCAAAATGTTTTTGAATATTTATTATGTTAATGAACAGCAAATGTCAAATGACTGACAAACACATTCTGGGCATTCTGACAATAGGGTAACCAAAAATAGTAATAGGAGCTGATCAAAATGTCTCTCAAAGTTTTAAGACTCAGATGGGGAGGATACTGACACTGAAAATACATGATGTGTGGTGGAATGTAATAGTGAATGGAAGGTATTCAAGCAAAGCTATGGACATCAGTGGAAGTTTTTCAAATGAAATGAGCAATGCTTCTCCTTAAACATGACAAAAGGCACTTAAGGAAAAATAAGGAATAAACCATTTTAAAAAAGCTTATGTGGAAATACTGAATTACATAAGTGGGAGGTTGACAGACCAAATAAAATAAAACAGACGTGTTTGAAACCTTCAACCGCTCATGACCATCCTCACGAGTTCTGCAGAAGATAAAAGAAAGAGAATGTATGAGAGAGTGCGCAAACGAAATTCAAAAACAGGAGATTAGTAAATGTTGCCATGGAAACCAAACACAAGTTCTAGAACACAAGTTCTAGGTTGTTCCAGACCCCTAGACAGTCAAACACCAGCACTAATACAGTCAAACTACATCCCTGGAATACTCAATAACAAACTGGGGGAGAAATGCAACAAAGAATGATGTGACAGAGGAGGAGGAAGAATGATCATACAGGCCTAGAAGATAGAATGAAGTTAGCTCCTTATAAAGACATTCAGAAAAGAGATAAACAACACATATAACATACATACATACATACATACAGAGAGAGAGAGAGAGAGAGAGAGAGAGAGAGAGAGAGAGAGAGAGAGAGAGAGAGAGAGAGAGAGAGAATTTCTTTAGGTTTCAATACTAGAAGTTCATATCACTCATATCGTTTTGCTTATATGTTTTTATATGCCATAACAAAAAACAAATTATAGTATATATTATAAATTATTAATACTACCGTGCCTTGCAGCCACTATAATTAAGGTAAACAACTATTTTTGGGTGGGTATAAGAGTGACCAGCAAACTCTGTTTGCACTAGTGTTAGCGCTAGCACCAGCATAGCATCACCATGGCAACAGTGGATTTCAGGGGACGCCTATGCACATGCAGAGATGCAACATGCCAGGCTAAAGCCAGGGAACGCAGTAGAGAGGAAGCTGCTGGAGAAAAAATTAATTGAATAAATAAGAACAGATATATCATTGCAGGGCTGACCGTACCCTCTCCTCAGCCAGCCATAATGTGACGCACAAATGCTGTCAAAAGGAAATAGCAAATGGGTTAAATACAAAATGCTAAAACTGAATGTAGTATGTGGTACAAGACCATAGGATTATCTCATTGTACCTTCATAATTGATGCAGCCATTAGCGTCCTCATGTCCAGCCAAAAGAGTTTCCACCTCTTCTTCTGTCATCTTCTCACCTAGATAACAGATTACATTTTCCTTGATAAACAAAATATGTTTCAGTACACAAGGCCATTCTGAAGAGCTGCAAGGTTATTCTAGAGTTTTGTTTACAGTACATTCATAGACGAGACGGTGTGATATAAAAGGCAGAATTTGAACAGTCAAGATTTATTAATTTGATCTTTATTTTGCAAAAAACTTTATTTTTTAAAAGATATAAATGAAATAAAAAATATGCAAAGTTTAATAATACATTACAGTCTATTAAAGAAAAGTCTGTTAGGGCAAGAGTGTCATTGTCTGTCTCTTTACCCAATGTAGTAAGGACGTGTCTTAGCTCAGCGCCCATCACAGTTCCATTGCCTTCTTTGTCGAACACCCGCAGTCCCTCCACGAAATCCTCAAAGGAACCCTGATCCTTGTTCTTAGCGACAGCCTGCAACATGGGCAGGAACTGCTCGAAGTCTAGCATCTTCATATTCATATCTGAGAAAAAGCACCAAACAGAGAGTGCTTTTCACACCAGCAAAATTCAGCCAGATAAGACAGAATTCAAGCAGAATTTATTTACTTTTAATTGACTAATGATGAAAAAGGCAGATCAGACAAATCACAATGACTTTTTTTTGTGCTTCTGAGTGCATTTAAATTAATTTAAATTGACAAGCAGCAACACCCATCAGCCGTGCTTATATTAAAAACATAGCACTGCTGTCTCTTTTTACCTTAATATATCTAATAATTAATCAATAGATGATAATATAATAGGCACACTAGAGCTTTACCATCACTACTGGGGTTGCCAAGTACTTTGAGGACCTCAGAATTGACAGGGTTCTGCCCCAGAGCACGCATCACATCCCCACACTGATTGTACATGATCTTCCCATCTCCTGTTCGGTCAAACAGGAGGAAGGCCTCTTTAAACTCTGTATGTGGGGGAAGAGAACAACCCTGATATAAACAATGCAAAATCTAATCGTTTACATAACAAATACCATTACGAACCATCTGTTCACCATTAAAACTATTACAAAGTTCCTTTATGTAGTGTGTTGGGGTCTCATTCTAGTACGATTTAAAGGGATAGTTCCTTAAAATAATAAAATTATTTTATTATTTACTCAGCCTCGTGTCATTTCTAACATGTATGACTTTTTCTTTTGCAGAACACTAAAAAAGATAATTTTAAGAATGTTGGCAACTAAACAACATTGGGCACCAATGACTTTCCCCATTGTATGGACACAAAATCACTAAGACATTTCTAAAAATATGTTTTTGGTGTTCTACAGAAGAAAGAGTCTTATATAGGTTTTGAATGACACAAGGGTAAATGAGAATTTGGCAGAATTTTTATTTTGGGGTGAACTATCCCTTTAATTGTGTTGTATTGATTTCCATCTGCTGGAAATTCCCACTTATAAAACCTAATATTACCCATAGAGACCACTGTGGTTTTGCTCTCAAAGGCAACAAAGACGTTTTGCTTTAAAAGGCACTAAGTTCTTGCTAGAGGTCTTTCAGATCACTATGATAGCACTGTTGACGCTTGGCAGAGCAGCTCACTGGAATGTGGCGCTTCCAGAGTGAAACCTCACGGACAGACACACTATCACACACACATATACACTACTGCTGCTATTAACCATATATGGGCAGAAGAAACTGAACTCCACACTTCATAAGCCACAACAGCTTTCCTAATAAACAACGGAGCACATTTCACAATGAGCAGACAGCCGCTAATATGGCCTGCTGAGAAAAGTGTGTAGTGGGCCTGTCTTAAAATCAAGTGAACTAGCCGGTCTTGACAGCACGCTGAGCATCACAAGCACGTCAATAGTCAAAATACAGTACAGACATCTTAGAGACGCACAGCTGCTTTGCGATAGCTGAAAAACGTATCTCGCAATTTTCACGCTTTGTTAAAATTTGATCTTTAAAACAAGCTAACAGACGTTATTATGATGTTTTCTTTAATTAAAAGGCAGCCCATTTTCGTTAGTGCTGATCATACAGTCTCTGCACGCGACGCATCTGTAAATGTTCTGCAGTCCACCGGCATCGAATCATCGTCTAATTCAACGCTGTTCTGTACATTAGTAACACATCACCTGTGTCCAGCTACACATGGAGCTGCATTCACATTGGACTGCACAGCTGGTCTGTCAGATATCCAGGCCTACTTCTGTTTCACATTCATGTAACTAGCAACACAAAGTAACTATAACCTCGATTACCTCAATGTGCATCATTTCTGGCATCAAGCATAGATATGTATGATAATATACACATAGGCAATGTGGCTGACAAGTGTAAAACACAGGGAGGTGTGTAATCCCGATGCTATGGTACAATATACAGGATCATAATATGTATGTGCCATCACTCACCACAGATCTGGTCCTCTGTAAAGTCAGACTGTCCATGCCAGGAGGAGGAGGGCAACAGAACACAAAGCACAGATTAATCTGGTACTCCAATAAAGGATGTTGATTATATTCTCAAACCAATACATAGATTAATATTAATGCGTGCGAAGGTTACATTTAACATTTGATATTGATGAACCCGTTGACGGTATGACTAACGCGTATTCCTTGCACTGCACTGATAGTAAGTGATGGCTGGGTATAGAAACGTACTCACCATGACTGCAGTGGTTAAGGATGAAGCACAGGGAGCGTCTGCGCGCACGGCCGCTATGTGAATTACAGTATAGGAACGCACACTATAACGGTGCTACAGTGACAGTTACGTCATGACAACCCGATTCAAGCGAATTCGGCCAATCAAATGGTGCGGGAGCTGGTTTCGCTCCACTGTCATTACCAATGTGTTAGTATTACATGCGCATTTCCTTTTAAAACCGTAATGACTATCTTCCTCTCATACAACGACATCTTGTGGCTAACCTTCAAAATACTTGTTCGGCAAACACAACAGTAAAAGACTTATTAGGTGGGAGAACAAGCTAAAACACATTACACAACGAATGGTTTAGGTCCAAGACCGGTTCGGGTTGCATTAATAGTAAAAGTGATGTCCGGGGGAAATATTTACCATTAATGTTCTACATTTACCTTTAATGCTCTTTTAGGGTAGATTAGAGTTGTGATTAAAATATTATTAGATTATAAAGTATTAGATTAAAATATGAGGAAAATGGACAAACACTAAACGTTTAAGGTATTTATTGGATATTTGGCAAAAAGGCAAACTGCACTGTATCATATGGGTTTTATTCGAATATACAACTACATAGAAAAAAAAAAAAAGCTGACAGAAAAACAAAGACAAATGGCTACTATCCGTGATTAATTTTGGTTGATCCTGTCTTGTTGAAATATTTTGTTGTTATTATCCTTGACTGTCTTTATAAACTTTACATCTGTCTTATATATAATTTCATACTTCACTTCAATTCACTGTACTAATTCTTTGCCAACCCTTATATTTTCCCCAAAGCTGAGCATGAGGTTAATTATATTGTTTATGATGATATAATATTGGATATTAATATCCATTATTATTAATAATTTATTAGTAAAAAGCGACTTTTATCCAAAGCTTGACATCACTGTAAGGGCCAACAACCGTAGTCGTAGTTGTTGCCTGCTGTAAAAGCAGAATTGATGTGCTTATTCCACCAGATGGCAGTAAAGACTCATGTTGGTGATATTTCAGGCCAGGAGATATTTCTCAAACACACATGCAGTACAAGAGAGATGTCAGATTTGCATAGTATTAAAAGAAAAAAAGTAAAGCTCTGTTATATGGTCATTTTGTAATATAGGAAAGCGGATTGGTAGTAAAAGCAATTTTTGTAGTAAAATGCAACTGCGATGGCATCTAATATTTTATATCATATATTTTTTTATTTGTGGTGGTGGCGGCACAAAAGTTGATATTCACAAGTTTAAGGCAGCTTAGTTGTTATTCAGTAACATCTCATTATGCACCAATGACCACTCTCTTGAATAAACCAGCAAACATATTTAATAGGGCTGAATATATTATGGATGTATAAGATATGGCCGAATTCATTTGTTGGTTAAGATGCAAAACAATTAAAGTATTGTTAAATAATTTATCATTTAAAGCATGATTAATAAAAATAACTGCTTTCAGTGAATGACAAAACAAATTTCATAGAAGTTTATTCTTTAAGGAAGCATCCATTTCATATAACACCAAGTCCCTATTTTCTCTTTCAGACTCTTCTCACTCCACCTGACCGGTGCTTTCTCCACGCTGGAAGCGTATAAAGTCTACCACACGTGCATCGTGCAGAGTCAGGTACTGTCCCACTGTATATTTGGAATCTGGGAGGAAGGTCTGGGGCAAGAGTCTTGTCTCAGAGTCACCACATGGTATATCGTCCATGTTCCCAAGAGTAACTGGTGCTTCGCCCACTACGTGTTGCCCTAGTTTCCTTCCTAAAATTTCTGTGCCCTCCTTCGGTCCACCCTGGAACACAACCAGCGCTCCATAGCGCCCCATCTCCATGCCAACCTGCCCAGGAACGGCCCCGTGAACGTATGCGCCAATGTGCCAGTCAGAGGGAACGCCAAGTGACACAGCTCGCCTCATGCCGATGTTCTCACCCAAGCGCCCTGAAGGGGGAAAAACAGATTAGATTCCTTAAATAAGGAGCAATTATATATGATAAAGAGTTACGGAGCAGACAAGAAAACAAGGCGTGTTGGGAAAGTTCCCATGTACAGTTAGGTCCATATATATTTGGACACAGGCATAATTTTCATACTTTTGGCTCTGTATGCCACCAGAATAAAATTAAAACAAAACAATCCAAATGAATTTGAAGTGCAGACTTTCAGCTTTAATTCAAGGGGTTGAACATAAATATCAAGTACACATTTTAGAAACTGCAACCATTTTGAAATTGTAATTGGACAAATTAATATAATCATAAATAACATGTTAATTTTTAATACTTTGTTGAGAATCCTGTACTGGCAGTGACTGCCTGAAGTCTGGAACCCATGGACATTACAAAAGACTGGGTTTCCTCCTTTCTGATGCTTTGCCAGGCTTTAACTTCAGCTGTCTTTAGTTGTTCCTTGTTTGTGGGTCTTTCTGCCTTTAGTTTTGCCTTTAGTTTTGCCTTCAGCAAATGAAATGCATGCTCAATTTGGTTGAGATCAGGTGATTGACTCGGCCATTGCAGAATATTACACTTCTTTTCCTTCAAAAACACCTGGGTTGCTTTTGCAGCGTGTTTTGTATCATTGTCCATCTGTACTGTGAAGCGCCGTCCAATCAAGTTTGCTGCATTTGGCTGAATCTGGGCTGACAGTATATCTCTAAACACTGCAGAATTCATCCGGCTGCTTCTGTCTTCTGCCACATCATCAATAAACACCAGTGACCCAGTGCCACTGGAAGCCATGCATGCCCATGCCATCACACTCCCTCAACCATGTTTTACAGATGATGTTGTGTGCTTTGGATCATGAGCTGTTCCAAGCCTTCTCCACACTTTTTTCTTTCTGTCATTTTGCTACAGGTTAATCTTAGTTTCAGAACTGGTCTGGCTTTTTTACAAGTCTAATCTGGCTTTTGTATTTTAGAGGCTTATAAATGGTTTCTGTGCTATATTTGTTTCATGAAGTCTCTTCTTTGCCCTATTTCGGGATTGTATTTTAGGGACCTCTAGTCATTTGTAATAATGCGGAGGTTGTCTTTGATCTTAATCCTTGTGGTGAACCCTCCGTAAATGACCTACCATATTTCGCCAAACACAGAGGTTCTGTGATAATATTAGTCCCGTGCGAATCGGCATCTCTGTGATTTGGCCAGCATTTGCCGGGTTATATCATTGTTACGTACTGCTTCGACATCATATCCGGGAGACAAGTCAGTAAATTCAAGTAAAATCTCAGGCTTCGCTTATCCCGTGCGAATGCGCCACACGAAAATCAGACGTGGGGGGCTAATTTCTAAATCACACAAGGTCCCCAGATAATACTAATCCCGTGCGAATAGGGCTTTTGACAGTGATACGCCTACCTATCTCTCTGATAGATTTGTTTTGTTTCTGAAGCCTTACAATGACCTGTTTCACTTGTATGGACAGCTCCTTTGAACTTTTACCTGCTTAATTGATTAAAAATAACGAAGGAATAGCCCACACCTGGCTATGAAACAGCTTTTGATTCAATTGTCCAATTACTTTTGGTCCCTTGAAAAAGGGGGGTTGGCTACTCTTAAGAGCTGTAATTACTAAACCCTATCGCCAATTTGGATGTACATACCCTCAAATTTAACCTTGGAATGTGCACTTTCTGACCATATCCATTATATAACTATAGCTTAAATATGTTTTTGTAAATACCTGAAAAAAATATATATGGACCTAACTGTATGTAAATACATTTATGGGGCAATACAGGAAAATTAACCTGTTTTACCTGACCACTTAAGATTTGAAACAGCATATACTATGGTTAATTCTCACCTATAGTCAGGGCTAGCTGATCCGCCAGTGATTGTCCCTCAGGCAAGTGAAGCTTAGTAATATCATCAGAAGAGAGCAGACTCTGAATCAGACACAAGTTTAGTATTCAGTTAAAGGTGTGGATGCCCATATCCCAGACAATGCAAATGAAGTGCATGGCTGCACGCACCTTAATATAGCCAGTCTGTCTTTGGCTGTTGTGATGTGCCATTACAGACAAAGCAACATCCTTCACCAGCTGCTGAAACTTCTCATTCCTCGCAACAAAATCTGTCTCGCAGTTTACCTTAAACCACATGTGCATTTTAGTTCATATTGCATTACTAGACACCACACTAACTGAATCACTACATCTATATGAAGATGTACCTCCACCATGACCGCAGAACTGTCACCCATCACGACGCCAATCAAGCCCTCTTTAGCTTTTCGACCCTCTAGTTTACTTGCTTTGCTCCAGCCCTCTTTTTGCGCTTGTTCGTGTAGCCAGCTTTCTGCCTGCAAAACAAAATCATTTTTAACAAATTATATTTAGGCCAAGTCCTATAACAAGTATAGACTTGTGGAAGCACACCCTTAGTATGCCTTAATCGCACCTGTGCGATGTCATTGTTAAACTTCTCCAGTGCCTTTTTACAGTTGATGAAGGTGTAGCCCGTAGATTTGCGCAATTTCAAAAGTAGAGCTTTATCTGCCCCTAAACTGGGGCAGCTGGTGTAGAGAGACTGATGCTGCGCGAGACATACCTGTCAATGACATTTAATAACATGTGATTTAAAGATGATATTGGCGATTACGCAACCGTATGAAACACCGTCAAAACAACCAGTCATCGATTATTAATACAATTATCCCCGTGTTTGAATAACGAGCCAGCAAAACCTAAAGTACCGAAACGTCTGATGCCACTTGACAAATACGTTAAAAACTTCATTGCAGAATGTGAAGAATGACTCAGTGCCCACCTTGGCCAGCTCACTTCTGACAGACCGAAATAAAGAATATAAAGCCATTTCTATATCTCTGGACAAGCGTGGGTTTCCCTTTTGACAGTAACTGGAATGTCATTGAAACACGCTTTCTACAGAGAGCGAGAGAGGTCATACAGTAGAGAACTCCTGCAAGCGTCACGTGTACTGCCATCTACTGATCAGGAGTTATAGTTTCTTCATCAACATTCCCCAAATTACACTTTTTGTTGTGAATTTAACTACCTAATTACAACACAAAAAAATACCAAAAAAACGTGTCAAATTAATGAAACTGTATAATGAATGTTAATCTGAATGTTAAGTAATTTTGATTACTACATCTGTACCTTTTTTGAGCTACTTATTCTTATTTATTTTCTGTTTTATTTTTAGAATTATTTCTGTATTCATAATGTCATCTAACGTTATACTGAATTGTTGAAGTTTAATGTTTATATTTGCAATAATAAAAAAAAGAGGAATAGTTTCGTGAGATCTCGACATATGAAATGAAAAAAATAGAAATATGTACATTACATTCGCTATAAAATAACCAAACACTAAGAAATTAATTGATCTTTGTTTGTTTTAGTTTATGTTAATGCATTGTCTTATTTGAAATAATTAAGGTCATCTTGAGGCCCCATGTTTGACATGTTTTGACACAAAAATGAAAAAAGAATCAAACAAGATTTTTTTAAATTTCTATTTGGTTTTTAGAGTTTTATTGTATGCTGTGAATTTTTTATAATAACTTTACATGTATTTCATTGGAATTTCATTGGTCTTAATTTATGTTACAAGATGTATATATATGTCAACATATTCTAAATTCATTAGATTTTCCTTTGCCTTATAAATGCTAAACTTTTAAACAGATTATTAACAGTCTAGGGCACAAACTAAACTGACGAATGAAAGAAAGGTCTTCTTTCTGAGCACGTGCACCAGTCTGAAGGCCTTGATAAATATAACTGATGTGTGAATGTTACCACCTGGGCTTTGGGACTATTCTTTCATAGACCACATGTTATGGAAACACATAAGAACAATTTCTTGCCAAGAACACGTTCTTACCAAATGGAGCCAGAGCATATTATGAATATTAGGAAGAAATATTAAAATAATATATTGCAATATTTCTATATATAATATATAGAAATATTGGATTACATAGTACAGCATATTATACATATTCCACACTATAAAATTGTATTGTTCAGAAATCTACAGTTCCTGGGACTTAAAACCTGACTTTCCAGTTTTTACAGATGTTGGACAAGGAAACAAACTAACCGTGACAAACAAAGAGGAACAGGGATTAAGTCAGGGATTTTATCTTTTTTAATAACCTTGCCACACCGGTCTTACTTTTTCTCACAGCACTGACTCACGTGGGATTTTAAAACTAGGTGTTATTATGGGAACTTAATGCTTTGAAGGGGAGGAGGTCCTAAAGATTAATTGGTCTAAAGAGCTATAAAAGCGACACCAGTGTTTAATCTGCAGCATTTGCGCCTGGATCATCTAATGTCCATGATGAAGGTCATTCTCGTCTTGTCTCTCGTCGCCACCCTGATCTCCCAGGGTTACAGTGGTAAGTTTAAATCTGCAATTTCTTTCATGATGGTACTGTAAAATTATGAGTTAAGTTAATACAACAAATACATGGTTCATGTGTTTATGTTTTTTGTATTGAATGCAAACTTTTTCTCTCTCTGAATCTCTGGGATATCACTGTGGGTATAAATGTATAGTAAATTTTACATTTAATGTTTCTATTTTTTAAATTGTAATTAATTGAGTTATGATTTGTGCTTAAAATCAATTCAGTCACTATCAAATAATGTGCTATTCTAAATATTAAAAGGAAAGAAATGGCTCTGGAAATAAAAAGGCTAGTGTTACTTTACATAAAAAAGTTACTTCACAGGAAGAATAACCTTAAAAGCAGCCAGATAAACCTTTTTAGTGGTTTTAGCTGTTTGTAATATCTCTCACCTTCTTCAAGACTCATGTAAAGGAAGATGTGGAGAGCCCTTCAGTCCTTTGAATGACTGCAACTGTGACTCAAAATGCCAGCAGCATGAAAATTGCTGCGGTGACTATAAAAAGTATTGTGGTCGTCGAGGTGAGCTTTAACATCCATAAATCTTTAACTTTAAACTTCTTTTAGCATACCATATATGCAGTACTAAAATAAGTGTATATTCAGATTAAACACTTTTGAGATAACAGGAAAACGTTATTTGACTCAAGAAAAAAGTCTAGTCTACTAAAATTAGTGATAGATTGGGGTAAAGTTCTTGTTAAAGTTCTGATAAATGCTGCTGTATAGATCTGTGTCTACTCAACTAAACCATTGCTGTATATATGGATAATTATATATGGATAAACTACTCAAAAGATACTAAGTTCAGTCAAAAAGAACAAAAAATCATGTATCAAACAAATCACCTACACTGCAAAAAAAATATTTATGTAATTTGTTGATTTATAGCTTACGCAAAAATGTCTCACACACATTATAGTCAATGATTGTTGAGGCACAAGGGGCGAAAACAGCTTTTATATAAAATAACTTGACCCTGAGTCCTGTTTATTTTGGAACTTAAAGTGTTAAAGAGCTCAGCTGTGTCTACCTGCATAATTTCACAGACTTAGTTATGCGTCTATGAATTGATTCACAGCACCAGTCTACAGAAATGTATCTATCTGAAATTTATTTTCCATTGTGACTCTCTGTGTCATTATTTCATGTTATTTCTGCTGTTACGCTTAAGGCAATCAGCGGCATAAATCAGCTACACCCAGTGTTGTGACATACAATGACAATAAACAATATAAAAACAAAATTGCGAACACGTTAAGACAAGAAATTGCCATTTCATGTATACTCACAATGAGTAGCTTTACAAAATAAGGAACATAGTTAAAAGTGTCGTTACAAATTTTATTGTGTGCAATTGTATTAGTCACTAATAAGCTACCCTTTAGTATTGAATTTAGAAACGTATATTGTCATGAGTGACTAGAGTGATGTCTCTAATTATGCAGCTTTTTGAGGTGTGATGCTAAGAGACTAAGCAATTACCTAGCAACCACCTAGCAACCACTTGCCCAGATGAGGTGCATAGTTTTATCATCAGAAAATGTAATTATTTAATTATTGACTGACCTTTTCATTGCAAATTATAAGTAATTGCTTGGTTAATTTACTTACAATCAGCCATTTCAATTCTGAAAGCTCTTCTTTTCTTACCTCATCCTTTAATTTCACCACAGCTTCCTTCATTTTCTCTCTCAAAACATTAATGCTTTATGTATTAATTTCTCTCGGGTCTCCAGCAATAAGTGTCACTGATGCTGAGATTAAGTCTCTGTCTGAGAAGCTATACAGTTTGGACTCTAACAGGGCCACGGATTCAGAGCTGGTTATTGACCCCCAGGAAGAGATCCCTGACTCTCAGACCGGTCTTCAGAATGACCTCTCATCACGCCCGTAAGACACACATTCGGTTTATATACTTAAACACAACATGCCACACAAACAAGCACACGCATGTATTAATCATAACTTTGTTCTTCTCTCTAGATTATTTAAGTATGTAAACGAGGATGCACTGTTCTCCAAGCCCACATATAAAGCTCTCCTGACTCTGCTTGACAACTATAAAAGGGTGACAGGAGAAGCTGAGGATGTCCCTTCTCAGGAGTCGCAAGAGCAGGACACATTCCTCAGAGAGACCATGGTAAACACTGCGGTGGGCAAAGAGCTCTACAACTTCCTTTACTCTAAAGGTATGAAGCAGAAAATCTGTAGATGTTACCTCAACACAGAATGTGAAATTGTGGTCATTGCCACTATCACATTTACAAAAAGGTTTTCAAAAGTTTCTGTCAGATGAATTCTGACTATATTGATGAATTCATTACTATATTGTTGTGTTATGGTACCAGGCGCGTACTCATCACAGAATGAGTTCATCCAGGATCTGAAGAAGATGTGGTTCGGCCTTTACTCTCGAAACAATGGCATGCTGGACTCCAGTGGGTTTGAGCATATCTTTTCAGGTCAGTTTGTGCACGCCCAGAGGAATATGTTATTGCCTTTTCAGAGCACAAGAGATTTGATGGAGTTCTCAGAAAAATATTATAATAAATTAGGAGTATGATGCTGTAAAATGAATGTAGATTGTTATTTAAGTAAAATAATCTGCATTTGGTTAAATATGATGAGCATTTGTTTGAGTTTTTATTGAAATTTTTGATTACAAATTGAGCACATCTAGACTAAGTTTGTGACATTGTTGAGATCACCTTTGAAACTAAAAGGGAAACATTTGTGTGACTTCTGGGTCTTTTTCTCAAGAGAAATACAGGAGAAAAGAGATCTCATCAGTGATCTCATTCTTTCTTATGGGCATGTTAAAATGAAACAGACTGCGTTATGCATCTCTTTGGCTTGCATGCCGTGTGTGTGTGTGTGTGTTGTCATCTGTAATGCAATCTTTCTCTGCAACAGGGGAAATTAAGGGTGGTAAGGTGTCTGGTTTTCACAACTGGCTGCAGTTCTATAGGAACGAGAAACAGGGACTCTTGGATTACTACAGCCATAGTTTTAACGGCGCTGTGAGTATTTTTAATCTGATGGACGTGTGAATCAAAATATATTGTATATGTTTATATATATTTATATACAGTATAGTGTGGGTGTCTATGTTGGTAATTTTGGTTATAAAATTTCTATTCTTTCTCAGTGGACCACATATCCCGATGTGTTGGGAATGCAGTTTGAATGGGATGGGTATTATAAGCAGGTTGGATCTGCCTTTATTGGCTCTAGTCCTGAGTTTGATCTGGCTATGTACACTCTCTGCTACATCGCTCGCCCTGGCAAGAAGTGAGTTGTTGATTTTGTATTTATTACGATTTAGTGCCAAATTTATAATTCAAAATATAAAGGAGATTCTTATCTTATATTACAGTAACATAAAATAACATTGTAATTATTTGACGGTTGTTTGTCTAAACCAAACGTTTTTCTCAGGTGTTATCTGAGTTTGGGAGGAAAGACTCAAGCCATTCAGACCTACACATGGGACAAGAGCAGTTATGGGGATGGAAAGAAGTACATTGCCTCTGCCTACCCTGCCACACCCTAAATCTTACCTGAATATGTACAAAGCTACTGCTAACGTAACTCATCTATCTTTAATGTTCCTACATTTACATTTACATTTAGGCATTTAGCTGACGCTTTTATCCAAAGCGACTTACAAGTATTAGGAGACAATGCTTGTCCCTCTAATCATTATTGTGTCATATGAGATTGACACTGGACTGAATAAAAATGGAACTGAAAAACACATCACTGTCTTTACTTTCATTTGTTTGTATGTATCATTTCTTAACACCTGTTGTCACAATTTAATTTTTTAAATATTAAATAGCAGGTTCAAAATCATGTCCATATGATGAACTAAGAAGCACACATATACACAGGTTTCCATGTTTTATGGGGGCTTTCCATAGACATAATATCTTTCATATTATACTGTACTCCACCCTAAACCAGAAACCTAACCCTCACACACTCCTTTCTGCATTTTTACAATTTAAAATACATTTAATTTAGTATAATTCATAAGCTGTGATAAAATTATAACATTAGAAAAAGTCCCCACAAGGCTGAAAAATGACACTATAGGGTTTGCCATGACAACACACAGACAAAAAATAAAGGAAAAGAATGGAATACAAAGCTCCTTTTTATTTACAAAAACTACATTTATTATTATTATTATTATTATTAGTAGTAGTATTTATGTAGCTTCTCATGGTGGTGATGCTGGTAAATCTGATGTTGGATGTTATGGCCTAGGGTCAGAGACACATCGGAAGCCCAGGTTAGAGGCAGAGCTGTCAGGTGTGTTCTGACTGCGGGCTGCACACCTGTACCTGTAGCAGTATGACTACAGAAAAAGAAAATTCACTAGAATGCTTCAAATTCATGTGTAAGTGTGTTTGCCTTTCGTTAAAGATGACCACACTGCCCAAACTGAAATCTAAGAAAGTAGAAAAAGCTTATTTCTAGAAAATATGTCTTGTTTTTTGTCATAACAAATAAAAAGTCTTTTAAAATACATTGCACACTAGACTACACATATGAAATATGAATTCATTAAATATTAATTCAAAATTAATATTAATTCATTTTGAGCAAGATTTTACTAGAAAAAAGTGACAAATTGTAAGGTTTTGTGCATGTTTGGTGCTAATTTTAAGAATAATATCGCTGCTAACATTTCTATTTTCTAGAATCTTTAGTCTTCACCAAAAATTACTTACACACTGCAAAATGGGGTAAGCAAAACTGACTTGGTAAGAATTCCTTAAAATAACATAAATGTCTAGTGGATCTTAAAACTAGACGAAACTGCTCCTTAATATTTGTATAGTTTTAAGACCCAAAAATACCTTAAGTAACTAGATTTAAGATCAGATACTACAGGTTTAAGGCAATGTTCATTATTCACTGCTTATAAAAACTAAAAACTGCTCAGTTTTAAGCTTGTTTGTCTAGTTTTATGATCCACTAGCTTTCATTAGTCACTAATCATTCATGCTTTTTTCAGAAAATTCCTACCAAGTCAGTTTTGCTTACCCCATTGGCAGATATTTTTGCTAGTTTTTAGCACATTTTTACTAGATATAAGTGCATCTTGCTTGTTTCAAGAATGGCAATGTTTGATGGCAATGTACTATAACATTTAATCTTAGCATCTGTGCAAAACTTGTGTGTATTTGTATGTTTTTACCTTATGGCACATATAAGAGCCTCCTTTCTTGACTCTGTCTGTCCCTGATTCTGGTCCTTCCTGTAGGTAAAATGGGAAATAAAGGCCAAACACAATCAAGGCTTTACAATGAGAAATTGTCTCATGTGTCTAAGTGTGCATGTTTATGGTCATAGAACCAAGTCTTACAGGGTTGTACTTTTCCTCTGTAGTGTGATGAACATTCCACCAGTCTGCTGTCCACTCCCACGCATTCCCTACCATATCATATAGACCAAAGCCATTGGCAGGAAATGACATCACCTGCCCAAAACACCAAATTATTTACATGATCAACATCTGCTAAAAATGATAAAATTGCCTCAACATATGACAAAACATTTTTTAAAGGTATTTTTAAAAATAACATTAACATTTTTATCACTTTTTTTAGTTTATGTTTATTGTTATGAAAATTAGTCAAATATTCATTCTCAAGTCTTTGACCTTTCCATCAATATATGGTTTGTCATGATAAAATTAGAATTCAACTATGAAATAATAAAGTGTTGCACCAGAGGAATGGTGACAGTAAACAGGTTAAGCCTTAATATTTTCCACTTTAAATGTTAGTTTTATTTTTTGGTTACCGGTGATGTTTTAACAAAGCCATCCTCTGCTGTGTTGTGATTAGGAAACTCTCCCTGCCACAGGTTAGCATAGTGCTGCCCCCTAGGCATCAGTTTATTTCCCCATGGGTACATCCTAGCAAGAGAGTTAAAGAGAATTTGTTAAAAAGATATTAAATGAACAAAACGTATGAACTTTGTTTTAAAACACACTCACCTATCCTGCAGTCCTCCTCTACAGGCAAACTCCCACTCAGCTTCAGTGGGGAGTCTGCGCTCGGCCCAGCGACAGTAAGACTGAGCGTCAGCCCACGACACATGCAGGACAGGGTGATTCATCCTAATTACAAACACAGAGATTTTGGAATCAATAATATATAATTTTTCACTGTTTTTTACCCATATGACCACAGAATTTAAAAACACAAAAGAAACTATTTTAAAAAAGTGTTTTTTTTTTAAATGAACGAATGTTGTTTGGTTACTTGTTCTTCAAAATATCTCCCTTTTGTATTCTGCAGCAGAAAGAAAGTCATTCAGGTTTGAAATGATGAAGTTGAGTAAATAATGAACTATGTGAACTATCCCTTTTATTGCCCACCAGCAATAGATTTTAAGGCCTTTGTTTCACTCAATGCTGGCATTTTTAATAGTGTTTCCTCTCAAATTCGAACTGATTGAAAAGAAGGCAAAATGTTCAACCAATTCGAACTGATTGAAAAGAAGGCAAAATGTTCAACCAATTCGAACTGATTGAAAAGAAGGCAAAATTTTCTGCTTTACGTAAAAAATATTAAAATTTGGTTAAGGTTAGGATATTTGGTGTATTTTAGTATTTGTTGGGTGAAAATATAAAAATGCAGTGTGGTATACTTTTACCTGTGCTTTATCATTGAATCATACCCTTCTGGGTGTCTCCAATCTGCACCTTTTACAGGAGACCACCAAGGAGCAGCAGCCACCTAATAACCATGAAAATACATCCAGTTAAAGTGCAAATTACAAACTGGGACAAGCACAACAAATCTAAGCTGTTGATTCTTGAATCTAAGTGGAGATCTCCATATCACTCCAAAAAACATGATTTCATGTTTGTGCACCAACACACAGTCAAAATGTTTGACTATATTTGTGGTTAACTGTTATTGTATTATGTGATCTCAATGTTTAATATTTCCAAGACACTCTTTTCTGGTTGCTGTCTGTATATTTTTATTACACTGATTCCTATTTTATTTTTTTTATTTTTATTCCTATCGGGTACTGACAAATTTACTCCAATTTACTTGGATGTAAAGTTTTTTCCACCATCAAGATTGTAGCTGTTAATGAAATATGTAACTGTGTATTTTTAGAATTTTTGTAATCTCTTGATTAAAATAAAATATAAAAACTACATATATAATATTATTATTATTATTATTGTGTAAAATAATTGAAATATCATGTCAACAACACATTTCTTTACAAAAAGGAAGAATTTCGAAAGTAGGAGAAGGATTTATGAACAATATAACAATAATGGCATACTTCAGTTAATAATTTTAATTAAAGCATAGAATGGACAACGTCTCTTACCGCATGTGAAAAGGTGCTCTTCACCTCCTCACTCAGCAATCCCTCAAAAACAAACGAGTCTCCAAATTGCTCAGCCTACAGACACAAACAGTGAGTGTGTATAGACCATTTCACAAGATGTAAACAGCACTGGTCCAGAAGCACTTCCTGTCTCAGTTTTTTAACACTACACAAATGTCAGAACAAAATACAATCAACAGAACATTTACAACTGACTTGTTTAACAAACATCTTTAAGATTGAATTTAATTTACAGGAAGTGCTTCTGGACCACTGTTGTTTACATCTTGTGAAATGGTCTATACATGTTTAATATTTGTCTCATGTCCCTGTACAGTAAATGGTGTGTTACGTACTTCTGTGACATAGCCTGTCTGGTTGATGAAATGTTGGAACTGTTGGTTTGTGACCTCATGCTCTTCAATGTAAAAAGGGTCCAGCCACACTCTCCTCTGGGGTCCCTCTCCATCCTGTGGTATTCCTGGATCATCTGTACCCATCATAAACCAACCTCCTTGCAGGAGCACCAACTATACATGCACATATTTAATGAATAAATCCCCATGAACTTTATTCAGACTCGTACACTTTATTTAGGTTTTTATTTTACGACAGTTGGCTTACCTTACTGCGTGCATCATGCTCCGGCGCTCCTGGCGGTCTTACGTTTGCTGTTTCGGAGTATTTATTAGCACCATCGTGATGTTTTAGTGTGTCTTCTTTACTTATTTGAACAGCCCCATCCCTTTTTAGTCCCTGACAGCCACAGTCTGTGCTCTGTGACTCCGACCCCGTACACTGTTCAAATACGAGCTCGCCAATATCACAACATGCTGCCAAAATGCAAAGAAATAAAACCCCAGAACTGTTTAATATTGATGCCATAGCCAAGAACTCTGCTCATTGTACAACCCACTTCCGGAAAACATCAAGTCATGTGATCAGTCAGCTGACATAGAATTTATGAGTTCGGTTCTATGGGGGCGGTTCTAAGTTTATCTAACGGATAAGGATTCTTTAAGATAATCTGTGCCAGGGATCTCATTCATTCCGATGGCCTGGAGGCGGACAAGTTTAGTTCACGAGAAGTTTTTGAGCCAACCATCTGTGAATGCCACTGATTAGAACTTTCTGCAGTAGACGGGAAAAACACATATCATGTGATACGTGAAATATGTATAACTGAAAATTTTGCAGAGGGGAAACTGAATTTTTGTAATAAAATTATAATGATTTTTAGGATTTTTGCAGATTTTAAATGAGAGGCAACGACCCTTGAAAAGTTACAAACTTGAGTTTGCGGGGTTTTGAATAGGCGCCGCATTGTGTACTTATGGCATCTTCCAGCAGGGGGAAACTAAACAGCTTCTCATGAATCAGCGTATAGCGTCAATCTAAAATGTAAGGTGTGAGTGGTGGAAATAAATCGTTTAATCTTGATAAAAATCTTGATAAAATTAGCTTTCATTAAAATTATTATTATCTGCAGAGTCAGCCGAACGTCTCCAAAAAATGTGTCAATACAAATAAATTATTCCTAAATAAAATTTGGTTTATTTTCAAAAATGTATTTTGTTTTATAAAACAAACCCTAACCTGTTAAATGCTCAAATAATATTTAATTACGCACTTTCTTAATACTAATTTAAAGAAATTGCAGTCTGGACTAGAAAAAAAGTTTTCTTATTAAATGAGGAAGAAATTGTGGGTTTTGTAGTTCTTGACTGCGGCAGCGTTTTAAAAATAACGTGGCGGTTGCACAACTGAAACACAATTTCCCAGAAACCCATCGTAGCCCATCGTTTACAGAGTCACTCGGCAAGCCGAAAAGAGACGAACATCGTAGCGATGTACTGCTACTGGACTCTATGAAGGGTCGGGATCATAACTTTCTCAAACAGAGGACGCAGCTTTGGGGAAAATACAGCGGGCATTTTTGCTCCAACTTCACTGGAGAGAGGTGAGATCTACATCCGTTTAAATAAACTACAAGGGGTTTGAACTTATGTTTTAATAAATATTTATCTTATCTGCGGGAGAGCATCGTGCGCTCTACCAGAACCCGCCCATCTGTAAGAAAAACTGCTTTGAGACATTTAGCACCAAAAGATAAAAAAAGATACAAACTCTACAAGGATACGTAATTATGCTGGTCCGTCTTGATGTATTGTTTATGGCATTTAACGCAATATTTTGTGAAATATTGTACATTTTGTAAAAGTGTTTTGATAACCTGAAGTAAAGAATGGGTCCGTTAGTTTTAGCGCAATGCGAGCAAATGATTCTGATTTAATTCTTTTTATTTAATCATGATTGCAGTCAGTTCTGTCTTGGTGTTTTCTATCATCTTTTGTTAGTTTCTGTTTCTTGAAAGATGTGATTCTGATCTTTAAAATCATAGTTTTTTTCGACTCATTACACCATCAAAACGCAATATTTAATGACAATAGTTTTTTTTTGACAATTTAGCTTTTTGTTTTTTGTAAAACAAAGGAAGGCTTCTAATGTGCAAGTAGTTAGGTAGAAAAATATTCACATGCAAATCCCTCCTCCGTACTCTCTCTCTCTCTCTCTCTCTCTCTCTCTCTCTCTCTCTCTCTCTCTCTCTCTCTCTTTGTCAGCATATTTACGGTTATTAATTTGTTAATCAAATCTGGTTAACAGGAAGAATCTGTGGTAGATATGATACAGTAAAAAGCCATCTCCGGTTTATGTACAGTTTAGTACAGAAAATGCACCTGCTTTATTTAGTTTCAGTTTTATTTTTACTCCTTTTATTTTTATTTTATTTTATACATTATTCATTTAATTTAAGATAATAAATCAACACTCAATTTTGTTTGTTTGTGTATCTGTCTTCATCTCTTTATGGTTTTATATGGTTTTAGTTATTTTTTAACTTTTACTTCTCTTTTATTACATAAAATAACAGAAAAATATATAAGTACAATAAAATAGATTTTTGGTCAGCGTCAGTGACTGCTTATGATATGTTTTATCATGTGGCTTTAATTAGTCTATGAAGAAGGCCACTTGTATTCTTTACATTATGTAGGATGATTTTATGTAGAAAACAGTAAATCACAAAGAAACTTTAGCTGGGTTTTCACAGGCAGGGTCACATATATTAGAAAAGTCGTTTCTGAAGTCTCCTATTTAAGAGAAACTATTATGTTTGTTTAATTATAAACCTGCACACAGATCTTGATCTGACCTTTTGACCTCTGACCTCTGCAGGTGGTGGAGTGGTTGCCATGGTGGATAAAATGTCAAGTTTCCTGCACATTGGGGACGTGTGCTCCCTTTATGCAGAAGGCTCCACCAGTGGCTTCATAAGCACACTGGGGTAAGTTTATTGACATTGCCTGTTATATACTTTTAATATCTTGTAATATAAGTTTAAATATTTCCCTGTTTATTAAATGTGGTTTACTGGCTATATGCATCAGGGCCACCACTAGAATTCTTGTGGCCCTGGACAAAAAAATTAGGCAGATCATTTTAATAACAAAGGATTCATGCATTTGTTTTGGGAATAATTATTACAGTCAATAAATATTTAAAAAAACCTAACTATGCGTTTGTTTCTTCAACTATACTGTATGTCTGAACTCACCTGATTTTGACCGACATGTTTTCATTAATACCTAAATGTTCACCTTCTTCTATTTTCGCTGACTAACCTCTTAAAAATTAAGGCTGCGTAAAGTTTTCTTTGTTTGAGTAAATCATTCGTAAAGATAATAAAATCCTTTAACCCACTGTCAGCTGTTTTTACTCTATGTATGTGTGTGTGTCCGTGTCTTCAGCTATCTGGTTGTGGAATTTGGATTATGTCCAGTTAGCTGTTGCTGTGAGCCAAAAAAGGCTAAATTTGGATACACACATATACAAAAACAGAAATTATTTGCTCACTCAAACACATAAACCCAAACCAAAAGTAGAAACATGAAAACAAGCACAACTCCACACAATAACACTCTTGTTTGTTTTAATCAGGTTGGTTGATGACAGATGTGTTGTCCAACCAGACACAGGGGACCTGAACAACCCACCAAAGAAGTTTAGGGGTGAGAAGTCTTGTGTGTGTGTATGTATGTCTATGGTGGTTTATTTTCATTTAAAACAGGAAGTGTAGTTACTTATGCAATACTTTCAAAGTCAAAGGTCACATGTACCCTGGAGAAATATTTTATCATTTCCACGACTGTGACTTCAATTAGCAACTTATTATTCAAGCTTATCATTCATAGTGTAGAACAGTCTGATCTCATTTCTGTGGTGGCGTATTTTGATGTGGAATATAAGGCTGCACAATATGTCGAAATTATCTAAATATCACAAATGTGCATATCGCAATATATGGTGTATTACATCATATGGTTTGCAATAAATGAGTAATTTAATTTTAACGTGTGGTCAAAGATTTAGGCTGAAGCAGATAATATAGTGTCTGTCACATGGGTGTTAGTTTGGATATGCGTGCGTGTGCATAATAGTGTGCCGTGCGCATGCTCTGATGCAAGACAGTCAACTAGGGATGCAGCGATTATAGATTTTGTTGGTACGATTATAGTCTGAGGAATAATCACGGTTTCACGGTTATCACGATTATGCATTCATTAATTTCACAACACTATTAGTTTATAAAATCACATGAAAACTCCTTATATTTTAGTGTTATTTATTGCTGCCTTTTGAAACAGACATGAACTCAGTAACCAAATAATACAGTACAAAATAATAAAAACAAACAAAATTCCATTTCTCTCTTTGGAATTAAAGAAAAGTGAAAAAAGGTTTTTGAGTTAAACATAAGTAATACTTTGTGTCGGAGCCTGTGGGTGAGTGGACAGCGCTCCAACCCGTTACCATCTGTCTCCTCCAAAATCACTTCCTGTCTCTCTACACTTTCCTGTCGAAAAATGATAAAGGCAAAAAGAAAACTTTAACACTGATAATAAATAACAATCAAAATAAAAAATAGTCTGTCTATTTGGAATTAAATATAAGCTACATATTAGCTAAGTATTTCCCTTTTAAAGAAAACAAATGCAGTCAAAGGCTGCTGGACTGAAAGGCTCTTTTGATCAACTATATTACAAAATTGTTTTGTATTTTCATTTTGTGTATTTTTTTCCTACAACTTTTTGGACCAGAGTAGAAACATAGTGAAAAAATAAAAAAAAATTCAAGCTGGCTTTTGACTTTAACAGTATAGCTGCCTTTTAATACAGTACAATGAAAATCAATAAAAAGAAACAAGGTTCAGATCTCTGGATCAAACTGCCGACTTCAGGCGCTTCTTTGGAGGAAACAGAGTTTCGCTGCTAGGTGCCTCTCCCATTGTTAATTCAGTGTGCGTGTGTAATAGCCTCCGCGTCTCTGATAAACTCAGAACTTTAAACTGCCGCACCACTGGCATAACAGTTCCGTTCCGTGCGACAGAAACACGGTGACACATTAATTAACCGTGACGATTTAAAGCGCGGTTAATAGTGAAATCGGTTAATCGTTGCATCCCTACAGTCAACAAGCCACAAAGCTTTCATAGCCAGCTGATGCTTTCTTTTCTGTGAAATATGAAACATATGTTGGTTATATAATAAAAAATATATATATATTTTAATATCATTTAAATGGGCTTTAGAAAAATGAATATTGAATATCGCATTATTTTGCATGCTATTGCATATCGCATTTTTTTTTTCATGTTATCATCACAGAATGCAAATGTACTTTGTAGTAGACTTAATAAATTATTACATTTTAAAAGCTAGATAATGTGCGGTTGAGGTTAACTGGTCTCTAAACTCCCCACATCACTCAAAATGCATCTGTTGGTGACACTGAGAAGCTAGGTCAAGAGTAGGAGAGTGTTTGTGTGTTAGTTTAAGTGTGTGAGTGTCTTTATACATCAAGCGCAGCTTTCGTCACTGCATCACTTTTTCAGCCACTGAATGTTCAGTGGTTTGTTCATCCCAAAATGAAAAGTCATTTATTTATTCACCCTCATGTTGTTCCAAACCTATTCCAAACTGAAGGAAATGTATGTCTGATAATTTACTGATAATGTTCTCATCCTTTTTGGCATGTCAAAATGTGCTTACAGGAGGTTTGACATTATGTTGACGAAATAACAATGGTTTTTGTTTACTCATATCTGAACGTTATGTGCCATGTTTTAAAGCTATACGTTTCAGAAGACTTGTTATATAGAGTGCAAGTCATATAAATTTTATTATTCTTTAATGTATCTTTTTCAAATTGACAGCAAATGTCAACTGTATGCTTTCATTGTATGGAAAAAGACAACATAAAGATTTTGCAAAAAAACATTTTAATCCAAAGTAGACAATAAGTCCTATGGCTTTTAAGCAACATGGTGGTGGATAAAATTATTTTGGGAGTACTATTCCATTAAATTAATCTATTTTGTGTCAGTCAGGTTCATTAATGTGTAATTTGATCCTGAATAAATTCTGCATTCTGTTTGTATGTGTGTGTGTGATAAATAGAGAGAGAGGAGAGAAAGAGAGATAATTGTCTGATGTTTAGTTGGCCCCACAAGAGAGGAATTCCTACTATTTCCCTTAAATATAAACACACTCTAAAACAAAATGGAGGCATAGGATTGTCCATTTTCTGTTATTTCGTCAATTTTGTATGTGTATGCATGTATAAGTAGATATGTTTTCCCATCATTTTGCAGAAGACTATACTATTCCAGATATATGTTAATTTCTGCAGAGAAAAAGAAGTAATGCATATTAAAAATGAGGAACTGAAACATTGTTTCTTTTCATTGTTAGCATCACAGATACTGTTGCTTATATTTAAATGCATCAGCCATTTTATAGAAGAAAGGTGGACAGTTTTTCTAAATGCTTTCGGTTATGATTTTCACCTAGCATCCGAAAATAGACAAAAGAATGCAATGAATTTAAGAAGCAACCCGTGTTATAAACCAGACTCTGGCTACCCGAACACCCAGCAACTGCAGATCATAGCAAAGCAATCTTCGGAAAATGTAAAGAATTTTGTTTCTTTAATCAGAACAAACGCTCTAAATTTCTAATCCTCCTCAAATGTGTTCTGTCCATCAGATGACATGAGAGCATGTTTATGTGTATATATCTGTCCTACATTCGTCCATTGACCCCAAAAGCTTTCTGGTGTTTTATCAGCATAATCTCCAGAAACTCAAAACAGAGAACAGACCCACCCACTCTCTCTCTGTCTCTCTCTCTCTCTCTCTGACTCCCCCTCTCTCCTTATTTGGTAAGACTGGAGTTATGCTGGAAGGAAGAAATGCATTTTCACTTTTCTCTCTGTAGCTCTTTTCTGATCAGTAGATACTAATCCGATTTGGTGACAGCAATGTACACACACAAACCACACAAATTGTTTTACTTTTTTGAAGGCAGTGTTTAGAATTGAATTGGCACATTTGTTCAGTTATTAAAATGTTTAATTACTTTTCTTAAATTATGGGTCTTCACATTTGACAAATTATGTGGTGCCTGTTTGGTCAGTTTGTGTTTATGTGTAGCTTTCCTGTAGCTCAAATGGTTGCATTGCACCAGAATCGACAATAGGTCATAGGTTTAATGGCACAAACCTTGTTAATTTTTGACTCACATACTTTCCATACTGATTTCCATACTGATTTTCCTACCATTAATGATCACACTGTTGTCCTCATTATCAAAGTTTTTGTCTAAGTCTAAGACACTTTAATTGTATTTGTAACAGTAATAAGTGATGCTTAAGATGTTTATTTGTGCTTGGACAAAAGTGTGTTCTCTCTCTCTCTCTCTCTCTCTCTCTCTCTCTCTCTCTCTCTCTCTCTCTCTCTCTCTCTCTCTCTCTCTCTCTCTCTCTCTCTCTCTCTCTCTCTCTCTCTCTCTCTCTCTCTCTCTCTCTCTCTCTCTCTCTCTCTCTCTCTCTCTCTCTCTCTCTCTAGACTGTCTGTTCAGACTATGTCCCATGAACAGATACTCTGCACAGAAACAGTTCTGGAAAGCTGCCAAACCTGGAGGAACCAGTACCACAGATACAGTTCTCCTTAACAAACTCCATGTGAGTAGTGTGTGTGTGCAAACATCTATACTAGTCAGAGCCAGGATTTGACAGTCAGGCTGTGGACACACAAACAAATGCCTTATATATACACAAAATAAAGAAGAGTTAGTGACGAATCAAAAAAGAAAGGGTTGCACGTAAATTAAACAGATTCTGGGGAATGCTCTGTGGATCTGAACAACATTAAAGATGTGTCATTGAGCACACAATATGTAATTTGCACAGCTGGAAAAAATGTAAAAGACAGTTCAGCACTCAGTATCGACCTCTTAGAAGCTTTCTGGAGACTAAAAATGGTCTCATCCTGTCATAACAAAGATCACAAATGAACAACTTTGTGCTCTCGTGTGTTCTGCAGGTTCTACTCCGGCTTGCACTGTGTCCCGATTATTAACTTCCTGTCATTCTCAACTGCAAAAAAAACATTAGAGATCATCTAACTAAAGACTGTTACTGTTAAAGAGAACTGGTTAATTATTATCATGAATGTAAATTAAAGTAAATGATAGGTACTGTAGGCAGCTCAATAGGTTTTAAAACACCAGCTCACCTTTTTTCCACAATATATCATTTCTTGCTTCCTTCCATTTATGTCAAATTCTGTTTTCTTTAGCATGCTGCTGATTTAGAGAAGAAGCAAAACGAATCTGAGAGCAAAAAGCTTTTAGGAACAGTTATTCAGTACGGCAATGTAATTCAGGTAAACATCTCGCAAACATATACACAACTATATCACAATAGGTATTATTTCTGTCTGTAGATATTATTTGTGACATACATTTTTTTTTGCTGAATAATGAGATTAAAATTGTGGATGTGGATGAATGTGCATCTCTCCAGCTCCTCCACTTAAAGAGTAATAAGTATCTGACGGTGAATAAACGTTTGCCGGCTCTCCTGGAGAAAAATGCCATGCGTGTGACTCTGGATGCTGCTGGCAATGAAGGCTCTTGGTTCTACATCCAGCCTTTCTACAAGCTCCGCTCCATAGGAGACAATGTGAGTACGAAGGTTGCAAGTATTTTTAAGTAACTCTCTTCGGATATGTAAAAATGAATGCTTTGATACGACTCTGCACCCCTGCTTACATGTCCAAGGAAATCATAGTTGCATTCAGGTCACTCCTAGGGCCAATAGGATATAACTTTTCTCTTGTTCTGATTCATAAGAGGTTAATTGCAGGCTTGCGAATGACATTTTTATATGGCCCAAATGTCTTTGGAGACATTGACGATTGTTGGGTTTTGTGTGTTTCAGGTGGTCATTGGAGATAAGGTTGTGTTAAACCCCGTCAACGCTGGACAGCCACTTCATGCCAGTAGCCATCAGCTTGTGGATAATCCAGGATGCAATGAGGTAAAAAGCCTGCTGGATGTCCATGTTTTATGGGGTCTTTCCATAGAAAAAAATATTTTTACACTGTATATACTGTATTTTGTATCCCCCAACCCTCACACATGCAGCATTAATGCAAATATTGTATTTATGTAAATATTGTATTTGCATTCCCCCATTCACTAAAAGAGAAATGTGTTATTAATCTTATAATGTGTGATTTATTACACACACTGTTCAGTTCTCAGTTATCTGTTATGTGTGAATTAACTAGCACAGAAACAGTGCTAAAGTGTGAGGCCACATTTAAAATCTAGGATTTTTCTAAATCTATATTATGCCTTCACATTATAATGTAAAAATAAGGGTTAGCTTCTCGGTGCTGTACTATTTATTGGTCACACACATTGGTGTGACCATGTTAATTATCGGTAACATAACGAGATGTTCTTTAGAATATTGTCAAATCATGCTGGAATGACATGGATCATCAGGTTTGCACAGAGTCCTGAAGTCCATGCCAGCTCCAGTTCATGCATTTAGTGCCATATCTAATATAAGACAATGTAACATTATAATCTCTCTCTCTCTCTCTCTCTCTCTCTCTCTCTCTCTCTCTCTCTCTCTCTCTCTCTCTCTCTCTCTCTGTGTCCTCTAACAGGTGAATTCAGTGAACTGCAACACCAGTTGGAAAATAGTTCTCTTCATGAAATGGAGTGACAACCAGGAGGTTGTCCTGAAAGGTGTAAGTTTTACTCACATACACGTATGATACACACATACTACTGTGTGATACTTACTGTTTAAAGTCTCGCCAGTCGATTATCCATGTTTTTAATCCTGTAAAATTCCACTGGTTTACAGTAGTGTCATGTTCACTAGACTCTGATCAGATATTTTTCTCAGATCTTAAGCACAAAGTATGCATTCTTGTCTTTAAAAACAGCTGGACAAGTCAGCTAGGTATAGCTGACCAGTCCAATCCATCCCCACCTTAAACCAAACTGTATGTATGTCATCAGGGCGACGTAGTGAGGCTGTTCCATGCCGAGCAGGAAAAATTTCTGACATGCGATGAACACAGAAAAAAGCAGTACGTCTTCTTGCGTACCACAGGTCGGCAATCCGCCACCTCTGCCACCAGCAGCAAAGCACTCTGGGAGGTGGAGGTGAGTTCAGGACAGCAGTTTTATAATTTTGTGAAGTGTACCAGATGTTTGTTTTTGATGGAAAGTGGTGTTGATAATTTTCTGAGTACGTAACGGTTTGGGAACTTCAACAGATGTGTACGTGTTTCACAGGTTGTTCAGCATGATCCTTGCAGAGGGGGGGCAGGCTACTGGAACAGTCTTTTCAGATTCAAGCACCTGGCGACCGGCCATTACCTTGCTGCAGAGGTTAGACTGACATGCCGCCCAGAATAAAACTTCACGCACTTTGCATAAACACACATGAAACAACAATCATTTGTATTTTAAGAGCGTAATGCTAGCTAGAGCGGAGAAGATGATTTGTGACGTTTACTGCATTTTTCTCACTTATTGTGATCAGGTAAATCCCGACTTTGAGGAAGAATGCCTGGAGTCCCGTTCTTCTGTGAGTGTGTGTTTGAGAGTTTGTGATTGTGTGTGCGTGTTGGGGCTGCACAATTATTCGAAATATATCATCATGGTTACAACTGAGGTTTCTGCAATTGTGAGAAATGCCAACAACCACATTGAGTCGGTGTGTGCTGTGTTAAAGTTTTTATTTACAGCATACTTTTCAATGGTTGTGTGTTTTGGCCAGTCAGATTTATTTATATACTATGCCGCTTTTCATATAATTTTGTAGCCCTTATGTTGTGTGTCTGTGTTTTTCCTCTTTTCATCTCAGCTTCTTCTGAATTCATAGTATGAGGGATTATTTACCTGATCTAATTATTGCTCTCATTAGAACACACATTAATTAAGCCCAAGCAAGATATAATCCAAACAAGCTGTGATGTCATCAGAAGTTCTTTTGCACCTCGCAGCTGGACTCCGAGCAGGAAGTGATGCGGGCACGTGCACGTAACCCACAGGATAAGGTCATTTACACACTAGTGTCTGTTCCTGATGGCAATGACATCTCGTCTATCTTTGAGCTCGACCCCACCACTCTGAGAGGAGGAGACTCGCTTGTGCCGAGGTAAAGCAAGATTACAGCTACTTTGCTTTATGTGAGATCTTCTAATTAACTTGTATTAAACGTGTTGTGTTTCATTAGGAACTCGTATGTGAGGCTCAGGCATCTCTGCACCAACACTTGGGTGCACAGCACCAACCAACCAATAGACAAAGACGAAGAGAAGCCAGTCATGCTAAGAGTGAGTGAATTTTTGTCTTTGTGGGATTGTGATTGTGTGCGAAGGTTACTCTCATTACATTATTCCTTTCACAAAACCGTGGTAGGATTTGAAAACTATACCTTTAGAGCTTTCCAACGATATGTAATTTGTCAAGGTTTTTAGGTTTAGGGAAAGAATATTAGTGTTGTGAATAAATATAAAAACAATGGGCCCGCCTGCGGTTTGTCAATATTACTTTAGATTTCCAGATTTCCCTGGTAAACATCTTGTGTCAATCTGTGTTTCAGATAGGAACTTCTCCTCTGAAAGAAGATAAAGAGGCCTTTGCCATAGTGCCAGTGTCTCCAGCAGAAGTCAGAGATCTGGATTTTGCCAATGATGCCAGTAAAGTGTTAGCTTCAATCGCAGCTAAACTTGAAAAGGGCACCATCACCCAGAATGAGAGAAGGTAGAGCATCTTCTGTTAATCTGTCCATTTTTCCATCCATCGATTTGTCTTTGCATCCATCTGTTCTTTTTCTTCCACCCATCCTTTTTTCCACACAGGTCAGTGACGAAGTTGCTGGAGGATCTGGTGTATTTTGTGGTTGACATTCCCAGCAGCGCTCAAGATGTGCTGGAAATCACAGTCAACAAACCCAACAGAGAGCGACAGAAACTCATGAGAGAGCAGAACATACTGAAGCAGGCATACATGATCTTGCTCATATAAGATTGTTAGACACTTATTTTTACATTCTTTTCAATTTTCCCCTTGTTGTCATTACTCAGATATTCAAGCTGTTGCAAGCGCCATTTACTGACAGTGGTGATGGTCCTATGCTGCGACTGGAGGAGCTTGCGGACCAGCGCCACGCCCCCTTTCGCCATATTTGTCGCCTTTGCTACAGAGTCCTGCGTCATTCACAGCAGGACTATCGCAAAAATCAGGTGAGGTGTATGAATGCCGGCCAAATACACTAATGGATGTACAAAATACAGTCATGACCTCTAAAGGCTGATCCACATCACATGAGATACAGTAGACTTTAAAGATTTGTAAACTTTGTAAATGGCTACAGAAGAAAACAGCATCTCTCTGGCTGTCTTTGTATAGGAGTACATTGCAAAGCAGTTTCGCTTCATGCAGAAGCAGATCGGATATGATGTGCTTGCTGAAGATACCATCACAGCCCTGCTGCACAACAACAGAAAGCTGCTGGAGAAACACATCACAGCAGCTGAGATAGACACATTCGTCAGCCTAGTTCGCAAGAACAGAGAGCCAAGGTCTGTGTGTACTGTATGTGTGTGTTTTGCCTTACAAAAAGATCTACTGTACATAAAGGGTCTTCATGCATTTATATTTTTCATTTAGCAGGAATGAAAAAGCTTTTATTCAAAGCATAATTTGCTGCCTTTTCCATATGAAAAAAATGTAGTGTGCACAAATGTATAGTCTCACCACTATAACCAATAAAAAAATGTTTAATCATGGTATTTGTAGTTAAACTATAGTAATACAATTGGTAACCAAAAAGCATGGTTAAATTAAACAAAAATTACCATACATTTTTTATCAGAATTCTTTTATATACTCTTATTTTTAGAAAAATCTGCAGAATTCCACACGTTTATGTATTGCTAAATTCTAAACTGTAAGTGATGTCAAAGAAAAGTATTGTATTGGTACCTAAAAGCAGAATCGAGTTATGAAAGTATTTAAGGAATGTTACAACACAATAGCCGTTCTATGGTGACCGTAACATGGTGCTGAAAAAGTTTGGCTAGAAAAATACAGTAATTTCAGTAAGACAAAGCAATAGTAAGTGTGTATTTATGTAATTATGGAAAAAAAAATTAAGATTGACAGATAATTCTTTATTGTCCATAATTTCAGTCCTGTGAATTATGAACCGATTTAGATTTCTGTGTTTCTGTAGATTTCTGGACTACTTGTCAGATCTGTGTGTGTCCATGAATAAGTCCATCCCTGTCACCCAAGAGCTCATCTGTAATGCTGTGTTGGATCAAGCCAATGCAGACATCCTCATTGACACCAAGTACAGTGCTATTTTTATTATTCAGTCTACATGTTATTGCGATCGAGCTTTTAAACACATTTTAAACAACCAATGCATTATAAACATGACCAAAAATACATTCATTCAGTTAGATGTACACACTACAATACTATGTTCTCTTTACTAAACTAGATTATACCAGAGAATGTGAACTTGATTGACAGTTAGATTGAGATCAAATATTTTTAGTTCAATGTAAAAGCAATAGAAGTAAGAATAGAAAAAATAAAACCCCCGTAATGAAAGAAATGCCAACATGTGTGTGTTTGTGTGTCAGGCTTGTGCTGTCACGGTTTGAGGTGGCAGGAGCGGTGCTCGGAGAGACGGCTGAAGAAGAGGAGGAGGATGAAGAGGAGGTTTGGTTGTTCTGGAAGGACAGCAGAGGAGAGGTGAAGAGCAAGAGCATTAGAGAACTTGCACAGGATGCCAAAGACGGACATAAAGAAGACCAGGAAGTTATCAATTACTACAGGTAAACACACATGCCTACATTTACACAAAAGTTTAGTGTCACTTAAAAACTCACTTGAATATAACCCATATTTGAATGTTTGAAATTAGTTGAAATGTGAAAAAAAGAATGTAATTGTGCCAACTTGTTTAATTTGACCATTACAAAACAATATTTTATGATAAAACATTTTATGTTTTATTAAATGGATAACTTGCACCAAGAAAAGCATACTGTAATAGCACATTGCTTTTTAAAAAGCATCTAAGGTTGAGACCTTAAGAAGCTGGTTGATAAAATGCCAAGAGTACATTTTTGTAAAGTCTAGGCAAAGCAAAACTGTTTTGATTTATTGTGCATTTTTAGTCTTTTAACTACCATAATTACATTGTTATTTAATAGTTTTGAAGTTCACTATCTTTTAATATATAAAAAGTAATAATAAAGAATGCATGACCCTAAACGTTTGAACAGCAGAAATATGATGCAAAGGAAAATAATAACACAAATCTCTCTGTCAGGTATCAACTGAATTTATTTGCACGGATGTGTCTGGATCGACAGTACTTGGCCATTAACAAGATTTCAGCCCAGCTGGATGTGGATTTAATCCTGCGCTGCATGTCAGACGAGGATTTGCCCTTTGACCTCAGGGCTTCTTTTTGCCGCTTGATGCTGCACATGCATGTAGACCGTGACCCTCAGGAGCAGGTGACACCTGTCAAATATGCTCGACTGTGGTCTGAAATCCCTTCACAAATTGCAATTGATGAGTAAGTGATTCACTTCTGTGGTAGTGAACAAGGTTATTTTATCCGTAGCCAATCAGATTTCTGTGTTTCCAGTTATGATAATGATGGGATGTCACGTGATGAGGTAAAGGAGCGCTTCTCTCAGACGATGGAGTTTGTGGAGAATTACCTGCGGGATGTTGTGTGCCAGAGTTTTCCGTTCTCTGACAAAGAGAAAAACAAGCTTACTTTTGAGGTGCGTCAACTTACAAAGTATCTTTTAGGGTTTTTAACACTGTCAGTTAGATGTTAAAGAATTTACATTTTAAAAATTAATTAATTGCTTTTGCAGAAAATTGTATTAACACTTGTTTTGAGAATTAGGCGTTATTTCTTATACTACTGCCGGTTTGTTTTTCTGGTTTTAACGTAAATCTATTTAAATTACTTGTTATTTATGCTTAAAACAAAGAAATTAAATAAAAGGTTAAAAAACGTTTTAGGAAGCAAATAAATTTTTTATCTAATTTAGGATTTCTCTAAATTTTAAATAAAAATATTATAACTAAATTGTAATAAAAATGAGCTTTTTTATAAGGTTGTGTTTTTAAAGCTGCACAGATTGTGTTTTAAAGCTGCAAACCGTAACTTTTGCCTCTATATCGCCATTTCTGTTTTAAATATAAAAGGTTACATTCCAGCTCAAATTATGAAGTTTATGAAGTATTACATTTTTTGTTGCAAATTGGGGTTATTAAAGGAAAAGTTTTGAAAACAGATTATTTTCTTGTTCAATGACTAATTTTTGTTTTGGATTGCAAAAACAATACAAAAATACAAAATAAATTTTTTTTTATGTATTTTCTGACACATTTTCCCACTTTCTGTGCTATAGGTGGTAAACCTGGCAAGAAACCTGATCTATTTCGGTTTCTATAACTTCAGTGATTTGCTGAGGTTGACAAAAATCCTGCTGGCTATCTTGGACTGTGTCCATATCAGCACCCCCTTCCCCATCAAGCTGGACAGAGATCCAGGCAAAGGTCAGAAGCATCTCTTAGTTAACCCCACCTCCCTGTGATTGATCCGATTAAATAAATATGCGCCTCCTGAATTTTTCTAGGGAGTAATGTTATGAGGTCCATTCACGGGGTGGGAGAGCTGATGACCCAGGTGGTGTTGAGGGGCGGAGGGTTTCTGCCAACTGCGTCTCACAGCCCTCCTGACAGAGATAATGTAAAGGCTCAAACTGAACCTCAGAAACAAGACATACTGGTGATGGACACCAAACTTAAGATCATCGAAATTCTGCAGGTGTTACAAAACACTCTAACTAGAATACAGTGTAGTATAGAATTCATTTAATTACAATTTCATCTCAATTACAAATACAGAATTTATTGTAAAGCATTACAAACTTATATTTTCTCTGTTATCCTCAATATAGTTTATTTTGAATGTGCGCTTGGACTACAGGATCTCCTGCCTGCTCTGCATCTTTAAGAGAGAGTTTGATGAAAGCACATCTCAGACAGAGCCATCTATAAACCAAGACTCCCCTGCAAATGTTCAAGGTAATGCGAGTGGGTAAATGTTTTGTTTCTTCATAATCTCATGTACAGTGCTGAGTAAATTACCCTTTTCTCTGTTAGGCGCGCTTGACTTTGAGCATATCGAAGAGCAGGCGGAGGGGATTTTTGGAGGAAGGTAAGAACGTGGTTTAGAGGGATGAACGTCTGATGTGTCTGTGTACATTTATGCGTGTGTGTGCTTGTGTATGTAGTGAGGAAAACACTCCATTGGATCTCGATGATCACGGTGGACGGACGTTTTTGAGAGTTCTGCTGCACCTGACCATGCACGATTATCCTCCGCTGGTGTCACGAGCCCTACATCTCCTTTTTAGACACTTCAGCCAACGGCAGGAGGTCTTACAGGCCTTCAAGCAGGTATTTACAGTATATGTTTATTTATCTTAATAGAAACACATATTGATATACGGTACCAGTTCAAAGTTTTTTCCATCAAAACCATTAAATAACACAATTGTAACTGGGGGAATTATGTTGTGACTAAAAGCACCTCAAATAAGTTAACACTATGTTATATTTTAGCATCTTCAAAAGTGGTCACCCTTTGTCTAGAATTTGCAAAATCATAATCTTGGCATTTTATCATCCAGCTTCTTAAGGAATTTCTATCTATTCTGAACTCTGGCTGCTTTTATTCATTATTTAGTCTGACTAATCCATTTCAATTTTTTTTTATAAATTAAAATGAATAAAAAATTAAATAAAAAAAAATATATATTTTTCTATTTAAAGAAATTAATATATTGGCACAATTATATTTTTGTCTACAAAAGTAATTTTAAACATTGAAATTCAGATTTAAAAATGATCATGAGAAAAAAAATTGTCAATTGTGTCTTAACCATTGAAAAACATTTACATTTTCAAATAAAGATAATGGGCCATTTACAAAAAAATAGTAACAGTACAAAATCTTTATGTGAGTCGTATGCAATATATTTATTGTTTTATAAATGTGTTAGATTGAGATGTTAATATTGTCTTCTTTTCATTATTGTAACAAGAAAGGGGTGTAGGCCTATTAGATGAAGAAAATTTTCATTTGTTTGTATTATGATGGTCAAAGGAGTACCATTACTGTACTATGTACTATATTTTGGAATATATGTGACCCTGTCTGTGAAAACCAGGCTAAAGTCTAAAAATCTAATTCTGAGATAACGAGCATCAAAGTTTGATTTCACCTATTAATTTCACTATGATTTTAATCTTTGACATGACATTACTCAGACAATTTTAAAGATATTAAAAATGTGCACAGAATATTATTTTTATTGTAGAATGATTTTATGTGGAAAACAGAAAACACATATATTAATATGCGTCGGGTCACATATATTAAAGTCTAGTCATAGTCTTGTCTCCTAATATTTGTAAGTCGCTTTGGATAAAAGCATCAGCTAAATGCCTAAATGTAAATGTCATAGTAAATTAGGAATTTTCATTTAATAGTAATAAATAGCTTAAAATATTGTGTAAAGAAAAGAAAATATTTGATCTGCTCAGGTTCAGCTTTTGGTGACAAGTCAAGATGTGGAGAATTATAAGCAGATAAAGTCAGATCTGGACCAGCTGAGGTCTATAGTAGAGAAATCAGAGCTATGGGTGTACAAAAGACAGGGTTCAGATTCAGGACTGGACTCAGGAGAGGTCACCACTGAAGCTCACCATAAGGTAAGAACACGTTCTTTGAGGAACCTTAACAATATCTATCAAAATTTATTTTTGAAGCAAAATGACGGTCGATAAGCAAGCTTTTCTTTTCTGACAGAGTGACAAAAACTCCAGTAGATCTGACAAACCCAAAGCAGAAAGCACCAGTAGCTCAAACTACAGAGTTGTGAAGGAGGTGGAGTTTGTTTATATTTTATGAAGGTTTGACAAACAAGTAAAATGTTTTGTGATGTCATGTGTATGTGCATTTGTGTTTGTAGATCTTGTTAAGGCTAAGTAAACTGTGTGTCTTGGAGGGAATTTCAGGGAAGAAGAACAAGAAGCAACAGCAGCGGCTCCTCAGGAACATGGGCGCTCACAGTGTCGTCCTGGAACTGCTGCAGATCCCCTATGAGAAGGTGTGTGTGAGTACAGTAAATTATATTTTAGCAAGTAGTTTCTGGGTCAACATCATTGTTGGTCCTGGAAGACGATTTTTATCAACTAATCAGATTGTAGGATTAGGTTTTGGGTAAATGTTAGGTTTAGGACTGGGGTGGAGGATTATTAATGATTAATTTTCTCTGATTCTGGGCCTGTTTACACAACGTTTTCGATTAAAAACAGACTTTTAATGCATTTCAACTAGGGCTGTGCCGATAAATGATATCATATCGAATCGCGATAAAATATATGTCAATAACGATGATAAGCTCTAGGCATTTTTACTCAATATGGATTAATATAAGAGCCAATCACACAGCAGAAATATGTGACAACAGCCAATCAGCGTGAAGCTTTTAACGTTCACGTCAAAGAACAAAGTCAATTTCCTATGGCACTTTGCAAAGCAAACTCGGCGCGACCAAAGTGAAACTAACCTCGAGTTATTATCCAAAAATGATGAAATTGTCGACAAAAAACTATACTTTAAAATGTAATTAATGAACCCTCAAATTTTTATGGCTTCAGTCATAGTTGGGATACTCTTTTAAAGCTGGCAGCATTAACAGTTTATATATCTAAATATATATCGTTATCGAAAAAATGATCGAGTTTACATTTTTGCCATATCGCCCAGCCCTAATTTCTACTGTTTTTTTTACATGACAAACAAAGAATGACAAATTGTGTTGTGAGGGTATGGTTGGGGTAGGATATGTGACCCAGTCTTTGAAAACCCAGCTAAAGTAAATTTTTTGTGATTTGCTGTTTTCTAAATAAAATCATACTACATGATGTAAAGATCATTCTTCGAAAATATAAACTTGATATCTTTAAAATTTACTAAGTAACGCCATGTCAAAATTGAAATCATAGTGAAATTAATAGGTGAAATCAAACTTTGATGCTCGTTATCTCAAAATTAGATTTTTAAACTTTAGCCTGGTTTTCACAGACAGGGTCACATATAGTAGATATATTTGAGATCCTTATGTAAAAACAGTATATAAGTAAGTAATGTTTGTTTATTTTAAAAATGCACATTTAATGTATGTTATACTCTATGTGTGTTTGTGTAAATTTATAGGGGGAAGATGTTCAGATGCAGGAGATCATGACATTAGCCCATCAGTTCCTGCAGAACTTCTGTGCCGGAAACCAGCAGAATCAAGCACTACTACACAAACACATTAACCTGTTCCTCAACCCCGGGGTAAGACGATACGCTTACATTCTGCATTCTAGGGGTTAATCTCACACAGCTCACATTATCTCTCTTTCTTTCTCTGTGCGTAGATTCTGGAGGCAGTGACTATGCAGCACATCTTTATGAATAATTTCCAGCTGTGCAGTGAGATTAATGAGCGTGTGGTGCAACACTTTGTGCACTGCATCGAGACACATGGCCGCAGCGTCCACTACATCAAGTTCCTGCAGACCATCGTCAAGGCTGAGAACAAATTCATCAAGAAATGCCAAGACATAGTCATGGCTGAGGTCTGTGGATCAGACGCTGGGTTTTAATTTTTAATTTTGGCTTTTTTAATGGCAAACTCTTAAAGCTGCAATCTGTAACTTTGGCTAAATATAAACAAAAATCAGTTGATAATTTCTGATTCTCAACAGTAAGCTCAACAGCTATTGTAAATGTTAGTTTGTTGTTATTTGTCTTTAAACCAAATAAGGATAATGATAAAAACTTGCAATTATATTTTTGTATTTGTGCAGCTGGTGACGGCAGGTGAGGATGTGCTGGTGTTCTATAACGATCGAGCATCTTTTCAATCATTGGTTCAAATGATGCGTCTTGAGAGGGAGCGAATTGATGAAAACAGTGCTCTCAGGTATGCCAATAATTTCTTGTTGTCCTCCTGTACTTTACTGTATCATTTGATAACATGTATCAGGTCAGACCAATACTTGTGATTTTTGCAGATGTTGTTATTGCAATTATATATGTGCCACAAAATCCAACCCATACAGAAATCTGATATATTGCCATATATGAACTTGTGTGTTTTAAATATAATTTTAATAAATATAATAAGATTTGGGAATAAAAGATACTGTGGCGCAAGAGCAGGCCATGACTGTAGTGTAAAGGCCCGTTCTCACCAAGAGGGATAAACAAAAAGACAACTGTAAAATTAACTATCTAATATCTAATTGAAACTAACGTCCACACCAATAGACAATAACATTATTTATTGAACTATTTCTTTATTCATTGTTTATTCTAAGCTTCTGCACTAGACACAACAGTTCTACATTTTAAATGTGCACATCCTTTACATTCAAAAATGATTGCCTGTCAGTGTTTCCTGTATCACATTAAAAATGCTGAAAATGAAAATTATCCCAGTGATATTTTGTGATAATCTCTGTAGCATTACTATTATAGTTGAGGTGCTATTTCTGTAAATTTAGAACAGTTTTTAAACTTTATTGTTAGAGTTATCGTCCTTGGTGTAAATGGGCCTTTATGCTGTGTTACTAGACTGAAAGTAAATAGTAGGTGTTAGTTACAATTATTTTACAAAGTCATACAGTTTTGCAAAATTAGTTGTACATGTGCTTTTGTGATCATTTTTCATGAAAACTGTTTGCAATTTTAGGTATTATATTTTGTACTCCGTGAAATCGTGTGTTTGAAATATGACTTTTGCAGGTATCATATCCACTTAGTGGAGCTGCTGGCTGTTTGCACTGAAGGAAAAAACGTCTACACTGAGATCAAGTGTAACTCGCTTCTCCCCCTTGATGACATTGTACGTGTGGTCACACATGAGGACTGCATCCCTGAGGTGTGTGTGTGTGTGTGTCCAGGTCAGAGAAATCAGGGCCAAAAATGTTTAAATGCATTAAATTATTTGTGAACATAATTATGAACATATATCATTTCACAACACAGGCTAGTTAAGATGTCACTTCATAGTGGTGTGTGTCTACGTGTCTCCTCAGGTAAAGGTGGCTTATGTCAACTTCCTGAACCATTGCTATGTGGATACAGAGGTTGAAATGAAGGAAATATACACCAGTAATCACATGTGGAAACTCTTTGATGATTTCCTGGTGGACATCTGCAGGGTAAATCACAACTGCTCACAGCATCGTGATAGAATTTTCAGGTTCTTTTCAGGACCTTTCTGACAATATCAGCCCCTTGGTTTCCTGTAGGTTTGCAATAACACAAGTGACCGTAAGCACGCAGACACGGTTCTGGAGCGCTACGTCACGGAAACCATCATGAGCATCGTCACAACCTTCTTCAGCTCACCGTTCTCAGACCAGAGCACAAGTTTGCAGGTGACTCACAACAGCCATCAGTACAGCTTAAGTAGCATAACTTGGACTGTCTGTTTGAGATCTCACTCTCTTTCTGTTTCTGTGTCTCAGACCCGGCAGCCGGTGTTCGTGCAACTGCTGCAGGGAGTGTTTCGTGTCTATCACTGCTGCTGGTTGATCCCGAGTCAGAAGGGAAATGTGGAGGCTTGCATTAAAGTGCTGAGTGACGTGGGTAAGATTCATCCTTAATACATTCAAACCTGACATGCATTTATTACCTGGGTCATTTTCAAAATATGGGAACAATATAAAATCCACTCTATTCAGCCCCTTTTATAATAATTATGGTTATTTAAGTCTGTATAATTTTGTGCATTTCTTTTCTAAATTAATTTGACATGTCCCCCTGCCTTTGTATCGTATATAAACATTTCCATTTCATTTTTTTTTTAATTAACTAAACCAAATTAACACGAAAAAAAATAAAATAAATGCATAAAAATCCAAACCAAAACAATTATTTATTAAAAATCATTTTTTTAAAATATCTGTTTGATTTTGTGTCATTGGTGTTACTGGTAACACAAACTTTTATTTTGAAAGAATGAAAATATGTGAGGAAGCATTTCCATGGTCAGAGGTCGACAAGGATAAGGCTCTATTCAAGCACACGCTTAATGAGTACTGCACTTAATAAAATAAGATATTTTCTTTAAAATGTCTTCTTTAAGGTGTTTTTCTCACTTGTTATTCCATTTCACTCTGAAATACATCATATTGCGGAAGTCGATCCGGTTCACAGGGCTTTAGGGTTTTGAAAAATTGGGCAATGGTTTAAGAAATGTGTACCCAAAAATAAAAATTCTGTCATAATGTTTTCACCTTTATGTCATTCAAACCCTGTATATGATTCTTTCTTTTGTGGAATACAAAAGAAGATATTTTGCAAAACGCTGGTTACCGGCACCCATTGACTTCTATTGTACCTTGTGTCCATACTATGAAAGTGAATGGGTGCCGGTTACCAGTGTTTTGCTAAATATCTTCTGTGTTCTGCTGAAGCAAGAAAGTCATACAGGTTTGACATGACATGAGCGTGAGTAAATAATAAAAGAATGTTTATTTTTGGGTGAACTATCCCTTTAACAATCACTTCTGTGTTAGTTTGTAATTCCTTTCTTGTATCGGATAGCTAAGGGCAGGGCCATAGCTATTCCAGTGGATCTGGACTGTCAGGTGAATAATCTGTTCATGAAGTCCAACAACATAGTGCAGAAAACAGCCCTCAGTTGGAGACAGTCCATCCGCAATGCTACACGAAGAGATTCGATCCTGACCACCTCCAAAGACTACCGCAACATCATCGAAAGACTCCAGGTGAGTGAATGATAGTGTTTAACTTAGATAGGTGAGGTTGTTGCCTATGTAGTGCTTCATCTGTTGGGCTGTTGCTTATTTGCTCTCCGTTTACATTTACATTTTAGGCATTTTAGGCAAGAAATGTTTCTCAACAGAGCTGCTGTGTTTGTTTGTCTTGCTAAAAATGACAAATTTTTCTCCAGTAATTTAGATTTGTAACATGTTTTCAATTGTTTTGCTTCAGTGCCTTACTTTGTTAGGTTGTGTGGTGTGTGAATGTGTGTTGGTTAATGTATCTGCTGTAGGATATAGTGTCCGCTCTGGAGGAACGGTTAAGACCTCTTGTTCAGGCTGAGCTGTCTGTACTGGTGGATGTTCTTCATCGACCAGAATTGCTGTTCCCAGAGCACACTGAAGCTCACCGCAAGTGTGAGAGTGGAGGATTCATCTGCAAGTATGATAAACGTCTGATACTCTGCTATTTTACTACAGTCAAACTGCCAGTCAAAAGTTTGGAAACACTTGATTCACTTTGATTTCACTGCCATCAATAATGATCAGTAGTTATGTCTTACATGTGCATCAGATGTGTGAATTACAACAGCACAATCTTATCGTCTCTCTGCACAGGCTGATCAAACATACAAAGCAACTACTGGAGGAGAATGAAGAAAGGCTTTGTATCAAAGTTCTACAGACGCTGAGAGAGATGATGACCAAAGACAGAGGATACGGGGAGAAGGTATTTTCCATCACATTAAAACTGTATAAACTTCATAAGTGCCTAAATTAGTGAGATGTAAAAATAGACCTGTTTTGAAATCTGTGGACACCCTCCCAAGTGTTGCTGGAGGTCGATGGTATTTGTCCTACAGTATATATACCTGTATATATGTGGTGTTTGCATGTGTGATTTCAATTATAATTTCAGGATCTGAAAAGCATGTTTACGTTTGAGTTAAGCTTTGTCACAAGTGGTCACTAATAGTCACTGGTTTCTTTTGATAAATGTTGGCTGTCATTAACCCCGCCCCTTCACTCCTCTTTTTCAGCTCATGGGATTTGATGATGAGATGGATGTCACGGAGGTTGTCCTCTTTTTGTCATTCATCCCATTTATCCCTTGTTCATTGCTTTTCATTTCATTTCTTTCTTTTCTATCTTTAAGTGTTGAGTAGAATATTCCATCTAATTACACATTCCACAATATTTATGTTATTTGGTATGGATTTTTATTTTACAGTTATTAGGAAATATTGTCAAATAAGTCTAAGCTAACGTTCTAATTCAGTAAGGCTGTAAAGCTATCATATCGCTCTTTGTAATATAATACATATACTGATCTACGGATGCCCTGCACTGCAACATAAAAAAAATAATTTGTCCTTATATTCCTTTGTTGAGCCTAAATATTTTCACAAGATATTTTTTTGCTTGCTAGCTAACAATTAGCATGTAGTACCAACACTGACCACCAGTCACTATCAGTACGAATAAAATCCTGAAATGCTTTTCCTCTGAGCAAACAGCACTCAAGTGTCGAAAGTCAAAACTAAAAAACAATTGCAGTTGTTAAACATGACAACAAATGCCACATCAAACATAAATAATTTTAACGAAATAATTAGTTATTAAACAATATATAAAGAGGAAAAGCATTGCAGGCACAAGATTTCATCCGTACTGATAGTACGGATGACACCTGGTGGTCAAGATTGGCACTACATGCTAATTGTTAGCAAGCAGACAATTTTTTTAGCAGGCAAAAAAATGGAAAAGGAAAAATATTTTGCAGATTAAAAAAATTTTAAAGAGCAAAAAGAGAAGAAAATCTTTTGGATTTAGGGAATCTTAAGGAATATAAGGACAATTTTTTTGTAATTGCAGTTCAGGGGTTTCATACTGATCAAATTTTCGCTTTAAAATATGCCATGAAATTAAAATTGGTCAACTGCCATCTTGACAAATGCATTTTTAGTCAAATCCAGACTAAAGAAAACTTTTAAAGAAACTTTATTTTGGATTTTTGTAGTCACCATAATTCCCGATTTTATTTGTATTTTAAATAGTTTTGACGAGTTCACTATTGTACTCAAATTGTCTAAAAAATAAATAATGAGTAAATGATCTCAAACCTTTGACCGGTAGCAGAAGCAAGATGCAAATCATTATTTTGCAAGGATGTAACGTTTAGACGGCTATTCTGTACTTAAACTGCACCCTGGCATTTCAGTTGTTCTTATCTTTTCTTTTAAAATCTAATGTAAGTTATAATCTGCTTGCATACAGTGGAATAACTAACAAAGTAATGCATGCGTGCCTTTACTGAAGAGCTGTCACAGTGCAAATCAATGTAATCGTTCTGATCACTGAAATTATGAGCATGATGCTATGATAGTTAAGGACTGCTGCATGATGATGCTCTGCTAACTCTGTGTTAGTGTTCTGTTGTTCACTCTTCTCACTCACTCAGGTGGTGGATGTCAGTCTGCCACCCAAACAGCTGGAGGAACGAAGGAGGGTAGGTCACTCTGGTTCCTCTTCACTAGCATCACCAAATTTGGCTTTCTAACCACACACTTGTTATTTGCTATTCTGCCTATCTGCACAAGCATGTATGAATGTATGCACATGCTCGCAAAATACCAATCATCTCACAGATGTCCTAAAAAAGAAACATTTCTCAGTCAGATGCAGAGGATTGACAGATGGATAGTAGATTCATAGGTCTGTAGATTTACCCTGTGTATTACATTTGTGTATTGGCTGATATAACAAAAGTGAACAAATAAGGTTTATTTAAAAAACTAAAATTAATAACTGTGTGAAGGGACCGGGTTGTCATTTAATGTTTTTCTCTGGGTTGAATGTTATATGGATTCAGTCCATGTTCAATGGAAATGATTTGATGATTCAGTGGTAGCTGGTAAGTTAATGTATGTTTTTGAACTTTGCTAATTTTAAACACAATTAAAACAGTAAACTATTTTAATAGTATTTAAAAAAAATATCGAGTGACAAATATTGGATTTGGATAAAAAAAGACAAATAAATAATTAGTGCATATCCAAGCATCTCTACAAAACTGCCTTACAGTCCCTCATGAGCAAGCCAACATTGGCAAAGAAAAAGTAAGATTTATGCGAAATAAAAACACACACTAAAACACTCTCACAATCATGCCAGGGGGAGGCTCTGCGGCAGCTGCTTGTCAATCGTTACTATGGCTTCAAAAGTGGTGGGCGGAGAGAAAGTTTGACTTCCTTCAGTAACTCCGCCCTGACACCTGTGGGACCAATCAAGAGTCAGCCCGGTGGGTTCAATGTCCATCGTACCTGGTTTTCCTTCTGATGTTATGTGTGTAACTTATCATCTGTTTTAGGAGGTTTGAGCAGGGCTGAGATGTCATTGATGGAAGTGCAGTGTCATCTGGATCGTGAGGGGGCGTCCGATCTGGTCATCGATCTTATTATGAATACAACCAGTGATCGTGTCTTTCACGAGAGCATCCTATTGGCCATTGCACTGCTGGAGGGAGGGAACACTACCATACAGGTCAGTCACAAAGATATTATTAGATTATTATTTTTAGGGGTGTTACGATACACTCAGCTCAGCTCAGCCAATTTTGGGTTTAAGATTGTATCACGATATTTTAAATGACGGAAAACATGAAACTGAAATTCAGATGACAGATTTATTTTAAACCTTAACATTTTTAACAACTTTAGTTGTTTTATTAAAGTATTTACAACATTTATTGTTTAATTGAACCATCTGTATGTTAATTAATAAAAATTGAATAGATCTGCAGCTGAAAAATAAAACTGAATTTTAACAAAAATATGTAAATAGTCATGAAACAATATCGTTACACCGCAATTATTACATTTATTTTATTTCATGTAAAATGTTTAGATTGTTTGTGTTTGGTAGTATAATATAAATGAATAGAAATCTTCAAATTCTGTGCTTATGATATTAAAATATGTTTGTATTTTATATTTTTACAGCACTCCTTCTTCAAACGATTAACAGAAGACAAAAATTCTGAAAAGTTTTTTAGAGTGTTTTATGATAGAATGAAAGCCGCCCAACTGGAGATTAAAGCCACAGTTACGGTCAACACCAGTGACCTGGGCAACAAGCGTCGTGATGACAACACTCCAGACAAAGATACCCCACAACGCCCAAAAGGTTTAGCTGATGATACTTGTCTGTAATGTATGGTCAATGACAAGCACTGTCAATGTGGTAAAACTTACATCTTCCTCAATAGCAAAAGATTCAGGTGTCATTGTGACGGATGATGCCCGTGAGCAGCTTTTGGAGGCATCTGCTGTGACCAAGAAGGCCTTTGGATCATATCGGCGAGATGCTGATCCTGAAGAGGCTTATGGCACTGCTGATGGAGACAAAGGGGGAGGAGATAAAGGAACAGATCAAGGGGAGATGAGCCCTGTCATTCTGATCATGCAGCCAATCCTGCGCTTCCTACAGCTACTGTGTGAGAACCACAATCGAGACCTGCAGGTATGTTTAGGCGAGAGGGTCTTGTTTATAGGCTGGAACTTAAGGAGACAGTTCACCCAAAGTTCACCCTAGTGTTGTTTCAAACCTGTAAGACTTCCTTTCCTTCTTTGAATACAACAGGAGATGTTAGGCAGAAGGTAAGTGACTGACAGCCTGAGTCACCATTCACTTCCATTGTATGTAATGAAAGTGAATGGTGACTGAGACTGTCAATCGCTATCATTCTGCCATTTGTGTGAACTGTCAGTGAACTATTACCTTATATTACCTTATATAGAACTATTATTATAATGATGTCTTGGTCTGGCACAGGTAACAATTTGGACTGGTTTGCTCTGGTTAGTCATTATGTACATGTATGCCCATAAATCATTTTCTTGCCTGCAGAACTTTCTACGGTGTCAGAACAATAAGAACAACTATAACCTGGTGTGCGAGACCCTGCAGTTTCTGGATTGTATCTGTGGCAGCACTACAGGCGGTCTTGGGCTTTTAGGCCTGTATATCAACCAGCATAATGTGGCTCTCATTAATCAAACCATAGAGAGTCTCACTGAATACTGTCAAGGACCCTGTCATGATAACCAGGCACGTAACTGAACATATTGTGATAATTTATAACATCTCTCCTTTTCTGTTTAGCATGCTTTGCTTTTCCTGTAGTCATACACATACCCACTACTGTATATCGAATGATGATTGAATCTTACTATGTTTGTGTGTTACTGTGCAGAATTGCATCGCCACCCATGAGTCAAATGGCATAGACATCATTATTGCTTTGATTTTGAATGATATTAACCCACTAGGCAGAAAAAGAATGGATCTGGTTCTAGAACTGAAGGTAAGGATGTTATCGTTTATCGTAAGATGTTAAGTCCAGTAGGTCCAAAGGACATGGGATGATAATAATGTGTGTCGTATAACATTTTGTGCTACATTCATCTTCTAAAGTGAGACTCTGGGAGCTCATATGCAGGTTTGTAATAAATTTGTACATTTTATATTACATTGTTTGTCTTTTCCTTCAGAATAATGCCTCCAAGCTACTGCTGGCCATCATGGAGAGTCGTCATGACAGTGAGAACGCAGAAAGAATCCTATACAACATGAGACCCAAAGAACTGGTGAGAATTTTAAAGGGATAGCGCACCTTAAAATATGTGTTTCATACAACAACAGGTTTGGAGCCACCTAGTGTTAATCCTCGTTTACTGGTTGCTTGAGGTTTTTATTAAAGCTACATAGTCAAACCATCAACTGATCATTTTTACTCTTTAGATTACACATTCTCATTACTTCATACTTAAGTGTGTGTGTTCATGTTACTACTAGGTGGAGGTGATGAAAATGGCCTATCAGCAGGGGGAAACAGAGTTTGAGGATGAGGAACAGGAGAATGGAGAGGAACATGCTGCCTCACCCCGCAATGTTGGACACAACATCTATATACTTGCACATCAGGTATATACACGTCTATAAAATGACATAAACAGACAATATCATCAATAATTACTATATGGTTACACAAGCAAATAACATTATTTATAACCTTCATTTACAGCTGTCTCGTCACAATAAGGAGTTGCAAATACTGCTGAAACCAGGTGGAGAAGACCAGGCCCTGGAGTATTACACTGAACACACTGCACAAATAGAGGTAACATTCACATAATTCATACTGGGAAAATAATTGCTAATAAATGAGTGTTAATACACAAACTATTAGCTAGGTAGGACTAGGTAAAATTGTGAATCATGCATGTTTATTTTACTTACAGAAACTTCTTCTTTGCTTCTTTGCATATTTCCCTGTGTATGTGTGTTTGTGTATATTGTACATACAGATAGTCCGTCAGGATCGCACTATGGAGCAGATAGTATTTCCTGTACCGAACATCTGCTCGTTTCTGACCAACGAGTCTAAGCTGCGTGTTTATTACGGCACAGAGAGAGACGAGCAGGGCAGCAAAATCAATGATTTCTTCCTGCACGCAGATGATCTCTTTAGTGAGATGAGGTGGCAGAAGAAACTGAGAGGTGTGTATAAATATAATGACAAATATTAATGGAATAGATCAGCAAAAACTGAAAATGCTCTTTTGATTTTCTTAACACCATGCCATCCCAGCTGTATATGTCTTAATTTTTCTTCATCTCGTGTCGAAACATGCATATGATAACTAGTCATGAGACGTGTGAATCAACGAGATTGGAATTATTCGTCATTAATACGTAACGTATCGATTGCTAAATAAGCTTAAAATGTCACTTAAATTTACAAAAGAGGTGCTACAAAGCACTTAAATTGACTAAAAAAGGTGCAATATAGCAGTTAAATTTACAAAAAAGTGCTAAATAGCATTTACATTGACAAAAAAAGGTGCTATAAAGCACTTACATTGACAAAAAATGTGCTATAAAGCATTTACATTGACAAAAAATGTGCTATAAAGCACTTAAATGTACAAACAAAGTGCTAAAAAGCACTTAAATTGATAAAAAAGGTGCTATATAGCACTTAAATGTACAAAAAAAGTGCTAAATAGCATTTACATTGACAAAAAAGGTGCTATAAAGCACTTATATTGACAAAAATGTGCTATAAAGCACTTAAATGTACAAAAAATGTGCTATATAGCATTTACATTGACAAAAAATATGCTATAAAGCACTTATATTGACAAACAATGTGCTATAAAGCACTTACATTGACAAAAAAGGTGCTATATATCAAAGTCAAAAGTCAAAGTCAAAGTGGAGTTTATTGTCATTTCAGCCATATACAAGTACATAGTGAAACAAAACAATGTTTCCCAGGAACAAGGTGCTACAGTACAAAAAACCTATATACATAAAGTGAAAGTAACAGACAGCACACGTAGATACACAGTTTAAGTACAAAAAATCCTATATCCTATATACATAAAAATCCTAAATCCTATTCTATATACCTATATCCAAAAATCCTATATACATAAAGTGCACAAAGTACAAACAGACAGCACAAGACAGTAACGCAGACAAATACACAGTTCAATACACAGTTTGAATACACATATTACACATATATCATATATACACATATATCATTTACATTGACAAAAAAGGTGCTATAAAGCACTTCAATTGACAAAAAAGGTGCTATATAGCAGTTAAATTGACAAAAAAGGTGCTATATAGCAGTTAAATTGACAAAAAGATGCTATATAGCACTTAATGTAAGAAAAATGTGCTAGCACTTAAATTAAAAAGTGCTATATAGAAACTTAGGAAAGCACTTCTTAGTACTATTGTTGCCGCTTCTGATGTGTCGCTTCATTGTCTCCTGTTTGTAAGTTGCTTTGGATAAAAGCGTCAGCTAAATGCCTAAATGTAAATGTAAATTTAGCACTTACATTTACAAAAAAATGCTATGTAGCACTTAAAATGATAAAAAAAGGTGATATACAGCACTTCAATTTACAGAAAATGTGCTATATAGCACTTCAATTGACAAACAATATTCTATAAAGCACTTACATTTACAAAAAAAATGCTATGTAGTACTTAAAATTACAAAAAAGGTGCTATACAGCACTTCAATTTACAAAAAAGGTGCTATACAGCACTTCAATTGACTAAAAACGATGCTGTGTAGCATTTAAAGTGGTTCCCTTGTGATTACGAGCTACTTTCAGTGCTATTTAGCACATTTTTTTATGTCGTCCTAAAATGTACAAATCCGATTTTGGACTGAACTGAAACATATTTTTTGTGCAGATTGTTCAGTATACAGTACAAGTGCTTTCATGTATAATTTTTTTCAAACTGATCTTTCTCCGTTTTCAGCTCAGCCTGTTCTGTACTGGTGCAGCCGGAACATGTCATTCTGGAGTAATGTGTCTTTTAACCTGGCTGTTCTCATTAATCTGTTGGTGGCGTTCTTCTACCCTCTGGAAGGAGTAAGCGACAGTGAGTTCCTCTTACTAGAACATTCACTACTTAGGCCTTCCCTTCACAATATCCCTGACCTGTGTACTTTACATGTATACTTATAATTACTTCATCTTTGTTTCAGGTCCACTGGATCCCTCTCTTTCTCTGTTGCTGTGGGGGTGTTTGTTGGGGTCACTGGGTTTTGTTCTGATGTCACCGAGGCCAAATGCAGTTAGAGTTCTGGTCATTTCCACCGTTCTTCAGCTCGGGTTCTCTGTGGGCTTGCAGTATATGCTTACTCTCCTGGGAACTTTTAATGTAAGGATACAGTACAATCACAATTTATTTTAGAGATGCAGTGTTTTGTGACTCTCTGTCCTTGTTTTGGTCCTGTGCAGGTGTGTAATAAGATAGTGTTCATGCTGAGCTTTGTGGGTAACCGTGGGACGTTTACCCGTGGTTACCGGGTGATGGTGATGGACAGAGAGTTCCTGTTTCATCTGCTGTATCTTCTCATCTGCACTCTGGGCCTTTTTGGACATGTCTTCTTTTACAGTCTACTGGTCTGTCTAAAAAGTTTTAGATTAGGTTTTAATAATGTCACACTAACATATTTCCAAACACAGATGTATTGGGTATTTCCAATTCAGATGTCGTAACTGATTTCTGTGTGTGTGTGTGTAGTTGTTTGACCTAGTGAACAGGGAGGAGACTCTGTTGAACGTTATCAAGAGTGTCACACGAAACGGCCGTTCCATCGTGCTGACAGCTGTCCTGGGCCTGATCCTGGTCTACCTCTTCTCTATTGTGGGATATATGTTCTTTAAAGACGACTTTATTCTGGAAGTAAACCGCATCATTAACAACACCCTGGGTAACACACACTTTTAACATGTCTAAATGAGAACATTTCACAGGCTTCTATTGTTTTCATATATGGTTAGATATTAATACTAATACTAATGTTGAATTTTCTGTACATTGTGAAGACTTTCCATAAACATAATAAAGACTTTTGTACTGTACAGACTGTATTTTCTAGACATATGTAGCCCCTACCTTACCCCTACACTTTACCCTCACAGAAACCTTTCTGCATTTTTACATTTTCAAATAAGCATCATTAGGTATGATTTATACTAAGTGGTTTAGACTTTTACTTTTACTAAGTAACTGATTTTGATCATCTGTTATAGAGCAAACCTAGCAAAGAAAGTGACATATATATGTAATAATATATGTAATTTGTTATGTACTTTTCGTTGAGTTTGTTAAATATGAGTACATACATACATAAATATATAAATATACACATATCAAAGCAAGTAGGGATTACATTTTTGCTTTAAATGCTTTACATTTTTTCTGTGTTTGTATGTATTAGAGGAGGGGGGTAATTTGGCCTCTAGTTTTCTGTCTGAGAGGATCTGCAGTGCGAATAATGAGTCCTGTTTGTCTGTGGATGCTGAGGAGGGTACGCATTTAAATACTTTTATTGATATTTAATTTTTGTGCATATTGTACATACTGTACAACAGTTAAATACAGTACTGTATTACAGTAGTTGTTACATATTACAGTAATACATTGTGTCTTGTGTATATGTTTAGATGACGTAGAGCGAGCGTGTGATTCTCTGTGGATGTGTATGATTACTGTGTTGAGTCATGGTCTCAGGAGTGGTGGTGGAGTTGGAGATGTTCTGCGTAAACCGTCCAAGGAGGTACAGACATTGATTTTTATCATTTAATGTGCGAGGCTTGAGTATTAAACATTGATATTCTTTTTTAATTATTTATTTTTGATAAAAGATGTGCTTAAACGTTTCATTTGATAAAAATGTAAATAAGTTAAAAAGTCCCTGGACTTAGAGCTAGGGTCTTTTGACTTGTGTTGTGAGCAACTAGTCAAAAAATCCTATTAACCCCATAATAACCACCCATAACACCCTAGGTTTATGCTTAAGAATTTTTATAAATAATAATAACCTTTAAACAAAACCTGTGTGTATGTGCAGGAGCGTCTGTTCGCTGCACGGGTTGTGTATGACCTGCTCTTCTTCTTCCTGGTGATCATCATTGTGTTAAATCTGATCTTTGGTGTCATCATTGACACGTTTGCTGACCTCAGAAGTGAAAAGCAAAGAAAAGAGGAGATCCTGAAAACCACATGCTTCATCTGCGGTGAGAAATGCACACCGTTTATGAAAATGTGATCTTTTTTGTAAATAAATTACATTAATTTAAGACATTAAATTTGATTAATTTCTTGTTTTTTGGAAACCATAATCTTATTGTTAATAGTGGCTTTAACCAGTTGACCTAAAGGGCACACAAATCGGCTACAAAAAACAGTGTTCACTTGTGTGAAACATACTTTAGGACACTTGTTTCTGTTCCTCCAGGTCTGGAGAGAGATAAGTTTGATAACAAAACAGTGACGTTTGAGGAGCACATCAAGGAAGAGCACAACCTGTGGCACTACCTGTTCTTTATAGTTCTGGTGAGGGTCAAGGACTCAACTGAGTACACGGGCCCTGAGAGCTATGTTGCTCAGATGATCAAGGTAAGAAAATCCATGACAATGACATGACTAAAATGTACTTAAATAATTATGAATACTTCGGTTTGGAAATTAGTTACTGTTATGTAAAATAATCAGAAACTCTGATTATTCTTTTATTCACCCTGGTGTCGTTCAAAACCTATGACTTTCTTTCGTCTGGTTAAGTCAAACTATAACACAAAATTCTGTGCTTTTAAAGGTAACATAAAATTTGTCTCTTTTCAATTTTATTTGAAAATAATAGATTTATAAAAAAAATATGTCACCTTTATTATGCAGAATGAATTTAACGCTTTATTCTTTTGGTATGACATTGAGTAGTTAGAAAGTATAAAGCATATTTTGGGGGGTATTCCTAATTAAATGGAAATATAAAATTATTGTTGTTTAGTATTTGTATTTAACTCTCACTTCAGGAGCACAACCTGGACTGGTTTCCACGTATGAGGGCCATGTCACTGGTCAGCAGTGATGGTGAGGGTGAACAGAATGAACTGCGTAGTCTGCAGGAGAAACTGGAGTCCACGATGAGGCTGGTCTCCAACCTGACCAATCAGCTTACTGAGCTTAAAGAGCAGGTGCTTATTATTCATGTGACGTTTAAAGTGACAGAGCCAGAATATTATAAGGCAGTACTGGTTTGACTTGTTTAGAAAAATATTGCTTATAAAAGACTGACTAACCCTGCACAGGTATGTTGTCCTCTGGGTTACATAGGGTTAAAGTTTCTTAGTTAATACTTTAAACATATTATTGTTTGTTGTTCATTAGATGACTGAACAGAGGAAACACAAGCAACGGATTGGTCTGCTGGGAAACCCCGGCCACCTCAACATTAATCTACAGCAGCCAGCGTGAGAGGACGTTATAACAGACCGATGTAACTGAGCGTCAAGCTTGTGTGCACATTTACAAGCCCTAAAACACTGTGCTATGTTATGTTAACTTGGAATGTAGCACACAGTATTTGTAGGTTGTTTCTTTTGAAAGGTTAAAGAGTAAGCGTCCTGAATTGAACCAACTACTGACATGAGTTTGGGGAATGACTATCTGTCTTTCCGACGAATGGCAGGCGGAATGTTCTGTTTGGTGAAGCTAGCACACGGAAATGAGACACTTCACCTTAAATTTAGCATTATTGTGCACTGTCACTTAGACATTTGAGTCTCGTTGCTGCCTGGGGTGCTATAATGATTGGGCACTGACATTACACTTATATAACTTTGCACTGTGTACAAGTATATCAGCATAATTTTTGAGGATTTCAGAAATGCCTCCTTTCACCTTTTTATTATAATGGACTGTTTGAGCTTTTATATCATGTGTGAAATTTATATATTTTTTGTGTGTATATTTATTATGACTTGCAGATGTGTCTATTTTAAAAGATTTTATGATCAAGATTGGCATCCATGCAGAGAATAAATTTTTTTCACTTAAACTAAGTTCATGTAATATTCTATAGCTGAATATCAGATAACTCAAGTATAACCACAATCAAAATATTCTAAATAGTGAGGCTGTGAGAATATATTTCCCATTAATCTGCAGTACAAGTACATCAGAACTCCAAACACTCAAGTAACATTAGAATAATGTTTATTGATGGTACTTTCAGAACTTTTTACATTGTGCATCTAACTGAGCTTCAAAAAAAATGAGCATAGCTCTACTGATCACAGGAAAGACCTACAGAAATGATTCACAGATTCACAGAGCTCCTTTCACTCTGATCTCAAAGTGCTGTTCAAACCATAGAAAAACATTTCCAAAAACTCCCATTATTTAAGAGTAACAAAAATAAGGATGAAAACATTTCACTCCTTTTATCTCCATACAATATTGTAAACTACACAAAGTAAACAAGCAACAAATTCTTAAGTAAATTTCAACAAATCAATTTCAAAAATATAATGCTTTAGTATGTTTAAGTAAGCTTAGTGTGCAAAAGAAGCCTGGTATTTTAACAAGGCTTAGAAATTGTAAACATTGTATTTGGCTTTTGCAGGAAACATATTTGAGGCAAAATATTGTATTCTTTGCATTATCCTAAACTGCTGTACCTGGGTTGTTTCAAGAACTAATTACGTGTATTTTACACAGGATAGTTTCTATTGGTAACATTTAGTGTTAAATGACAACCAAGCAAAACAACTACCTCTGTGAAAGAGATGTTCAATTGTCAACATATAAAATACTTATTAATCAGAATGTGGAGAGAACACAAGACAAATACTTGCTACAATTATATTTCAGTAAGAATAAAAAAAACAAAAAGATAATTCTTCAGAAAATTGTATCTCTTTCAGATCTGCTTTGTGCAAACCTCAATAACGAGCACAGACCTGCATGTATGAACACACACTCACACCCCAACATTAGGGTTGGTAATCAATAATAACTGGATTCCAGTTACCAATCCAACAACAAAGAACATACAAATCTTTTTCCTCGCCTGAAAACTGTCATTCATGACCAATGTTTCTGAACACACCGAAACCAATGAGAGGAGTGACGGAAAGGATGAAACGACCGAAGGGAGTGTTGCTGATGTACAGGATGTGATGTCATCAGTAGTGGGCGGGCACAGTGAGAAGGGCCTCTTCTGCCATACGGGAAATGTCCACATTCTATCAAGAGTCAAGGATTAATTTAGCAATTATGTTTACACAAAAAAATTTATTTTATTAAATAAATTGAATGCTTTGTTTTTTTTTCTAGGGTACTTACCTCAGGTTTGTCTCTGTGAGTGTTTACTGCCTCCACATTAAGAGAGATTGACTCGACTTTACAGCCTAAAGCAAAACCCAATATAGGTTACATTTTGAAACAATGTTCGAAGGAATACCCTAAAAAAGCTGTCATCTCAAATTGTGCTCAAATTATGCAGGTTTCATAATGGTAATTTGATAAACTATCCTCTTAACCACTATAACCTATGCCCACCCTGACTTGTTATGATAGAAACGGTAGACATTTATTTGATTTTCTCACCATAGGCCACAGGGGTAAGTTTCAGGACTGTGTGCAGTGGACATTTCAGGTACGGCAGCTCTCCTAGAATATGAAAAACGATCGAAGGTAAGGAAAAATATGCATCAGTATTTAACTTTTCTTAAGTTATATCCCTATATTGCACACCTGCACTCTTGTCCAGGAAGTAAGCAAGCAGACAGCGCATAACAGCCTGGTGACAGATAACCAAAACGTTCTCCTGTCGCTCCAGCTCCATAATGACAGGCTCCAATCTCTGGACCAGATCCTCATAAGACTACCAACATAAAGACAATATTACATTTTCTGTTTGGTGTCTGTTCCATCTGATGATATACTGCACAGGAGCATTTTACACACCTCTCCTTTAGGGTAACGATAACGATATTTGTCCTGGTCCCTAAGCGCGAACTCCAGAGGATAATGTTCTTGGATCTCCTCATACATCATCTCCTCACACACACCCTGCACATGCAGAGGTTCAGAATCACTTGTTCGTAAAAACACATGAAATGCATTAACACAGAGAAAATCTGCACATACAGCATCAATCTCATTAAGCGCTTTCCATTGCTCATAGGGGACACCCAGTGCCTCGGCAGTCTGAATGGTTCTCTTCATCTGACTGGTCCAAACTTTGAGATCCTTTATATTCTGATCCTGAATAAACCTGCCCAGACACTCAGCATACTGTGGGAAGAGAGGGAGAGAGACGAGAGTATGTAAATTCCATTGTCCATCTCAGAAACCACAACTTGGAATAGAGAGGGTGAAAGAAAACTGGGAGATGACACAGGCTGTAATGGAACCACAGCTCAACAAATCTGAAGCATGTTTTCTAACCGCCACACCATAACTCTTACAAAAATCTACATTTGACATAATTCTTTAATTTGCACCCACCTCTTTTCCACCAGGCGACAGGCCTGAGTCTCCTCCGATGCGACCTCTGACATTAAGGTCACTCTCTCCATGGCGAGTGAGGTAGATGGAGCGTGGTGTGATGTGGATGTTCATTAGATAATAAACGATTCTGCTCTGAATGTGGTCAAGCACACGATTCACTAAATATCGCTGGCCCACATCCATTATTTTAATGTATGACAATTCTCTGAAAGACAAAATGTACACTGTTAAATACACACGAAAACAACATAATACATTGTTTACTTTGGGTGAAACAAATTCTCACTTGCATCCAGGCTACTTAAAATACTGCTAGAAAAATGACCAAGTGCAAGTTTTAGAGACCAAGTGAAAATGGATGTCTGACCTGTCTAAGTTTTCATCCAATGGTTGGTAACTGTTCTCATAGCATTTGATCCTCTTCATAAAGTCTTGGATGGCTTCTTCAGTGTTACAGTCGATGTAGTCTGGACTACCCAACTTTACCTGCTGCTCTCCGACATACAGAAAATAAAAGAATGCTGGGAAAATTCTAATATCACAACTATTAATGTCCTAAAAACGTTACACACATAGTTTATTAAAAGCAACTTAATCCAGACTGAAACAATAAAGAAGTATACAATCATCAAATTATCATTAAATCTTATAATTGAGTTGATTTTACATGGATAACCAAGTTCAATGTGATGAATTGGTTTATTTAATGGATTAAAAATCATTCTAAACCAAATGGCAACTATTCAGAAAATCAAATTTGAGAAATTACCAAAATAGGGAATCATGTGAATCACTGCCTTACCACAATATTTTCAGCAATAATCTTGGGGTCTTCACATACAGACTCCACAAAAAACACCTAAGACATGAGGATAAAACCAAAATGTGCACATTGAGATTATGCAAATCATTGTTTGATGTAATGCGTGCTGTTCAGCCATTTACAGAATAACACCACGTGACTATATAATGCATTTTACCTTATAGCCGTTTTGCTCTGCGAATCTCATGATTGTGTACCTCCTTTCTCTGGTTGTGTTTGTGGCATCGAAAACCTGACAAATCAACACACCCATTAAAACACTGAAGTAAAGCAATGCTAGAAATCTCTAATACCTTAAAAGCTTAATCTGTCCTTTCGGTCAATATTTTATATAATAGTGCGTCTCTAGCTCAGCTGGTACAGTATGAGCACTAGCAAAAGCAATGTCATGGATCGATACCATGGAAAAACACATATGTTGAACATTAGCTTTCATCGCCTGGAAATGTAAACATAAACAGTTAAGGCAACTGTATTAACATAAACAAAAACTTACTTACAGCAACCTGGCCGCCCTCAATACTGAGGTACTGCCTGACATCATTAAGCGCTGTCAAAGCACACTGCCTGAAAAATCAACCCGAAAACACGCCGTTACAAAACATCACCATCACAAACATTCATAAACAATATATTCAAATACATACTTTCTTATCTTCAGCCCTTCTTCATTATCTGGCCGAAAGAACTCAAAGCTCTTGTAGACTTTAATGCATTCCCTCCGATACTGTCCAACATTGAATTCTGCCAAAATAAAAAGATTTGTTAGTTTGTGTTTATTAATGTCATACATGTGTGTATTTGTATGCAATATTACAGTACCTTTTGTTGGAACACCAATCCAGTTGAGGTAGCGGGTGAGTTTTTTAGAGATGTACGTTTTTCCTCTGGCTGGCAAACCCACAGTCACAATAAGGGTGGGACAGTTGGTCATACATACTGCCAGGAGACACACAGAGAGAATGAGAGAGGTTCAGTAAAATATGTGTGTAAATATCAGCGGTTCTGTGCTCACAGCATCATATGCAAGACAGCTACACAGTGAATATTACATTTTTTTTCAATCAGTCTGAAGAGTTAACCGTTCAAAGTAGAGATGCACCGATGTGTCAGTCAATTTTTGATCCATGTTAAAGAATCAGCATATTGGCTATAGCATAATAAAGGCTGACATAAACTAAACTTACAAAATTTTGTATAAGGTATGTTGCATTGTCCAGCGTTAGATAAATAGCTAAATAATCTCTACAAAATATAGTTTGTCAGACATGGATCTAAAAAAAATATTGTAAATCATGTGAGTGATAACTCAACACATGCTAGCCATATGCACTGAACAGGAGTATTTCACAAACAACTGAAATGCCTTCATTATGAAATAAACATCATGTTGGCCAAAAGTTGTGTGTTAGAATTTTTATTGCATACATAATTGAGAAACTATTGCTGGTGAGGAGAAGTTCAGCTGGAGTCTCTGAGGGAATGATGATTTGAATTTGGTAAAGAAATAATTCACCCAAAAATGCAAATTCATTCCAAACCCAAAAGACTTGTAAAACAAGAAGAAACTTAGCAAAATGTTGACACAGACCTTATATTCAAAGTCTTAAAAGCAACATGTGTATGTGTGTATCTGAGAAATAATGGAAACTAGACAAATATTTCTGTTGCAATTCATTATAATTTTCTTACCTTTTATGTCCTTCTTCCCTATATATAGTATTCAATTCATGATAATAAAATCTTTATATTTTTTGTGCTTAAATACTGTCTGCTAATATCTAATGAATCAATGTACTATGGATAATGGACGATTGTATAATTGTAATGAACTCTTGAGCACCCAATGCAGTTGATTCTCTGCTGTGCTGAGTAATCAAGTGTTGGTCTGCTAAGATTGAAAATCGCTCTTCATTAGGCTATACACTCTATGTGCAAGTTGCACAATGCTCGATCAACAGGGACTTTAACTTTAGCCCAAAACTTCAACTTTAGCCCAGTTACTTTTTGCGTATTTAACGCAACATCCCGAGGAATAAAAAGTTAATGGGGCGGTCACACTAGACTTTTCTTGAACAGAAACCACTGCTTCTGTTCACCTGCAACACGCATGGGTAGCAAATGTGGATGCAGCACTGACCAATCAACAGCCAGAGACTTCTATGGGTCAACCAATAGAATAACCGCGATGCAACCCATATCGCTGCTGTACTGGAAACGTACTCAAACTCGTAGCTCGCATTACAAGACGTCCCGCTACAGTGTTCAGTGTTTAATCTCACTGGTTTTTGCTCAGCAATGACTCGACATTACAAACTCGGGATAGGAAATAAGGGTTTTCAGAATATTGCATAACTTAAGAGCTTCCGAACGGTTTGCTGTGTCTAACCGGTGTGTTTGAGCAGGTTGTCTGCATCCTGATTACATCATTCGGAGACAACGAGTGTAGCCTTAATATGTCGCGACTGGAATTCAATTGGTAAAGTCTTTACTCGGTGCTCCAGTTTAAAGTCTTGAAAGCACAAATAGATTTTTTTACTATTTTTTAACTAGTTAAAAATCTGTTAATGAGATACAACGCCAACATGAATTACCCACACACCGCGCGCGACGTATCACACTTCCGCACCCGGAAATCAATTGATTCATTTGAACATATTTTCCAATACAACTAAAAATACAATCCACATTTATCGTGTTACGAGAGTTACTTTATTAGCCCATGTAACGTCTAATACGGTAGATGCTTGTAAGCATGCAACATTCACCTCCAAATTACGCGCGAAAATAAATGGATATGAATAAAGGCTAAAGAAGTTACACCTAAGCTAACCCTCTAAGTGATACATATGCCTGTGTTGTTTGCTAAATACCGCATACGTTGCAAGCCTACCTCTCTTTTGAGATATATGTTTTTCCGGTAGCCCATTCTTGCACGGCATCCATATTTTCCGCAGCGGGTTTTGTGTTAGCTCTCGGGGAATCGCCATTATAATATCTTCAGACGAACTCATCCTGGCTGTGTTATCATGACCCGATCATGAAGAGATGCACAGCTGCGACCACTGAGCAGACTGAACTGGTGGGCTGTATGTCATATCGCCTGAGCAATATAAGACCTACTGTACCGTATTACCACGACACATCGCGCACCTAAAACAAACACCCCTCCCTACTAAAAAACTGGCAACGAAAACACATCAGGTCCATCACTCACTTTCCTGTTTTCTTTAGAACAAAAATGCTCCAATATACTTATGTGATGAATAATGTTATTAGCTAATTCTTCTACAATGCAAGTACATTTACAGTAGACCACAACTTTCACCGTTTTTTATTTTGTTTCTATTTTTTAAGTTTTCAAGATTTTTAGTAATAAACAGATCCATTACGTAACTCGTCAGAAGTTTCAAAATACTGTAGCGTTTAGGAATTTTACTACAGTACTAAAGTAAATACTAAAGTATATTACAGTTTTTTAACGTAAGCAACCATGGGTTTAAATTATACAGTTTTCAAAAGCAATGTGGATTATGCCATCTAACAGAACCATGTATTTAATCTACCGTAAATCTACTCAATGATGAGACCAAACTCAAAAAACGAAAGGTACACAAGTTTGAGAAAAACAGAGCTATGCTGTTGTTCACATGCAGCGCACATGGGCCGCGAATGTTGATGTGTCTTTGTCCAATCAAAGCCCCCTAACAGTAAGGGGCCAACCAATAGAATGCTAGATTCAATGCACGAGGGGGCGTGCGCTGTGAGGGGCACTCATATGTAAATATCTTGAGGGATTCGGAGAAGTGTGGACGTTCTGTTCCTTTTCATCAAACCCGCAAACATCACTAACAACTTTACCCAATAAAACATGTACAGGTTCAAGTTTACCATCAGGTGCAGGATAGAGGTTACTACAAAGAAAAATACGTAAGTACAATAACATGGTTTAAAAATGCTTTTAGTTTCACCAAATTCATATTTGGGAAATTCCAGCGTTATGGACGTGGCATTTTCAGTCAAAACTTTAAATATAAAGTCGCATAAAATATATTTATTACCAATATTTTTACCATCTCTTCATATTTTACCAAAGCCCCATTGATAGGGTCCAGATACTAGAAAAATATCAGTCCATGCGCAAGTCATCTATTTAAAAAAATGGATGTCAGTATGACGAAAACCTTAGATAAAAACGTAATTTTTTCATGGTAAGGTTGATTTGAAATTTATATGCAAGCTGTGCACGTTTTGACTGTTTTTACTTCACGACGTATGTTTATATTTGTTAAAAAAGTATTAAATTATTTTGACGTTAAGAATAAGAAACTTAAGGCAAGTGTCTCACATCTTATTTGTTTGTTGATGATGTGGGGACGCTTTGCCTTGTTGTAAGGAAAGTCTTCAGCAGAACAGTAGGAAAATAGTGACATCTTCTGGCTGAATGATATATCACCCCTGTCTAAAAGCAATCTTTATATTTTTATGCTCTTTAAAAAATGCATTAATTCTGTTAATTGAATTTAACCCTACTTCGAAAGGTGCAAAATAAGCAGTGAAGAGAGAGAGAGAGAGAGGGGGGATGAGAATGTTAGTCCAGTCAGCAGGTCAGAAGGACTAATCTCCTTAGTCAGGCCAGGCAACAAGCTGCTCAGATAATCACTTTCTATCTGAGAAGTTACAGGTTATCATAGACTGTTTCTAAGAATTACATGGTAAACAGGCCTGAAATGCCTGCACATACATGACAGAGGAAGAGTAATACAGAAAAATAGCACTGGGCAGACTTTCAGACAATAAAATAGATGGTTCTGCAATAGAAACTGTAAGTGTATCTTTAAAATAACAGTTGATATGGCCAAATTGGCCAATCGTAACACTATATGCCTGACTACTCATCCAGAAGGTTTAGTATGCTTGTGTTCTGTCTTTTGCAGCCAAATATATAGTGTGTTATATTTATACAAGTTTGTTTTGTTTATTTAGTCTGCCTTATATACTCCAGTATTCAATTATTTGAAATACTCCAACAGCCTGTGACATCAGAACTCTTTAAACAGAGTAAAAACAGGTTTGCATGTGTAAGTTGAAGCTACACTAAGAATCAGCTAGTATTTCTTATTATATAATTTATATATTTTCTTCTTATAAAATATATAAAACCAACAAACACAGCATACAATATGCACCCTTTTGCATATAAACCCATATACTCAAATGCAGACACGAAACAGAGCTGGATCTGAATCCTTTTATGTGATTGGAGGAACGGCTCTGAACTTTCACACAGATAACCAGAGGAGAGGGAGCAATAGAGAGATGAAGAGCGTGCTGCACATGCGCAAGGAACAAGCAGTATAAGGCGGAGGAAGATGTTAAAAAACAGGAAGAACAGCACTCAATGTGGACAAACAAAACAGTATATAGGAAAGAGAACTGATAAAACTGATAATATAAATATATATATATATATATATATATATATATATATATATATATATATATATATATATATAAATAAATATCTAGATCTTCTATGAGTAGGCTAATAGATAAAAAACTGAATAATATTACATGGGTCAAGAGCCAGTCAGAGCACAGAGACATTTATTAGCCCTTATGCAGAGGCCAAAAATAGTTTGCCAGGGTGTGTTACCATAGTAACCTGCCTAATAATGCTTCTTACTAACACACCCCTTTAAAGCATATTAAACACAATTTTTAGATTATATGTGTACAGTACATCAAATGTACAGTACATTATAGTAACATATTTAGTAATAGTATTTTTATGGTGCCCAAGCCATGTGGTTTGATCTCAGATAATCAAAACACAAGACTAGGATCATTTTCCAGTTTGTACACTAACCTACTACCTTTGTCAGTCGTAAACTGTAACACATAAGACAGTTTGTTCATGTCAGTAAACCTATGAACAAATATGCTCGTGCAATGATTATCTTCATTAAACGAAGTTTGCTTTCTTGTATAATCATTAGGCTCACACGCCTGCATTCCCATGAATCAGTAGTAAAATTAGAATCATGTAGGCATGCTTTAATTCAGCTATACTGGATTTACTGGACAAAAAGCACATTGCATGTTACACAAGCTGCACATCCATGCATAATTTCAAATATGAAATATTATCTAATATTAAAAATAAAATAATTAAGTGTTTGACAGACTGACAGTCAATGAAAGGTCAAGTTCACTAGTTCATTTCCACAGTCATGTACAGTAATTTGTACAGTAAGAAGTGTTTTGCGTTTTGTTTATATACTGTAATTTGCAATGGCTTTTTCTCTACACGTTCATTGCGCACACAACCGTTTCAACCGTTAACATTGTCGTGATAAGACACACAACGGATCTCATAAAAATAATAATATTTTGCTGTAATAGGCAAAACACCGTATCTTACCTGTCCCGTACCGATTTTGTCTTTCTCGGGAGCGGCTAGAATTCCTCATAATCCGGGTTATAATAACGAACAGATCGTGGTAAACGTGCCCAGGCAGTGGCTGTGTTGAAGAGTGTTTACTTTCCTCAGTCAAGTCGCCTACACATTGTTTAGAAGCGCAGTGTTTTATATACAGGATTTGCGTACGCGTTTGGATTACAGACGCGCGTCCGTAAACAGCCACACGGGAGTGTCTGAGAGAAATATTGAGTACCGCCTATGATGACACTCAAACTCATTATGTAATGCTCGATATGTTGCTTAGATGGGTAGATACATTAAAATAAATTGTGGACGGGATGGCTGTTCTCTCTCTGTTTATATCAGACCGACGCATTAATGCACGTACAAAAACACCAATCAAACGCTCGGTAAATGCACATGCTGTATTTATTAGCAGTAATGCATAAATACAGCGGGTTCTTTTGGAAAAACAATTCATTGTTATCTTTGAAACGTCATCTAGGTTTTATGCAGAACAGTGCAGTCATTCATGTTCCATTATTGGGTTTATGTAAGCAGTTCATTTGCAGTTACTATCAAGCAAAACATGATGTGCAATGCTGTCATCAAATAAAGATGTTATCAAATCATGTACAGTACAGTAAATAAATCAAATGTCACTCTGCACTTATAAAATATTTATGTCTGATAGATTTCATACAAATTAAGAGATTATTTAAGTCACAATTTTTACAGATTGTCTGGTTAATTTAAAAAATAAACAGATAAACATATTCCTGGTCATTATAAAAAAGAATCCAGATTTGTGCTGGCAAGATTCCATGTGATATAAAGTTAGAAAAAGATAAAATAGTTTATTAGGGTTTTGTGTACTAAATGGCTTGATCAGATCCATCTGCTGCAGTTCCACACAGATGAAGAGAAGTGTGATTTTACTGGTGATTGCCATAACTAGATTCATCCTGCATATTAGCTGCAAAATACAAAAATATTTAAATGAAGATTTTTTAAAAGGATAGTTCATCCCGAAATTTAAGCTGTCGTCATTTATTCACCCCAAAGTTTCAAACCTATATGACTTTAGTGAAACAAATGATGATGCAGAATGACAGCCTTATGATTTACTTTCATCCGGGCATTTTGTATTACATGGAACAAACAAAGTCATATGCGGGTTAGAATTTTCATTGTGAACCTTCGCAATGTGGATATGTTTGTGTGTGCATGTGGTGGGAGTTACCATTAAAATGAAAACTTTGAAAACGTTTCACCGCATTCGAGGAGGCATCTTTAACCTACAGTAAAGATTATTCACATATGATATCTACACACACACTTGCAAAAAGGTGAATATATTGCTACTCACAGGCGCAAAGCTCGCACTTTTCCTTAATGCAGCTGAACTTGGCGGGGCTTTGGGTGCACTGAACACTGGAGGAGGTGGCACCCATGATGAAATGTGAATGGTGGACTTATAATGTTGCATGCTGCCACTTAGGTGCAACTTCTTCTTGTCTGCTTCGGCATAAGGAAGAGGTGGGAGGGGTCCTTTTCTCTGGGCAAGCGACATGGAGTCTTCATCAGTGCTGGAGAAAGTCTGTGGAGAACCATGCACATGACTGGACATTGCGTGAGAAACTAAAGAATTGCTCTTCGGAAGTGTTGCCTCTGAATCATCGTGGTGCGGACTGGATCCACTACTGAGAGAAGGTTGCCTACAACAAGAAAGATTAAAGCACACTTTTAAAAAGAAAACCAGTATACCAGGGCAAATTCCTTGTACATGTAAACCCGTATTTGGCAAAAAACACTGATTCTGATTCACCCTTGACCCTTGATATAAGCTTAAGTGTCTTATGAATGTCTGAGGTTCCTATGTATTTTTTTGTATTGCTTCTCACCTTTTGAACACTTTCGAGTCGCTAAGACTGTTTTCAAGCTTCTCTTTCAATCCAGAAACTGAGCCTACACTGCATGTAAGCACAGAGTAAGCTGCTGAAAAAGTGGGAATAAGCAGTTGTTATTGGACTCACTGTTTTAATATGAGTTGAAAAGTGGTTTGTACAGACCTTTGTTGTCACTGATCTGCTTCTGCACAGCGATGTAGAACAGCTTAGCCTCATCTTCATCTGCAAAGTTCAGCCCTGTCTGACACTCCTGCATGCACGTACGCACACACACGCACGCACACACACACACTTGTTTTTCTATTCACATGTGCAACTTTCCATTGACTTGTATTCTTTTTTTACTGAGCTAATGACATTCAGCTTACAGTACCCTTAAAGCTAATCCCCACACAATCGTTTGCATTTTTATGTTTTTATTTAAACATTATTTAGAATGTTCATTAAGTAAGCACAAACCTGATACACACAGGTAAACACATATTGACATTAACAAATTTATAAACACACATGCATATGCATGCACCAAAAGAATCTTAAGAAGTGCAGATGATATTATATGCAGAGATCTATTTGTTGGAATTGGAGATTAAAAGCAATGAATGCAACACTCACGTCCCCAGGGAAGGTGTGGAAATAGGAACAAGCCTCTGAGTATTTAAATGGCATATACAGCTCTTGTTCCAATAGCAGCTTGGCCTTCTGTAGAGAGAGAGAGAGAGAGAGAGAGAGAGATACATATACATAATAAGATGTCATATTAATTTTAAATCAAGTAATTTTGCATTCAGAATCACACTAAAATATTATAGTACTCATTGCACCCTAGAATGTGCCACAAAAGGTCTTAACCAATATAATTTTTTGCAAAACCAATAGAAATTTTTGCAAAACACAATTCTTCAAAAAAATTTGTTTGTCCCACCTTAAGACAGTAGAGTCTTATGAATGTTGAATGTTTGCTCTTATCTTGAACCAGACATACAACTCCAAAACTGTGACTTTTCCACTCTTTCTCCTGTGGAGGAGCTGCCATTACCAGTTGAACAATACCGCTTGCTAATACCTGTAATATACAAACACATATACACTTTGCAAGTGGCTTATCAAATTTCACTCATGTGGCCACAATACCAATACAGTTACCTATATAGCATTATAGACAGAACAGTGTATGCTTGTATGCCATTTCATATGTGGGCCAAATAATTTTGCCTGTGAAAACAGCAAATTATGAAGACAGCTTAAATTATTATACAACAACAAAACACTTCCCACATACACAGTGTTCTGACAAAGCATTCAGACCCCTACCAATCTGACACACATTTACTAATTATAAATGTTTCAAAATTCATGAATTATTTACTTGAATAAACTAAAATCCATAAAAATGGGAAATTACTCCATTAGAAATGAGAATTTTCAACAATTAAATGTGATTGTCTTACATTTGATTTAATCTCAGAAACCCTAAAATTACAACCAATTTCTTAAAAATGAATGTGGAATTCAACTAAAGTGAGACACATTTTAGCAGTTTGTCATTGACGTTAGTATTTTGCCGCCTACACCTAAAAAACATTACACCGGAGATGTGGTAGTGCATGTACAGTTTCTACACAAATTCTAAAAACCTGAATTGTTCCTTGTTCGTTCATGTTAGCTAATGAATTTTCTTGTTAAAATATGCAACCCTATTGTAAAGTGTTCCCATAACATTTTAGTAAAAATTTAATTACTATATTTACAGTATGCAAATTACCTGTGAGAAGTGTCATAAATATTACTACTGTAAAAAGTTAAAAATAAAAAGGTACACTTACGCAGCAGTCCTGACTTAGTAAACTGAAGAGAAGGCCATTCTCACGAGTTGAAAGATGTTGACTTAAAATTTGAGACATCTCTTCATCTTCTGTGTTCACAGCTTGTTTCTGTTTCTGTCTTTATATTTTACAGGTTTTCTAATCTGCATAGTGGTATAAAATAGACATGCTAAAGCCCATTACACAAGCATAAGCAAATTACACCGTGCCTAGAACTTCCTAATGCAAATATGCTGGTGTCTGACATAACAACAGACCTTTATTCCCACAACACACACTTGTTACATCGTTAAAAGGTGGCAAGTTACAAAGTTATATACTGTATATACTCATCAATTTACACATAAAATAATTGGTATAGAGAGAAAATTCACATTTTAGAATTTAAATCAAACATGGCTGTTATTTAGTAAACTGTTTTTTTTAGGAGATACAAGACACATGGAAGCATTACATTTTTAGGGTTTAGGTTGGATGTCCATTTTTATATCATTTCTTTACAACTGGTTTACCTGACAAAAATTACAGAGAAATTAGTTCAATGTAAGTATGTTAAAAACATTCAAAAACTTTATTCAGATATTGGACTGACCAGAAGACTTTCCCTGTAGTGGTCATTGTCTTGCAACTTTACAGAAAAGAGTTTTGAATGAAGTCTAATGTTTGCACGACATCAGGTTATGTAAAACACAGAAACAAACAATATAAATATGAAACGTGTATGGGTAAAAATAAATAATTTTTATGTGTTTGATGCGGAGTAGTCTACATATGTGACTACATATGTTTTCTAAAAGAATGTATATAATTTATATAAAGCAGCACGTCCACAGAGCTTTATCTTTGTGATTTTGCTGCATAGAATACATTGAATACATGTTTACAGAGCCTTTATAAAACCTTTCTGACATACTGTAGCAGCAGCCCATATTCTTCTAAACTCACAAACATACATGTTGTAAAACACCCAAGTACAATCAACAGCTAAATTCAGGTTTATCATAATGAAATCAATTGATTTTCTTTTAACAGGTCTTATATAAAAAATAAAATTTGCAAGTATTTAAAGTTAGATATTAACTTTGTTTATTTATTGAAACATTGGTATTCCATGCCTTAAGTAATTTCACGTATATGCAGCACGTCCACAGAGCTTCATCTTTGTGATTCTGCAGTATATTATGATCATAGATGAAGACTTACTGTATTAAAGACTTGAATATTGCATTGAATACATGTTTACAGAGCCTTTATTAAACTTTCTGACATTCTGTAGCAGCAGCCCATATTCTTCTAAACACATGTTGTAAAACACCCAAGGGCCAAACGAAAAACATTTTTTCACTACAATCACCAGCTAAATTCAGGTTTTATCATGATAAAATCAATTAATTTTCTTTTAACAGGTATGCACCTGTTTAAAGAAAAATAACTAGTTATGATAAAATAATTGGAACACCAAAAATCCAATTTGCAAGTATTTAAAGTTATTATCTTTATTTATTTATGGAAACATTATTCCGTGCATTAAGTAATTCCATGCAGATGTCAACCTTCCCATGAAAAACTTTTTATCAAAGGTTTTCATCATAGTTCAGATGTCAACATTTGGTGGTATGCCCATGTGAAGTTTCTCTCAAGCCTAATTGAGTTTCATTTTCAGAATTGTTTTCAGAAACCCAATTCCTCAAAAAATGCACTTAACTATAAAATAACTATACTTTATGTTCTATGTTCATTTGTTGTGTAATTTTTGTTTTGTGCATTTTACTTCACAGAGATTTGTAGTGATCCTCACACGGGGCACCAATTAATAGTACGCCTCACACAGGACACTAGAGGTGTTAGTGAGGCTTGACCCCACGTCACTTCAAGTGTGTGTGTGTGTGTGTGTGTGTGTGTCAGATGACCTCTCCCTCCTTTTAACTCGGGGCACCAGCTGAGGAATTCCACCTCAACATTTGTTGGAATAAATCCAACATAAATCATAAATAATATGATAAGAAAAATTAGTAAAGTGGAGGGAGTAAATCACCTGGGGTATCTGAAATTTACATTCCAAGGTGCTAACTTGTAGAGCCTTTTACTGTATTATCAACACAAAGGAAGACACAATTGTAATAAAGAGGATTTATTTACAAAAGACATACAAGAGTAACTAACACACTACTAAATGATACTAAAGGGGCTAAAGGATATTAAGGTTGAGTGTAAGAATGAAAGAATGCAGGTAACTAAGGTATAAACTGAAATGAACTGAAAGAGTACACTAATGCCAAGGTCTCTAGAAAGAGGTTTGGTAAGTGTATTTTTCAAAGCAGTCCGAGGGTGGCGACGTCCTCCACTGGTGAGGCTGGGCCTTGTTGCAGTGGCGAAGGAGTCTGAATCCAGTTCAACAGCCTTGAAAACAAAGCTGTGGGATGCTAATCTCCTGGAGCACCAAAGGGTCCTGGCGATCTGGAACAACGCAGATGAGGCCCTGAAGCTGGATGCGGAATTCTTGACGATCTGGAACACGCAGATGAAGGTACCTGGAAGTAAGGTTGCCCTCCTGGGCTTAACCTTGTTCAGACGTTTGGGATCATGGACAGCAGGCTCTGAACGTGGTTTCTCTATTTCAGTTTTGGGAGACTCAGAACTGGGTGATCTGTTATGCTTCCTAGCACAACAGCCAGAAAACTCAGAACGGGTGATCTGTTATGCTTTCTTCCCGGAAACTCAGAACGGTTGATCTGTTATGCTTCCCAGCACACAGCCTGGAAACTCAGAGCGGGTGATCTGTTATGCTTCCTAGCACACAGGCTGGAAACTCAGAGCGGGTGATCTGTTAATTAGCACAACAGCCAGGAAACTCAGAACGGGTGATCTGTTATGCTTTCTTCCCGGAAACTCAGAACGGTTGATCTGTTATGCTTTCCAGCACACAGCCTGGAAACTCAGAGCGGGTGATCTGTTATGCTTCCTTCTTGGAAACTCAGAGCGGTTGATCTGTTATGCTTCCTTCCGGAAACTCAGAACGGTTGATCTGTTATGCTTCCCAGCACACAGCCTGGAAACTCAGAACGGTTGATCTGTTATGCTTCCCAGCACACAGCCTGGAAACTCAGAACGGGTGATCTGTTATGCTTCCTTCCGGAAACTCAGAACGGTTGATCTTTTATGCTTCCCAGCACACAGCCTGGAAACTCAGAGCGGGTGTTGCTGTTATGCTTCCCAGCACACAGCCTGGAAACTCAGAACAAAGAATTTGTGTTGAAAGGGTACTTTATCCCCTTTCAGATAAGGAGGAGATTGCATTTTGGCTTGTCCGTTGCAGGGCTGTGATTGGCTGTTGATGTCAGAGAGGGCTCACTCATCCTTTAAGCTTGTGAAGTGAATGCGTTTGCATAGAGTAAAGCACAGCATTAAAACTGTGTCTTCACTGTTTTACCTATGGAATTATCACTTCCCAAACCACTTTCAAAATACCTTTGGCTTTGTCCTGAATACAAAGAGTATAAACATGACAACAATATATTAAACTATCATGCATTAATTCATTCATATGTGAATTGTTGTATTTAACACAAATGACTATTACAAACTATGTTCTCAGAGAGTACAGAATGAATATGTGATATGTCCAATATGGTTGTGTCCATTTTATAAATTAAGGAATGTAGAGATGTGTCCTTTGTTTTATTAAGCTGCCACATGGCCGGTTAATTAATTTACATGTGGAGGTCCTGAAAGTTTATCCAGGCTGGCCTGGATCTTTGGGTGAGGATTTTAGTTTGATGATAAGGCTGCCCTATAAGGGTGTCTGGCAGTTTCTCTGGTAGCCTTATCTGATGACACTGGTCCTTAGTTTACATTAAAGAGGGACACTGCTTGTAAAGTTGGGACCTGAAATGTCTTCTGGAGTGCTGTTCACTACAGATTCTACAAAGCAAAGTTAATACACGAATTACACTTGTTGCATATCAACCCTTATTACATGGACAATATAAATGAAACAATTCTAAATCTTTACATTTTACAATTTTGATTGATTAAGATTACCTTAAATTACACATTATCTGCAACAAATGTTTTGTACAGAATTGTTGAATGTATATACATTATGTAGTGCACATACTTTTTAAGTTAAACCCTTTTACACATCATTTGTTCCAACCTGAGTTAGGATTTGTTCTGCGTTTTCATTCTTTTCCAGGCATGAGAAAAATTACCCTTTTATGTGCATTTTTCAGAATGTGATTCAACCTTTCCTCTTTTGTGGACTGCATAAGTTTAACTTTGGAGAAAAATTTTTTTGTTCTTATATTAATGAACAGAAATGTGTATGATGTAAAAAAAATCAACACACTGAATCTCAATGCTTTTTTTAACACTTTAACATTTTGTTCTGTTTAGGGCTAAGAAAATCAACAATGTAAAACTATAGCATATGGCATATTAAAATATTTCTTTACAGTAAATACCCAATGATAACACAAATAAACTTATTAAACAAAAAGTTACTAATAACTATTTTCAAGAAAAAAACAAACAAAGATATGGCATGACTTGGTGTAACTGATGATGCCAAATGTAATGGACACATAATTAGTCAAAATTTACTCCTCATATGAAATAAATACTTGAATATTACAAAGTGTTACATTGTTCTTTACATATTACTTAATGCCATATTTTTCCTAACGGGTCTTGTAGAATACAACAACTGACAAGATATTCATGCATTAAACTGTTATGAGCGTCTGTCGGACACCTTGGATTAAATGAATTTTGATTGCGGTTACACTCGATGGCCGCTAGGTGTCTATGAAGTGATGCGGTGAACATTTTCAGGGGAAAAGTAATGTAATGCAGTAATTAATTTCTTAGTAATCAGTTCAACTCAACACAGGTAATTACACATGAAAGAATATTTTTTAGGCATGTAACGTAATTGTTTTAATTATTGCTAGATTTGCCATCTGGCTTAGGCGTCAGCAACCAATGACGCGCTTTATCGGTATCCATGGCAACCATCTAGCGTTTATAATTCATTGCTGTTCTCCAGAGCACATTTCCACATCCTCGGCGGCTATTGTTGGACTACTACTGAGCGGATAAGTTTATATTTGTGTTGATCGGTTGATTTGTGTCTTGCTCTTTTGCTTTTCTGCAAATTTAATCAATCACTCATAATTTTGTGCGTCCGTATCTGAACACAAGCGGTGTGTTAAAATGCCTTGTGTATACTACAGGTTTTCCTGTAAACTTACACACGACGCGATCATCTTTGATGGTCTGAACATTACTCTCGGGAATTTGAGGAGTCAAATCAGGAGACGAGAGAAATTGAGGCACTGTGACCTGCTCATCACCAGCGAGCAAACCAATACAGGTAAGTTTAGCTGTTTTACAATAAGATGTTGGTTTATTTGCTATATGTGAAATCACATCTGCCACACATTTGCTGCTTTTGTAAAGTATTAAATGTAATGGTGAGAATATAGTCACTGTGGGCAGAGGTCACGGGATTTAGTTGTTTCATAACAAATTTGTTTAATAATTATTGTTTAATCATTTTAAATCAACATTATGTGAAACAACAAGCAAAATTATTGAAGACACACAATGTTTCATTTATTAATAACTTTTTTGCTATAAAATATCGTTGTTGAACAATTTTAACATTAGCTTGTCAACCGTTGCTAAGCAACCGTGCAAGCGCGCGTGTAGTTCAAAGGAGTCAATGGCGCAAAGCATTATAGCATGAAATGACTTTTGTATTGTTAACTTTTGTGTGTTTTTTGACAGAATACACTGATGATGGGGATATCATTCCCAACAACACCACAGTCATCATCAGACGAATCCCTCGAAATGGGATGAAGACCACGAACACAAGGCAGCATGCCAAGTAAGTCATGTGACATTACAATTGAGAATCTGAAGTGATTGTCAGAAAGTTGTAAGTCAGTCATTGAGTCTTTTGCATGGACTTTAACATGTTTGTTGTTTTGTTTGGGGTAATTGGTCATCTAGCAGAACTTCAGAAAAAGTAAGTAGACAGATGTGTCGAGTTGAATGTTTGTATCGTATGATCGCTTTAAGCTAATCTCTTTGCTTGAATGTTTTTCTTTTGACAGCAAGTTAAAGGTTCTTCAGTGCCACAACCAGTTCGTGGTTCTTCGTTGTCACTGGAGCAACTTTTAAAGGTAGTTGAATCAATCCGCTATAATACAAAAACATAGTAGTGCAAGTTATATAAAGCACCAGGAATTAAAATATTGTGAAAGTTGCTTGAATATTTTTTTCCTATTGTCTGTTAAACAGACTGAGAACCTGGCTGAGGCAAACGCATCAGAGGAAGACAAAATAAAAGCGGTCATGTTCCAGTCCAGCCTCTGCTATTATTCCATGCGGTGAGTATTGGACATTCACATCATTAGCACTATTGGACACAGTTTCCATAAAAACTCTGTCATGAATGTCCACCTATCAGTGATGCACTGAAGCTGGTTGGAGTTAGATCAACCAAACTATGTCTGCTTCAGGTGTGGGATACCTGGACATCACATCCAGTTCTGCCCACAGAAGAGGGTAACTGGGCTGTCGTAACTGCACCTACTGACAACAGTAGTGTGCTTGTTTGACCAGAGCGGAAATGTAACATGTATTTCGTTTATTCACAGGATCCAGGTGTCGCTATGGGAAGCGCGATACGACAAAGCACTGGAATTCCTCGCAGCTTCTTGGTGCAGGTGGATGACCCCAGCAGAAAAGGAGTCATGCTGTGCAGTGATGGACAATATGTGATTCCCAGCATTAACATGTGAGTTTACAAATACTTAAATGATCAGCGTCACCATCAGTGTAGAGACCTCACCGCGAATACACAATGTCCGTTTGCGTTGAGTTTTATGCGCTTGTTCTGTTTAGTGAGGCCTATGCTGCTGCCGGAAAAAAGAGCACACCCAGTGAGTCCTCACCATCGACCTCGGGTGACGGTCCAGTGCCTGATGAGCTTTTGTGTCCGATCTGCAAACATCTCATGACTGATGCTGCGATCACTCCCTGTTGCCGAAGCAGCTATTGCGATGAGTGTGAGTTTCTGCACAAGCAAACATTATTCAAAAAGAGTTTGTTTGACATTTCTGAGAATGTTTCATCTTTTGGCCACAGGTATCCGAACGTGTTTGCTGGAGTCTGATGAACATGTTTGTCCCTCCTGCAAACAGCCACAGGTGTCTCCTGATGCTTTGGCTGCAAACACGCTCCTACGTCAGGTAAGATTGTAAAACCGTATCTTGTGTTTGTGGTAAAACGTCAAGCTCTCCTTTGTCTTCCTTTTCAACCGATTTGTGATTCTTTCCCTCACAGGAAGTGAATGATTTTAGGAATGGAACAGAGCGGTCTAGAGTCCCATCCTCCCGAAAACGCTCATCCAGTCCTGAACCTCACAGCTCCGGTACCCAAGTGCCCTTCAAGAGGCGTCGGGATTAGACTGAAGACCACTTCAGACCTGATCACTCCAGACGTTTGTACAGACGAGAATGTATATAATGTATATAAAGCAGCACGTCCACAGAGCTTCATCTTTGTGATTCTGCAGCATATTATGATCATAGATGAAGACTTACTGTATTAAAGACTTGAATATTGCACTGAATACATGTTTACAGAGCCTTTATTAAACTTCTCTGACATACTGTAGCAGCAGCCCATATTCTTCTAAACACACAAACACACATGTTGTAAAACACCCAACATGTAATCAATTGATTTTCTTTTAACAGGTCTTGTAATATAAAAAATTCTAATTTGCAAGTATGTAAAGTTAGTTGTTATCCTTATTTATTTATGGAAACATTCACTCTAAAAACAAATGGCATTTGCTGGGTACTTTCTGTTTTGTGCATTTTAATTCACTGAAATTCTACAAAGTTAAATTTCAGCTATAGTACACTGTATAATTGAGAAATAAATTAAAAGCAATATAAAGAATTTTAAAATTGTCTTTTGTTTTAATGGTCATGAAAACTAAATGTAAAATTTACTTACCATGCTTGGCTATCATGAGCTATATTGCTCTCAGGTCGAGCAGTATCATTTTTTTAAAATCAGTGATTACCAGTTTTGATACAAATTCTCTGTCAACTTTGTATTCCAATTACTCACTAATTACACTTAATAGTTGCATATCACTTTATTACGCGGACAATGCAAATGAAACCATTTGTAAAAATTTACATTTTTCAATTTCAATTTATTAAGATGAACTTAAATTACACATTACCTGCAACAAATGTAAACATTAAACTTTTGAATGCACAGGCAATTTGAATGTATATTTTAAATTCAATGTTGTTTCATACAGGATCATTGAAAGTAACCCTTTGACACATCATTTATTCCAACCTGAGTTGGGGTATGAAAAATAATTGTATTAAACACATAATTCATCAAAATTTACTTCTCATACGAAATAGATACTTGAATATTAAAAGCGTTACATTGTTCTTGACAAGATATTCATGCATTAAACTGTTATGAGCGTCTGTCGGTCACCTTGGCTTAAATGAATTTTGATTTTGATTAAATGAATTTTATTTTGTTTGCAGTTACAACTGATGGCCGCTAGGTGTCTGTGACGTGTTGCGGTGAACATTTTCAGGGGAAAAGTGATGTAATGCAGTAATTAATTTCTTAGTAATCAGTTCAACTCAACACAGGTAATTACACATGAAAGAATATGTTTAGGTATGTAACGTAATTGTTTTAATTATTTCTAGATTTGCCATCTGGCTTAGGCGTCAGCAACCAATGACGCGCTTTATCGGTATCCATGGCAACCATCTAGCGTTAATAGTTCATTGCTGTTCTCCAGAGCACATTTCCACATCCTCGGCGGCTATTGTTGGACTACTACTGAGCGGATAAGTTTATATTTGTGTTGATCGGTTGATTTGTGTCTTGCTCTTTTGCTTTTCTGCAAATTTAATCAATCACTCGTAATTTTGTGCGTCGGTATCTGAACACAAGCGGTGTGTTAAAATGCCTTGTGTATACTACAGGTTTTCCTGTAAACTTACACACGACGCGATCATCTTTGATGGTCTGAACATTACTCTCGGGAATTTGAGGAGTCAAATCAGGAGACGAGAGAAATTGAGGCACTGTGACCTGCTCATCACCAGCGAGCAAACCAATACAGGTAAGTTTAGCTGTTTTACAATAAGATGTTGGTTTATTTGCTATATGTGAAATCACATCTGCCACACATTTGCTGCTTTTGTAAAGTATTAAATGTAATGGTGAGAATATAGTCACTGTGGGCAGAGGTCACGGGATTTTGTTGTTTCATAACAAATTAGTTTAATAATTATTGTTTAATCATTTTAAATCAACATTATGTGAAACAACAAGCAAAAGTATTGAAGACACACAATGTTTCATTTATTAATAACTTTTTTGCTATAAAATATCGTTGTTGAACAATTTTAACATTAGCTTGTCAACCGTTGCTAAGCAACCGTGCAAGCGCGCGTGTAGTTCAAAGGAGTCAATGGCGCAAAGCATTATAGCATGAAATGACTTTTGTATTGTTAACTTTTGTGTGTTTTTGACAGAATACACTGATGATGGGGATATCATTCCCAACAACACCACGGTCATCATCAGACGAATCCCTCGAAATGGGATGAAGACCACGAACACAAGGCAGCATGCCAAGTAAGTCATGTGACATTACAATTGAGAATCTGAAGTGATTGTCAGAAAGTTGTAAGTCAGTCATTGAGTCTTTTGCATGGACTTTAACATGTTTGTTGTTTTGTTTGGGGTAATTGGTCATCTAGCAGAACTTCAGAAAAAGTAAGTAGACAGATGTGTCGAGTTGAATGTTTGTATCGTTATGATCGCTTTAAGCTAATCTCTTTGCTTGAATGTTTTTCTTTTGACAGCAAGTTAAAGGTTCTTCAGTGCCACAACCAGTTCGTGGTTCTTCGTTGTCACTGGAGCAACTTTTAAAGGTAGTTGAATCAATCCGCTATAATACAAAAACATAGTAGTGCAAGTTATATAAAGCACCAGGAATTAAAATATTGTGAAAGTTGCTTGAATATTTTTTTCCTATTGTCTGTTAAACAGACTGAGAACCTGGCTGAGGCAAACGCATCAGAGGAAGACAAAATAAAAGCGGTCATGTTCCAGTCCAGCCTCTGCTATTATTCCATGCGGTGAGTATTGGACATTCACATCATTAGCACTATTGGACACAGTTTCCATAAAAACTCTGTCATGAATGTCCACCTATCAGTGATGCACTGAAGCTGGTTGGAGTTAGATCAACCAAACTATGTCTGCTTCAGGTGTGGGATACCTGGACATCACATCCAGTTCTGCCCACAGAAGAGGGTAACTGGGCTGTCGTAACTGCACCTACTGACAACAGTAGTGTGCTTGTTTGACCAGAGCGGAAATGTAACATGTATTTCGTTTATTCACAGGATCCAGGTGTCGCTATGGGAAACGATACGACAAAGCACTGGAATTCCTCGCAGCTTCTTGGTGCAGGTGGATGACCCCAGCAGAAAAGGAGTCATGCTGTGCAGTGATGGACAATATGTGATTCCCAGCATTAACATGTGAGTTTACAAATACTTAAATGATCAGCGTCACCATCAGTGTAGAGACCTCACCGCTGAATACACAATGTCCGTTTCGCGTTGAGTTTTATGCGCTTGTTCTGTTTAGTGAGGCCTATGCTGCTGCGGAAAAAGAGCACACCCAGTGAGTCCTCACCATCGACCTCGGGTGACGGTCCAGTGCCTGATGAGCTTTTGTGTCCGATCTGCAAACATCTCATGACTGATGCTGCGATCACTCCCTGTTGCGAAGCAGCTATTGCGATGAGTGTGAGTTTCTGCACAAGCAAACATTATTCAAAAAGAGTTTGTTTGACATTTCTGAGAATGTTTCATCTTTTGGCCACAGGTATCCGAACGTGTTTGCTGGAGTCTGATGAACATGTTTGTCCCTCCTGCAAACAGCCACAGGTGTCTCCTGATGCTTTGGCTGCAAACACGCTCCTACGTCAGGTAAGATTGTAAAACCGTATCTTGTGTTTGTGGTAAAACGTCAAGCTCTCCTTTGTCTTCCTTTTCAACTGATTTGTGATTCTTTCCCTCACAGGAAGTGAATGATTTTAGGAATGGAACAGAGCGGTCTAGAGTCCCATCCTCCCGAAAACGCTCATCCAGTCCTGAACCTCACAGCTCCGGTACCCAAGTGCCCTTCAAGAGGCGTCGGGATTAGACTGAAGACCACTTGAGACCTGATCACTCCAGACGTTTGTACAGACGAGAATGTATATAATGTATATAAAGCAGCACGTCCACAGAGCTTCATCTTTGTAATTCTGCAGAATATTATGATCATAGATGAAGACTTACTGTATTAAAGACTTGAATATTGCACTGAATACATGTTTACAGAGCCTTTATTAAACTTCTCTGACATACTGTAGCAGCAGCCCATATTCTTCTAAACACACATGTTGTAAAACACCCAACATGTAATCAATTGATTTTCTTTTAACAGGTCTTATAATATAAAAAATTCTAATTTGCAAGTATGTAAAGTTAGTTGTTATCCTTATTTATTTATGGAAACATTCACTCTAAAAACAAATGGCATTTGCTGGGTACTTTCTGTTTTGTGCATTTTAATTCACTGAAATTCTACAAAGTTAAATTTCAGCTATAGTACACTGTATAATTGAGAAATAAATTAAAAGCAATATAAAGAATTTTAAAATTGTCTTTTGTTTTAATGGTCATGAAAACTAAATGTAAAATTTACTTACCATGCTTGGCTATCATGAGCTATATTGCTCTCAGGTCGAGCAGTATCATTTTTTTAAAATCAGTGATTACCAGTTTTGATACAAATTCTCTGTCAACTTTGTATTCCAATTACTCACTAATTACACTAAGTAGTTGCATATCACTTTATTACGCGGACAATGCAAATGAAACCATTTGTAAAAATTTACATTTTTCAATTTCAATTTATTAAGATGAACTTAAATTACACATTACCTGCAACAAATGTAAACATTAAACTTTTGAATGCACAGGCAATTTGAATGTATATTTTAAATTCAATATTGTTTCATACAGGATCATTGAAAGTAACCCTTTGACACATCATTTATTCCAACCTGAGTTGGGGTATGAAAAATAATTGTATTAAACACATAATTCATCAAAATTTACTTCTCATACTGAAATAGATACTTGAATATTAAAAGCGTTACATTGTTCTTGACAAGATATTCATGCATTAAACTGTTATGAGCGTCTGTCGGTCACCTTGGATTAAATGAATTTTGATTTTGATTAAATGAATTTTATTTTTTTTGCAGTTACAACTGATGGCCGCTAGGTGTCTGTGACGTGTTGCGGTGAACATTTTCAGGGGAAAAGTAATGTAATGCAGTAATTAATTTCTTAGTAATCAGTTCAGCTCAACACAGGTAATTACACATGAAAGAATATGTTTAGGTATGTAACGTAATTGTTTTAATTATTTCTAGATTTGCCATCTGGCTTAGGCGTCAGCAACCAATGACGCGCTTTATCGGTATCCATGGCAACCATCTAGCGTTAATAGTTCATTGCTGTTCTCCAGAGCACATTTCCACATCCTCGGCGGCTATTGTTGGACTACTACTGAGCGGATAAGTTTATATTTGTGTTGATCGGTTGATTTGTGTCTTGCTCTTTTGCTTTTCTGCAAATTTAATCAATCACTCGTAATTTTGTGCGTCGGTATCTGAACACAAGCGGTGTGTTAAAATGCCTTGTGTATACTACAGGTTTTCCTGTAAACTTACACACGACGCGATCATCTTTGATGGTCTTAACATTACTCTCGGAATTTGAGGAGTCAAATCAGGAGACGAGAGAAATTGAGGCACTGTGACCTGCTCATCACCAGCGAGCAAACCAATACAGGTAAGTTTAGCTGTTTTACAATAAGATGTTGGTTTATTTGCTATATGTGAAATCACATCTGCCACACATTTGCTGCTTTTGTAAAGTATTAAATGTAATGGTGAGAATATAGTCACTGTGGGCAGAGGTCACGGGATTTTGTTGTTTCATAACAAATTTGTTTAATAATTATTGTTTAATCATTTTAAATCAACATTATGTGAAACAACAAGCAAAAGTATTGAAGACACACAATGTTTCATTTATTAATAACTTTTTGCTATAAAATATCGTTGTTGAACAATTTTAACATTAGCTTGTCAACCGTTGCTAAGCAACCGTGCAAGCGCGTGTAGTTCAAAGGAGTCAATGGCGCAAAGCATTATAGCATGAAATGACTTTTGTATTGTTACTTTTGTGTTTTGACAGAATACACTGATGATGGGGATATCATTCCCAACAACACCACAGTCATCATCAGACGAATCCCTCGAAATGGGATGAAGACCACGAACACAAGGCAGCATGCCAAGTAAGTCATGTGACATTACAATTGAGAATCTGAAGTGATTGTCAGAAAGTTGTAAGTCAGTCATTGAGTCTTTGCATGGACTTTAACATGTTTGTTGTTTTGTTTGGGGTAATTGGTCATCTAGCAGAACTTCAGAAAAGTAAGTAGACAGATGTGTCGAGTTGAATGTTTGTATCATTATGATCGCTTTAAGCTAATCTCTTTGCTTGAATGTTTTCTTTTGACAGCAAGTTAAAGGTTCTTCAGTGCCACAACCAGTTCGTGGTTCTTCGTTGTCACTGGAGCAACTTTTAAAGGTAGTTGAATCAATCCGCTATAATACAAAAACATAGTAGTGCAAGTTATATAAAGCACCAGGAATTAAAATATTGTGAAAGTTGCTTGAATATTTTTTTCCTATTGTCTGTTAAACAGACTGAGAACCTGGCTGAGGCAAACGCATCAGAGGAAGACAAAATAAAAGCGGTCATGTTCCAGTCCAGCCTCTGCTATTATTCCATGCGGTGAGTATTGGACATTCACATCATTAGCACTATTGGACACAGTTTCCATAAAAACTCTGTCATGAATGTCCACCTATCAGTGATGCACTGAAGCTGGTTGGAGTTCATCAACCAAACTATGTCTGCTTCAGGTGTGGGATACCTGGACATCACATCCAGTTCTGCCCACAGAAGAGGGTAACTGGGCTGTCGTAACTGCACCTACTGACAACAGTAGTGTGCTTGTTTGACCAGAGGGGAAATGTAACATGTATTTCGTTTATTCACAGGATCCAGGTGTCGCTATGGGGAACGATACGACAAAGCACTGGAATTCCTCGCAGCTTCTTGGTGCAGGTGGATGACCCCAGCAGAAAAGGAGTCATGCTGTGCAGTGATGGACAATATGTGATTCCCAGCATTAACATGTGAGTTTACAAATACTTAAATGATCAGCGTCACCATCAGTGTAGAGACCTCACCGCTGAATACACAATGTCCGTTATGCGTTGAGTTTTATGCGCTTGTTCTGTTTAGTGAGGCCTATGCTGCTGCCGGAAAAAAGAGCACACCCAGTGAGTCCTCACCATCGACCTCGGGTGACGGTCCAGTGCCTGATGAGCTTTTGTGTCCGATCTGCAAACATCTCATGACTGATGCTGCGATCACTCCCTGTTGCCGAAGCAGCTATTGCGATGAGTGTGAGTTTCTGCACAAGCAAACATTATTCAAAAAGAGTTTGTTTGACATTTCTGAGAATGTTTCATCTTTTGGCCACAGGTATCCGAACGTGTTTGCTGGAGTCTGATGAACATGTTTGTCCCTCCTGCAAACAGCCACAGGTGTCTCCTGATGCTTTGGCTGCAAACACGCTCCTACGTCAGGTAAGATTGTAAAACCGTATCTTGTGTTTGTGGTAAAACGTCAAGCTCTCCTTTGTCTTCCTTTTCAACCGATTTGTGATTCTTTCCCTCACAGGAAGTGAATGATTTTAGGAATGGAACAGAGAGCGGTCTAGAGTCCCATCCTCCGAAAACGCTCATCCAGTCCTGAACCTCACAGCTCCGGTACCCAAGTGCCCTTCAAGAGGCGGCCGGGATTAGACTGAAGACCACTTCAGACCTGATCACTCCAGACGTTTGTACAGACGAGAATGTATATAATGTATATAAAGCAGCACGTCCACAGAGCTTTATTTTTGTGATTCTGCAGAATATTATGATCATAGATGAAGACTTACTGTATTAAAGACTTGAATATTGCACTGAATACATGTTTACAGAGCCTTTATTAAACTTCTCTGACATACTGTAGCAGCAGCCCATATTCTTTCACACAAACACACATGTTGTAAAACACCCAACATGTAATCAATTGATTTTCTTTTAACAGGTCTTGTAATATAAAAATTCTAATTTGCAAGTATGTAAAGTTAGTTGTTATCCTTATTTATTTATGGAAACATTCACTCTAAAAACAAATGGCATTTGCTGGGTACTTTCTGTTTTGTGCATTTTAATTCACTGAAATTCTACAAAGTTAAATTTCAGCTATAGTACACTGTATATTTGAGAAATAAATTAAAAGCAATATAAAGAATTTAAAATTGTCTTTTGTTTTAATGGTCATGAAAACTAAATGTAAAATTTACTTACCATGCTTGGCTATCATGAGCTATATTGCTCTCAGGTCGAGCAGTATCATTGTTTTAAAATCAGTGATTACCAGTTTTGATACAAATTCTCTGTCAACTTTGTATTCCAATTACTCACTAATTACACTAAGTAGTTGCATATCACTTTATTACGCGGACAATGCAAATGAAACCATTTGTAAAAATTTACATTTTTCAATTTCAATTTATTAAGATGAACTTAAATTACACATTACCTGCAACAAATGTAAACATTACACTTTTGAATGCACAGGCAATTTGAATGTATATTTTAAATTCAATATTGTTTCATACAGGATCATTGAAAGTAACCCTTTGACACATCATTTATTCCAACCTGAGTTGGGGTATGAAAAATAATTGTATTAAACACATAATTCATCAAAATTTACTTCTCATACGAAATAGATACTTGAATATTAAAAGCGTTACATTGTTCTTGACAAGATATTCATGCATTAAACTGTTATGAGCGTCTGTCGGGCACCTTGGATTAAATGAATTTTGATTTTGATTAAATGAATTTTATTTTGTTTGCAGTTACAACTGATGGCCGCTAGGTGTCTGTGACGTGTTGCGGTGAACATTTTCAGGGGAAAAGTAATGTAATGCAGTAATTAATTTCTTAGTAATCAGTTCAGCTCAACACAGGTAATTACACATGAAAGAATATGTTTAGGTATGTAACGTAATCGTTTTAATTATTTCTAGATTTGCCATCTGGCTTAGGCGTCAGCAACCAATGACGCGCTTTATCGGTATCCATGGCAACCATCTAGCGTTAATAGTTCATTGCTGTTCTCCAGAGCACATTTCCACATCCTCGGCGGCTATTGTTGGACTACTACTGAGCGGATAAGTTTATATTTGTGTTGATCGGTTGATTTGTGTCTTGCTCTTTTGCTTTTCTGCAAATTTAATCAATCACTCGTAATTTTGTGCGTCGGTATCTGAACACAAGCGGTGTGTTAAAATGCCTTGTGTATACTACAGGTTTTCCTGTAAACTTACACACGACGCGATCATCTTTGATGGTCTGAACATTACTCTCGGGAATTTGAGGAGTCAAATCAGGAGACGAGAGAAATTGAGGCACTGTGACCTGCTCATCACCAGCGAGCAAACCAATACAGGTAAGTTTAGCTGTTTTACAATAAGATGTTGGTTTATTTGCTATATGTGAAATCACATCTGCCACACATTTGCTGCTTTTGTAAAGTATTAAATGTAATGGTGAGAATATAGTCACTGTGGGCAGAGGTCACGGGATTTTGTTGTTTCATAACAAATTAGTTTAATAATTATTGTTTAATCATTTTAAATCAACATTATGTGAAACAACAAGCAAAAGTATTGAAGACACACAATGTTTCATTTATTAATAACTTTTTTTGCTATAAAATATCGTTGTTGAACAATTTTAACATTAGCTTGTCAACCGTTGCTAAGCAACCGTGCAAGCGCGCGTGTAGTTCAAAGGAGTCAATGGCGCAAAGCATTATAGCATGAAATGACTTTTGTACTGTTAACTTTTGACAGAATACACTGATGATGGGGATATCATTCCCAACAACACCACAGTCATCATCAGACGAATCCCTCGAAATGGGATGAAGACCACGAACACAAGGCAGCATGCCAAGTAAGTCATGTGACATTACAATTGAGAATCTGAAGTGATTGTCAGAAAGTTGTAAGTCAGTCATTGAGTCTTTTGCATGGACTTTAACATGTTTGTTGTTTTGTTTGGGGTAATTGGTCATCTAGCAGAACTTCAGAAAAAGTAAGTAGACAGATGTGTCGAGTTGAATGTTTGTATCGTATGATCGCTTTAAGCTAATCTCTTTGCTTGAATGTTTTTCTTTTGACAGCAAGTTAAAGGTTCTTCAGTGCCACAACCAGTTCGTGGTTCTTCGTTGTCACTGGAGCAACTTTTAAAGGTAGTTGAATCAATCCGCTATAATACAAAACATAGTAGTGCAAGTTATATAAAGCACCAGGAATTAAAATATTGTGAAAGTTGCTTGAATATTTTTTTCCTATTGTCTGTTAAACAGACTGAGAACCTGGCTGAGGCAAACGCATCAGAGGAAGACAAAATAAAAGCGGTCATGTTCCAGTCCAGCCTCTGCTATTATTCCATGCGGTGAGTATTGGACATTCACATCATTAGCACTATTGGACACAGTTTCCATAAAAACTCTGTCATGAATGTCCACCTATCAGTGATGCACTGAAGCTGGTTGGAGTTCGTCAACCAAACTATGTCTGCTTCAGGTGTGGGATACCTGGACATCACATCCAGTTCTGCCCACAGAAGAGGGTAACTGGGCTGTCGTAACTGCACCTACTGACAACAGTAGTGTGCTTGTTTGACCAGAGGGGAAATGTAACATGTATTTCGTTTATTCACAGGATCCAGGTGTCGCTGCGGGGAAACGCATACGACAAAGCACTGGAATTCCTCGCAGCTTCTTGGTGCAGGTGGATGACCCCAGCAGAAAAGGAGTCATGCTGTGCAGTGATGGACAATATGTGATTCCCAGCATTAACATGTGAGTTTACAAATACTTAAATGATCAGCGTCACCATCAGTGTAGAGACCTCACCGCGAATACACAATGTCCGTTTGCGTTGAGTTTTATGCGCTTGTTCTGTTTAGTGAGGCCTATGCTGCTGCCGGAAAAAAGAGCACACCCAGTGAGTCCTCACCATCGACCTCGGGTGACGGTCCAGTGCCTGATGAGCTTTTGTGTCCGATCTGCAAACATCTCATGACTGATGCTGCGATCACTCCCTGTTGCGAAGCAGCTATTGCGATGAGTGTGAGTTTCTGCACAAGCAAACATTATTCAAAAAAGAGTTTGTTTGACATTTCTGAGAATGTTTCATCTTTTGGCCACAGGTATCCGAACGTGTTTGCTGGAGTCTGATGAACATGTTTGTCCCTCCTGCAAACAGCCACAGGTGTCTCCTGATGCTTTGGCTGCAAACACGCCTCCCTACGCCAGGTAAGATTGTAAAACCGTATCTTGTGTTTGTGGTAAAACGCCAAGCTCTCCTTTGTCTTCCTTTTCAACCGATTTGTGATTCTTTCCCTCACAGGAAGTGAATGATTTTAGGAATGGAACAGAGCGGTCTAGAGTCCCATCCTCCGAAAACGCTCATCCAGTCCTGAACCTCACAGCTCCGGTACCCAAGTGCCCTTCAAGAGGCGTCCGGGATTAGACTGAAGACCACTTCAGACCTGATCACTCCAGACGTTTGTACAGACGAGAATGTATATAATGTATATAAAGCAGCACGTCCACAGAGCTTTATTTTTGTGATTCTGCAGAATATTATGATCATAGATGAAGACTTACTGTATTAAAGACTTGAATATTGCACTGAATACATGTTTACAGAGCCTTTATTAAACTTCTCTGACATACTGTAGCAGCAGCCCATATTCTTCTAAACACGCAAACACACATGTTGTAAAACACTCAACATGTAATCAATTGATTTTCTTTTAACAGGTCTTATAATATAAAAAATTCTAATTTGCAAGTATGTAAAGTTAGTTGTTGTCCTTATTTATTTATGGAAACATTCACTCTAAAAACAAATGGCATTTGCTGGGTACTTTCTGTTTTGTGCATTTTAATTCACTGAAATTCAACAAAGTTAAATTTCAGCTATAGTACACTGTATAATTGAGAAATAAATTAAAAGCAATATAAAGAATTTTAAAATTGTCTTTTGTTTTAATGGTCATGAAAACTAAATGTAAAATTTACTTACCATGCTTGGCTATCATGAGCTATATTGCTCTCAGGTCGAGCAGTATCATTTTTTTTAAAATCAGTGATTACCAGTTTTGATACAAATTCTCTGTCAACTTTGTATTCCAATTACTCACTAATTACACTAAGTAGTTGCATATCACTTTGTTACGGACAATGCAAATGAAACCATTTGTAAAATTTACATTTTCAATTTCAATTTATTAAGATGAACTTAAATTACACATTACCTGCAACAAATGTAAACATTACACTTTTGAATGCACAGGCAATTTGAATGTATATTTTAAATTCAATGTTGTTTCATACAGGATCATTGAAAGTAACCCTTTGACACATCATTTATTCCAACCTGAGTTGGGGTATGAAAAATAATTGTATTAAACACATAATTCATCAAAATTGACTTCTCATACGAAATAGATACTTGAATATTAAAAGCGTTACATTGTTCTTGACAAGATATTCATGCATTAAACTGTTATGAGCGTCTGTCGGGCACCTTGGATTAAATGAATTTTGATTTTGATTAAATGAATTTTATTTTTTTTGCAGTTACAACTGATGGCCGCTAGGTGTCTGTGACGTGTTGCGGTGAACATTTTCAGGGGAAAAGTAATGTAATGCAGTAATTAATTTCTTAGTAATCAGTTCAACTCAACACAGGTAATTACACATGAAAGAATATGTTTAGGTATGTAACGTAATTGTTTTAATTATTTCTAGATTTGCCATCTGGCTTAGGCGTCAGCAACCAATGACGCGCTTTATCGGTATCCATGGCAACCATCTAGCGTTAATAGTTCATTGCTGTTCTCCAGAGCACATTTCCACATCCTCGGCGGCTATTGTTGGACTACTACTGAGCGGATAAGTTTATATTTGTGTTGATCGGTTGATTTGTGTCTTGCTCTTTTGCTTTTCTGCAAATTTAATCAATCACTCGTAATTTTGTGCGTCGGTATCTGAACACAAGCGGTGTGTTAAAATGCCTTGTGTATACTACAGGTTTTCCTGTAAACTTACACACGACGCGATCATCTTTGATGGTCTGAACATTACTCTCGGGAATTTGAGGAGTCAAATCAGGAGACGAGAGAAATTGAGGCACTGTGACCTGCTCATCACCAGCGAGCAAACCAATACAGGTAAGTTTAGCTGTTTTACAATAAGATGTTGGTTTATTTGCTATATGTGAAATCACATCTGCCACACATTTGCTGCTTTTGTAAAGTATTAAATGTAATGGTGAGAATATAGTCACTGTGGGCAGAGGTCACGGGATTTTGTTGTTTCATAACAAATTTGTTTAATAATTATTGTTTAATCATTTTAAATCAACATTATGTGAAACAACAAGCAAAAGTATTGAAGACACACAATGTTTCATTTATTAATAACTTTTTTGCTATAAAATATCGTTGTTGAACAATTTTAACATTAGCTTGTCAACCGTTGCTAAGCAACCGTGCAAGCGCGTGTAGTTCAAAGGAGTCAATGGCGCAAAGCATTATAGCATGAAATGACTTTTGTATTGTTAACTTTTGTGTGTTTTTGACAGAATACACTGATGATGGGGATATCATTCCCAACAACACCACGGTCATCATCAGACGAATCCCTCGAAATGGGATGAAGACCACGAACACAAGGCAGCATGCCAAGTAAGTCATGTGACATTACAATTGAGAATCTGAAGTGATTGTCAGAAAGTTGTAAGTCAGTCATTGAGTCTTTGCATGGACTTTAACATGTTTGTTGTTTTGTTTGGGGTAATTGGTCATCTAGCAGAACTTCAGAAAAGTAAGTAGACAGATGTGTCGAGTTGAATGTTTGTATCGTATGATCGCTTTAAGCTAATCTCTTTGCTTGAATGTTTTTCTTTGACAGCAAGTTAAAGGTTCTTCAGTGCCACAACCAGTTCGTGGTTCTTCGTTGTCACTGGAGCAACTTTTAAAGGTAGTTGAATCAATCCGCTATAATACAAAAACATAGTAGTGCAAGTTATATAAAGCACCAGGAATTAAAATATTGTGAAAGTTGCTTGAATATTTTTTTCCTATTGTCTGTTAAACAGACTGAGAACCTGGCTGAGGCAAACGCATCAGAGGAAGACAAAATAAAAGCGGTCATGTTCCAGTCCAGCCTCTGCTATTATTCCATGCGGTGAGTATTGGACATTCACATCATTAGCACTATTGGACACAGTTTCCATAAAAACTCTGTCATGAATGTCCACCTATCAGTGATGCACTGAAGCTGGTTGGAGTTCGTCAACCAAACTATGTCTGCTTCAGGTGTGGGATACCTGGACATCACATCCAGTTCTGCCCACAGAAGAGGGTAACTGGGCTGTCGTAACTGCACCTACTGACAACAGTAGTGTGCTTGTTTGACCAGAGCGGAAATGTAACATGTATTTCGTTTATTCACAGGATCCAGGTGTCGCTGCGGGGAAACGCATACGACAAAGCACTGGAATTCCTCGCAGCTTCTTGGTGCAGGTGGATGACCCCAGCAGAAAAGGAGTCATGCTGTGCAGTGATGGACAATATGTGATTCCCAGCATTAACATGTGAGTTTACAAATACTTAAATGATCAGCGTCACCATCAGTGTAGAGACCTCACCTTGAATACACAATGTCCGCTTATGCGTTGAGTTTTATGCGCTTGTTCTGTTTAGTGAGGCCTATGCTGCTGCCGGAAAAAAGAGCACACCCAGTGAGTCCTCACCATCGACCTCGGGTGACGGTCCAGTGCCTGATGAGCTTTTGTGTCCGATCTGCAAACATCTCATGACTGATGCTGCGATCACTCCCTGTTGCCGAAGCAGCTATTGCGATGAGTGTGAGTTTCTGCACAAGCAAACATTATTCAAAAGGAGTTTGTTTGACATTTCTGAGAATGTTTCATCTTTTGGCCACAGGTATCCGAACGTGTTTGCTGGAGTCTGATGAACATGTTTGTCCCTCCTGCAAACAGCCACAGGTGTCTCCTGATGCTTTGGCTGCAAACACGCCTCCTACGCCAGGTAAGATTGTAAAACCGTATCTTGTGTTTGTGGTAAAACGTCAAGCTCTCCTTTGTCTTCCTTTTCAACCGATTTGTGATTCTTTCCCTCACAGGAAGTGAATGATTTTAGGAATGGAACAGAGCGGTCTAGAGTCCCATCCTCCGAAAGCGCTCATCCAGTCCTGAACCTCACAGCTCCGGTACCCAAGTGCCCTTCAAGAGGCGTCGGGATTAGACTGAAGACCACTTCAGACCTGATCACTCCAGACGTTTGTACAGACGAGAATGTATATAATGTATATAAAGCAGCACGTCCACAGAGCTTCATCTTTGTGATTCTGCAGCATATTATGATCATAGATGAAGACTTACTGTATTAAAGACTTGAATATTGCACTGAATACATGTTTACAGAGCCTTTATTAAACTTCTCTGACATACTGTAGCAGCAGCCCATATTCTTCTAAACACACAAACACACATGTTGTAAAACACCCAACATGTAATCAATTGATTTTCTTTTAACAGGTCTTGTAATATAAAAATTCTAATTTGCAAGTATGTAAAGTTAGTTGTTGTCCTTATTTATTTATGGAAACATTCACTCTAAAACAAATGGCATTTGCTGGGTACTTTCTGTTTTGTGCATTTTAATTCACTGAAATTCTACAAAGTTAAATTTCAGCTATAGTACACTGTATAATTGAGAAATAAATTAAAAAGCAATATAAAGAATTTTAAAATTGTCTTTTGTTTTAATGGTCATGAAAACTAAATGTAAAATTTACTTACCATGCTTGGCTATCATGAGCTATATTGCTCTCAGGTCGAGCAGTATCATTTTTTAAAATCAGTGATTACCAGTTTTGATACAAATTCTCTGTCAACTTTGTATTCCAATTACTCACTAATTACACTAAGTAGTTGCATATCACTTTATTACGCGGACAATGCAAATGAAACCATTTGTAAAATTTACATTTTCAATTTCAATTTATTAAGATGAACTTAAATTACACATTACCTGCAACAAATGTAAACATTAAACTTTTTGAATGCACAGGCAATTTGAATGTATATTTTAAATTCAATGTTGTTTCATACAGGATCATTGAAAGTAACCCTTTGACACATCATTTATTCCAACCTGAGTTGGGGTATGAAAAATAATTGTATTAAACACATAATTCATCAAAATTTACTTCTCATACGAAATAGATACTTGAATATTAAAAGCGTTACATTGTTCTTGACAAGATATTCATGCATTAAACTGTTATGAGCGTCTGTCGGTCACCTTGGATTAAATGAATTTTGATTTTGATTAAATGAATTTTATTTTGTTTGCAGTTACAACTGATGGCCGCTAGGTGTCTGTGACGTGTGGCGGTGAACATTTTCAGGGAAAAGTAATGTAATGCAGTAATTAATTTCTTAGTAATCAGTTCAACTCAACACAGGTAATTACACATGAAAGAATATGTTTAGGTATGTAACGTAATTGTTTTAATTATTTCTAGATTTGCCATCTGGCTTAGGCGTCAGCAACCAATGACGCGCGCTTTATCGGTATCCATGGCAACCATCTAGCGTTAATAGTTCATTGCTGTTCTCCAGAGCACATTTCCACATCCTCGGCGGCTATTGTTGGACTACTACTGAGCGGATAAGTTTATATTTGTGTTGATCGGTTGATTTGTGTCTTGCTCTTTTGCTTTTCTGCAAATTTAATCAATCACTCGTAATTTTGTGCGTCGGTATCTGAACACAAGCGGTGTGTTAAAATGCCTTGTGTATACTACAGGTTTTCCTGTAAACTTACACACGACGCGATCATCTTTGATGGTCTGAACATTACCTCGGAATTTGAGGAGTCAAATCAGGAGACGAGAGAAATTGAGGCACTGTGACCTGCTCATCACCAGCGAGCAAACCAATACAGGTAAGTTTAGCTGTTTTACAATAAGATGTTGGTTTATTTGCTATATATGAAATCACATCTGCCACACATTTGCTGCTTTTGTAAAGTATTAAATGTAATGGTGAGAATATAGTCACTGTGGGCAGAGGTCGGGATTTTGTTGTTTCATAACAAATTTGTTTAATAATTATTGTTTAATCATTTTAAATCAACATTATGTGAAACAACAAGCAAAAGTATTGAAGACACACAATGTTTCATTTATTAATAACTTTTTGCTATAAAATATCGTTGTTGAACAATTTTAACATTAGCTTGTCAACCGTTGCTAAGCAACCGTGCAAGCGCGTGTAGTTCAAAGGAGTCAATGGCGCAAAGCATTATAGCATGAAATGACTTTTGTATTGTTAACTTTTGTGTGTTTTTGACAGAATACACTGATGATGGGGATATCATTCCCAACAACACCACAGTCATCATCAGACGAATCCCTCGAAATGGGATGAAGACCACGAACACACAAGGCAGCATGCCAAGTAAGTCATGTGACATTACAATTGAGAATCTGAAGTGATTGTCAGAAAGTTGTAAGTCAGTCATTGAGTCTTTTGCATGGACTTTAACATGTTTGTTGTTTTGTTTGGGGTAATTGTCATCTAGCAGAACTTCAGAAAAAGTAAGTAGACAGATGTGTTGAGTTGAATGTTTGTATCGTATGATCGCTTTAAGCTAATCTCTTTGCTTGAATGTTTTTCTTTTGACAGCAAGTTAAAGGTTCTTCAGTGCCACAACCAGTTTGTGGTTCTTCGTTGTCACTGGAGCAACTTTTAAAGGTAGTTTAATCAATCCGCTATAATACAAAAACATAGTAGTGCAAGTTATATAAAGCACCAGGAATTAAAATATTGTGAAAGTTGCTTGAATATTTTTTCCTATTGTCTGTTAAACAGACTGAGAACCTGGCTGAGGCAAACGCATCAGAGGAAGACAAAATAAAAGCGGTCATGTTCCAGTCCAGCCTCTGCTATTATTCCATGCGGTGAGTATTGGACATTCACATCATTACCACTATTGGACACAGTTTCCATAAAAACTCTGTCATGAATGTCCACCTATCAGTGATGCACTGAAGCTGGTTGGAGTTCGTCAACCAAACTATGTCTGCTTCAGGTGTGGGATACCTGGACATCACATCCAGTTCTGCCCACAGAAGAGGGTAACTGGGCTGTCGTGAACTGCACCTACTGACAACAGTAGTGTGCTTGTTTGACCAGAGCGGAAATGTAACATGTATTTCGTTTATTCACAGGATCCAGGTGTCGCTGCGGGGAAACGCATACGACAAAGCACTGGAATTCCTCGCAGCTTCTTGGTGCAGGTGGATGACCCCAGCAGAAAAGGAGTCATGCTGTGCAGTGATGGACAATATGTGATTCCCAGCATTAACATGTGAGTTTACAAATACTTAAATGATCAGCGTCACCATCAGTGTAGAGACCTCACCGCGAATACACAATGTCCGTTTGCGTTGAGTTTTATGCGCGCTTGTTCTGTTTAGTGAGGCCTATGCTGCTGCGGAAAAAGAGCACACCCAGTGAGTCCTCACCATCGACCTCGGGTGACGGTCCAGTGCCTGATGAGCTTTTGTGTCCGATCTGCAAACATCTCATGACTGATGCTGCGATCACTCCCTGTTGCCGAAGCAGCTATTGCGATGAGTGTGAGTTTCTGCACAAGCAAACATTATTCAAAAAGAGTTTGTTTGACATTTCTGAGAATGTTTCATCTTTTGGCCACAGGTATCCGAACGTGTTTGCTGGAGTCTGATGAACATGTTTGTCCCTCCTGCAAACAGCCACAGGTGTCTCCTGATGCTTTGGCTGCAAACACGCCTCCTACGCCAGGTAAGATTGTAAAACCGTATCTTGTGTTTGTGGTAAAACGTCAAGCTCTCCTTTGTCTTCCTTTTCAACCGATTTGTGATTCTTTCCCTCACAGGAAGTGAATGATTTTAGGAATGGAACAGAGCGGTCTAGAGTCCCATCCTCCCGAAAACGCTCATCCAGTCCTGAACCTCACAGCTCCGGTACCCAAGTGCCCTTCAAGAGGCGTCGGGATTAGACTGAAGACCACTTCAGACCTGATCACTCCAGACGTTTGTACAGACGAGAATGTATATAATGTATATAAAGCAGCACGTCCACAGAGCTTCATCTTTGTGATTCTGCAGCATATTATGATCATAGATGAAGACTTACTGTATTAAAGACTTGAATATTGCACTGAATACATGTTTACAGAGCCTTTATTAAACTTCTCTGACATTCTGTAGCAGCAGCCCATATTCTTCTAAACACACAAACACACATGTTGTAAAACACCCAAGGGCCAAAAGAAAAGCACTTTTTCACTACAATCAACAGATAAATTCAGGTTTATCATAATGAAATCAATTGATTTTCTTTTAACAGGTTTCAAGAAAAGTAACTTGTTATCATAAAATTATTGGAACACTATTTAAAGTTAGTTATCCTTATTATCCTTATTTAATTATGGAAACATTGTTATTCCGTTCTTTCAATAATTCCACGCACATGTCAACCTTCCCATGAGAAACTTTTTACCAAAGGTTTTCATCATAATAAAAGTTTACATGTGGTTGAAATGCCCATGTGAGGTCTCTGTCAAAATGTTAAAGCTTAATTGAGTGCCGTTTTCAGAAACCCATTTGTAGTTTTAAAATTTTCTTTTGTTTTAATGGTCATGAAAACTAACTGTAAAATTTACTTACCATGCTGGAATTTTAATGCTGTTTTAACACTTTAACGTTTTGTTTTGTCTAGGGCTAAGAAAACCAAGAATGTGAAACTGTATAGGCTATATTTTACAGGCTGTGTGGGCAATACCCAAGGCAAGAAACATTATGATAACATAAATAAATGTATTTACAACATCGTCCGCCATTTTTATTAGTTGTTGCAACATACTATGATAATGAACAGCATCCACAAACGTCGTCTTGTGAAACAAAAAAATATGTGTACAGTTCTATATAAATAATATCTATTGTTATCACAGACACTGGCAGCGAGCGCTCACAGCCCGTGACATATACTCGTACTAGTGGCAGCGTCTGGTGAAGTATACAGTGAAGTATAGCCTACACGCAAGTGTCAGGAAAGGACACCTTATTAGCTCGTCTCTGTTGCTGCTCGACAAGAACCTCCAGGTCCGTGAGAATAGGTTTGTTACGAAGCCATCTGCGCAGATCACCCATCCTGTCAAGCACTTCTCGGAATGCTTTTCGATCGCTGATCCGCTGATCCACGGGCTTGTTTCCAGGATAACGTGGGAACACAGAAGACTTTCTGTCTGATGCAGGTGTATCAGTTTGAGCTCTGAATTGTTTCGGTTGTCCGAGATTTAAGGGAGCCATATTTAATTTATCCACCATGTGCTCTTTGGTGACACTATTCTTGCATTCCTGTGATCCACATGCCAGTTTAAAAAAGTAAGTCTCTTTTAAATTACGTTTCCTTAAGCGCCTGAATTCCTCTTCCAGCCTTGGTTCTTCCAATAAGCTCTCCATTACTCGACTTTGGACTTTTGTTTACAAAAAACCTGCTTGGAGTTTACTGTCGTTTGCTCACAGTTATGCGAATAAATAGGCTAAATTGTACAAATGTATTTGCTTTGTAACAGCAATCATTTAGATTATTGTAGCTGTGAAGTAACCAAAGTAGATGGCAGGCATGTTTACATGTATCCATGACACCCAGTGAAGTCTAATGTTTTGCGGAAAAGGTCAAACCTCTTCCCTCTCATAGGAAGTCTGATCATCAGATCATCTGATGTATTTCTAGTTTAGTATATAAAGTAGCAGTCAAAAGTTTAGACACAATTGACAAAAATGTTTCTCATGATTTTAAAAATCTTTTAATATGAAGGTTGGATATTTAAAATTTATTTCAAACCTTTTTATTATCATACAAAAATATTTATTTTTTATTATAAATAAATAAAAATGTATAAATAAAGTTTATAAATAAATATTTTGTTAATTTCAACATATTTTTTTATTTAAAAAACAAAACAAAATTGTGAAATAAAGAATCAAATAATTAATAAAAAGTAGTCAATAAACATCCAGCAAAGATAGAAATTTCTTCAGTGCTATTTAAAAAGCTTCCTGTTGATGTTAAGTTGCTGGGTAAGGATAGACAGAATCCACGAGATAATCTCAAAACAAGTCTTTACTTGAACTTCAATCAGAGCAGAATTACAGGCCTCACTTCATGAGGAGAACAGAGTAGTAACAGGCACAGAGTATATCCAGGTCAGGACAACAGACAGGTAACAAGACCCACACAACCAAAATAAACAACAAAACCAGACAAAAATCAAACAGAAAGCAGACTTTAAATAATACAGGCAATAAACTCATAATGACATAAAACAGGTGCGGGTGATGATAAACTAACAAGTGCTCAACAGGATTACGGATGGTGAACAGGTGTGCAGGTGCAGTGCATGATGGGAATTTGAGTCCAAATTAATATGCCGGTGATAGGGAACGGGTGACGTGATGGGGGGAATCCGATGCTGACGACATCGGCTCCGTGACAGTTGAAACCTCAAGAAGCTGGATTATTAAATGTCAATGATTTTCCAAATTCTTGACAAAGGTTGAATTCTACATTGTATATATATATATATATATATATTTTTATTATATAAATAAATAATTAACACCCCATGAAAGCCTGTGAAACATAGTTAAACATATGGACATTTTATCTTCTTTTTAACAATATTGAGAGATTGAAGTAATATAACTAAACAAATAAAACCAAAGAAAAGTCTTTAAAATTATCTATAAAATGTAACTTTAAAAAAATCAAAAACATTTGTGAGGATAAAGTAAGGATACCCCCAAATTTATTTGTACTTAAAATGGCTAAAATTGCCTATAGGTGTATCACATCAGGTGCAAATTATTAGAACATTGTTACAAAGCGTTTTAAAGGAGCTAAACCTTGCCAAGACTGAGCTCCTGCTACTTCCGGCCTCACCTGCAACACAACACAACCTCACAATTCAAATTGGCAACACAACCATCACACCATCTACATCAGTTAGAAACCTTGGTGTGATCTTCAATGACCAGCTGTCCTTTACCGAACACATCTCAAGAATATCACAGTCTTGTAGATATGCACTTTACAACATCAGGAAGATCAGGCCATATCTCACAGAGCACGCCGCCCAACTGCTAGTTCAAGCCCTGGTAATCTCCAGACTGGACTATTGCAATGCTCTTCTGGCCGGTCTTCCTGCACGAACAAACAAACCATTGCAGATAATACAGAATGCAGCAGCAAGACTTGTGTTCCAGGAACCCAAAAGAGCACATGTCACGCCACTCTTCATCTCTCTCCATTGGCTACCGGTGGCTGCCCGCATTAAATTTAAATCATTAATGCTAACATTTAAAACCATTACAAACTCTGCACCCTCATACTTTAACTCTCTTCTACACACCTACAACCCATCCAGATCCCTACGCTCAACGAACGAACGTCGACTGGTGGTACCCTCACAGAAGGGCACTAAATCTCTCTCTCGCTCTTTCTCCTTCTCTGTCCCTGGCTTGTGGAATAATCTCCCTAACGCAATCCGTTCTGCCACATCCCTCACCTCCTTCAAAAAACAACTAAAAACACACCTCTTCCACAAACACCTGACACCATAATATATATATATATATATATATATATATATATATATATATATATATATAAACTCTCTCCTTCCTCTACAGGTATTTATCTAGCACTGCATTACTTTGTAAACTTAGGAAAGCACTTCTCAGTACTATTGTCGCTTCATTGTCTCCTAATACTTGTAAGTCACTTTGGATAAAAGCGTCAGCTAAATGCCTAAATGTAAATGTAAATGTAAAGGACGCTTGTCTTATTTAAACCTCAGACATTTAGTTTGGTTTGCTATTAATTGTTGAAGTGAGAGGTATCACTATAGTGAGATCAAAAGAGCATTCTGAGACCTTCAGAAAGAAGATTGTTGATGCTTTTGAGTCTGGTGAGGGATATAAAAAGATCTCAAAAGAATTTGTAATCAGCCATTCAACTGTCAGGAAAATCATTTACAAATGGAGAACATTTAAAACCACTGCCAACATTGCCCGGTCAGGCCGTCCAAGCAAATTCACCCCAAGTCTCCAAAAACCCTAAAATATCATCACAGGGCCTACAGCAAGCTCTTTCTACAGTTGATGTCAAAGTGCATGAGTCTACAATCAGAAAGAAACTGCACAACTTCAATTATCATGGGAGGATGAAGAAAAACACGAGGGCAAGACTAAAGTTTGCCAAAGAACACACAGACAAGGCCAAGACTTCTGAAATAATGTGCTTTGGACAGACGAGTGAAAAATTGAATTATTTGGACACCATAACAGAGGGCATGTTTGGCATATACCAAATCCAGCATTTCAGCAAAAGAACCTCATACCAACTGTGAAACATGGAGATGGAAGACCTGGCCAGCTCGCCATCATAGAGTCCACTATGAATTCTACATTGTATAAGAAAGTGCTTGAGGAACATGCGAGAGCATCTGTCAAAAAATTTAAACTGAAACGGAACTGACCTTGCAACATGACAATGACCCAAAACATACCAGTAAATCCACCAAGGACTGGCTGAAAAGTAAAAAATGGAGAGTTCTGGACTGGCCAAGTCAAAGCCCAGATCTAAATCCTATTGAGATCATGTGGGGTGATTTAAAACAGACTGTGCATGCAAGAAACCCTCAAACATCACACACTTGAAAGAATTCTGCGTTGAGGAGTGGGGGAAACTTTCTTCCAGTCGACGTCAGAAACTGGTATATGGCCACAAGAAATATTATTATTTCAGCCAAAGGGGGAAACACTAGCTATTAGGTTATATGTGTCCTAAGTTTTTCCTCAGTTAAAATATACATTCATGTTTATTTCTTTTGTGTAATAAGTGAAAACAAAGTGATTTTTTGTTGTTTACATGCAATTACTTTCTTCTACAGTTACAAATGAAAACAAGAAAATGACATATATTAATAAAGAACTAAATATTCAATGGGGTGTCCTGATTTTTTCACATGATTGTATATGTGTTTGTTCATGCTAAATATGCAGAGGGTCCTATCAACAAAAGGTTATGTAAACAACTGTAAACAGTATTTTTATAATTTATTTATTTTTATTTATAATTTATTTTTTATTAAGGCAACTTTTCCCCATAAAGAAATGAAAACTGAGTCATTTCAAGTTTAATAAATGTATAATAATTTGTAGACGCGTTCCATTATTAGAATTCCAAATATATAAATGATTGTGTACTCATTGCGTTACTTTGTATTTGGCACAGTGTTTTCTAGGCTGACAGCACAAAATATGTTTTAATATGGTAAACAGTAGTTGCAGAATCTTTAATTTATTATTTTGGAGTTCATTCTAGCACCGAAGTGCACAGTCCAGAATGTGTTCATCCTGTACTGTATAGGGCATGGTGACTCTTAGCTCATCCTGCTCCTCCATGGTACGCTGAATCGTCTCATAAGCATTAGAGTTGCCAGACCAACATCTCCGTGCCACCTATTCAAACACACATATCAGTATATAGAAAAAGGAGACACAAACACATACATCCACACAAAGGATACTCACCCCATTAGAGACATCCCAGTTCAGCATTAGTCTAGCTCTCTGCCCTGCTTCTTCAGAACCATCCAGAACCAATCCAAAACCTCCATTTATCACTTCCCCCCTAAAAAAAATCCCAATATTTACAACTTTGTTCTTTTACAATGAATTGGTTTTAAATTAATTTCAACAACCAATCCCATTCATTCTCACCATCCAACTCCACCTCCATTGTGCAAGGCAACCCACGTGGCACCACGGAACGCATCACCAATACAATTCTGCACTGCCATGTCTACAACAAATGCCCATACATGCATGGATTTATGATATGAATATAAATATGTTTGAGAAAGTTATGAAATCCAGATTATGTGTCTGTGTACCAGCACAAAATGCAGAGCCATCATAAACATTAGAGGTCTCTCTGAATGGGCTATCTGTTCCGCTGACATCATGATGATCTCTGCTGATCACTACTGGGGCCTGAGGGTTAAAGCAGTTGAATAAATACACACGTATTATGAAAAATCTGAATTTATGAACTACAATTAAATAAGCATGCTTCAATGTAATGAATAGCTTTACCGAGACTCTTCCCTTGGCAATGGCTTGGTTTATCGCCAAGGCGATGAATATTCTTCCTTTATGGTCTGAATAGAGAATGCGCGCCTGAGAACCCACAACCTGAACACAAAACCCAACAAAAATATCTAGGCCTGTGCAAGTGAACAGAACACAAAGTCTAATGTAACCACCCCTTATGAAGTAATAAGCATATGTTTCTATTTATTTACATGTCTGTGTCCCATACCATCTTGTGTTTTCCAGCCTCGCGGATCCAACGGATGTTGTCAATGTATTGCTGTCGAACACGTTCGGTTACAGTATCGCTTAATTCTTCTAACACAGCAGCAGCTATTGCATCAGTCTCAGACAGGTCAGCAGGGTCACCCGAGGTGCAGACCCAGCGGAACGGCCCAAAACCCAGCGAAAAAATATCTCTACAAAAGAGGGAAAGATTAAAACCTGGGTGTTTGCATTGTGTGTGTTGGCCTGCAGGCTGTCACTTACCCCATTATGTGTTGGACGTATGAAGGATATTTAAATTCAGTAGCTCCTCCCCCTTTCTTTTCTACTTCAGCACCTTAGGGGAAACAAAACATATTTAGTTTATTAATACACTGCCTTCTGGAATATTTGATTAGTATTAGTCAATATAAGCATTCTGTCATGGGGTGTAATAGTATATTATGACACGTTGCTCTATTGTAGAGCTATGACGATTTTTTTTTTATCTTATTGGTTGAGCTACTATGTGACGTCACACACGTGTATGTCTGTTTCTACTTGCCTGCTCTCTGGGCCTCTAGCAGAAAAGCATTGCCGTAGTCCCAGAAGAACATCCCTGCATCTGAGAGTTTGTTGATAGCATCCACCTGCCTGCACAGACTTTATAAGAGAGTTTAGAGCACATGTAGTTTTACATGGCAAGATTGGCGCCTTTAGCTGTGGTACACTTCAGCTTTTCATAAAGGTATTTTGAAATGTACCTTTCCTGTACTAAGGTTTTAAAGTGCCGTGGATCTGTGTTCATGAGTTGATTGGCTTGTCTGAAGGTGAGTTGCACTGGATAATATCCTCCACTGAATGGGTTATGAAGTGATGTCTGATCAGAACCCAAATCTACCAACAGCTCTCCCGTCTGCTTATACTCCTGGTACAGCCGCTCCCTGTAACGTTCCACTGACTATAACCAAAACACAACTCACAAGCATAAGCAAGTTAAATGTGTAGGTTAGGACTTACCAAAGATCCACAACGTTGCCATGATAACCTAAACTCAAAGTCGTCTTTGCTTTTTTGGCCTCCCTATAAGACAGAAGACAAAAATAATATGCCTGAATGTCATTTTACTTTGCTCTACATACAGGTTTTTGTGATGTTTTACCTGATGCGTTTAATGCAGTGGTTCAGATCACTAGTAACCTCCATCAGCCAGCCCTGCTCATGTCTTTTCTTAAGTGGAGCTTCATCAACCTACAGACAGATTTAATCCTGCATTTAGTTGCATCTACGTCAAAATCAATCACGTAGGCAGTTTAGTATTCAGAGTAGCAATAGTTTTGTATTTTTCCTTAAATTCCATAATTATACATCAGCAATATATTTGCAAACCAAATCAACCAATATACAATCTTTTTTGGTGGCTAAAATAGATGCTGCATTTCCCTTCACTTCATGAACTATTGTGAATTTACATTATGCATTTAAATTAATAGTACCCACTACAGAACTTATACAGTGGTGGTGGTGGTGAAAGAAAACTATTCATATTTTTAGGTGACCACTTTGTCGTATCCATGGAAAAAAGGTCATTGTGGCAGTTTTCAATAACATTGTTAAGATATTATCGTCTGACCTCGGCGATGACTCCGACACAGCCAGCGATGACAGCGGCCTTCGCTTGTGCTCCACTCATGCCACCCAGACCTGAGGTCACTAAGACACGCCCCCTCAAGTCACCAGAACCCAGGTATCTCCTACCTGCATTTAGCACTGTCAGCTAAACAGACAGATTGATCCTTTAGATGTTCTCTTTCAAGTTAACAATATTTTTTAATTTGACTATACAGCTTTTGATAATATTATTTATTTACCATGGTGCCATGAACAATGCCCTGAGGACCAATGTAACAGTAACTTCCAGCGGTCATCTGCCCATACCTGACCATGCAAACCGAGAACCAACATTAGAATATACACTACTATATTATTTGAAAAAAAGAATGTCACTGGTAAATTTGTTGCATTGTGAAATTTTCTAGCCGACTGATTTGACTGTTATTAAAAAGATTTCCTGTAGCTCAGTGGTTAGCGCATGTCGCAAGCAACGCCGAGGGTTTGATCGCAGGGATTGCACATACTCAGAAACAAATGTTTCAAAGTCGCTTTGGATAAAAGCATCTGCCAAATGCAATGTAAATGGAAAAGTATTGGTGAAATCTTACATGGTAATTCCCATAGCAAACATCTTCTCATATTCCTCTCTTGAAGAATAGTTAGGAATAACCTATAGCCAAAAGAAATGAGAATGAGATGTAGTGAACTGCATTATGGGTAAACAAGAAATATTACCAAATAAAAACACATGAAGTATGTGTACATTACCATGCCGTTAGTGATTACACATCGTGGGGATGAGGGGAGGCTGGGAAACAGACCCAATGGATGGCCGCTGTACATAACAAGCGTCTGCTCTTCAGTCATGGTGCTCAGATAGTGAAAAACCAGCCAGAACTATGTATACAAACACATACATTTATGTATTGTACATATTGTAACACAAATAAAAGCATATAACATAAATGCAAACAGATTATGACTAGGGAATTCATATTAAAGAAATGCATTTGAGAATTACAAGACACTGTGCAGTGTTTTCATAGCCTTCCTTATGATCCTAACATTAGAAAAGCATAGATGAAGTTTCAGATCATGTCGTTAAGACACTTTTCATTTGTTTGCTTCAGTTTTACTTGGTCTGTTGCAAATCATTTGTACTAAGTATTTATATGTTTTAATCACAATTACTACGTTTATGTTGTACAAATTTTGCTAACATTTTATTTTGACATCAGAGGACATTATAAAATGTACAAATAATAAACACACATGCTTTACCTGAGCCCAGTTGCTGAACACCTGTCCATTCCCTCCGTATGTCACAAGCTCTTGAGGGAACTGAAAATTTTTAGTTAGAAACCATTCAAGTGACTTTTAGCAGTGAAAAAGGAAATACATGCGCCACAAAGCATTAAGATCAGCCTTAAAGAAAAATAAGTTAAGGTACCCACTTTTTTATTATTAGCACTATTAATTATGAATTAAATGTAAACACACACCTGTGCTACAGCGGGATCCAGATTGTTCATAATCATAAGCATGATGGCAGCTGCTTGTCTTGTTAAACATGGGTACTGATCAATGGGATAGGCTCTAAAACACACATATTAGGTGCTGGTATTGGAATGTTTGCTATTGATGCATATACATTATGGTGTTATGCGAGTGTGATTGTTTATAATATACCTCATGCGGAGGACAGGACAGAAGCGGTACATGTATATGTGCCCATATTGTCTGAGCTCCTGCGCAAACTCTGCAGCCAGAGTCGCATGCAGAGCAGGGGGAAAATATCTCAAAGCATTCCTTAAAGCCAGCTAGAGAGGCAGAGATACAGAAACAAAGTGAGTTTGGCTGATAATAAAGAGAGGTGAATGTGAAGGGTGAAGGCTTGCAAGATTGGACATTGAGTGGTCATGATGCAATCCGTTTACAAAATGTTTTGTTTTCTATCCCTCACCCCCTTTTTCATTGAACATTCCTATCTTGCTCTCTTCTGAAGTCTCTTATCTTTGATAATAATTGACAGGACTTGCAGTGTGGAAAGCTTTGAGAGGATCAAAGGATTTTTTAAAGAACCACTCAACAGACCTGAATAATTGTAAATATATTTATATTGCATGTACGTATTTGGCAAACACTTACAGTGCATTTAATACACATCGTTTTTGTATATTTTCTGGGATCGAACCCACAACTAGCTTGCGAAATGCTCTACCCACTGAGCTACAGGAATACACACATAAACCTGCAAAACATTATATTTTTAAGAATTTCATATTTGTGGGCGTATGCGAAATTTTGTTTATACTACTTCATAAAAAGATAGAAATCTGTAATTATAGAACAGCAATAAAATTCAAGAACCCTAAAATTCAGGATCAATTCAGAATTCAGTTGTGATAAAAATACTGATCCAGCATATAAAAGATGTGGTGACCCACCCGTTCTTCTGCCGCAGTGAGGTTTGGAGTACGCACTGGTGCGTGAGGTACACTGGGGTCCCTGCCACGGTTCGGGGGTAGAGGATCAAGGGGTAGTCCCGTACAGATCTCCTTTAGACTGGACTGGACATCTGTATTCAGAGTAAGGATATAAAGAATGGAACGCAGAAGAAATGTAAATTAAACATCTCTAGTGTAGACTAGATAAAAGTCAGCGGCTGTGTCTTAGAGATACTTACAATTTCTACCTGAATTAATCGATTAAAGTTGTATGTCCTTAGCTGCAATCAGTGTAGGTTTGTTTCGTGTGACTGCTGGTCTGCTGACCCTTCCTTCCCTCCCCGTCACCTCATTGGTCAGTTTACATTATTGTCCTTGTAGTCTCATCCAATAACAAAAATGCTAAAATCTTTATCAGGTAATCAATAAACATGCAAAACATGATGTGGCACTCTCCAGAAGTAAGAAGTATTATTTTTTAGTTTTATTCAATATCCAGTGTAACTAAAATGTTGTGTGTCAGTTAAGCATTAATTGACAGAATCTGTTGAAAGGTTTGAGTAGTGCTATTAAAATTAAACTTTGTAATTCAGTTCTGACAACCTGAAAACATGTCTGTGAAATCAGAAAGTATAAAATATTACATTACTTTGCTATTGTTTGACTAAGAAATTAAACATATTTATGGGTCAAATGGTCAAAATACAGTATACATCTGATGTGTCTAAAATGTCTCATATAAGGCTTTCATCAGAATTAACCAAAATGTAAATACACAGGCATTTCAACTTCCAAATCTTATACACAAACACAGGTAAACACGTAATAGTATCATTGTACCAAGTTTATCACACCTGCTTCCATTAATTGTGCCTGTTATTTATGGAAAGCCACTAGATGGCACTATATAGCCGGGAATAAAAGAGACGTTGAGATTGTATTTGAATCATAAAACAAAATACCGAACAATTATAATGTAATATATTTTCATGTACAATGTGTAAAAAAATAGTTTTTTTATTGTAAAAGTTTTCTGTCATCATAGCTTCTGTTGTGCTGCAGGCCAGAAAACAGGTCGAGCTCGTTCACAGTAGCTGTGTCCCAATTCGAAGGCTGCGTCAAGACCGATTGCGTGACAGCAGTGCGAGTGAAGGCTGGTATTGGCTGTCCCAATTCGAAGGCTGCTTTGAATGCGTCCTTCTTTTCAAGTTTTCAAGTATAACATCATGAAATCATAAAAAGTCAACAAAAGGCCCCACTTGTTTCCTGTAGAGATGGTGTGAAGTTGATCTTTTGGGTGCATAATTTGGGTTAGGATTTACTATAAGACCATCAAAGAGAGGACTAGAAATTTTAAATGCTTTTAAAAGAATTACAGAAGAACTTCTGTTAACCTGTCTGTTTGAATGACAGATGCCAAGAGCACCTTTTTTGGAGATGTGCAAGTACTCTAAAGAGAAGCTGAATGTCAAAATTATTGACTCATTTGAAGTATATTTTTTGGTTAAACATATAACACATTTCAGAGACTTTGTAGTATTGTTTTTTAAAACTGCATGATCAAACCAGACTGTAAAATACAAATTCTGAAAGGTGAAAAATGTTTAGTATTATATTCTGGATGGGCCAGCAACCATTCAGGATACACAGTCTCTTCTCCCAAAAATGAACTTTTATTGAGAATGATCAGTCTTAACTGAATATATTTGTTCTAAACATTTCTTTTTACATAATCCAAAAACATGTTATTTTACATGGTTGCGCACTGCATTAAATGTCATATATATATATATATATACACAGACACCCAATGACACAGTAAAAGAGTTTCATTTTGAGTAGGTGTAACCAATTCAAATATTACCTTCTGCTCTAAAGACCAAGCACTTTCAAATACAGAAAATCCTTGCTGCCTAACCTGTAAGATGTATTCTGTACAAAAAGATTCTAGGTTTAAATGCATACACATCAAAATAAAACACACCAACGAACTGACGTCACACTGAGCATTGCCTTTCTTCTGATGTAATCCTGCCTTGTTTAGGATCGACACACTATTCTGCTGATGTGAAACCAAACACGTCTGTTTGGTTCTCAGATCTTCAGAAATAACTAAAACGAAAACCGTATAAAGAGTAAGAAAAGCCTTAAAGTCAGCCATTATGGAACAAAAAATGACATCTGACATGACTGACAAACAGAGTCTTTAGTAGTAGTTTTGTATGTGTCGAGACATAATTGGCAGTGTTGAGTAATCAATCACCCAACATTAGCAATACTTTCTGGAAAACCCTTTAACCAGGTTCAACTAGAAATGGGCATGAATAAAGTAAAGGGGATTCAGTGACACAGAGGAAGGACAGACCAAGGACAAGCGAGTTCCTGAAAATTCCTAGTCAGAGTTTCTTTACTGTCCCACTGAAGTTCAGCTTTGTCACTGACTATTAGAAACGTTTTGCCACTTCTGAAGATTGGGAGAACAACCTATTCCCAACCTATTCCAGCTACAAGGAACCCTGTTCTCCCAAGACAGCACTGGTGACAGACCATTTTGAATGCCTAAATTGCACCTAAATAAAATAAAAGACGATAACAATCATAAAAATAATAAAAGTGTTTTATAAGGTGTGTCAGCAAATATGTTTGTCAATTGTGAATGTCCATGTTTAGAAGAGTAGCGCTCCCATGCTGCCAACTTCACTCTGTTCCTTTACAAATATCTCAAAGTACTGGTAGATGATGGTAACAGCCAGAAGGATTCCTGTTCCAGAGCCAATGGCACCCAGGAAGTCAGCCATGACTGAAAGGCCTCCGATACACAGGCCACCAAAGGCAGCTGCGGTGGGGATATACCTTAAACAAACAACCAGAGAAGCCACGAGGTTAATTAAACTATTCCAATTAAGTATTTCAAAAAACTTATACTGCAGGTGAATTTGTGATTTACCTGTTAAGCTCATGAACCATGGAGGTCTCTCTGTGCCCCCTCATAACCATCTGCTGTTCTTTCAGCTGCTTTGCCACCTGAAACGCACAATCATTACTATTTGATGCGTACACCTAACATTCAAATCCATACATGTGGAGTGTTTACAAAAAAAAAAACACTAGTCTGCACTGTCAGGAAGCAACAAAAACACAAGTAAAAACTTACATCTTTGGCAGAAGATCCAGAAACTTCAATCCAGGTTTTGGAGAAGAAGGCACATGATCCCAGCATGAAGACAATGTAGATAACCGCATGGACTGGGTCGTCAAGCACAGAACCAAATGACTCTGGGGGAGAAAGATAGTAACATAGACCACCTACAGGGTAAGCACGGGCCGGGCCACCAGATGTGGCGTCCTACAAAAACAAACAAATTTGTGTTAAGTTGGACTTCCCAACTACCATGGTTTCTCTGTTGTTTCTTATAAAAAGGTTTAGATTTTTTTATGTAAATGTGGTTTATTAGCGGTACACCAAAACATGTACTAGATGTTACTTACAGACCAAGTCCCAAGGAGGTTGACCAGGAAATTCCCGCTGAAGCGAGTAGAGAGCATTTGGGAGATGACGTAAAGGTTGGAAACCAGTGCGGACTGCAGGATGATGGGAATGTTAGAGGTATAGAACAGCTTGATGGGATATGTGTTGTACTGTCCACGGTAGCGTGCAGACTTGATGGGAAGGTCAACTCTGAAGCCCTGTTATTAAGATAGCGAAAAAAACATTAAAAACCAAATTCATACAATTTGATTAGCTTTACTAAGAAAACATACATTTACTTTCATTTATTTATCAAAAGGTTAAAGGTCACTGGTCACAGTACTTGTTCTCTTGTTTGGTTCAGGGGCATATCAAGGATACAAGACATGTGGAGAAAGGCTTTACATTTTAACTTAAATGTCCTTGAACCTGACACATATAGGGTATTGAGCATAAAAGCCTTGCAACAAAACTCAGCTTAAAAAACAAACCTGGAAATATATGACCACTGCGAAGACGAAGACTGTCGCAATGAGGTTCATGAGGTTGGGCAGATTCTGTCTGTAGAAGGCTTCTCTCAGGGCTCTTACTTTATCAGTACGAGTGGCCAGCAGGTGGAAAAGAGCAATAATGGCTCCCTCAAACTCAGTACCTGTACACATGGACCCAAAGAGTCAGTTAACATCTCCAGTTTTTAAACAGTCACACAATGGTTTAAACTGGGATAGCTGCACACATACCTCTTCCTGTGTTGACTGTGGTTGGGCTGAAAGCCTTCCATACGATGGTCTCACAGATGTTGGTGGCAATGAAGAGAGAGATACCAGAGCCCAACCCGTAACCCTTCTGAAGCAACTCATCCAGCAGCAACACAATCAGACCCGCCACAAACAACTATAGGGAAAGCACAGGCAGCTTCAGTCACATATTCATACACACAATACACAATTCAAAAATCTTTTATAAAAGATGTAGAACAATTCTTACCTGAATGATGATTAGCAGACAGATGCCAGCACCCATCTCTGAAGGGTCTCCATACATTCCAGTCATGACGTACACAATAGCCTGGCCAATAGTGATGATCATGCCAAACACTGCAAAAGGATCGACTTTTATCAATACAATCATTACGCCATTTGTGCAAAAGATATACATGGCATACTATATTTATGTTTGTACAAATGCATCTAGAGACATACACTTTTGAGCTCCATTAAAGAGTGCTCTGTCTTTCGGCGTGTCCCCGACCTCAATGATTTTAGCTCCAGCCAGCAGCTGCATGATCAGACCAGAGGTCACAATTGGGGAGATACCTAACTCCATCAGAGTACCTGAAATGCAAACACAACATCAAGTTTTGAGTTCAGATGGCTGTATGGGAAATGCACTTAAAGTAAACCGCTTACAAAACAAATGCAATTTTCACCAAGCTCATAGTAACTGTATATTGGTTTAGCATGGTTTACCTCTGTTGGAGGCCAAGATGACTCTCATCCAGTAAAAGGGATCTGCTGAGTCTGAAGACATGATCCCAAAAAGAGGAATCTGAAAATGGGAGAAAAACAGAGGCAGAGAAATAAGTATACTATCTTTAAATTCCACTAAGCACAGGGCAGGATTTTGTCACATAAAACTTACCTGACAGCAAACAAGAAAGATGAACAATGTGATGGCTGTCCATAGTACCTTTTCCCTAAACTGGATCTGGAACACATGAATAAACAAGGGTTAAATAAAACAGAATTTTTACATGAATGTAATTTAAAAAGTATGTTGTATGCAGCGATATACCTTTCTTTCAGGTTTCTGAATTTCCGGCAAAACCGCACAGAATGGTTTTATAACCTCCAAAAACTTAACTGGAAATGGGAAAACAGAAAGAAATGTCACATTATCTGGAATACAAAACATTTACTTTTATATGCCCCATTTAATTATTAAAAGAAATCAGAGCTGCACAAAATCCCATCACCACTATCTATTCAACCCCTACTGCCCTCTCCTTTCATCTTGTCACCTTAAGATAAGGCTAAATATTTATTTATACTTTATACTGTTTAACCTAATATGTTGTAACTCTGAAGTACGAAATTTATAAAGTGACTATCTAAGGAAAAATTCTAATTATTTCCAGATCCAGTGTTGTGATACTTGGAAATTCCGTTCATTCTAATGCGTCGTCATCATTACGGATTTGCGACCTGTTATACACTGAAACACATAAAACAGGACAACAGACCCAACACTACACTGATTTATCTGAGCTTTTATAATGGATAATTAGGCATTCCCAAGATATTGTGTGAAGTACTGTGTTAAAGAAGCTTTAAACAGCTATCCAGCTTGCGTGCTTTGCTAGCCTCCATCATGTTTGACAACTTCCCTTTGGTAAGGCAACTTAAAATAGTTATAAATTAAGAAATATCCAAACAGTTAAATATCTTAAAAATAACTGACAGATTCGTTAAAAACTTTAATTTACAAAAACGCTATTGTGTTTAAATGCTAATGTGTTAAAGGAAGTTAACATGCTAATGCTAGCTGCTCGAAGCCATTCAAAGATTTAGCTATCCTAAAACTTTAAAAACGTCACTTCACGACTTCACGAAACTATTTTATCATGCATCAAAGCTTAAGAGTTGCATTTTATAATCAACACATAACAAATCTAAATTACAATCAAGCGTACACACATCTAGAGCAGTCTCAGATCCACATCAAGGAAAAGTGTCCGGCTAGCGTGCTAACAATGCTAACAGGATTTCAGTTCAATATAACAGGAAATTCACATGAATTATATGGATTAAACACTGTATTAAACACAAGAGAAACCGCTCCACTCACTAGCCATGGTGACGATCCCCCAAAATCACGGTCACTATCTAAAGTCCCAGTGAGCTGTAAACGGATAGTCCGCATCCACCGCCCGGGAGAGAAAGAGAGAGCAATAAAGAGAGTAGAAGCGCTTTAGAGACACGTCAACACTACACCGACTCTACTACACGTCAGAACAGCGAGCCGTGGTTGATCTTCTGTTTCAAACCTTGTGATATGTTCAGGTGGTCAACATATGTCTCTTACAGATCTTCCACAACACTTTTGCAGACTTGTCGGTTTGTTTGTTAATTTACGGTTCAGTGCAAAGTACTGGAATATTTATTAACTTTCATAATTAACTTTTAGATTTAATTAATTGTTAGATAATTTCGTTAATTGTGAGTGTTTTCATTTAGTGAAAATAGGTGAAAATAGCATTTACTTAGGCTAGAATAATTACAAAAAGTTAGTAAATATACACTGAGACAATTGTACAAAGTACGTTTACTAAATGGAGCTGAAATAAAAAAGAATCTGTATTGTAGACACTAAACAATAAATCATAGATAAGGTACTTCCGGTTACAATAAGCCTGTGGTTGTTTCCACAGCAAGTGGAACAAATTTCATTTAATTTGTATTTTGTAATACATATAGAAATATTGCAAAAGCTTTCAGAAAATGCTAAATTGATTCTTTGTCAGGGTTTTAAATGCATAGCATTTGTGTTGTTTTTCATCTCTCCTAGTAACCTGTCTGCAGCCATTAAGGTGTATGAGCCTCATCCAGTCTCATTTAATTAATTTAGGTAGTTAATTACATTAAATTCCACGTAACAGTTTTTTTTCACCAATAGGTGTTATTGAATCATGAGAAAACAGTGATCAATTATTTCGTTGTAGTGCTTACACTACATCTCTGTAACCAATAGAGGGCCCTGTGTACTTAACAAAATTTTAACTGTAGGGCCTACATCTGTCTTGAATAAATAACTGTATAGTACTTTATGTTCCTGGTGAAAGCCGTTTTACATTGCTTGTGCATTTCCTAAACATCACATTACAGAAGTTGTATATGTTATGTCTATGTCTTTATATAAACAGGGTCTGTTATAGGATATTGCATATCTGAACTGTCATACAAATATGTGTATTTGTGTGATTGATTTGCGATAATGCTCAAATGTGGCTTTAATCCGAGAAATACTATGTTACATGTCATATATTAGTTTAGCAAAAAGAATTCACAGCTCTGCACAAGCACCTTCGTTTTGTATTGAGTTTGCCTATGTTGGCAAAAACTTCAACTGTATGCTGTTTTATGACGGTGTTTTGCTAATTCTATTTCAGTTATATAACTAAAATTGCCCTTAGAGAAGAACACCAAAATGTTCCTTTGTTTCTGTTATCTTGTACACAGTCAAACTGTTTCACAATCAGGTTATAATACACTTGAGACAATGCCAATTCTGTCAACCTGCCAGACAATGTCAGGCTTTATTTGGTCAGCCAAACTGTTTTAAAATGTTAAAAGTGACTATCACATATTGTAAGTCTGAACTTCTCCATGGCAAACAGACAATATGTGGTGGCTTTACACTACATTTTTTGTGTTATATGAACATATGCATTTGTGAGTTTCACTAAGAGCTAGATAAGAGGACCACATAATAGCAGCATTTTCACAAAATATATAAAAGATACAAACTGCTGGGGAAAACTAAGTGCAAAAAGATTTGTGGGACATTCTAACAGTAAAGACTATACTGTTATATTTGGAAAACTATCATGATATGATAATGCCACACTGTAATGAGAACACTGTTTTAAGGACTTATGTAAACTCAAAGTAAACATCTTTCATAAGTGAATATGTGGCTCTCTTTTCCTTAACACTGCAATATAAGCATGACTTGTGTATAAAGATCGAAAAAGGTAACTGAAGCCATAAAAGGCAGTAGTTACATTATATTTATGCTTTATAAAAAATAATTATCTGAATTACCTAATAGTATATAACGCAAGAACATAAGCAAATAATATAAATTTGCATGGGCTATAGTCAAATATTAACCAACGTCTTAAGAAATGTGTGTGTGGGGGTTTCAACACACTTTAAATGGAATGTTGCTTTAAATAAAACAGAAGATTGTGTTGTGGAATTGTGATGTCATGAAAGTGTTACAGATGACATCTATGTCATGTGAGAATCACTCACAGTATATGATCCCACCCTCACACACTTATATGGTAACTCATACTCATACAATCAGTAGCCAAACCAGGGCTGATTTTGAAAAACACTTCTTTAAGAACCTGTAAAATTCTATTGTAAAGTACAAATTATGATATTATATAGATAGCATTTCAGACATTTTTACTGTACACAATAAAGATACAATGTGGTCTGGTTACAATAAATTATGGTGAGGACCAAGTAGAAACCGTGCTTTTCACATCACATTTTACAGGGACCATTGGCCAGAGTAAACAGGTTTGTATTATACCAGATTAAGGGCTACAACTGTTTCCATTCTCTGTTTCATAAAAAAACACATTACACATAAATGGAGAAATGTGTTTGTCTGTACTGATATGAATGATTTAAATGATTATTTATTAGTAATAAACAATATTGGCAATTTGACTTTCAGTTCAGCTCAACTTTAAAGTTTATACTTCATTAATATTGCTTTTAATGTAACAGTTTGAGTAAAATATTCAATAATATTGCAAAATAACTTTTTCTAGTAATGCTAATATACAAATCATGATATTGCAAATTCTTTAAGCATTTTTTAACCTTCTTGTCATTATGTCATTAATTTTCTCTTAGACCATTTCAATATAAGATGGATTGGTATGTACAGAGGAATATATTACCTGTTGTTTTGGGACTGTGCATAAAACTGTATTTGTGTGTAAGTGTGTTTGTGTGTGTATTACACTTTGCCTTTTCTTTCATTTATACATTTACTGTATTGCCTGTTTTTAACAATATGTTTTCTCTATGGCTGCTTTAAAACTAAACAAATTGTAAGAAGCACTACAGAAATAAACTTGACTTGACTTTGCTTGAATTGACTTTGCCCATTATATCTGTCAGCGATTTTGTGAACTTTGTTCAGAAGGACTAAATGATTATCGTCACATGTAGAGTAGGTTAAATAATTCTCCTACCATACACAGTAAAACCCAACCCACCACCACCAATAGTGCATTCTTCACTCTTAAACTATCATGGATTTTAATCTTATTGAGCTTTCACATTACTGATTGGAATTTATGCAATAAACCAGCAATAATAAATCAGCTATCTGTCTTTCTGTGTTTTGGTCAATCATTGAATGTCCATGTTAATGTCACCTCCCATCCAATGAGTGTATGTGTCCCACCGTCATGTACATATACATAAAATAAAAACCTTACTATTGCAGAGGTCCTGTTAATCAAAGGGGAAAAGCTGGACTGTTTATTAAAATTATATCAGATAAGGAACCTATTGTGCAAGCATTGTGATAAACACATCACAAGGTCCTAAAAGAATGATCATGTCTACATGTCCTACTCCACGTACATCTCGTAATTTAACATGATGACATCATGTAGAGTTTTATGTAAGTCAGAACAAAACAAGTGTCTTAAGTGTCCTAATTTTGAAATTGGATATGTTCTAATGTATGCAATTTAACATCTCTATTGTGACATAACAGAGAGGCAATATGACTTCTATCTTCTAGTACCAAAGTGATATCTGGGTTTTTCGGCCAACCAATCTTTCCTCCGTTCTCATTTTGTATCTGGCTAAAAATATTGACATGGTTGCCATGGTAATGTGTCATTATTACAAAATCCATCAGTTTAGTCACAACATACACACCATGACATTTTTGGCATTAACCCTGATGTCAGAAATTGGGCTTTTACAATATTAAATTAAGAAAGACTATATATTACAAATAAAAAATATAAATGATACTTAAAGTGGAATATTACAATAGACATGTATGTTCACACAGGACATTTTTATCAAGCGTGGAGTAATTCCTGGAAAGCCAGATCATAGACTAGAGCTAAATTATTATTTTCAAATGATTTCAAAATTTTTTTATACTTAGCATGTTCATCTCTGTCCATGGCCATTCCCTTTACACATCATTTAAGGTATTTTTGGACAAAAATCCTATAATGTCAATGTGTATATATAATTATGGGGCAAACTTTATACTATTCAAAGCGTTCATCAATGCTAGAAGCAGATGTTTCCAGTCGCAAGGGAAAAAGAAGCAATCAAATGCCATCACAAATATTTTTTTTACCCATAAATGAGTTACTGTCTTATACAGCATTCCATGCATAAGCACTATTTGAGTGCCTAGTGTTTGTTTAACCTGACAACATCTTAACATTTCAAACCAACTGAACTTTCAAAACCAAATAGCTGACCTGATTCCACAATCGTGTTTCCTATTTCCAAGTGTTCAGGATTTGGAATGTAATCCAGAGCTTTATTTAAAAATTTTAGAGCCAGAACAGCTGAGACGGTCACAGACTGCACCAAAGCCGCAACAGGACAAACATATATTTTATACAATCCAATATTCGTTATATACTGACATATTACTCCACACACACGCACACATATATATATATATATATTCTACAGAACATGCTTTCTCAAGAGAGGTCACTCAAGGAAACACATACACACAGTGTGTTGTCACACCCAAAGCACTACAGTATACACATGTATACACACTTCAAAACAAAATCCAGTCCAAATCCCCCACACACTTCTACGCAAATACACCCACAAAGAAAGGCTTAGAGTGCTTATGGATAGCTTTTAGTGAAAGGTTTGCAAATCCTCAATATGCCTGTTGGGGCTTGACCACAACAGCAGTACATGACAGAGGTCGTCCAATTAAATCAATTTCATAGCTATACTGTGAAACTTGCTTTATGAAACCTCTAGGAAGGTTTTCACTGATTAAAAAACGGTAACAACAATATTTGGCCCACAGTTGACACTGGGTTACATCTACTGCATTGCAGATCAATGCTGCTTACACAATCACTGTACCAGCTATGAACTAAATTACATCTGCCTTACCAAACCCTGATGTGTAGCTATTCGTTTCGAGTAACCTATACACTAAGCAGAGACCTAACAGCTGTCTTTGGTACCGTGTAAATGCTTGATTTACCATTGCGAAATAGCACATGCTGTACGTAATCTAATTCTTTTTTTGTGCAAGACGCACATACAATAACAGGCCACTAAAATGTACCACAACAAAACAGTTATTATTATAATTTGTTTTATTTTTGTTTTAATGTCAAAAACAGGAAAAATCATAACAAAAGTCATCTCTACCGACATCATAACATAGAAGTAAACGTTGGAATGTCAAATTTTCATTTAACAGTTTATTTCACATTTGATAGAAATACTCTCATATACAAATAGGGTTATCTTTAAAGTCTCTGGAGTGATTGTTCTAATTTTAAAAAACACATGGCTATGGAATGAAGAGGATTCAAGACAATGACAAATATTCAAATATCCATTTGACATTGTCAGCTGTCCCCACAAAACATCCAACAGTCATTTATGGTAAAGAATGTGGAGAGGAATTGTGTAAATTCCCTCTTCCACACACCCATCTTTCCCTACAAGACCAAAAAAGTGTCTTCCCTTGTATTCTGCTCCTGCAGAGTCCTGTGTGGCATTTCTTAAGCACCGTGATATATGTTTCCTAGTTGTGAAGAATCATATTTATCTTATTGTTGTGCTACCAAAGGCTATGAGAAAGAGACAAATTATTCCACAGTTCCTTGGTACAGTATAAACCCACCTTCATCCAAAGGTGAGAGAGACCATGTTTATTGTCTATATTATTCTCTGTTTTTGCTTAAGTGTTTAATGAACATTTATTTAAAGCAAACATCATTTAAACTCCCTTATCTTTCATTGATGAAGAGAACAAATAAAAGATGAGCAGATCACCCAAAACTCATCTTCTGCCATCCCTCCGTCAGACAGAGAGAGGGACTGCACATCTTCCCATCAGTGAGAAAGTACATACCCAACCTCTCCTGAGGTATATTGGGAATTCAGGATTGACCTTTTACCCCTGCCTACGTGACCACGCCTGCTACGGCATTGAAACAGCACGGCGATCTAAGCATGAACTTTAACCCTGCTGACATGATCAGGGTGCCCACGATAAGCCTGGCATGGCAATTGCATGAAAAGGCGGTGCACAAGCATTTAATCGTTGCTGTGTTCCTCAAGCTGTGACAGAATGCTTATGAGATTCTGAAGGCCGAAGATGTAGCCACTGTCTCCACCCTCATGAACGATACCATCCTCTCCGTAATCACGGCATGTTGTGTGGGCGAAATCAATCATACGCACGTCCACCGCTGGTGAAACCAAACCAGGTCCGCTGGAGTGATCACGACGTCCTCCGTAGGCTCCCACCTCATCATCATCCTCCTCATCTTCGTCGTCTTCCTCATCTTCCTCCTCACCCCCACGAGAGGGTCGGGATCTAGCTGGTGTGGGAAGTGGTGCACCATCGTATATGATAAGAAGGGAGGAGGAAAAGAAACGATAGCTCTCGCAAGCCTCCAGAACGGCTCTCATTTCTCTTAGTCTTTGCAGCACAGGGGTCAGAAGTTCTTTTCGCAGGACACGCCCATCACTGAAGAATTGGCACAGAGCCTCTTTAAATCCAGCCAGACTTAATTTACGTCCGTGATACTTATTCATAAATATAAGTTGCCCTGTAGCATTGTGATAAACCTATAAAGATAAGATACAGAAATGTTTCAAGATTAGGATTTGCAAAGCATTCTGATGGGTTTAGAATAAAAAAATAATTAAATTGCATGGCAAAATATCTCCTTTAAGATAGTACTATTTAGTCAAATTAAACAGAATGCTTTTATTAAGTAATGTACAATGTACAGTTAGTCAGATATTGCAAAATAAACCTTTTTAGGAGTAAATTCCATACTAGCTATTTCAGCTTAAATAAGCTGAAATAGCTAGTAATGGAATTTAGGGACGTCTCTAAAGTTACAAACACATTAATATACTACTTTTAACAGCATTTAACTGGAATGACTTACAGTGAACAAACAGTCACAAAACCAACTGTACAGTGTTCACAACTTTTGTCATCTCGAAATCATGAGAAAATTAAGTCGAGATCACAAAAAACCCAAAAGTTTGTTATCTCGAGATCACGAGTAAATTAAGTTGAGACCAGAGAAAACAATACAAGAAAAAATAACAATGGATGGCCGCTTAAAACTACTGTACTGGCCAGATCAAAATCAAGTATTCCAGAAAGGTGTGTAAAAAAGGTGTACATTTATTTTTCAAGCAAAGTGTGCAAATACCTGCATGCCACAGAGGCGGACCCCAATAGAAGAAGAAGTGCTTTGTTGGCATTTGCGTATCTGATTGGCTTTCTTTTCCTCAGAGGCGTCATCCCCATGCTGCCGTGTTCCCATTTTCAGATCGAGAACACATGGAACCCGGTACTGCCATGTTAGGTTCTCCAGCAGAATAAATTCTAAGAAAGGGCAGGAGTCAAGGAGGAAATACTACGTGGTTGAATATCTAGTGTGTCCTATAAACAAGCACGTACAGTATGTATTAAGGGACAGTTCATTCCAAACCTGTATGACTTTTTCATAGATATTTTTAAGCAACTGACTTATACTTTACAGACAAAGAGATTCTTTTAAAAATATATTTATTTGCGATATGCAGAAAAACATAACAGTGAGTACAGTTTGGAGTTAACTGTCCCTTTAATAAACATCACACAGTTTGTGTGCGTGTCTGCCTAATCAGTACAGAAGGATACTGTGCTGGTTTCTGTGCTTGGAGTTCTCTTTCATCCTCTGTAGATGTTGCTGGTGACACTGTTGACTCCAAGGGTTGTGCTTGATTTGAGGAACCACATTTCCTTTCTCCAGACTGTAGTACAAAACATCTGCCTTATCATCCCGATTACTGTAAAGATCAAATGGAGAATAGTTTTTTTCAAAACCTCCTAAAACAGCATATCTTTATGCATATTGTATTACACACTTAAACATATTATATAATATAATTGGATATATAAACATGTGATTTCTCACCTTTTGCCCTTCTCCTCTTTGCGGCACTGCCTGGTTCTTTCATTTTCTGGGAGCAGGACTGATGTCTTCTTTTTTCCCCACTTAACAAGCTTGTTCCTGGGCTCGCCGTCAGCTGAGGGCTCTTTGTTTTCCAAATCAGCTGGATCGCTGTGGAGCGGATATGCTATCAAACACAGATTCCCTTCCTCGTCTTCTTCAAAGCTCACCGACACGACACCTGGAGTGAGAATGAGAAAGAAGTAGAGACTGAATGAGTACAGAGGATATTGTACTTACATATAAACAACATATGATTCAACAAATGATGAATCATATGATGAATGAAAAATAAACCACGTGGATCTTACCCACTCCGGAACAAACTGTACTATATCATACAGATTTAAAGACAAACAAAAACATACAATAGAAGCAGAGGAGGTTTATGAAGGGAAATACATAGGTATACATAGAAAACATTCAACACTGTTGTGTAAATGTATGAGTGTGTGTTTTGCATGCCTTCTAGTGCCAAGCAGAAAAAGACACACAAAAACACAGGAGGCAAGAAAGTACAATTCAATGAACTCCTTTATTGTCAATCTTTGAACAACCATCTGCAAAATTTCCACATCAGATACCATACACAGATGAGAGGCATATGACAACATCAAACACAGAATCTGAGCTTTACATAAACTGTGTAAATCAATTCACAGACAGCAAAAATTTAGACAAATTGTTTTTGTACATTTGGAATACAGAATAAAACATAATACACAAAAGTTATGTTCACATGTGTAGCCTGTGGCCAAAGACATTGGATATGGTGTTATCTGAGGATAACCATAGATGGAACTAGTCATCACATGGGGGATTATGGGTAATTGAGGGGTAGATAGTTAAAAAAATATATAGTTCAGTAAAACAAATAAATGTCTTTAAAAGCACTTAAACAAAATATTCACAAAACACACACACAACTGGTACCTAAAACCTGTCTTTAGGGTTTGGGTGCAAGTACGTGCGTGACTGAGTGCAGAACACTAGGACCCTGCAGCTTCTCAGCCTCTGCAGTTATGGCGTACTGATGACATCAAAAACAGTGATGTCACTTCTCTGCAACATGGCTTATACACATTCTGGCCTATACAGCAGAGTCATAAAAGCATGCGTGGTTACTAGTCTCGTATAGTAAGTTTTTAAAACACCATTCTATCATGTATGAGCCCTAGTGTCTGAGAAACATGCATGTTATAATATTTGTATGGCAAGTATGCACGAGCATGTGAGTGTGCGCACATTCTTTCCTATGGGTCACATCCATTTCCAGCCTGACAGCTTTTTATAGTCCTACAGCGCTGCCCAGTCAAAGCGAGATGCCAGTGTGTCTGTGTGTGAGTACATTTAAATATATCAAAGACTGAACATGACATCTTGTCCAGCTACCAGAAATCAGCTGAGTGTCTGTTGTGACAGTGCGAGTTCAAACTTACAATTCATTCATCCTCATATCACACATTCGTTATTCTATCAAATTTGGTGTGTTTTTTAGTATCGTGTTGATGTTAAGTATATCAATAAAAGGTCAATTCAATAACCTCAAGTGTCATTTTATCTGTCAGCATATGAGTAAGAGTGTGGCGCTGCACTAAAGTCACTGTAACTGAATACTTTCAAGCAAGAATTTAAAACACTCATTCAATATTCATATAAATAGAGAAGCAACAGAGAACTTGAGAGCGAGATAGAAAAGAAGAACATGGCCACAACAGCACATAAACAAGATATGCCCGAGTGGTTTAAATATATCGTCTACGTACCTTTATACTGTGGCGTGAATTTGCGGATCTCCGGTGGCAGGCTCTTGTAAAACTGGTGTTCTCTGGGTATCAGTGGCTTGCAAATGGTCTGTTCCCCAAAGCGCAGTACACAAGAGTGACCACCAACTTGATGAACAAATGGTTCCAACATAACGCCACCTTTCATTTCTCCTTTACCCAGGTATCTACACCCCTCCATCAGCGCTTTTAAAGCTGGACTCATCCTCCGCACACATCCGTGTCCGTCACGCTGATCTGTTGATGGCAATCGGTCTGTTTTTCTTTCTTCGCCTGCTCTGCCGTTTCCTGGCAGCAGTTCAGGCACAAAGGCTGATAGAGGCGAAAGCGAACAGAGAAAGTAGAAATAATAGTCCTTTATCCCTATTCGGAGGAACTAGAAACTGTATTCCAGAGCGATATATATATTACAATAACGTATTTTTTACGTTAGTTTGACAGTTATTCAACACTGCCGACAAAACACGTATACGTCCGTGACTCGGCTGTAACTGAGGTCCTTTCTAGACGAGCAGGAAAATATCACAACACGTCATGTGGTAACCTCCCACCTACTGAAAGTCAGCCAATCAGAGCGTCGCAGCTGTTGTCGGGTGGGAAGTGAGAAAGGGAAACTGAACAAACAAAGGGAAATGAAAGAGAGTGTGTTGTAGAGATATAGGTGTGGGGTGTTAAAAACACAAAGATATGAGGTAAGGAAAGACAAAGTTAGTGTTGTTCTTAAATATTTTCATCTGTTTGACTAGGCAGGAGATTCAGTAAGTAAAATAAAAATATAACTAGAATTCACAAGGCCCACTATATTTTTTTACTTTGTTAACCCACAGTTACCACTGTTACTAGCATTAGGATAAAAACAAATTTTAATTTTACATTTTACTTTTTTTTGTTTTTAAACACACTATACCCCTCTTCCATTGGTTGGTCAAACAGATGATGTAGCTCGTGCCTTTTTTTGTGCTGTATCAATGTTGCTGTATCCGTCTAGTTCTTATCCTCAAACAAACAGAGCCACACTGTTTACATTTTCTAGGAAACGTGACCTACAAACCGCATATTGTTGTACCTTATATTAAACTGGAATAGTATAAACAGTTTCTACATGAAACAAATGACATTTACATTTAGCTGACGCTTTTATCCAAAGGATAAGAGACAATGAAGCGATACATCAAAAGAGGCAACAATAGTACTAAGAAGTGCTTTACTAAGTTTACAATGTTTTGCAGTGCTAGATAAGTACCTGTAGAGCAAAGAAGAGAGTTTTTTTTGTTTGTTTTATGATGTCAGGTGTTCGTGGAAGAGTTGTGTTTTTAGTTGTTTTTTAAAGGAGGTGAGGGCAGAACGGATTGTGTTAGGGAGATTATTCCACAAGCCGGGGACAGAGAAGGAGAAAGAACGGGAGAGAGATTTAGTGCCCTTCTGTGAGGGTACCACCAGTCTGAAATGACACGTGTCAGTTAGCACTTTCGGAAAGAAACACACAGAACAATCGCTTGTTAAAACCTAGGCCTACCACTAAGCAGCATTGTAATTTAGTTAAGGGAGCAAGAATGACGTAAAACACTGACAAGAGTGGTAGAGAGTGACAAGGAGATGACTATGCATTTGCGCGCAAATCTTTGTGCAGACACACGTTCACAAAGTAATCTGCTTTGTGCTACTTCCCAAAGTAAGATTAGTGTATGTGATCAATGAGCACTGGAGAGAACTAAATCCTAATCCAGAGCCAGAGGCACAAATTATAATCTGTTATTTTCTTCTTGTAAACACAGATAAACACATGCATACTCAACATTTCAAATCACACACTTGACCTTAAAGCAACCTACTAAAATATACTCTGAAATCTACTACATAAAATGGCACATACACTCTGACATAGTTATAGATTATCTCTTGCTTCATTGTGCCATAGACAAACCATTTTTGAAAGAAAATTTAACATTCAAATAATGGTTCTTTGTAGTGCAAAAAGGTTCGTTATACTATAAAATGGTAAAAGAAACGGTTCTTTTAAGTATCCTTGACTGAAAGGCTTTTTGGGGAACCACAAACACTATGGCATCGCCGTGAACAACCACATATATAACCACACTGTGGATTCTAGTCTGTATTCAAAATACATATATGACTGTCATCAATCATTGTTTGAGATTTAAAATCTACACATTCTTTTAAATGTTTGTTTAGTTGGACTTGACAGTAAGATGCTAGAAGTTTATGACATGAATTTGACCCAGAGCAAAGAATTAAAAAACATACCTATGAGAGTATATGCGAGTATACAAAAAAAAAAGGATCAGGATCAGTCCTAAAACGTGACATTACTGGATGGACCAGGTCTGATTGGGTGACACTGAGAGGGTTTTTGGTTGGCGTCCACTGAATGCCCATGTAGATCTGGATAAGAAGTAGGAATGCAGTAGGACTACTTGTAAACATATTTGTAGACTCTGCTTATTGTTGGTTTCTTAGACACATTGGTAAATGCTCTCTCATTTGTAAATTACTTTAGATAAAAGCATCTAGTACATTAATAAATGTAATATAAATGTAGTCAATGACTATAGGAGCTGAGGGAGGGAGATGATGACCTCTGGGCTGTGATTATAATGACGATGCATTACAATGCTTACAAAGTGTGCTAAATGTGATTATGAAATATGATGTGACAAGGTCTTTGGTGTTCTTCAGTTCTGCCAAGCCATAATCCACAGACAATGGTAAACTAGGCTAGTGAGTATGGCATCATAGCGAGTGTGTATTTGTGTTTTATTGAATGTCAGTCTGGCACCTAATTGGGTTTACACACTAATGTGGATTCAGACAATGAAGGCTGGTGTTGATGGGAAACCATCTTATGCAACCAGTTTAGGTCAACGTTGACAAAGTTCCAGATCGTCTTACTTCTCCTATTCCTGCTCTCCATCCATTTCAAAATCTTTTTGAAACATTAATGAAAGATGATTAATTGTTTACTATGTCCTGATGGTCGGGTTAGTCTGTTATACTGTTAAAAAGACATTTATGTAAATCACCTGTTATGACAGAGGAGCTTAAATATTAGCTTTTACAAGACACCTACATACATTTAGTTTACACATATATAGAGATATCGCCACACAAGACGTGCACAAATATGTCAAAGGTCTGGCTATGCTTGAAAAAACATGCAAGGCTATAGTGTGTTAGAGCAACATTAACTAGAAAGAGATTTTTTTCTCAAGCCACCATTGTTTATTTCCTTTTTCTTTACACCTTTGAAGGCCAGTTCTATAAATTCTCATTTATAGTAGTTAAAATGTTTTAACATCTAAATAAATTAGTTGGAAAATATGTTTGCACTAGTGTATATTTACATGAGATGAAGGTTCTGCCTCATGGTGTTCATTATATTCTGGTTACTTGCAAAAAATCTTTAAAGAGTATTTCTTTAAGGACAGCTTTGCTTTTGTGGGTATAAATTTTCTGTGGTAAATCAGACTTTAGATTATCAAGTTCAAATCTAACAGCAATGCAAGAAGAGCAAACATCTCAACATCTACTTAGTTTCTGACGTGAGCATGGGTGGAAAAAGTTGTTAAAATGCACTTATGCTTCATGAACAGACAGACCAGATTATAGATAAAAAATGCTAAGATATGATAAAGATATAATGGCACACATATAGAAACTCACATATCAAGTTATGCAAACACTTATATTTGGGCTAGTTTCCAACGAACTGTGTTCAATAAAAAAATGAAATATTTAATATTAAATTTTTAAATATTGCTTTTTCCGCTTTCCCAACTGTATTTCTTAAAGTTGTATGTGCACAGCATGATGTTTGTTTCTTTAGCAATGAACTGTAAAATACCTTATTTATATCGATCTTGTCTAGTATTTACATACAACACAGCATGCAAGTATGTGCATGTGCTTCTTTTAGACAAAAACAAGGGTATCCTTTGTCAACATGAAAGACAGGAGTGTTTAAAAGTGTGAGAGAGAAAAACAAAAACAAGGAGTAAGTTAATAAGTGTGCGCGTGTGTGTGTGTGTGTGTGTGTGTGTGAGAGAGAGAAAGAGAGAGAGAGAATAATAAGTAAATAAGCTGTGTATGTCTATAGAATTAAATACTATTCATTCTTAATACTCATATATATTTCATAAGACATATAGTAAGCAATTTAATCAAGCATTTTTAAGCTTCTGCACTGCCAATAATTTCTGGTAACTTGTTAACTGTCATCGTTCCACAGGTGGAACACTTAGGCTATTTCACTATTCACTTTAATATTTCATAATTAAATTCTAATTTAATTATGACAAACTACATATTGATGGAAAGACTCAAGAATATTTGACACTTTTTTATAACAATAAACAATGGGGAAAAAATTGAATAAAAATGATTTTTTTTAATTAATAAAAAAATTGTTTATAACATATTTTATAAGTTCATAAAAATGATGTTTTTTAATACCTAAATGAAAAAAATTATAGTGCGGTGCATTGTGTTTGTTGCTTGTGTATGCTCAATATGTGCCGTGACAGCCCTTTTACTTCTGTTTTAAAGAGTACCTGTGCATGACAGGAGGTCATCATGCATGTATGTGTATTTAAAAGTGTGTAAACTGTGTGTAGATGGTGCAAAGTCAATGCTCTGCTGGGACATTTTCTAGAAGGTCCTATAAATAAACCCTCGACCCTGAATGTCCCCAGGACACTGTTGACATACTTATCAACGCACAAATATACCCATCAACATGCCCTGCGTATTATCACAAATACAAACACAAAAGTCAGGGTGGGGACTTTTCATTGACATAGACTGTTGTTTTATATTGTTTTAGGATATGTTTATGATATTTTATACCCTGTCCCCACACAAATATGTGGATTCTTGAAGCTCATTTGGTGCTCAATGCTAAGATGATGAGTTTGATTCTCAGGGAACAGATAATCTGATGAAATGCACCTTGAATGTATTGTAAGCAGTTTGTAGTTGGTACTATAATTGCTTCTGTATGTCTAAATTTTTCTTTATCACAATGTAGGTAATTCCAGGTTTTCCAATCCTCATGTAGACAAAACAAACATGACACACACACACATGTTAAAATTTCGACCCTTCAAGGATTGGAAAATGTTCCATATTTCCAATAGGCCATTGAGTGCTTTTGAATGTGTCATACCTCTGACACTTTTAATCCTGGAGTTCATCCATCGACACCGTAAAAAACACACATACACCAGCCCCGCCTTCCTGCCCCACTTCCTGTGGAGTGAAAAAGGTTAAGGCCATAGTTTCACTTACAGTCACGATTCCATAGAGATGCCCATGGCCCCTCCTCTCTCAGGGTGTGTAATGCACACTGAATGCTGATGTGTGTTTGTCTGGGAATGACATCAACTCAAAATACTAGAAGTCTGTGGAAATCTTTTTCATTTTGTCTCCTTTTTAGCAGCAGCTATATTGCACACTCCCTATGTATTCCGACCTTAGTAAAGAAGAGCTGGTTTAGAGATCCTGATGGTAAATGTTGAATGAGTTTGACTTAAATAATGTAAAAAACTGAACTAAACATAAACATTACATGCAAAATAAACAATAAAAAAGCACTTAAACATATATACTTTTTAAAAATAATAGGCCTTCATACTTGTAGGGGAAAAAATAAGTATAAATTGAAATGCAGAAATTATTTCCATAGTTACATATTTAGTGTGGACATCCATTCAATATTAAAATCCAAATGAAAATGAAGCAGTAGGAGTTAGGTTAGTAATATTGCTCTCTCCAATCCATCTCTATAATAAACAGACTCTGTTGTTGCACTTCGGCCTAAACTTTTAAGTTTAAAACGTGTCATTCAATTTCTGTATTTATTTCTTTCCTCTTAAGAATTGTCCTTCCAGTCATATGGCCCACCCACTCCCTCTCTCTGTTGAACTGCACTCTAATTAATTCCATAAGGCCTGAAGATACAAACTGTTATAAGCACGTGGATCAGTAGGCCTCACGTGGAACTTCTGCAGAGAATTTCAACCTGACAAAAAACAGATCACATTCACAGACACTAAAATACAAATAAACAGTGTACAAGCTTGCACTCAATCACATTTGCAGTCACAGATCTAAACACAGATAGGAAATATCACGCTTAGTTAACTCTTAAACGTTAAACTAACATATTTAAACATTTCCTAAATGTAATGCAAATGTAAATAGAGAAAACATAATTTATCTTAAATTAATTTTGATTAAATGAATTGTTCTTGACAGCATCCATTCATTTACAATACTAATATTTTATCAATACTAATATATTATCTGTGTATGATGGAGAATATATTGGAATTCAGGCCATAAACACATAAACAAAGAGCTTGAAGATATTATGAATTATACTAAATCAAATACTGAACAAATAGTAAAGCACTGAAATATAACGTGGTGCGAAGAAACCAGCAAACAAGTAATAACATCACAGAATTTTGGAAAAAAATGCAAGAAGTGAGACAAAGTTTACAAACACACACTCTGATTGGTTGTGGGTTCAGGGAGTGTTTTTTAGCAGATGTTTGTGGTTATCTGTGTTCCTGGACGACTTGGAGTTCCCAAGATAAAGGCATGTTGAAACTTGGGATTGCATTTATATTTGCGAATATCTCTGCAGCTCTGAATGCCAAAAGTAAAACATTATTTATGTAAGTGTTCCCATGTTGTATAATTTGCCTCGGAAAGACCACAACGGTTCAGCGAGTACAAAACATTCTGGGCCAAAGGTCGTTGCCAAAACATAGTGTAAACAAATTTCTTTTTAAAACTCAAATTTGCAGAAATCAGCAAATGACCGGATACAGTTTTGCTATCTAAGACAATCAAATACTGGTCATACAAAAGCCAACTCCCAACATAAACTTTAAATGTTTGACTTTTGAAACATCAGTGAATAAAACTCACTCGCTGCGCATACACACGTTTGCAGTATGAACACTTTTGGATTTTGCACTTTTGCATAGCAGGTTAAACAGGCATTATTAAATAATTATGGAATCAGTCTGGAAAATGATCAGCAGTCTGGAAAATGGAGCACAGCTGGAAGAAAACAAAATTAGATGTATTTCATATTGCATTTAGTTGTTTGAATCTACAGTAAGGTCTTAAAAACTATGCAACTAGATACATTATCACACCAAACAGCGTGTTACAAATCCATTAAGGAGTAAAAATAATATTAAGAATTAAGAATCCTTACAAATACAATTACAGCACATGCAGTATACACAAGTACATATATTATTCAATACAACAATACAAAGTAATTTACAGGTAAGATACTTTATTTAGAAGTTTAAATGAGGTTGGCACAAATGCATTTTTTAATTATTTAACTTGAACATTGGAATTCTACAATTAAATTAAATTAAAAAAATGTATATGTCACACATGCTCAGTCACTACTTGATGTGTCATGTCTGCTTGCCAATTTGATATTTACCACTTTGACAGAATGAAAAAGAACTGCAAAATTACTTGTAAAAGCAGATAAGGGATTATCGGAATGGAAACATTATTTCCAAAAAGAGCAATCCTAACAGCACCCATATAAGGAGCTGAAGTCAGATTTGTATCATAGTTTACTGTTAACAAACTATAGCTGACCATTGTTAAAAATCCTCTGACATTGCATTTTCACAGTACTGTATTAAACCACATCAGAGATCAAAAGATCAACAGGCGTTTTCTTATTTCTTGTCTGTGCCCGAAGTTTTCTTAGCACATTTCATGCCCACCACATTCCCATAATTCCACTACTTAGAAATGCCCAATCACGACACTGATATTGAGGAGGAGGCAAGGTTGAGTCAGCAAAGACACACACACATGCAAAAGAGCCCTTCAGACAAGTGCTCAGAGAGAAAATAGTTTGATAAAAATAGCTTCAAACTGCAGTCACCCCTGAGGTTCACCACACTCTTAGTAAATATATCTCTTACCCCCTTTTTGTTATTTGGTCTCCATGCCAACAATCTCTTGCACAAACACACAACAGTCAAGCTTTGCAAAACAGCTACAAAACAGTGACTTATGTATCAACAACTCATAGAGCAGCATGATCATGCGACTTTAGTTCACCTAAAGGTTAACAAAAAAATAAGTGTCTTGACCTCATTTTTACAATACATTTAACTGTTAACTAATATGTTATGACAAACTGCTCTAAATGTCCCCTGGGGGACATTGAAGAGTTCATCTACCCAATTGCCTTATCTAATAAATTACCCAAGAGAAATAAATGACAGAAACTTTATATCCTCCCTTTCTGGTCCCCAGTGACCCACATAAGGGTTCTGCAAACCTATATCATATTCATTAAACCAAGCATGCAATTTGTAGAGCAACGCGATTTGGAGGGATGAATAGACACACACAACATTGCTCTGATGTTTAGTGCTGCAAACATAAAACCAAAACCTTATCCCCTACACTCCCACTGATAATTAAACAATTAAATTGATTAGCCCAGTGCAGCACTGGTGCGTATTTACAGTTTCTGTACATAGCGATAGGTGGGATGGATATGGTGGGTGTCCACGTGCATGAGAAACATGTGCCATAAAATCATATTTAAAAATGAGTAGGGGAGAGTAGAGATTGATTCAACAATGTGAATAGAAATATATCCTGAGAATAGTTGCATGATGTCATAAACGTGTTGAGAAAAATAAGGAAAAAGTGTGACGGCTAAAGATACACATAGTGAATGGAGGAGAAAGTGAGACACAGTCATAAATCAGACTCAAATGGATATCCGACTGTGAGCCCGGACACTTTTAAAAACTTCAGTCGCATGTGCAGATACTGTTACTTACAAGCAGTCCGTCTCTCTCTCTATCCTATAGGAAAGAAAATTCACCTAAGATATCTTCAAAATGTTTTCTCTTAGACAGCAATGAGAATAAATGAAAATACTTTTGCTTACTGTATATTAAAACATCTAAAATGAGATTTTCAAATAAAATATCACAGACAAATTCTCTAGATCTCTGAAAGATGGTATTAAAAAACAAATAAAATAAAATTGTCTATAAACAGTGGTCATCTGGCTTAGAGAATTTGCTCATTTGTTAATTTTCCCCAGACTTTCTTCCAAAAGGATGCAGAAAATGACATTCCCAGAGGGACTGATGATTATGTGGATGATTATGATTGGATATGGGTTGGTGTTACAGGGACGAGTGAGTCAGTAATGGTACGGGAGGGGTACTGCAGAATTTTAGCAATCACTGCTGCATGTGAGCAGAGCAGCACATGTCTCTGCAGAGACCACACACAAATGCATAAAATCTGTCTAGTCCATTTTTCTTTCTCCAATTTGTTCCTCTGCAGCCTGGAAATTATTTTCTTCAACACTGACATTTGATTTAGACAAACTGGCTTAAGAAAGAACTCACCCAAAAATTAAAATCTCTCATCATTCACTCACCCTTAGGTCATCCCAAATGTGCATACTTCCATTGTTTAGTTGATAAGAAAGGAAAAATTATATATTAAAATGTCATCATGTTATCTTCTTATACAGGGCTTAACATGTTGACAATAGATGTGTGTGAGAAAACAATTAATATAATTTATTACATTTATTCATGCTTTTATCCACAGCGACTTACAAGGGGGTCTCATTGGAGCACCCGGAGAGCAATCTATGAGTTGTTTCCTACTGGTTGTTATTGGGAATCAAACCGGCAACCTTGCAAAAGAAATATTTTGGCATGCAAATAAAATAAATAATAATTGTGTCATAATTTATTCACCCTCATGTCATTCAAACCCTGTATATGATTTATGCTTTTGTGAAACATAAAAGAAGATATTTTGCAAAATGCTGGGTACCGGCACCCATTGACTTCCATTGTACCGTGTCCATACTATGAAAGTGAATGGGTGCCGGTAACCAGAACAAGAAAGTCATACAGGTTTGACTTGACATGAGGGTGAGTAAATAATAAAATAATTTTAAATTTTTGTGTGAACTATCCCATTAAAATTCTCTAATAGAAATGTTGGTCCATATTTTGCTAAATACATTTTTTCACACGGTCTTGTTTTTTTTCTGCTGAGAATACTGTTTTTTGTATGCACTTATTAAAAACATGTATGAGTCTTTTTGTATGTACTCATAAATAACATTTTAGTTGCCTAATAAAGAATAGTTAAAAGCATATCGAGTCTAAAAGACATCTTTATAGAGCCCCATTCTGTGCTTATGTGTTTGATCTCATTTTCAGACATTTCCATCTGTGCTGTCTGCGTCAGACATTTAAATGGTCAATATCATCCTATTTACACCAAGGGCTGATCTCATCTCATCTCATTACACTTCTCCACTTCATCTTACACATGCTCTCCAACACTCTCTCCATCTCTGACAGCCTTCCCTCTCTCTCCTCTTCACAGATGGAGGGTGGAATTTTCCAAGCAGAAAGCAGTTTATGTGTGGCCCGTTACCTGACAAAGGAGCTAAGACGAGACGACAGAGGTGTGGGAAAAAAACGGGCTTATACGAAGTAACACACATACAATAGATTTTTAATGCACAGTTCAAACTTTTCACACAGACAGTATGTAAGAAACATCAATTTAGAAATGCAAATATATATGCATGTATATATAATATTGCATAGGTAAGACAGTATTATTATTACTAATTGTTTGTAATATAAATTTTATATTAAATTTATATATGCACAGAAAATACATACTTCACAAAATGTTCTAGGTAGACATGCCCCCAAACTTTTAGACCTCAAAAGACATTGACAAAATACATTACAACAACTAAAACAACTGTACATGTAATGCAAGCAGGTGTGTCTTAAGACAAGTAAAAACAAACCCACATTTGGGAAAAGTAATGATTTCCAGATATTAGATATCTTCACAGTATCTTCAAGAGTATTGGGGAAGATGTTAAAGGAACCCTCAACCCATCAAAAATACTCTTAAAAGTAATGGAAGGTGCATGTACTGAACTATTAAAAAAACACAAGGGAATACATACATAATTGCATAATAAAAAGCTATTTATAGCCAGATGGCAAGTGTACATCGCTGACATGGATTTGAGATTCAATATAGCCTTATTGTTTAATGTGTGAATCATTTAAACCATACAATGCCTCATGAAGGTCCCTAAAAATTGCATATCATTCACTTGTGACTAAAATGTTTAAAGTTAGCATTTTCTCACTGGCTTCGTAGAAAAGAACGTCATTTTCAAATATCTGTTCCGCGATCTCCTGCTAAGCATTATCATTAATCAGCGTGAGGCAGTGCTGACGCTGCAGTTATGATGGTTTGTTGCTCAGAGTGTACTATGTAATTGTGCGGGCGTGTCTGAGCTGACATTGCACCTGATGGGCGGCTGGTGATCGTGACGTCTGGAGTACTGTGTGAACTGACGCTATAGTTATAGCTGAGAGTGTGTGGGGATGATTCAGCCTGCAGTCTTTCAGAAAAACATCTAGAAGAACGTGAGAATGTCACCTGGTCTGCAGATTGCAATCCAATACATTCGACCCGAGATCCCACCGCACATATCTATGTTTGTTGACAGGCTTGTATGCATGTCAGGTTTCTCTATACCTGTGAAGCCATCTTAAAAATGCTCTCGACTATATGTGCTCCTTATAAGCGCTTTAAAACACTTGTGTGAGGGTTGGGTATAGTATGAAAACTATTATGTTTATAAGATGTCCTCACTAATACATTTCAAATACATTTCGACAGCTGGGTGATGATATTAAACTGTGTAGCCAAAGCCTTTTCATTCTTAATCCTTGAATATTCTGCTCCTCCATCTGCACAACATGCATCCTCTCTGCATTTTTTTCACATCTTATGTCTGGCCTGAAAACAGAAAACCAGTACTAGGGACAATTATTTTTATAGGACACAATAACACAAACACGAGGAGCCACACACAAAACACAAAAGCCGCACTATATAACCTCAGGCATTGTGTCCACGCTTCAGGGTTACAATCGGGTATTTCATTTTGTGTCATTTATGTTGTTTGTAGAGTTGAAAGACTTTCAGCACTGACCCACTAAGAACCACAAAAAGAGGTATAAAAATGATTTCTAAGACAGGGACACTTTCCTATCAGCTTCTTAAACCCTAAATACATCTATAGATTTATTATTATACCAGTAGTTATAAATGACCAGGACCACACAGACACCCAAACAACTTAATGCAGAGCATAGAAACTTGTCGACTATACAATAAAAAGTAGACAAACTCTCCACACGTAATTCAAACCGCTGTGCCACAAAAATAATGATCATGGTTGATATGAATGCAGATTATATAAGTAGCAAAGCCGTGTGTGTGTGTTGCCATGTAAGATCAGAGATTTAACAGCTATCACATTTCTGTCTGACATCATCCAAGTGTCCGCGTGTACTGATTGTGTGTATTGGTTGTGTGCATGCACATGTGTGTGTCTGGTGGAAATAGTTTGTCAAGGGCTGATGAATCTAATTCCTGCAAGGGAAACGGAATTAGATGTGAACCCTCAACACACACAAGCACGCATCGGCGATTATAAAGTAAGATGCGTGGAGACGTGTTTCTGTCAGCAGGCGTGAGATGTACGTAAGTGTGATTAAGCTACTGATCCTCATCATTATATTTGTCATGACAGTAGAGTAGTGTTGTCACGGTCCCTGCTGCCAAGTGACAGAGTAACCCTCTTATGTAACCATTCACACAAACACTCATTCGAAAGCAAGCACACACACATGCGTGTTGGGTTTCCATGTTTTAAAGGGACTTTCCATAAACATAATTACTTTCATACTGTACAAACTGTATACTGTATCCCCTAACCCTCATACAAACCTTTCTGCTTTCTGTCACAGGAAGTGATTTCACAGTTGTGATATCTGTTTAAAAATAACAATGTCATTCATATTAAATTAAGTCACAGAAAGTGTCAACCAACAAAGTTATTTCTATTATAAACAAAGAAATTCTCTATTATGCAAAGAGATGACACTTAAATGGAATGAATGAATGAATAAATGATGTGAACGCTACTAGACAACCTAAAATTAACCAGGCAGAGAGCTTTGGAAAGTTCACAGACTAAAAGACGTACCAACATTCTTAAGGTTAAGCTAAATAGGCAAACCACCTGATACCCCATTTGCTTTTGTAAATCCAGTGTCGCCATGACAACCACTGCAGTCCAGTAACATAATCTTCGAAACACAAGAGGTCAAAACGTCACACAGTCACACAAAAAGATGGCCTTTTCTGGGAAAGGTCTGATAATGACTTAACAGAAAATGCTTTATGTTGCATATGGCCTAAATCTCATCTTTTTCTTTGCACATGATTCTTAGATTACAGTACATATAGCAAATAAAATCACACAGGAACATTTTTATTACGTAAAAAATGCAACTTAAATTGTTGTGAACAACTGCGGGAAGGAAGGGGAGTGGGCGGGGCGAGCAATTGTCATATACTGTATGTTACTGTATGTATGAGTGTGTTTTAGTTTTTTTTATATTTTACTGCAAAAATCTTACATATTGTGCCTTTAAGTAAAATACAAATCCTTATTACAAATAAGAGCATCATGATAGGAATAATAGACCCGGTTGCAAACTAGTGACAAACACTTTACACTTAGTCAGTGTTTTTGTTTATGCTGTTATAAAAAACACACAGTGCCACATGATGTTGACAGAATGTCGATTTTAAATCCGCACGCTAAAAAGAGCTACAACGGATGCTTAGATCATGTTCGTTAATGGATGCTAAGATCATGTCTTTCATGATGTGGATCAAAAACATCTTTGGTAAAATCTCAGGAAATGTAATGTAGTATTTCATTACACTTTAAAAGATCGCACACCAGAGTTCTGCATGAGCAGATTCGACACGTGCAGAATGTTCTAGCAAACACATGCATGAATCAGGGCTGCTGACAGACTCACTATATCATCTACTGTATCTCTTTATCGCACTCACATTAAATCCAGCCCAGAGCATCAGATTACTGGCATATACGGTACTTTACAAGAGTAGACAGAACAGAACCGTGCAGTGACACCAAAGTCACTGAGTGCAAACACACATATAACCACTGATAGAAAGTTAGAATGTGACAGATAGCGAGAGAGAAATCTGTGTTATTAATATTGTACTATTTTTGTTTATTATTAATATCAGTAGCAGTATATAAAAGGCAACAAAGACACTAATCATCTTCTTACTTGATACATTAGAAACAGCATTCGTGGGGATCAACTATACTGATGCTCATAACTTAACATTTTAGTAGTGGGATATAGTTCTATAATATGGTTTAACATAAATGTTCAATGTAGTTAGCTACTTACAATAGAGCTAAAATATAATAGATACATTTTGGTTTTGTTCAAAAGGAATGCTTGGGTGTATAGCTTAACTACTATTAATTATTACTTGAGGTAGTGGCTTTGTATAAAAGTAGAGTCATTTAGTTAAATGCTTTGCTGTAATAGCTGACTCATTTCTCAGGAAACGAAAGTCCCCAAACTACCGGAAATCCCCTTTAGTGCACTTAAAAAAAACATGTCAGCTCAATGAGTCAATAGCTCGTCATCCAATGTTTATTCATTCTTGCCTGAGAGTCTCACTGCGGGAAGAGCTGTGAACATTACAGTAAATGCCTTTGGCTGCCGTCTGGGAATCTTTAGAATTTTCAGGAAAGTAGGATTTATCTCAATCCCTTTAATTATTTCCGGATGTTTTTGGAAAATTATTTGGGCAGGCCTCAGAAAACACAGACTATGTACTGCATAAGGTACTTTTTAAAAGCATTCCTGAAGGAACAGTTTCTCCAAAAGTCAGGTTTTAGTGGTGACTGGAGCTTTTAAACCTCAAAAGTGACAAGCAAGCAGTTCTATATGACTTACATGCACATTTTGATGATTAGTGTATGTTGTTCATCATTGAATTTATGTGTAGTTGAGATTGTGTTTAAAGGTCTGAGTGTGTGTGAGACGGGGGATGGAGTTTGTGTTCATAGCTGAAAGAATTTTGTCCAAATGTCAAAGTGCAACTTTTGCTCTCGGAGCCAAACACGTGTAAGTGTTTTTTCCTTGTAAGGCAAACAGGATTCCTTGTAAGGCAAACAGACTGCAAAAGAGTGTTGGAAGGAAATTATATAATTAATTATTATGTGCATAAAAACAAACCCTGTCTCTTCTATTACTGTACCTCCATTTCCTGATGCTGTTTAAAGACTAGAACACAGCTGTATACACTATAAAAATATTAACTCACTTGGAGAGCCGGCTGTGATTTTCGGTTAAGGCAGTTATTGCAGCAAAACATGATATTTTTAGCACACTTTAGAATGCCGAAAATATTTGTTTGGTTGTGTGAATAGCACAAGGCAGATGGAGCCTGCAGCCAATCTGGATCACTGCCATTGAAGCCATTATACTTCAGACAGGACATCAAATAAAACACACATTTTAAACATGACGATGACATGCGACCTTGATGTGCATTAAACCATGTTGACAGGCACAAGGACAGGCCACTAACTTTAGTTTGTTTATCTTTGTTTGATGCCTGTTTTTAAAGTTTAAACCTTTTTTACAATTATTTTTAACAACATTATTTACATCATGTTCAAGCCCCCCACCCATAATGCAAAGAAATTTTGTTGTTACAGTAAAATGAAAACATTGTGTTCAGATGTTTTGATCCATACATGTGAGTGATGGTCATTTGAGGGAAGATGTGCTTAAATTTTCTTTAAAAAACAAGCATTGCATTACATTTAGGCATTTAGCAGGTGCAACAATAAAGCAGTACATCATAGAGAAGCAACAATACTACAAGGTATGCTATAGCAAGGGAGAGAGAGAAGGGTTAGTATTTTTTTTATCATTTAATAGAGAAATCAGTTAAGATGTTTCTGTCAAATGGTCAATAGAAAAGATGAAAATGCTGCCAAATTCATGTAAATCTTTATTCACTGAGAAGTAATGAGAAACACAGACAGACTAATGGATGGTTCTGCTGTAGTACAGGATGACAATTTGACAGGCTAAAAAACAGTTATTATCACGTCTGAATCTGTCACACACATTCTATCTGTGTGTGTCTGTGTCACGCTATTCATCCTGCAAAACATGTTTGACTGGTCAGCACATTTGTGTTTGTATGAAATCTCTCTGCTTTTGAATGACTCCACTGGCTACACAAATGTGGATTAGAACCAACACAAAAACAATATACACATATACGTGCGCTCATGTGAAAACAAAACATTATGAGTGAACACACTGTATGATGATATGAAACTGCACGGTACCTTTTACTTATACATAACAAACCAAATTGTTGGACAACAGTGGTGAAATAATCTGATCTTTCATCATTTCTGATGTCTCAGTCTGTATATGGGTACTTGCCAAATACGTGTAGATAAGTTGATCACATTTTAGAATAAAAACCGGGAAAGTGTATGCTGTAATTTGATTTTACTAAAAAGTTAAAAATATTCCATGTAGTCTCTCAATTAATATGACAAATAATAACATGAGAACTTCATGCTGCAGGGCACCGCTTAATATGTCATGTCAACTACCCAAATAAAAACAGTATGAGAGTACAACAAACACACTAGAGATCTGGGAAATAAGTAATTAACTTGACCTTTATCCCTCATTGAGTCATGAGTATTTGTGTTCTTTTTCTCATTGAAAAAAACAATGAACAGAAACTTCCTGGAAGACGAAAACTAAGAAAACAACATAAAACAACATAAAACAACAAACACTAAGAAGGTGGGATATGGCTACAATTAAAGGTTTAATGAGGCTGTGAATTTTTTTTCCTCCAAGGCTCCAAGTGTGTACAATGTTCAAGGTAACAGTAACAAAGATTAGTGGCTGAATGCCATAAAGTAATCAGACGTTTTTGTTAACGTAACTGGAATGTTTTCCACATTACACCAAATAAAACAGTAACATATTCACATATGTACTATCAATGGCACGTGCTGATGTATTACTGTCATAAATAGACATAAATGAACTGCTGTATGTGTTAGCGGAAATACTTTGTGTTTTACTTTATTTGTATTTGCTTTAGGATAATAACTACAGTGTCAACAACACAAGACAAATGAAATATTATAGAAAAAAGTCACACAGCATATCCATGACTGACACATACACTGAGCCTAATGGGTTTATTCCACACGGGACAACAACAGACTAACTTGTACTGCTTTGGTATTAATAATTCTAACGTTATACCTCTGTGAAATATCCAATGGTTGTAAAAAATTTTTTACAGCTTTTTATTGGGATACCAGATGCAGCCTGGACTACGGAAGTCGTAAGCACCCATCCATTGTTATTTTTTCTTGTATTGTTTTCTTGTGATCTCGACTTAATTTTCTCGTCATCTTGACATAACAAAGTTGTTTTCTCGTGATCTCGACTTAATTTTCTCGTCATCTCGACATAACAAAAGAAATTTTTTCGTGATCCCGACTTAATTTTTCTTTCGTCATCTCGACATAACAAAAGTTGTTTTCTTGTGATCTCGACTTAATTTTCTCGTCATCTCGACATAACAAAAGTAATTTTTTCGTGATCTCGACTTAATTTTTTTTCCGTCATGTTGACATAACAAAAAAAGTAACTTAATTTTTCATCATCTGATCAAAGTTGTTTTCTGCGTGATCTTAATTAATTTTCTCATGATGTTGACATAACAAAAGTTGTATTTTTGCTTGTTTACTGATAACATGTTGACTTAAATTTCATATTTAGCAAAATCTCGACATAACAAAGTTGTATTCTTGTGATGTGCTTGTTTACTCCATATAACCATGTTGTTACAAACTATACAAACTATCTTTAACAGCATTTAAATGGCATATTTAGCAACAAACTGTAGCATAGATGAACAAATTTCATGAGATCACGAGAAAACAACTTTGTTATGTCGAGATGACGAGAATTTAAGTTGAGATCACGAGAAAACAATACAAGAAAAAATAACAATAGATGGCCTCTTATGACTTCCATACTGGACAATTACAAAACTAAAGACATTTTTTAATAATTAAAACAGTTATTCTACTGTTTAAAAATAATGTTTAGCAAGAGTGATTTAGCCATTATTAAAAAGCTGTGACAATTTCTTGCTCTACATGCTCTTTAATGAAATATTTTGGCTATTTGGATTGTGCTTTTAGCTTTTAGAGTACCATATGGATGGACAGCTTTACTGACCCATGTTTAAATGCGATTTGTAAATTTCACAAGATTTTCTCTTAAATAAAAATGAATAAACAAAAGTAAAAAAAGAAAAGAAGTCTGCAGTCAAGTACTGTCTTACTGTCTACACCCAACAGTGCTAGTGAATCTACATAATATAACATAAATCTATTAAACAAATCCCTCTAAATGATGTGCTTTACCCAGTTTCATCTACAGGCTGATACATTAGAAAAATAGAACTGTTTTGCATGTCAAACTTTTGGTTCATGTGGGTTCAGAATCTCCCAGGGATGATGAATAAAAAAACTTTTGCAAAGTTGCAACAAGCATGTACTTAGGAATCAAAAATCAGTCAAATTAGTTTGACTAACAAATGTGATGATTAATTACACATGAGCAACAGAAGATCAAATGTTTCTCTTTGTTTTGTATTTCTGTTAACCTTTATCTCTCTCTTTAATACTCTCTTAACAGAAATTTGCGAGTTTCTGAATAAATAAAGCAGTAGCTGGGGGACATGGCTGCGTGCCAGTCATTAGTTATGTAACACATTTTATCAAGTGTGTTCATGTGCATGTCTGTATACTGTATTTGACATCTTGCACAAATGCGTAAACACTGCAAAAAGTAAAACTACACTGACACTGCAAGTCTTGGTTCAAATCGCTCTGGCTTAGAAAGGTTACAATACTGATAAACTCATGGGCAAAAAGTGATTCTTCAACTGAGAACTGATCTGGTGTTAATCCGTCCCTATACATTTTCTCTAACTTTCTCTTTTAATGTTATCACATAATGTCAGAAACTGTATGTATTCATTAGTGTCTCACTATGAACAGATGAAAAAATATGCTTTAAACAATTTTAAATTTTAAACAATTAGTGTAACAATGGGTTATGCCTAAAACCACACCTGTTTAATGAACGCTTTCTTTTCTTGGCTAATAATCCCCCATGTAGGGATGTTTACATCCTTGTTCCCCAATAAAAATGGATAAAGATATTGAGTATGATTGGAATTTTTACACACTAAGATCACAGTTAGAATATTTATACATAGTATACAGTATCGTAATGCTAGAGTCTGGGGTTGTCACGTAGAGTCCAGTCAGTTCCATGCTTTTCTGGTTCAAAACATTACGTCCCTTTTACTCATTCCACGTGGTGTTACACCGATTTATTAGCAATGTCGACGTCTTGCGGAGAATGAGCAAAATGACAGCTGAGTATTAAATAGTACCACAGCGACACCATCAGACCATGATTTATACACCACGGCACCCATACGCACACTGCAAATAGCAATACATATTGTTCTGTTATTGTATTGTAGTTTCATTATCTAGTGAGCTCTTTCATTCCTACGCTTAGTTTGTAGAACGTAAGTGTTGGAAAAAGTCTTCAATGTCAGGAAAAAAACTGCCGAAACCCGGGATCGAACCAGGGACCTTTAGATCTTCAGTCTAACGCTCTCCCAACTGAGCTATTTCGGCGTATTGAGTAGTGGGTTTGACACTATTATTTTACACAATTCAACGTTTACGTTGTAACATATCAGAATTTTAGATGTCATTGTGTATTTTATAGATTCTGTTTATATGCTGCAGCACAGCGTTCACCGCTTGATGACCAAAGTACAATTATTAAAAGAAAATGTGGTTTTGTCGCAACATGTCGCCAAAACATTAAACACGTGGGTGGAGCATATGTCCCTTTGCGATGTTCATGTTCGTATTTTTAAGTGTATTCAAAATAACTAAAGGCCACTGTTTACATGAAAAATCATTAAAATACAATAACAGATAAAGGAAAGGAGACAAATAACGTTATAATGGTTTATTTACTATACTGGTTCTGTGAACAGGGAACGTGGGATTTTGTACTTCATTCAGTCTCGCAACGCTGGTTATAGTATTCATCCTTCTAGTTTATTCCACCCTCTCTCTCTCTCTCTCTCTCTCTCTCTCTCTCTTCCTCCAAGGTGACTTTCGCTTGCTCACATGCTTTTTGTTCTTATGCAAGTCTGGGATAGAGTGGAGTGAGGAAAGAATTAGAGAGAGAGAGAGAGAAGCTGGCACAGTACAGTGGTAAAAGAAAAGAGATGACGACAGTGTGCGGAACAGATCCGATTTTGAAAGATGTATGACTGAGAGAGAGGAGGAAAGGATGTTAACAAATGCATGACAGTATTTGACGTAGCACTGCATACTGTGAAATAATGTTACCAAGCAAACCGCTTTTCCGATTTTGGATATATAATTGACTTGGATTGGATGGACACTTTTGATGTATGTTCATAATGTATACACACGGCGTCCACACATGCTGTACTGAACATACTGTTTTAATCGGTACTTTATTTAAATAAATGTAAACAGAATGTGATTTCGGAAACAGGCTAGTGTGTATTACTGAACATGTGCATGAATATAAAAATCATGCAAGTATTGCTGGATAAAATATTCGTGCCATGGTCATTGTGTACCGCAGAATATGATAAATCATTCATGGAGATATATTAAATATATAAAGGCAGCTGACTTTTGACTTGAGGTCAGAGTTCCAGAAGGTTTCTTGACTTATCCATAAAGAAAGGAATTCATTTCTGTGTGAAAGAACCCAACCCCCATTATCACCCATTCAGTGAGGTTGCAAACATTAAATGTCAATGTGTGTCATCAAACATTAATAAGTGTTAATACGACCAGCTTTTATCACTGATAATGAGGAATGGGCTTCTTTATATCCTGCACACACAATTTGCCTGAACCACCACCATGCTTTTAAAGATTAATAACATTTAAGGTCCCTGAATCGGGTTGAGAGACATTTGAAGGCTATCAGTTCAGTGATTGAACAGGTAGTTCTTTGAGTACCCTTAATATGGCATTTGATCTTCTGTGCGAGTCTGCAGTAGCAGACAGAGACACAGGGGGTTTTTAATTGCCTGTTTGACTTTTATCGGCTGGGATGCAGTCAGTCAACCTTTCTCAGCACGCTCTAATTGTATATATTAAAGCAACCTGCACTTCTGAATGAGTTCTGTTAATGAGAAATGCAGAATTCTATACCCCCAAATAAAGAGCAAGTGACCTGATATTAATCAGTGTGGGAAATATATTTAGAACCGCAAACCTCATTTGTTAGAAATATACAAATGAGTCAACACGGTCTTGGAACTGAATGTGATTAGTTGTTTGGGTCCTTTGAAAACATGCGAATGAGAGAAAGCATCTGTGTGCATACATGATATGTACACAGGGGTCCCTATGTCCTTAATTCATGGAATCCTTTCTAGTTATACAAGCATACAAATCAATTCAAAATGGACTTTTCCACAGTTTTACCCCTGCTTTAGCCTTTGTAGTACTCTGTTTACTTTTGTGATGTTCATAATTTGTAAATTGCTCGGGACCAATGTATCTGCTAAATGAATAAATATAACTAAATAATGTATTCTTTAACATGTTAACAATGCTGAAAGGTAAAACGCTATAGAAATGTATCGGTCAGCTGTATTAACAAAGAAAACAAGTAAAGAGGCTGAATATTTTTATTACTGTAATTCAGACTTATTGCTCCTCTATAATAAATTAATACAATAACCATCTCAAAACAAAAATGTACAGCACTGACAAGATATACATTTACAGGACACAAATAAAATAGATGAATTTAGACATTGTAAAAGTGGTTTTGTCAGTATTTTCAGAAACTGATCGAACCAGTACGCATGCCCTTAGTAGAGCAGAATTCAAATTGGCTGCAGTTTCAAACCACAGTAATATCTGTGACTATTTACATCCCTGATCATATACATAAACACAATGATAAATCTATTGCCTTCTAGACTACCAATGAGTAGGACACTGTAATTCTGTGTATATGTACTGTATGTTTACTCGTGGACAGACGGCTATGATTATCACCACACAATGAATGCCAATAAATTGGTATTAATTTATATGGAAATCATGCATAACCTGGATTTTGAATTTATTGCACATGACCTCTTACAGACTTATGCCTGTAGGTACACTCACTCTTTCTCTCTCTCTTCCACTAGCACCACGGGAATATTTGTGCTCTACAGGTTAATTAGACAGTGGCCTGTTGACCTCTCTGAGCAGAGTTCAGTGTGCTTTAGAAACCCTGTGCTGATTAGTTGCCGGTGATACCACACAATGTGATAACGTCACACATATCATCTAACACATCTAACACAATGGTTTTCTGCCAGGGGCACAGGAGTGGTATGAACTCATGAATATTAATTATGTAGCGTTGATCCAGATGTAACGTTGACCCAGTAGTCCTACCTGATTGCCTGAAAGGCAGGTAAGTGGGCGCTACTTGTCCATTTTTTTTTATCACATTCAAGCAAAAAGAAATACAAGAATTATTTTCAAAAAAGCGTGAAGTTTGAACTAAAAAATAATAAGTGTGACATGTTTTATAATGGTTTTTATGCCCGTTTCCTGTGCACGCATTTCATCACTCTTACCTACAGCCATAAGTCATTAACACAAAAACACATTATCATTCTCTAACAGCCTCTGTCAGGCAACGGTCCGTAGCGTCGCTGCAATCAGCCCTGTGTTTGCGGCCGAATCCTGGTATTAGTACGAACGCGAGTCTGCGTGTTCTGTGGACGAAGTCTGCGCAAACGTGTATGCAGAACTTTCCGCAGTTTTTGCCGTGTGAACGCGTATAGCAGTGGATGTAACACTACCGTCCAATAAGCAAGTACCAGGAAGCAGAGTCTCAGACGTTCCAGCCAATCAGAAGGCCCGATAGCCAGCATGAGGAGGGGCATAATGGAGAGGGGCGCCCAGCACAGAAGAAAAGAGAGGATGATTATGACAGACATGCGAAAGACTCGCCTCTGACGCTCCCTTCGATCTCTGTGGCGGCGAACGGCTCGGCGCAAAGCCAAGATGGCTGATACAGAGGCGCCCACGCCCATGCTAGGTGGAGCGTGGGCGGGGGCAGGACTCACCTGTGCGGTTACTGTGGACACAGTGGGTGTAGGGCTTAAAGGTGTGGCCACTGATGGTGTGGCAGGAGAGGGAATGTGGGGACTGGTCAGAATAGACACAGAGGCTGTGGGACTTAAAGGTGTGGTCACCATGGAAGCAGTGGGTGTGGGACTTAAAGGTGATGTTATTACAGATATGGTAGGGGTGGGGCTAAGGGGGGTTGTAAGTGAGGGAGTATTTGTCTCAGTGTTGATGGTTACTGTGGTAACTGCATCTGAGGTGATAAGCGGCCCAGTAGAAAGTGGCGGTGGGGAGGTGGGTGTGTTTCTTGTTATGTGATCGGGTGACCTTGTTGACTGTTTACGCCATAACCAAAGGCGATGGGCAGGCCGTTTGCTGTCTCGATGGGGTCTGGGCGTGCGTCCAATGCGAATGCGCAATGCCTGCAGAATACGTGAGTATGTAAACAGCATCACAGCTAGAGAGCACAGGAAAACTGGTACCTGTAGTAACAGATGAGCCTGCAGAGATCCTCCCCATTCTGAACAAAACACAGTGCTATTGGAGTGCTCGAACACTCCCTCACCTAGCTCTGACACAAACCCCGCCTCCACAAACGGTAGGAGTGGCACAGCTAAAGAAACCACCCACACTCCGATGAGCAAAACAGTTGCTCTCCTTGGTGTCAGCAAGCGATTGGCTGGCCTCACACTGATGTCGTAGCGATCTAAGCTGATGAGCAACAGGTTAAGTGCAGTGCCCACGCTGGCGAAGCTGGCTGCCGATTCGTGGAGGCAGCAGAGCAGGGCGTGGTGAGGAACCGAGGCTCCGCCCAGTATGAGCAGAGTGGCTGTAATTGGCAGGCAGAGAAGACAGAGCAGCAGGTCAAGGGTATGAAGACTGAGTGTGACTGCATGACTGACAGATTCCAACAGGCTGCAGTGACCACAGTATAATACCAGTACCGTCAAGTTACCGCCCACCCCTAGGAGCAGCTCCAATAGCAACACAGCACTCACTGTAGCCCGGAAACCAAGCCACGCCCCCTCCTGCTGTGTGAGTCCGGCCCCCACGCTATCTTCTGCCTGTAGGAGGGACAGACCATGGCCCCCAGTGAAGCTGCCATCTGTTTCCATGGACACCATTGCCACGTGCCTTCAGGCATAATAATGCCAGTCACTCCCACTGGCCATGCTCCACCTACTTCTTGGGGCTTTGATGAATGATTGACAGCTCTATGACAAAAAACAAAAACAGAATGAAGCACATTTTCGATTAACAAGCCACAACTCCTATTTTAACTGATGGTATTGTATCAGTGATTTACTGTTTTGTTCTTCTGAGACGTAATAAGGTATTGATCCAGCAAGACAGGGCAATGAATATGAGCGACTGTATGTGTGAGGACCATTATGGACTTTTTCTGCATTGTGACAGTATTCTCACAAGCGGTTTCAAAATTGTTTTACATTACATTATGGTATAATGAAATAATATATTTTTCTTTAATTAAATAATATAAAATATTAATTAAACATATAAACAAACAAATAAAAATATTAAAATACATTAAAATATTACAGTAAAGAGAACAACATTGTAGTTGTAATACTGCAATTCAGGACAAAAACAGATTTCTGTGTATGTGTGTGTGTGGGGGTTAAATTATGACCCATGACATCATTTGACAGACTTACCCAGTCTGAGATTGATAAATTACAGTATAAGGCAATCACTTTTACATGACCAACGATGGAAGCAATCTCAAAAACCTAGATGCATTTTGATTCATACAGTGAGGATTACCAGAAATTTTCAAAGTCAGAGACTGCCTGATTGTAAGTGCTACTTTTGTGTGTTGAAAAACCTGTTATGATTCTAATAAAATTAAACCAAACCGAACTGCTGTTTTGAAAATAAAGGTTGCACAATCATATCAGCCTGTAATTCCAAAAAATATAAATAAATAAATAAGTTAGACTTGAGACTGATCCCATTTCTAGAATGGCTGTTACTATGGCAACTGGTGTACTGTTTAAGATTGGTCAAAATATACATTTTTTGATTTACTGCATTTATGGCAGTCTACATCAGACTGTGTCTTTGCCTCCAGCACAACTGTGATACTGACCTCAGGAGAAAAGTTTTTGATGTTGAACGAAAGGAGACTGCAGTGGGAGAGGAGGGCACGCGGTTGGCATGCAGATACTCCCCATGCCACAGTGGCAATGAGAACGAGGTCAATGCAGTGGAACTTTGAGTGACAGTAGAAGACATAGTTTTGGGGCTCAAATTCCATCTTATGAATAAAAACATAACAAAAGCCTGACAATCTTACACACACATATGCATTTTTACCTTTTCAAATAAGCGTCATTTTGTATGATGGTGGGGACTGAAAAATGTCCCGACAAGGATAAAAATTTCCGGTATTACTATCTTTGTGCATCATTAAGTATGTTTAATAATCAATTTGAAATGGGGTATTTCAATCATGGCATGGCATGTAGGATACTAAGATATAGCAATAGAGTAAGAGAGGGAGAGAGAGATGAGTGGGAGGTACAGGTGCATAATGTGTTGTTAAATAGCTGGAGGAGTATGTTTAAACCTCCTACACTTCATCCATCACTCTGCTGTGGTTGAGACCCATCCATCTTTCTTAGACTACCTTCTTTCTCCAAGAAAGCTGCTGTATCAGCTTTTTCTGCCGTTGCTCAGATTCAGTTTCATCATCTTTGATTTTCATGCTAATTAGGTTTGTCTTCCCTGATTTGCTGTCTGGCTGTTAAAGAAATTTTTATCGAACTCAGTAAATATTACTCACCATCATGTTTTTCCAAATCTATAAGTTTTCATTTATTTTGTGAAACACAAAATATATGCATTCGGCTGAATCTCTACTTTTTCTATTTATTGGCAATTCATAAGTGATGCAATTTATAGTGTAACAAGGTCGCATGTTGAACATTAGGGGGAACAAACCATTCTGGTAAGGGTGTATGAGGTATAAATACATATATTGTAATGACAGTAATGCATTACTCTACATGAATCACATAAATGTTTGTATCCCTGTGTATTACTGTTGAATGTCTAATGTACTGTATCTGTCATAAAACATATTAAGGTTTAGCTACTTTGTCCACTAATATTGAAGGCGTCCCTCAGCTTCTGTTAACAATAAAGGCCGCCTTTTTGATTTGATTGGCCATCTCATCATATAACTCCTCCTTGTTTTATTTGATTGGCCATCTCTAACATTTTTTGACAATGACAAGCAGGTTCTTGTCCCCTCAATGTCTATGGTGTTTACCATAGCCCAAAGGTATTCACTGAAAATCTCCTTCCAATGAAGCTCTCAAATTCATCACACCTGATCACGTGACATGCAATAACCATGCCACTTGGAACCAGTCACATTAAATCTTACATAATTGCCATTTGTGAATATGACACCAACATGAATTATGCTGCGTCACTGATCATTTGCATAAAGTTGAGCTCTCCTTGATGCTTTTGAATGAATTAATGCTGCAAATTGACACTACAAATCACTTCACATCATCATCTTTAGAATTCAATAAAGAGATTCATAAATATTCTTTAAAACCTTTTTGTTTTTTGGGATCATAGATCACTTTTCTTCATGTTTATGCATCATAAATTACATTTATGCATCAAACTGTTTAAATGCATGTGATAATTTATTGGCAAATCTGTGTTGACAAAGGGTCCTTTAGTGCAACTAGACAAAATTGATTTATAATGAGATAGACTAATTGTAAAATGAATATGCAGGGATATAATTTGTTTACAGAGACACTGGAAATGAAAGAGGGTGACAGCATGCGAAACAACAGTCACTACATACCAGAACCAAAATAACATCTTAAAGGAACTAAAATAGCTGATGATCTAGATACCCCTTTTATACCAATTCTCAACAGAACAGGGCCATTAATACACCTGCTCTACCACAGGATTGTTTTTGACTGTTGCTTCTTAACAGCAATATGCTGCATGTTTTATTCGCTTTGTCTTATTAGGTATTTTCACACTCCATCTCATTCACCCTCCTCTTTCCTACCACACTCAAGGCCGGATCTGAAGTTAAATGCATCCGAAAACGAATCATTTTGGTTGTAATCAGCGTGTGCACGTGAACACATGTGGGTGCAAAAAATGATAATGGCTGTGATGAATGTCAAATGATTGGCGCAGGCGTATTTAACTTTTACCCCCAATTTGATGTAGTCACGTGTCTCGGAGTGCGTGCATGTCCAGTTGTGTTTTAAAGCATGATTGTGTGGTTGATGTCCTGATTCTATCAAAATTGAACTGTCATAAACAGCTTATATATATTCAAGACTCTCGTTGATGAGAATGCCCAGTTAGAGTACATTAAAATGCAAATAATTACTAGAGTATAAAATTAATGGCATCTCGAATTTCTGCCCGGACAGGCAACAGATACAGAGGCACTGCTGACTGCAGATTCCATTCAGCGCATGGTACTGCTCGGTAAACAAATCGTCCGTGACAGCTACCATACACCGCAACCATTTTTCAATTTGAAATACTAAGAGTCACGTCTAGGATAAAACAGCACTGTTTGCTTCGGTTATTATCATTCCCGTTCCCAAGCATGTAACACTTAACAGGGGAATTGGATAAAGAGTGATATCTCAATAGTGAAATCGAATGACAATTAAGCATAAAGCGTAATATTCTCGTGAGTAGTGTGAAGATGCATCAAGGAGCTTTTTACTCACCTTGCCCCGCGCGCGCCGGGAATACCCGCTACATTCCACTGCGGTCCGTGCCGAGCGCGTGCTACTCTATCACTCTACTAGAGCGCTAGATTCCTAAGGGCTTCAGGACGGTCCGCTGTCAGGTACGTGCCCAGAATAAATGTTGCACCTTCAGCGGCGCAAAACGGTGACAGAAATCGCCACTATGTTTGTTTGAGTACCCATGAGTGCCGCTATCCTGTGTACTAGATGTACTGAACCTGCTCCCTCTGCGCGAGCACGCGTATACACACGCACATGCACACACAAACTGCAGGCTTCATAGTGGAAACGCACGACCTGCATGTTTAAAAAAGGAACATAAATGGGGTGTATGGAAAGATTTTACAGTTCCGTGTGGATGGCATTTGTTTGTTAAATATTACTTAAAAAAACATTATTATTAAAATTTTAACCTGGATCAATGGATTGGACACTTAAAATTGTCGGTGCAAGACGCACGTCTTTTCTGCCGAGCCCATGGACGTTTGTTAATGTTGGCATAATAATACATCTGCAAAGAAACCCTTTTCAATGTCAAGTTCAATGTCATTTATTCTTTCAAAATGCAATTAACATTTTCATATCAAAGCAGAACGTGTGACAGGCAATTTAAGACCTAAAAGGATAAAGTAAGCACGCACTTGCAAGCAAGCTCATTTTTCTTAATATTTAATGCACCACCTGGGAAACAACTTAAAAATATGGCGAGGATGATACATGATTGACAACTAGCATGTCACAACAAAATTGACCACTCAGTGTTGTCAATGATTGATTCAGATGAACTCATTAAAAGACGCAATGACCATTTCAATTGCCACTGAGATAAACACATCGCACAATGACAAATTCATTAAAATAATGAGCAGGATTACCATGTGGAAAAATATAGACTGACACTGTTATTAAACAGGCATAAGACTATAAAACAAAATTAAATACCCGAACAGATGGACTGGCTAAAATGCAGTCAATGAATAAATATGAGTAGCGTAGATATGAATATGAAAACAGTGTCTGAGTGACAGCCTTGAAAGAGTAGTAATAATTCTAAGCTGGCATCTTCACAAGATGGTCCATAATCATTACTGAATCATCAAATGTGTGACTAGGATAAACAAACAAAAGGAAAAACAGAGTGATGGCAAATAAACAGACAGAATAGAGATGGAAGAAACCATGCATTTCTGGCCTGCTTGGTTTATATTGAAGATTGAAGCATTGAAGCATTCTAACTCAATTAAAGTGGAAATAAATGTTAATGAACCTTGTAACCTCTGAATACATCAATTATTCATTGTTAAAATGAGAATTACAAAACAAATAATTACAGAAATGTGTATTTTAGTTCAGTTAAACTGAATACAAATGTTTATTATTTTCTTTTTTTCTTTCTTGTAGAACCAGCCAAAAGGTGGCTTATTCTAAATGTACATGATCTTATTGTTAATGTATATTAAAAGGTACATTAAAATACAGACAGAGAATGTCTTGTGCAAATAAAACGTAAACTGTTATGTTGTCAAATAAAAAAAAACAAATACTGAATAATCAATGCAATACAAGAGGACATTAAAATAATCAACAATATAAAAATATTTTTTTAAAATAGCACCATTTTAAGCAAACATGCAACATTCAATAATAGAAGAACATTCATTTTACATTTCAAGCTACTAAAAATACAGATCTACATTTACAGTACAATTTTGTAAAGCATAGACTTGTTTTATGAACCAGTCTGAGAAAAATTCTTGAAAAATCAAAGAATTACCATGTGTGAAAGGCATATGTGTGGAACACACATTTCTGTACTTAGCACCTGAAAAATATGTTCATTTCATGCACCAATAAAAATCAAAGACAAAAAAGAAATAATGTAATATGCTGTATTTGATTGCAGTACCGTGTGTTAAAACAACAATATACAGTGTCAGCACCTTTGCCTATTTATTTCTATATCTTCACATAACCATTCATGGACTGTACACTATGTGAAACATCGTATTAGACTTGTGCCTGCCATATAATGTGCTGGTCAGAATGACATAAAAACTTTGAATAAAACCTAAATGTCTGACACCTAAACACACAAAAATAAATAAAGAATCTCTAAGAGCCAAATCAGGAAATTAGCTTGATCAGTTGAGCATAAGGCAATGATATAAATCTTTACCTTGGAGATTTCTAAAACACCTTCTGTTCATGATAGCAGTGTCCAACACTGAGGTTTATATTTTTAGATACTGCAGTTGAGATCCTCCATTATCCTCCATTAACTTTGTCTTCAAGTTAAAACACAAATCTATAACACAAAACAAAAAGCACTTGTTGTCCCATACATTTGATATTCAAAAAAATAATAATAATGTGATTAATGCACAACCATTATCGCTGTGTATTAGTCAGGCAGTGTTAATGTACCTTCTTACTGTGGGAGACAGAATTGCTCACACTCTTCTTTCTGCAAATAGCGGTTAGCGTTTCCTCCACAGCCGCTGTAGATAAAAGGTCTACAGGCGCCCACCTCAGAGTTAAAGTACCAGCGCAGAGTATAGCGAGAGCAGTCGCCCTCATCCATCGGCAAGATGCATGAGCCTAATAAACACACACATGAAGAATCGTTTCAGGGCATACAAGACAAGATTTTTTACACTTTTGACACGCGCCTCCTCCACGCAAGCTAGTGAAGGGGTCAGCATGTATGTAAATATTTGTGTGTTGTGTTTCTTTCAATGTGTTTCACAGTTGCGTTTGTGGATTTTATGTAACAAAACTCTTGGTGTCATTTGTATCTGCTCTTCAGTTTGTGAATAATCTCCTCAATTTAATGAAACTTAACAAAGTCAGTTTAATAAATGAAAACTGATTAATGGGGATAGTTCACCCAAAAGTAAAAATTATTTTATTATTTACTCACCCTCATGTCATGTCAAACCTGTATGACTTTCTTGCTTCAGCAAAACACAGAAGAAGATATTTTGCAAAACGCTGGTTACCGGCACCCATTCACTTTCATAGTATGGACACAAGGTACAATGGAAGTCAATGGGCGCCGGTAACCAGCGTTTTGCAAAATATCTTCTTTTGTGTCCACAAAAGAAAAAAAGGGTGAAAAAATTATAACATAATTTTTATTTTTGGGTGAACTATTCCTAACCAAACTACTATTGATGCCAAAAAGCTATAGGATGTCTCTAACATATTGCTTTAAACAAACAAATGTACACAAGCCAGATTTGTTTTTTAAAAATGTCATTATTTCATGTTTGTGCGATTTAAAGAACATCTGTAAAATGTTTTGTTCTCGTCTGTGGTGGGCAAGCTGCTTGCAATCTTATCCTAAGAGCTGTCACACAGATGAGTCAGTGAGCTGACAACATGCTGAAGAAACACAGACAAACAACAGGAAGTGAGCGCAGCTAAGACTCATGGAGGGCAATTACAGAGTACAAAATTATGATAGGCTGTCATCATCAAGCACTATTGTAAGGAATTTGAGGACAGACACATCCACAAACGTCTAGTACATTTCATAGCATTTCTGACAAGATACAGACAAGCACTAACAATGTACTCAATGCAATTTCTGAAAGAATGTATCAGTGATACTGCTATTAAAATGGCACATCTGTGATGAATCACTTTAGCTAGGCTCCTTACACACAAATTCTGTAATTCTTTAAAAGATGACTCAGCTTACCTTCACTTTTCACTTCTCTTTTTGGCCTTTCAGCTTTTAATGAATCCACAAAGACTGTATCGCCTGTCGAAATATCCACATGTTAAACTGTGTCCTTACATACCTTCATATTCACAGACTGTTATATTTAATGATTTTAAAAAATCTAGCATACACTGACTTTTATTGTTAGTGGTGTCATAGTCAACAGTCTCGACTATTGGAACATCATCATCATAGGTCTCTATGGAATAAATGTGCTCGTAGTCTGGGTCATTTGTGTTCATGACGACACGTAAATTTTGACCTGGAAACCAACATGAATGGACATGTGAACATGGCATGTTCATGGAAATCTTGATGAGAAGTTTAGAATCTTGTTTTAAAAGTGATCAATATACATGTGCAACTGGATAGTGTTAAATATGAGCATATATTTAACATATCCCAATAATGATTTTTAAAGGAAAAATAATTTCTGTTAAAAGGGAGAGTTTAAAGGGGTTAGTTCACCCAAAAATGACAATTCTATCATCATTTACTCAGTAAACTTGATTTCTTCTGTGAAACACAAAAGGTCTTTTAAAGATTGATTGTTCATATAAAAGCAACCAGACGCTGTCTTGTTCTGAGAAATTACCTTAAAAATACTATAGTACAGTACGTAGTATATAAACAGCTTTGTATAAAGACCAAAGTAGGTATTTACTGCGAATAATCTTGATTCACTGACAATCTGTAGCTTTCAAATCTCATTCTTTAATAAATGTAAACTTAAATGGTTGAGATTAGAGAGTTAAGGTGGACATAAAAATCAATGAATAAAAAAAATAATTGCAACAAATAAATTTGTCTTTAGGTTACTGAAATGTATATTTTATAGTTGTACATAATTAGGCATAAGCCACATACAGTACTTTTTGGTAATATTTCCCTTGACAGCCCTTATCACTTCAAACAGTCCTTTTAAATTCAGCAGAAGAAACAAAGCCGGGTTTTGAAAACAGGAGAGTAAATGTTTTTTTGGGTGAACTAGTCGGATATAAACTAAACCATGACGTTAAGGGGTTTAAGTTGAGTCAAGGTCACGTTTAAAAGAAAAGGGGATCAACAAACACACACAGAAGAATTGGTAGAGGATAAGACTCACCCTCCTCGTCCCCATGGATTAGTGAACGTTCAGGGGACGTGGAGGAGCGACCTCGGTAAGTCTGCACTTGAACAGGGACCTGACCTTCCTGAACTCCTGAGAACACGCCCACAATGAATTACACACACCAGACAGCAAAACCCATCAGTAAACACACACTCACGCCCACATAGAAATAAATAAACTCACACGGGCATCCAAAGCTGTATTTAAAGTTCATGCACTAGATCTACGAACAAATTAGGGCTCCCCAGAAGGTTTCCCATGTGGACATAAACCAGAGATGCTTAAGGACATACACAAAAAAATGGGATATACCGTCTGAGACCATGCATCACAAAAAGGCCTAGTGCTAGTTTACTGTGTGCACATGAGTTTGAGACTGATGCAATGATAAGAAAATGTCTACTGGCTATATTGAGGCTATTTAATTTAACTTACCTCCACAAGCTGAGGAAAGAGACAGAAAAAGAGAGAGTTGGGAAACAGTATGATTTTTAAAAAGCTTATTTTTTAAAATTATTCATCTACAACGAAGAATCACTCACCACAATGAAGGTTCATCTCAGTTCTAACATAAGACCGAATCTCATCCTCCTTTAAAAAGAGAGATGCAACCAATCCTTGTCTCACTTTTAATTATCTTACTGGCTCATAAATAGTCTGAAAAATGTTTGATACATTACAAAAAATCATAAATGTCTATTTGTTCCTACCGTCATGCCTGGTACTCCTTTGTCTCCTTTAGGTCCATCAGACCCAATTTCTCCCTAAAACAAAGATAAATAATGACATAAGAGATGTATGGCAAGAAAATGTTAATGTGGATAATGTGTGTGTGTAGTGTGTAGAGTCACCTGTTCTCCTCTCTCTCCTGGGATTCCTGGAATGCCACGTGGGCCAACCATGGCAGGACCTGAAGGACCACGTTCTCCCTACAATAAATATTTAATATGTCACATTTGAAAACGTCCTTAAAATATGACAACATTCAACATATGACAACCCATTTGACTGTATTGTGACTTCCAGCAAATATGACTCCTAGGAGCATTTACTAAATTAGTACCTCTACCAGCGCAAAAGATCATCTTAATGTTTTTAGTTTTATCTCCGTGATAATCGGAAATTTCTGTGGCTTACTTGGTTGAACAAAAATAATTGGTTCAACCCCAGGGAACACACATACTAAAAATGTATGGGTTGAATGCTGTGTACAAATACATTAATGTAAAAGTGAATTTAGGTGAATAGGTTTTAATGTTTAATTGTTTAAAAAACACGTTCCTTTTTAACACATTTTTTATTGCATATACTCCCAAATGATTATATTCTTTCAGAGACTATCTAGCCCCTCCTTCCAGAATACTCTGATTGGTCAAGGAGGTCCAGTCAGTTGTGACTGGTCATCCGCTAATAGCTTAAATTTGGGAAAAAAATGTAAATGACTGTGAAAATTCCACACATTATGTATAAACAAACCTGCGCAAATGGTATTACACAACATGTTTTTTACGTCAGCTAGAGGGCACTCTTTAAAACGCAACTATAGGCCGTAATAAGCAGCTTACACAAATGACCTACTGTATTGAGGTCAGACTTAAAAATGAATCAAAAGTTTATATTATAGATTATAGATTATATAGTAGCATACCTTTTGTCCCTGTAGTCCCTCTGGACCTTTGCTTCCAGCAGGCCCTTGAGGACCAGTTAAACCAGGGGGTCCATCCACACCTCTCGGACCAGTAGCGCCAGGTATACCGGGTGGACCCTAAAGATAGCAAGAGGAAGGCATTATCTTGTGCTTTGCTGAGATCAGCTGAGTTAAGCACACAACAGCAGGAGAGGTTAAGAGATTGGTCTACTCACTCTTTCACCTTTCTCTCCCTGTGTTCCCTTAGGTCCTGTAACTCCATCAAAGCCTCTGTCGCCCTATTCATCAACGAATCATTATTTCAAAGCTTGTTCACAAGCCTTTTTTATTCTATTCTACAAAATCCCCACTTTAGTACAAAATACCTCTAATACACGTGAACCTGTTACTTACTACAGCCCAAATAAAGAGACAAGATCTCATCGCATTATTCTCTTACCTTGGCTCCAATAAGTCCTTCCTTCCCTGGACTTCCTGGGGGACCCGCAAGTCCCAATTCACCCTGAAATAAAATTTTAATTATGGCAAAATAATGGTAGGGATTGCATGTATCCCCCGAACCCATAAATAAGTGCGCACATAATACCTGTTCTCCTTTCCTCCCCGGCAATCCGGGTCTGCCATTAATCCCAGCATCCCCCTATGAACAGGCACAATGCATCACTCCCATTAAACCGCAGAGAAACACCTCTGACTCCATTTTTCAATCTTATTCTATTACTCACTTTGTCGCCTTTTGGTCCACTTGGTCCACATGCTCCCTTGGAACCTCGTTCTCCCTGTAAACCATTAAAACTCAGTCAAACTGTCAATCACTCACTGTGACAGGGCTTAATGACACTACCATTGACTCCCTGGTATACTGTAGGTCTATATGGAAAAAAGCAGCATTCACCTGTCAGTCACACACACACATTTCAATTATTGTCTGTCTCATTAGTGGACAGAGGTCTATCAAGGATGCTAAAACCAGATAAAAGTTCTTATCTGCTATGCGAGTGTGCGAGTGTTGCCTCTGGCTGAAGGGCGGCTGGTACTGCGTCTACAGTGGCCCGTGTATCCCTGAGAGGAATGATTCATACGCACAAGTCTTTCATGTGCCTCACTGCACTCAGCAAATCAATTCCTCAACACGCGCGCACATACACACGCAAGTCTTTTTTTCGATGGCTCAAGGTACATATGCAGATGAATGTCAGACGCCGGCACTGGATACAGACTGTGGCGGAACTGTAAGCAATGTGATCATCTGGTCCGAAGGGCTCTTCAAGGTTACAGACAAAGCTTGCAAGAGTCCATTTGAGTTTTAATCAAAGTGACAAGTATTAAGATGCACACACACCTTGAGGCCTCGCAGACCTACGAGCCCATTCTCTCCCTTATCTCCCCTCATGCCGGGCAGGCCATCTTTACCAGGTGTTCCCTGTAGAAGACAGCAAAAAATATGAGGCAGTCATGAGGAAACGTCAGAGTCTTGGGACGTTACAGGTATTTGAATATAAATACGGACCGGTTCTCCTGGGACTCCTGGCTGCCCTGCTTCCCCCTGCAAATCATTACAGTGTCTGATCAATATCATATGCATGCAGAGACACACACACACATGCACATATACAAATCCAAACACACACTCAAACAATATGCAATATCATGTTTTTCCTCTAATATATGCATGCGTTTACACATTCAAATGTGAAGAAAGAGAATGTTTTACCTTCTGACCACCAGGACCACGTGCTCCTGGGAAGCCAGAGGAACCTCGATCTCCAGGCTCTCCTCTCAGACCCTACAAATATTACAGAGGAAACGAATCACAAATGAAATCTCTAGACTGCAGTCAGATTAAATAGGGACAAAATGAGCATTTTCAGTCTCCTGCTTTATCCCTGAGAAAAAGTCACAAGTAATCTCCCCTAAAAGAGGTTTATAGAGCTCAAACGATTTGCCGAGTTATTAAGTCTTCAATTAAAAGGCATTACAATGTGAACTCCAGACCAAATTATCTGTCTGTACTACTAACATCATAACATGTTGTATGGAAGTCTTAAGCAGCCATCCATTGTTATTTTTTTTGTATTGTTTTTTTGTGATCTTGGCTTAATTTTTTCATGATCGCAGCATAATGAAAGTTGTATGTGATTACAGTTTACTCGATAGAACGTGTTGTTTTGTTTGGATACAGCAAAAGCATATTCGCTCAAGCTGAAATAACTCGTCAGTAATGGACCAATCCATAGTCGTGAATTTAGGGACCGTCTCTAAAGTTACACATTGCTATACACTTTTGCTATACACTTTACACATTTTAGCAGCATTTAAAAGGAATGACTTACAGTCAGCAACCAGTCACAAAACCAACTGTACAGTGTTCACGTGTTTGTCAGCTATAATGCACTTTTTTATATTTATTAAAATATACTCTTAAATGCAATTAAAGTTAAAAACGTGTATAACTTTAGAGACGATCCCTAAATTTACGAACATCGACCAGACAACTTTATTTAGTTCTGAAGTCCATTGTGGGCAATTATTAGCTACAACTGTGGTGACGGCAAAAAACCCAACTCATATGCACCAGCAGTTCACTTCAAAATGCACTACATATTATGGAGAGGAATTGATGACATGAGAGTTGGATTATGTGAAAACAACTTTTGTTATCTCGAGATCATGAGAAAACAATACAAGACAAAATAACAATGGATGGCCGCTTAAGAATTCCTGACACAGACACAAATAAGACAACAGTTCTTCATTATAACAAGGAAAAAACACACACTCACCTGTTCACCTGGTGGTCCTTCCTGTCCTTTTGCACCCTTGTCACCCTGTGCACCTTTAGGTCCTCGGTCTCCCTGTGGAGAACATGTGATCAATACAACTGATTACTTTAAATCGATCCAACAGATCTGCCAAAGTATTTATCCTGTTGTTTCCTGACTGGTCAACGATCTATAGACCCTGGAGCAGGTCACACATGAATGCTTTATCACCTATTCTCACAGGCATATGTTCTCCGAAGATAATAGAGCCCTTCAGCTATCCAGCCTTTATTATCTGCCTTAAATCTTTCATAGCGTGGACCAATATTGCAAAAAGCACTTAAATACCTGACACAGCTCAAAGTAAAATGTGACTCACCGTTTCTCCTTTAATTCCCTTCTCCCCTGGAGGGCCTCCCACCAGCTGAGTTTCTCCCTTGAAGATTCAAAATCAAATGTAGCATTATAACCAATTATACAGTCTTATATTAAAATATACTAATAACAATATGTAACATATTACAGATACAAGACACCCCTGCTCAAAATTTGATTTGCAATAATGATGGCTCATATACAGTTTTGCTTCTACACAACTACTTACCAAATATATTTATTTGAAATATGGATTTAGATTTATGTAATTGTATTTATAATAGTAAAATATTTTACTGAGAGGTGTACTAAAAGAAAACGATCACCACAAAATGCACATTCCATTCATATTCCATACATCACCTTTTCTCCTTTAATTCCTGCAAGACCTTGTTCACCCTGTAAAGAAATTGATATATTTCGCATTAATTCTCAATCAATAATCACTACCGTTCACAAGTTTGGGGTCACTTTAAATGTTTCTCTTGACCTTATAAATCTTTTGATCTGATATGCCAATCTGATATGCCAAAAGACCATTTTGGCATATGCCAAAAGACCAAAACAGCTGATTAAAATGGATGAGTTTCACTGAACAGTGAAAAAAACTCTTCAATATAGTTTAAAAAGCATGGTTTTAATTATGTCATAATTTCCATAATTACATTTGTGTTTTTCTGTAGTGTTTATGAGTTTAATATTAATAAGTGACCCCGATTTGAACTGTAGTGTATAAAAGCATGTATTTCATGCCAACTGTTGTTTTTTTTGGCAGAATAAGGGACAGCATGAGACAGATGCAGGAGCGTTTGACAAGTGACACATACCTTATCTCCTCTGTTTCCTTTGCTGCCTGAAGGACCCTGTCAGCGGGACAGACAGATGAGAAGAAGAACAATCAGCTTTGCCTGAATGTTTGTATGCATGCATGCGTGTGGACAGAAGATGTGCAAGACCGCGAGAGGCCCTGACTCATAATGGCTTTGAAATTGCAGTGAGTGGGAGATGAACACATCACAGTCCTGAATATAAAGTGTGCCAAATAGAGAGTTGCTCTCTCCCTGCATCGGCTCTCTCACATGGGTCTATCTGGATGAGGTCTCAGATCAATGACTCTGATCAAGAGATGTTTTGTGTGAGTGACGTTAACATGTACAGAAAACAGAATGTGGTGGGATGAAAGATAAGCACGTTCTGAATGATGGGAACAGGAAGTGGAATTATATTTACGGTAGGGCCTCTTTCGCCATCTAGTCCAGCCCGTCCTTCTTCTCCCTACAAATATTAGAGAGATATATACACCATCAGAAACTCTGATACACATTCATGCAAATAATAATACTAATAATAAGGTTGGGAGTTGAGGACATTACCCGAGGCCCTGGGTCACCTCTTTCTCCTCTGGCACCTGGTACTCCTACACCAATTTCTCCCTGAATAGGTAATAAAGACAAGCACACATGGAAAGAGAAAATGAGTTTGGCCTTCAAGCACACAGGATTCAATAGCAGGGATAAGTTAAATACTTCAATATCGTGTTCTTGAACTGAAACTACACAGGTGCATATAAGGAGAACATGCAAAATCTCTAATTACAAACGTAACTGCAAGTATAATAATTTGAGTTATAAGATGAATTAAAAATATATTTGGTATAACTTGGTATGTCCTTGTTTTGCTTTAATGACAGCATGCTTTTAGTCTGACATGGAACCTGCAGGATTGGGTAAAACCTGATTATTCATGCATTAATCACAGCATGATTTGAGAATGTTTAAAAAAGCATGCAGTATCCAACCTTTTCAGCTTTTTATAGAAAGGGGTGGTCAAATGTAGGGATTTCTTCTTCGTAAAATTATTCAGAATAAATTTAATTCAAATTAAATTGGACCAAAACTGAGTGTTGAGTAATAGTCGATTTAACATGTAAAGTAAAGAGCATTAGTTTTAATTCTATTGTGTTAAGGAATCATTTCATTTTCAAAATATATAAATGCAGAGGTCTTCTTCTTTAAGTAACATTTATAAAATAACTATGAAACTTGGTATACATAGACATGAGTACATTTGGCGGCCAAATTTCATCTAGTTTCTTCCATAAGGGGCATTACAACAGAAAATTCTTTATAATGTCATAACCTTATGGTTGATATTAAGTTGAAAATAAATCTTCTTTGGTGGTTGTCCTAACATATTCTCTCATTTCATTCAGATACATTAAAAACATGGCCACCACCAGCCAATTACTTTCAGAAGCTAAAAACTTCAAAGCTAAATAGACATTATTATAAAAATGCACTTATTTAGAAAGGGTCTAAAACAGAGCACATGCTCCAAATTTATGGAAATACTGGTCATACGAAGTAAACATGATATCTATTTTTCATATTAGTTGAGTATAGAAAGTATAGTGCAGGCAAAGTAATTCATGATTCAGTTCAATAGGTGTTGTAGTTCTATATTTAGATAAATACTTTTAAATACTTTTTGTATGTTACCAACTGTATCTACATTATCCACAGAATTTGTTCTTTTAAAATTGTTCATTTGAGGCCATGTTTTCCAGTTTTCTGAGTTGGATGCCTATAACTGCCGTTTGTAGCTACATTCACTTATATGTTCAATAACTTATTTGAAATAATAATTCGGCCAGGTAACAGCAGCTGTGTAGCAAAATATCTTTACACATTGGAGAATAAGTAATCTTTATTAACGCTTCCACTTTAGAGTTTTGATGACATTAATGAGATACAGAAAAGGATTTATGTATTTTATGTTTGAGGGAGACAAGTAAAGTCAGTTGCCTTTATATTATTATGTCTACTTATATTTCCTTTTATTTGGCTAGTTAGCTTTTACTTTGAAATAGATTATTGGTGATTGGTGACATTTTAAAAATAATGGGCAAGGGTTCAATTCACTGGAACTGGAATGATCAGGAGACGTGCTGTCATGTGTATTGTCACATACAGTATATGGGAGCGCTGACATTGAGAGTCAATTTCTCAAGATTTTATTGTTGTCTTTTCTCTTACGCTGCAGCGTGTTTTAAATGTCTTTTTTAAGGTATTTTGTTAGTTGAATTAACAATAAAGTGTTTAATTAAACATTTTCAAAAAGTGGGGGAAATGCCACCCTCCCCATAGTAATTGCGCCACTGTCTCAATATATAAGAATTTAAATGCTAAAGTGTCAAAAAAGCTAAAAAAAGCTTTATTAAAAAAACATTTTTTTTTTAAATATGACAACTTATATTACCAACAGATATTTGGACTCACATACAGACCTACTGACGTACATAACTATTCAGGCATTATATATAAAATACATATAAAAAATAAATAATACAATTAAATAAACAAAAAACAGTCAACATGTAATATTTACATACCTTATCTCCCTTAAGTCCTAGAAGACCTGGAGTACCCTAATATAAAAATAAGAACACCATTGAATACCACAAAAGGCTATTTATGTAAGCATAAAAACATACCTCAGTGAAAATATTCAAACACAATTCATTTTAACATGTTTGTTACTTACAGGGGGACCAGGTGGTCCAGCAGCTCCGGGTGTTCCAGGGTTTCCAGCTTTGCCTATAAATCCTTGGAGACCCTTAAACACATAACAAAGTACCAGTTGAATTGCAAATCAACTGCATACAGGATTCCTGGTTGCACTTCGTTATACAAGATACATCTGATACATTTGTATGTGATGTGACTACTAACCCTTTCTCCTGCTGGTCCAGGGGGTCCTGGCTGACCTGCTTCACCTCTTTGTCCAGCCAATCCTGGGGTCCCATCCAAACCACGTGGCCCTGGAGGTCCCGGAGGACCTGGAAGGCCAGGATCACCCTAGAACAGATGAAAAAACAAATTTATATACACACTAGATTTTTACATGTTATGGAGCTTGTCCAGGAAAAGTTGGCAAGACTTGCTGCCACAATGCCAATATTATATATATATATATATATATATATATATATATATATATATATATATATATATGTGGTGGTGTTCTGGGTGGCTGCTGATTTTTTTTTGACATGCTTAATTTTTATTACAGTTAATGCCACACAGCTATGTGTCTAACATATATCTACCACACATGTACTTGTCAATTACCTTTAATCCAACAGGTCCAGGCTGTCCTGCAGGTCCAGCCACCCCCACACCAGCCTCTCCTTTGACTCCTTTAGGCCCCAGTGGTCCTCTATCTCCCTGAAAGAAGAGTGCAACAGAGTTTTTCAAAGATACATGCATTAAAGTGGAGATGAAATAGACGGCGTAATGGTGCCAGGCATTCTGTGTCCTAAATGAATGCAGGTACTTACATTCTCCCCAGGATCTCCAGGATCACCTGTTCCTCCCTGTGAGCAAATAACACATTATGATTCCATTTCTACAATGTCCGTATGTTTGTGTGCGCTCTCTGCTATCTTTAATACTCACTTTGTCTCCTTTGATACCTGCTGGCCCCTTGTCTCCCTTCGGGCCCTGATACACAAAACAAACATCATTTATGTAACAACCTCATAAACAAACTTGCAGATGGGGTATAGAAGCGTCTGAAGCGAATGCATTAGAATGAATATAAAACATTAGAATGAATAGATAGAGGCTAAAATAATCAAATAAATGACTAAAACAAATAAAACTTACCGGTAAACCAGTAAGGCCTCTTTCTCCAACAGTACCCGGCAATGTCACACCAGGAGACCCCTTAAACAATCAAAATATGAGATAACATTGTGGTAAACAAATACAGTTTTACACCTATCATTTATTAACTAGGATCTAAACCATGGTGGTGTGAAAAACAGGCCATCCACTTGCCCGAGGAGAAGTGCTACTGTACTATACTACTTGTACTGTTCATGTGTTTCAAAACATGCTGAATCTTTCTGGGAACACTGGGAATATTGTGAAAGAGCGGATGGCACCTCTTGGCAGATTAGTGTCCTGTTGTAAGCGGTGATGGATTTTGCCTGTGGCATTTATTGTGCTAACAGGCTACAGTGGTTTACTTCCCCGTCCTGTCATAGATTTATTGATAATTGTTGGGAAATATATATGGTGGATTTACTGGTGCACACGAACTGTAAAACAGGGTACAATTACAGAGTATTTGTGTCAATACCCACTTCATTAAACATTTAAAACAGAAGTAAGAAGCCAATTCAACTGATAAGAAACAAGCAGATATAAAATATATAATTTTTACTATGCTATAATACGTATAGTATTATGCAATTTTATCAGTACACTTAACATTTATGCATTTGGCAGATAATTTTACTCGAAGTGACTTGCAGTTTAATTCAAGGTACACATTTTAACTATATGTGTGTTCCCTGGGATACAAACCCATGATGTTTGTATACACAATACTCACAATACTGGACTTCATTCCAACGTAACATTTAGTTTTAAAATTTTAGTTAAACTACATTTAATATAATTAAAATACAGTTATAAAACCGAAACTTTACTTTCTGCAAACTGTTTTTTTCTGTTGGTATTGACAGATTGACAGATCTACAGAGTGCACCCAGAACACTCTTTTAACAAATCTATTTAAATAAAGGTTGTAAAATCAAATTACATTTTGCATTTTGATCCTGCAGAGCAGTGGTTAACTGTAAGTTAGTTTGTATAATGAATAAGGCAACATAACAACATAATTTGTTTAAGCTGGTTAAAGAAACCACATGCAACTATAAGGAAATGAAACGAATGAATCTGAACTTAGTATGCACAAACATACCTTTTTATCCACAGTAGTCATAAAAAAGTCAAATAAAATAAAGCTTCTTTGATTGCATTGCACGAATAAAGGTCCGTTGTTTACTGCAATACTTTGTGCTACTTCCAAGATGCCATTTGACATTGACACACAGCAGATCTATAGAAGAGTTCTCGTATGCAGAGCAATAACATTATGTTTGCTTCAAATAAGATTATCTGTCATGCAGGTGAGACAATTTGATCTTCACAATGTTCCCTAGAAGGTAACCATGGCAACAACTCACCGGCTCACCCTTCTTTCCAGGGGGTCCGGCGACAGACTGCAGCACAGAGTGGAAATAAAGAGAGATAAATAAACAGAACAGAATGGGAATTAAAAACATTGTGCCAATCAAACCACAAATTACGTGCAAAACCACACATGGAGATGCACACGTCGACAAATATATGTAAATATACACACCTGTCCTGGTGGCCCGATGTCACCTTGTTCTCCTTTAAGTCCTGGGGGGCCAATGGCTCCAGCAATACCCTGCAAAAAAGTGACAGAGAGAGATAAAACCAAAGAGAGAGAAAACAGGTCAGAGTAGTGAGGAAGGGAAGAGAAACAAACAAACGAGATTTATAAATGCAGAGGATGTCTAAATGCTCACCTGTTTCCCAGGTAACCCTGGCAGACCATCTTTCCCAGGAACGCCATCTCTCCCTGGTACGCCAGGCTTTCCTCCCTCTCCCTGTTCATGTCATCATCATATTAAAATTAACCTTGTTACTCAAATTAAAGTCAAGCATGTAACATTATACAGAAAAGAGCATAAACAAAATATATGAAAAGAACATACAGAATTATAAAACCTAATGATAATGTTTATGTAAAAACAAAAAAACATTTTTAGAGGGCTAGAGTAAGTTTGCACAGGAACACAAATGAAGCAATTTCCTGAAAACAACCTAAGCAAGCAGTCATTCAGTCTATGCTTTTAACCACAAACAATTACAGTGCATTTATTATAGAGGCAAAAAAACATATTTTTAAGCTTGCTGGATACATAATGCATCACATAGACATACATTATTGTTTCTGTCTCCAAGCATAAAAACATTTCCTGTAAATAATGTGGTGCGATGATAGTTGCTAGCTGACTGCATTTTAAAAAGACAACTTGTGTAATTGATTTTATTCTGAAATATTTATTTCAGGTAAAAGCCTTAACCTTGTTAACGATAAACAGCTACTTTTAATTTGGAAGATGTACACCCATGGTGGATATACAAATAATCAAATCAAAAAATAAATGAGGATATTTCAGCATATTTTCCTAATGCACAAAACGGCACTCTTTTACCCAGAGAATGAGTTAGTGGCCAGCAGATGTTTTTATCAAACAACCTGGGGTTAGGTGACTTGCTCAAGGGCACAAACCAGCAATCTTCTGATTACTACCCGCGAGCTTTATTCACAAGTAGCACACGCAGGGTGTGGGACGACATGATAAGCATACCGTTTGTCCGGTATGTTTACTCACCACTTGTCCTGGAAGCCTGGTGGTCCTTGTGGTCCCTGCAAACATAAGAAAACACTACATTCACACCCACTGCAATAAATAAGAATCACAAGGTTAAAGCAGAACACCTATCAGAACAAGATTTGTATGTAAAGCCATTGAACATCCAGCACTTTGAAGTACATGTGCTGTCTGAAAAACTACAGCAAAGAAATGCAAGGTCAAACCAAAGACTTTGAAAGCCAAAGAAGAGGGAGACACAGTGGGATAAACAGAGCATGAAGAAGCTTTAAGCCGAAGTTAGAGAGATTGTCTAGTGAAAGCTAGAGGTCAAATTCCTCTGTGCTGCTGGGATGATTCCAATATTGCGTTTTATCTTACTATTGCTCCTGGAGTGCCTGCGGTTCCAGGTAACCCTCTGCTGCCCTGAGGTCCAGGAGGGCCCTTAAGAAATAAAAGAACTGGACTTAATACACTCTCACAAGTTTAAATCCAGTGTGAATCCGCCTGCGGGAAAACTTTGTTACTCGGATGAAACGTACTTGAACTCCTACGCCCGGCTCTCCCTGGTCACCCTAAATGACACACAGACATGCATACATAAATGTACATACACACATTTTATTTATATCTGTAATATGAAAAAGAGTCACAAAGCAATGGGACAAAATAATAGCCAAACAACAAATCAAACTGCAGGACCGTATTCATATCACAGCACTAACCTTTACACCAGGTGCCCCTGGGGGTCCGTTTCCACCTGTCGGACCCTAAAACAACACGAAAGTTATAAATATGTTTCATTTCGTGTCATTTGTGCCAGCAGCTTATTATGATTTAGGTATATGGTAAAGTTAAGTGCTTCATGTTACTCTCTCTCATGTTATGTGTGTTGTTGTGAAATGTTTGACCATCGCTACTGTTTATGTGGATAGTTTTTTTCATAATGCATCAACTTTTTACATTATCCCTGACCTCCATTAAATTTGTAAAATTTGCTTTTATTTAAAAAAAATGACTTACAGTGCAATCAAGGTATACATTTTATTAGGACGTGTGTTCTGGGATTGAACCCAACCCTATCTGCTAACACAGAGAATACATTACTTCTAATATATATGTGACCCAGTCTGTGAAAACCCAGCTAAAGTCATTTTTTTGTGATTTCTCTGTTTTCTACATCTAATCATTTATCATAATGTAAAGAACATTCAGTGAAAATTTAACATTGATATCTTTAATATTGTCTGAGTAAGGTCATGTCAAAAATTGAAACCATAGTAAAATTAATAGGTGAAATCAAACTTTGATGCTCGTTATCTCAGAATTAGATTTTTAGACTTTAGTCTGGTTTTCACAGACTGGGTCACATATGTATATAAATATACAATAAACCTAATGTACGTACAGTTGGTCCTCTCATTCCTGGTTCTCCTGGATTCCCCTGTGCAAAAAACAAGTTTGGTCTAAACATCAGGCTGACACAAATTTGAAGGTATATCCACTTTATATAAGGCATCTTTAAATACTATGTACTTGCATGAGAAAAAAACTATTGTAGCTATTTAAGGTACTCCCATATAATTACATCTGCACTTAAAGTATTCAGGTATTCACTTAAAGTATAAAGGTCCACTTTTTCTTATGTAAGTACAAAGTAGGTAAAGCCCCTAATATAAAACCGGGTAACATTTATAACATGCACACAGACACACATGTGCACACATAGCACCAGGCACACACAGCTTTATACACTTACAGACAGTCATACTGTATACGGTAACACTACAATAAGGTTGTATTTATTTTAGCATACACAAACTACTTCAGCATTTATTAATCTTTAAAAATATAGTTACCACCAATACAAACTAATGTTAGTAAATATTAGTAAATGCTGCAGAAGTACAATTCATTGTTAGTTTATTGTAGCTAATGCAATGCATTAACTAATGTTAACAAATACAACCTTATTATAAAGTGTAATGTATACTTTGACAAAGACACGACAAACAACCTAATAACAACATATAAACGCATTATCACAAACATTCAGTGCAATAAAACTCACAAAGACATACACTTCCAAACAGACATAAATAGTACCGTCTAACAAAGACATATATACAAAAATACACACATATATGACACTCACACAAATATACTTTACACACACAAAAAAGACCCCCTCCTCTCCCATTATTAGCAAAGCAGCAAACAGTTGCAGCCACAGAAAACCTACCGGTCTGCCCAGTACTCCTGGGAACCCAGGCAAGCCCTACAGAGAGAGTGAGGAAAGGACAGAGAGAGCAGAGAGATGATGGTCCAAATGTGAAGTGTGTAATACAAGTAGAATTAGAATAGAGTGGGATTATAAAAAGGAGTGGAGAGGAAAAGAGGAAACAGTGTGGTTAGCTGATAGAAGCGGTGCATTTGTTACAGTCGTGTAGTTTATCTATGGAGCCTCAGGCAAAGAAAGTGCTCACAGCAAGGCCTAGTGCTCGCAGCGAATCCCCAGGCTTTCCTACAACGGCAAGCCCAAGAGAGGCTGCCGCCTTGGGTTACTGTTACTCACAGGTATGCCTGGTGGACCGGCTGGTCCCTTCAAACCCTGCTCCAGAGGAGAATAAATAAATGTGTGAGTGAGAGCCAACACTCCTCTTCCAAAACTCCCTGAAGAAACTTTTATTGCTCAGTGGTTGCTCTTTTTCAGGACATCTGATGTTCAACTGTGTTTCATTTAAGTATCAACTCAGACTCAGATTTTTCTTGTAAAATTGTTTAGGAGAAGTAAAAATAGAACAATTGTTGAAATACATTAAACTGTAAAATTAGCGTGTGGATTGTTTTAGGTACAATAATCTGGATTCAGGTAAAGAAATGTTTGAGTTCAATTTAAAGGTTATTGATTTGATCGCAGACTTGGAAAATCTTAGCTTATATTTTGTTTTAAACTCTTCTAAACTCTTCTGGAGTTGTATAAATAGATTTTTCTCATAGAGAAATATCATAGAGAAATATCTGAGACCAAAAGACTTAAGCAAAAGTTTCAATTTGCTTTCATTATTACTGATGTCTAAGGAAAAAAACTCATCACTAAACTAAACAAAACCAAACTATTCATTAGTAACAGTGTTTTCTCTTATTACTGTATGGCTATACATTTGACCTCATTCTGACTTTATTTTTACTTTTGAAAAACCAACTAGTCATGTGGTCATACAGCCCTTGGAGAATTAACAGCATGTTAACAGTGTCTCTAATGAGAACACAGACTCACCATTTTCTGGTCACCTTAGGGCTCATGGCATCTTATGGTTAAAGACTTTGTTCAAGTCTTTAGCCTCAAATATTTGAAGTACATGTATCAACATTAATAGTAATACTTGCCTTTATTTAACCTGTTAACTATTACCATTCCTCAGGAGGGACACCTATGTTATTTCCCTATTATTTTTAATATTTCATAGTTGAATTTTATTCTAATCATGACAAACTAAAAATTATTGGACGGGTATAAGACTCAAGATGAAATATTGAGTCGTGAATATTGTTAATAACAATAAACATAAACAATAATAATAATTAAAAAAAATGTTAACATTACTGTCATTTATAAAAATACATTAAATAATTTTTTTAAAGACTTTAAAAGAAAAAATATCTAATGTGTCCCACGAAAAAATTAAAAAGTTAGGCAGTTTTTTTATGTGTATACTCAATTTCTGCTGTGACAGTTGTTGATATTTTTTTTAACATTTTTAAATCTTTTTTTAATAAATATCATAAACATTTGTAATAATTTTTTTAGTTTGTTTATCGTTATGAAAATGTGTTGAATATTCTTAAAACCTTTACATCAAGTTTGTCATGATTAGATTAGAATTTAACTTTAAAATATTGAAGTGAATAGTGAAAAAAGTGTTCTGCCTGTGTAACGGTGACAGTTAACAGGTTAACAAGCACAAATAATAATAAGACACAATATATGAACCAATGTTACACTAATGAAACAATAAAAAAAACATTATATTGAATATAAATAATATAAATTGACAACACAGCTCATATAAACTAGGTTCTCACCGGCTTTCCATCCTGCCCTGGTTTTCCTGGCTCACCCGAATTTCCCTAAAATAAAGAAATCAAACATTTTTATTGTGAAAATGAATGAAACTAAGTTCTTTAAATAACATCCCCAAAAAATATATTGTTAACTCACTGGGGAGCCATCTTTCCCGATCTCACCGCTGGCTCCTCTTTCTCCCTTCTCCCCACGGGCACCTGTATAACCCTGAGAGAGGACGACATAACAGGACAACTTGCAGCACATCGCAACCCACCTAAATGCAATCCTCTTACATTTATGACCTCTTATAAAGCTCACCCGTTCTCCAGGGGGTCCAGAAGGTCCTACTTGACCTGGCTCTCCTCTTGTGCCCGGCGGGCCAGGCAGACCCCGTGGACCAGGCAGACCATTCTGAATGGTGGCAGAATCCCCCTGAGATAAACAAACACACAAAATCAATACACATGCACACAACGCACACACAAGATTTGTCACAGCATTTTCTTTACCTTTGGTCCTGGAGCTCCTACTAAACCAGGTAATCCAGCCACACCCTACAAGAGAGGTAATAATGCAATAATTAACAATAAAAATTGGATTGAGCAACTGAGCTTCTGGTCAGATGATTGAATTTTAAAGGATCAGGAAGAAGGATCTGCAAGAATGCAGGTTTAAATCAAATCAAACAAAACAAAAAGCTCTGTTACTGTTATGCTTTTATCAGCTGTCACAAATAAAATTCCTTTCATGAAACTCTTTCATAGAAACTCTTATATTACAGCGATGTAGAACTTTATGTGGTGACACAATCAGGTATCCATTGTACTCACTGCTGGTCCTTTGTCCCCTTTGTCCCCTTTCTCCCCCTGCAACAGAGACAAAGCTTTGGCCTCATTTCTAGGTTAACTTTACAACAAGCATCTTTTTAAATGCTCTTAAACATCTAAAGCTTTTTTACCTTGTCCCCAGGCCTGCCAGCTTCTCCAAGTTCACCGGCTCTACCTGGTACTCCAGGTATTCCTGGTTTTCCAGGTTCGCCAGCCTGTCCTGGTTGACCCTCTGGGCCTCTCTCTCCAATCGCCCTGCCCGGGGGACCCTGTGGTCCAGGAGGCCCCTTTTCACCCAGCTCTCCTTTTGTGCCTCGTTCACCCGGAAGACCCCGTACACCCTGATAGCGAGCATGCAAACAGAGGGAACTGTTCAGCACTATTCAGCACTCTGGACAGCACCGAATGAGTGACTCTCAATGTTACACAAACTCACATCAGCTCCTGGAGGGCCTCTAAGTCCGGCATCTCCCTTATCACCCTTCTGTCCATCTTTCAGTGTACTCAGGCTTTTGTCATCAAGCAAAAGTTTCAGTTCTCTGAGCTACAATGAAAAAAAAAGAGTGACCTACATAAGTAGTGCCAAAACTCTGTTAGTACTCAGTCTTGTTGATAAATCTCTTATACCTCAATGCCAAAATCAGCAAAAGCTCTCTTTACATCCTGTAAAAAAATGGGAGAAAACAAACATTAGTTATCCCGTGCATGCGTGGCTCTGAATGCATGCAAACGTGTTTGTCTTACCGCTACAGTTCCTGGTTTACCATCCTCTCCTGGATCCCCCTGTCAGTCAAAGAATTCAGGTATACTTAAGAGTTGTATTATGTCTTTAGTGAACCACTAAAATACACATGCTTATTAAAACACTCACCACTTCTCCTTTCAAGCCTGGCAGACCTCTCTCGCCCTATATGGATTACATTATGACTGCTCTGTCATTATGTAAAAAACAACATACGCAAATAAACAAATGCAAATAAACTTACTCTAGTTCCAGCAGCACCTGGAACTCCAGGAACACCCTGATTGACAGAAAATAAACAGGAAACATTAGGTGCAGTCAACAACAACCTCATCATTAATGTGATAAAATGGGCCTTTATAAAACAAACTAAAGATTTGAACAACTCTAAATGGCTATGTTTGTGGTTGGTTGCTATTCTGTTGCTATTGTCTTTGGGCTTTTTATTTGCACACCCCACTTTTTTACTATTTTACTGACAACTAGGCAGAACTGTCTGGTCATTTACATATATGTGACCCAGTTTGTGAAAAACCAGCTGAAGTAATTTTTTGTGAATTTTCTTTTTTCTACGTAAAATCTTTCTACATAATGTAAAGAATATTCTGTGCGAATTTAACATTGATATCTTCAATTTTGTCTGAGTAAGGTCATGTCAAAGATTAAAATTATAGTGAAATTAAAAGGTGAAATTAAAGTTTGATGCTCGTTATCTCAGAATTAGAATTTTAGACTTTAGCCTGGTTTTCACAGACAGGCTCACATAGTGCATACTAAACAGTACAAATTCAAATTAGTTACGGCAGTCAATGCTGTTACTTACAGGGGTTCCTGGAGGGCCCTGGGGACCTGGAATAGATGCCGCTGGCTCACCTTTTACATAGACCACCTCGAGGAAAGAAAGGAAAATGAAGAAATAATACAGTAAAAATTGAACTTTCCTCTAGCTCAGATTACAGTATTACAGGTACAAAGGTTGTTGGTTTGACTGTCAGGGAACACACATACTGTAAATCACTTTGGCTAAAATATCTGTCAAATGCATAAATGTAATGCAACTCACAACAGAAAAAATATATTTATAATCATCACAAACGTACCTGTCCTGGTGGTCCGATATTGCCAGGAACCCCGGGAGATCCAGTGGGACCAGGTGGGCCACTGGGCCCTGCAATGCCCTGATCACCCTTTATTCCATCTCGACCCTGAGAAATGATCAGAGGATACTAATTAATTCCTTAATTAATGGGCATAAATTTGCACATCAAATAAACTCTAATCAGTGAAGAGATTCTTCCCATAAGGCCGCTGACTCATAATTACTGACTGCAAGCACAGGAAACAGAGAACATCCACAGATTTTGATGTGCGTTTCTGTGATCGTATGTGATTGAAAACATCCATTTAAATTTGAGTTGTGCTGATAGGAAAATTAGCCATATGTGCAGAAGCCACATAAAGCAAACAAAAAAGGGAATTGATCGAAAGAGATATGTCATTAACCAAACAACATTGAGAGTTTAGTACATACAAGATCAAGTGCGACCCACAAACCATATAAAGAAAACAACAGGTGCAGGCGAAGGAAGCATTATCAGGTGGAAACATTATCCGGTGAATAAGAATAGGTTTTATAAAACCCCTACACACATCTTTAGGCTACTTTAAGCTAAGATTCCTTTAAATGCTAATAGGACCTTTTTATACTGTATTAAAGCTGCCTATGTTTTATGTTCAAGTGCTTTGTGGTGCGAAGTATGATAAGCTGTGATGTACTTGTGTTGTAAAAGAAAGGAAAGGTGGAGCAAGATTCCGTCAACAACAAGATAAAGACAACAGACTTACATCTCTGCCGGCGGCCCCTGGTTCTCCTTTATCTCCCTGCCAAAGAAGGAAGACCAGAGTCTAATTATGAAACGTTCAAATAATATTATACTCAAGCTTCCGACAAGACACGTTTTATTACCTTGCGACCGTCTTCTCCTGGCACGCCATCCTCGCCCTGAAAAAGTTTGACAGAAAATGAGGCGCCAAACAGACATCTGGATGAACGTGAGGCGCGTTTTCATAATTTCTGTAATCAAGACTTCCTGTAATCAGTGCTTCCTGTTTTGGTTTGAGAACTCTTGTAATTTTGTGTGGCTCATTCAAGCAGTAATTTCTCATCTGAAAGCTTCGTGCCACGCTCGGCCCCGTGTTGCAGATATATGACG